>OY754488.1:41560528-42760528 GCA_963575735.1 Amblyjoppa fuscipennis | reverse complement strand
ATTCATGGTTATATTTTAATACAGTTCGAATATTTAATGTGGCATAACAGTATATGTTATTGGCACTATTGAAGGGGCTCACAGGAATCCCATAGATGAAGTGCTGGAGGCAGTATATATGTTTAAAATAATGAACAGTATCTGCAGCCCTAAAGCACTGAAAATTTCTTGAATATTTCAGAAAGATGTATAATAAATCATTTAAAAATATTTGTAAAATGTTTTAATAACATTTTTGCGAAATATTTCGGAAACATTTCAATGTAAGATCTATGAACGGATAAAAAAATATTTTGTAATGTTGGTAAAATATTTTCAATATTTCGGAAAAATATTTTCGGTACATTTCAGAAATATTTCCGTGCTATGTGGGCAGTCACATGAATCCAATACCTGCAAAGTCTGGGAACCAGCACTCATAATCTTTTGGATGGCCAGGAACATAGGCCATGTAATTTAATCTGCTCGATCCCCCGAGGACCTTTCCCTGTGGCCATATGCTTTGCTGGAAGTACAGTAGTTAAAAAAAAAAAAAGAAACGCGTTAAAAAACAATTCGACTGTATATACGGTCCGGTATGAAGACAGTGAATTTACATTATTTGACAATCCTTTGCACGCCTTATCCTGCGGTACAGTGGTGTATTGCCAATCATACAAAGATCTTTGAAGCAGTGGACTCAATATCGGTATGTCAAAGAAATAAGCTGGCGAGGCTCCGGCTTCTACGAGCAGTACGTCGCTCCCTCCATCGCGAAGTTCAGCGGCCAATGTAGCACCTGCACTACCGGCTCCCACTATCCAAACAAAAACACACCGATTTAATACGATTATTCCAATGTAAATAAACTCGTTGGAACATCCGAGAGAACTTACCCACAATGAAATCGTACAGTCGAGTAGTTTCGTGCTCGTCGTGGGAAAACCAGTCACTGTACGAACTTACGAAGTAGGTAGCATCGAGATAGTGAGCAAACAGATGAACAGCATAACTGTATATCCCAAACAGGCATATATTGATGAAGACGAATAATCCGACAAACTGCATTGAGACGAGGTGCAGTCACGAACATCGACACACTGCGGTTCGGGATATTCGGAAGGATTTGGCAGCCCGAAAATATTAACTTGTTCCACCTTGATACTAGATTCCTTTTATCAAACGAAGTTACGATCCAACCTTTCCAAATTTACTTCCAGCGTAGAATTGACTGCTTAACCAATCATACCGTTTGTGTTTTTAATATTGTGTACCGGGAAAGGGCGGGGCGGAGAGGAAGCACGTGCGCCGTGTCAAACCGTGTTGCTCGACGAGGTTAAGGCTCTGTTAATTATCATCAATAAATAAAATGCCTGTCGATCAGAAACGAATAAACGGACCCGATCCGTCGATACCTTACAATATCTACACAGAGCCGAGTGGCAAGAAATCGGAAAGCGACGAGAATATTTTGACTAATCGAGAGGATGGTCGTGGAAACTCTGATTTAAGAAAAATGTGTAAGGTTATGATTTTCGCGCTTAGATGTAACAACACAACATTTTATTTATCGTACACTTCTTTCCCATTCTCGTTGCGGCAGTCGTTAAAACTGGAATCGTCAGTCAAGCCAAAGGATCCGCGTATGTGGAAATGGGAAAAACGAAGGTTGTATGCTCGGTGTTCGATCCGCGGGCGACGCCGAGCAAGAGCGGATACAGCGTTCAAGGGAGCTTGTACTGCGAATTCAAGTTCGCCTCCTTCTCGTGTACCAAGAGAAGAATTCACCAGCAGGACGCTGAAGAGAAAGAATACAGTTTAATTATGCAGAAAGCTTTGGAACCAGCAGTTTGCCGGGTAATCGTCAAATCTTGAACCAACTGACGCACATCTGCCGTCCAAAATATATAATGTTGCTCTAATCTTTCATTTAATTGCAGCACGAATTTCCCAACTTCCAAGTTGACATATATGCGCTAGTTTTGGACAACGGTGGATCTTGTCTGGGAGCTGCGGTTATGGCTGCAAGCTTAGCTCTGGCTAACGCCAGCATTCCAATGTTCGGCTTGGTTACCGCAGTCACTATGGTACTTAATAATTACTTTATTTATTTATTTATGGGACAAACCCTTTCACATTTGTAGTTTTTAGAGTTCCGATAAAATTTCACAGATATAGCTTGTAGCATGTGTAACAGAAAACAATATATTTAAAAAAATGTAATTACTGCAAAACTAAAGTATCAAACATGCAAATTTGTTCCATGCAACTTACCGACTGTACGACGATTCCAGGCAATTTCATCCGACACATTGCTGCTTGATCCGACCGATAAAGAGGAATCGATGTGCAGGCGCGCACCCAACGGTAAAACGAAAGGAAAGAACCATGGAATAATGATGCAGGCTAATCTTCCGCAGCACAATCAAATCGCAGAGTTGTATTTCGTAGGCGATATAGATATGAGTTGTATGAAACCGGCTGTTGAGTCAATGAACGCAGTTAGCAACGATATATGTCTGGTACTGCAGCAGTGTTTGGTAAAGTCTGTAATGAAATGTTTGAAGGAGAAAAAACAGGAAGAGATTAGCAAAGATTGTACCGAATGAATAAACAAAGTGATAATAAATTAATGTTGATTGATCGGACGATCGCGTGTTTTTCGTCGCGCCGCGCGTATATTACCGTACGCGCATGACGGCGTTTGCCACCGCGAGCGATTATCGTCTTCCATTGTTTCGGAAAACTCTCCGAGATAGCGTTATGATCGGCGAAACAAACGGCGTCCCGACGTTTCCCATCTGCAATTCGTTTATCACGAGTCGAAACGTCAAAACGTTGGAAAACCGGTGCAATTGTGAAAATATGTTTTATCATGATTGATATTTGCAAAGTACATGTGTTACATCCCGTTCGCTCGTTTCGTCGATAGAAAGAAAGAAACGTATATTCGAAATAAAAATACGTATACCGGTGTTCCAAATCGCGATGTGAAAAAAATTTTATACGTCGTCGATTAATCACAAGAATTGACGTACGCCGACGTAGGTTAATTATGAAACATTTGTCATATGATTAATGATAAACACAATAAGTTGTATTGCCAATAATGAAATAACAACGTCGCTAGATGCGACTGCTTTTTTTTTCTATCGCGATCGACTATTTGTAGATTTCGTTGGAGGTTAGTTCGTCGGGAACTCGTCGCCGAGTTGTCTGCTACTATCTATATATTTGTTGTATTTGCAGAGGATACGCGTAGAGTCACATGAGCATATCGTCGAGCAAGATGGGTTCACTTTTGAGACGTAGATTGTACTGGACTGCAGGAACGATATCGAGAGTTAACAGGCCTCCGACTAACAGACGATTGCAGCAAACTTACGCAGCGGCTGCTGTAAGTTCCAGTACCGACTCTTACCAGGTGAGTCCGTGTGCATGAAAATCCTATTTTTTTTTTTTTTGTAAATACATCTCACATTTCTATGGATTCATGTTACTTTTTGTGCACAGCCCTCAGACAATGTCGTGCCTGTATTCAGACACGCACTGGGTTACGGCGACAGAACTGCTCTGCGTGACGTCCAGGGTGACTATACGTATCGTGGGCTCTTTCTCAGCTCCCGTCAACTCGCCAACGACTTGACCAAAATCGTGGACGGAGCTCATCAAGAGAGAGTGGCGTTCCTGTTGCCGAACAATGCGAATTATGTCATAGCCCAGTGGGCTTGCTGGATGAGTGGCCAGATTGGTGACGATCTCAATATTCCTTTTTATTTATTGACTTATTTATTTATTTATTTATTTATTTATCAACGGTCAATGTCCTTTTAGACATATAAACAGTCTTTAGAATTTGATATAACATTCAATAGAAATATATATTAAAATTAAAATCAACATATCAACATAGATATTGACTGATTTGGAAGTTCGCCAGTTTTCAGCTAGGCATAGCTCACGATCCAGTCTGTCCCTCCCTCTGTGAAAATCGCCAGTGACCTTTTGAATCCATTTTTTTTGTATAGACTTTATTTGGTATTTGATAGTTGATATTTATCGAATTATGAAATTATACAATTTATATTAACTTTATTTACTTATGTATTTATTTATTTACCGGAAAATCCTTTTTGCAACGTTGTAACAAAATCAGTAATACATTACAAATTTATGAAGGACTGTATAATCAAAGATGAAAAATCAGTAGTTAATATCAACTTACAAAATTAACTCTCTCTTATATTTACAGCCGTGCCTTTGAGTACCACGAGTCCAGGAGCCCTTCTGGACTACTTCATAAAGGATGCCGATGTCAGAGTTATTGTAACGACACCGGAGCACCTTCCTCTGCTCGAGCCTCTGGTCGCTAACACAAATCGCCGTCTGTTGGTGTTGGACGAAACGCTGAGAATACTCGCTATGAAAGCGGACGGAAAGACGGCTAACAACCGCGGCCCGATTGATCAGCGGGAGATCGGTAATGTCGCGGAAACCCCGTTAAAGGACGAATTTTATCGCAACAGCGACGCGATGTTCGTATACACGTCCGGCACGACCGGCAAACCAAAAGCAGTCGTCATCAGTCACAAGAATCTACAGTCCCAAGTCAATTCGATGGTAACAGCGTGGAAGTGGACGGAAAAGGATACCGTTCTTCACACGCTTCCCTTGAATCACATTCACGGTGTCATAAACGTGTTGCTCTGTCCGCTGTACGTCGGGGCACGATGCGTAATGCTACCGAAATTCGAGACCTCGAACGTCTGGACGCAATTGCTCGCTATTAATTTGCAAAATGCCGAACGCGTTAACATGTACATGGCCGTGCCGACTATCTACATGAGGCTCATTCAGGAGTACGATATTATATTCAGCAAGAACGCAAAGTTCAAGGAGTACGTTCGCACGGTATGCAGCAGCAAGATCAGGTGAGCCGTTCGATGAAAATTACGAAACGATGTCCGGCGCGGAGATCGAGCTTCATTTCTGCTTATCGTTTATTTTTATTTTTATGATCGCAGATTAATGGTCAGTGGATCTGCACCACTTCCGAAACCTATATTTGATAGATGGGAGGAAATAACGGGTCATCGTCTTTTGGAAAGGTACGGTATGACGGAAACCGGTATGGTGCTCTCCAATCCTCTCGAAGGCCAGCGTATTCCAGGTGCTTAATCCAAGATCCTGTACCGTACATTATACATTACACCCCGCGTCGATCGTTGACGAGGGCGCACTTAGGTTCATTCATGGAGGCAACTCGAGCGAGTGATTGATCTTTAATTTCTCACGGGCTAATTCGTCGGTCAGGTACCGTCGGAACGCCTCTACCCGGTGTACGTGTCAGGATAACGAAGCTGGACGAGACCGGGCAGAACAGCCAAGTACTCGTGGAAGGCTCCGCCAAAGGGAGCCAGGAGATACTGAAGACTAAAGGACCGGTCAGTGGAAATCTCGAGGTCAAAGGCGACAGCGTATTTCGTCAATATTGGAACAAGCCGGAGGCAACTGCCAAGGAGTTCACGAATGACGGCTGGTTCAAAACAGGTAGGAGACACTGAACAGTCATTGCATCGTTATCGCGAATGGCTAATGGAATTTTGATTAAACTGCAGGTGACACTGTACAGTACGAGGATGGCGTATACAGCATTTTAGGACGAAGTTCGGTCGATATAATAAAGACGGGAGGCTATAAAGTCAGTGCATTGCAAGTGGAAACAGCGATTCTCGGTCATCCGGACATCGTAGACTGCGCGGTGGTCGGACTCGACGATAACACTTGGGGCCAGAAGGTAGTGAATTTCTATTTATCGGTCGAAGACAACGTCGAAGGAGAATGAGCGGATGAGGCTTCCAATTGTTCCAACTTTGTCCTCAGGTCGCAGCAGTAGTTGTCGTACGAGATGGCTCGGAATTAATACTATCGCAGTTGCGCGAGTTCGGAAAACAATCGCTCCCCGATTACGCGGTTCCCACGGTCCTGCGAGTCGTCGATAAAATACCCAAGAACAGTATGGGTAAAGTCAACAAGCCCGATCTGCTGAACGCTGTGTTTTCTACAAATCAGATATAATACGATACCCTGTCTGTGCTTTTGCTTTTTAACAATTTTTTGTTTCTTTTCGATAAGTAAACACGATCATCTCTTCGATCGGAGTATTGCTGGGTTCGATAAAAAAAAAATAAAAAAGCTGGTGACCAGATCTTTTTTTTGTACACAAAGATAACTATTTATTATTTTTTAAATTTTATTTACCAAGTCAATAAAAGCAAGTATTAACGAATTTACTCCCCTTGTCATTAAAGAATAAAGTTCAAGTGCCGTTGAAATTATACTTGACGATTACCATCGAAGAGAAGCGTTCGGTTCCGTTTGACAGTGCCTTGTAGGAAAAGCCTCGATACTCACATTGATTCTACTAAAAAAAAAGTCTCGTCCGTGTATCGACTTAATCTCATAAGCGCCGCGACTTTCTAATAGTATGGGTGGTTACGTAAAGGCAGGCAAGTTTCACATTTCACTGAAAAGCAGCGATTCGTATGTACGACCGTGTTTTTTTTCTTCCTTTTTTCAAAAATTATTTTCCTACCGAATACCGCAGTGATGAGAATTCCAATGAAGCTATATACGAAGCGACGTTTACCATCCGCGTAATCGACCGATACTATCGTCGTTCGGAAATTGAATGAAAACGAAGAATCGGGACGTATAAGCGTCGACTGTTTTTTTCCATCTATGCGCGGCCTTGTCGTTTTACAAATTGAACGGATCGCGCACCTACTGCGTCGCGGTGGAGGTTTATTATGTTCGCGAGTTAAAATTAGTATCGAACCGCGCTGGTAAATCCGGTCTTCACCACGTTGGCTAAACATGGTAACGTCCGTTGGGTATACACCAACGTGTGTGCCTGGAGATCGGGCGACGCGCTGTCTGCCGCTCGGAAAGTGCTAAGCTGCCGAGAGAGCCGAGAGTCGCGCGTCCCTCTACAGAGCCAGCGAATGTTGTCTTTTCCTGTGAGAACTCGCCGTCTGGCTGGCTCCCTCGCTCACTCATTTCAGGCCTCGGGTTACCTTGGTGCCGGGCGAGCACCAACCTGTCCGGTCTCTCTTTTCCTTTTCTTCTTCCTCTTCTTCTTCTTCTTCGTATTATTATTATTCTTCTTCCAACCTTGTCTCCCTTAAGCGTTCCGCTATCCATCCATCTATCTACATTGCACGAATTGCAACGTAAAAACAAGTGCACGGCCCCAGGTATATATATATATATCGGCGATAAATTCTACATATATATATATATATATGTAAAATTTATCGCCGTCCTCGTCGCGGAGCTCTCACTTGCTTCCCAGTGAGGAGAAGGGCTCTTGTTTACGAAGAATTCGTACATGGAATTCGAGGACGTCGTTACGAGCGAAGCCCGTGAGTTTCCCCGAACGTCGTTTGCTCGGAACTTGACGCCACTACGTGCTCGAGGGAGCGCATGTGCTCCCGAGCTCGTTACGATCTCGATAGAAACGAGTTCCCGCAGACGAGCGCTGATTCCTCTTACGTTTAGGTAAGTAAGTAATAAGCGGGACGCTACATGCAGCCCGGCGAGAACGACCGAGCGTTGGCTGCGATTTGCTTTACGTACCTCTCGCTCGATTTCTTCCCGAGGAGTATTTCATTCTCGTTTAGCGACGGCAAAAAAAAAAAAGTTTCTCCATTACCGGGATTCTGTCGGCTACATCTCTGCCAATTAACGTTACTTACATAGTCTACTACACAACCGGCGCGTAACGACGAGCGACCGTGTATTTTCTTTTTTACTTTTTTTTTCCCAAAGCTGTAGTATTACAAGCTGTAGCGACAAATTAATCGTTTCAGAATGACATCCTACCACGTGAATCAGCATCGCGTGCATCCTACCACGTGAATCAGAATCGCGTGATTTGTAAACAAAAAAAAAAAAACAAAAAAAATTCCGACTGCGCACGGTCTCGTTCGAGCGACGGAGGTTGCCAATTAAGCAATAGATGTACGACTCGCTCGTTAATAAGCTCATACGCATGTAGATAAAGAGAAGCGGTGTCCCCGGTGTAAAGTTCGCCGTTGCATACCTGGCTTGTATCCACGCCCGGTATTTCTGTCTCTCCGCCTTCTCGCTCTCTCCCTCATTCTTGAGTCACTACGGCTCACGGTGCTTTCTCGGTGTGGCGCAAGACCGCGTCGGTGACTCGCATGTAAGTACGGGCGCAGTGCGTTGAAAAGAGCTGCACGGATCATGGGGAGATGGAGGCATCCTCGGCTCGATCTCGCGCGGGGGAATCAACCTACGCTTATCCCTCTACCTGTTTACTCTGCGGCCGAGAGAGGCCGGTCGCTGGCGCGCAGCCCGTGAGCGCAGCAGCGCGCGCAGCACACAGCTGGCTGATGAGCCGGCAAACAGGTGGGCTCTCTCGCTCGCGATTCTTACCCGATGCAATCATCCTGCGTAAGCGCACGGTCTGGACACATGTGGACTGCGTAGTTATGCGCGTGAAACTGATACCCGTCGGAGCTTCCTCGGCCGCGTAAGTTAGCACCTATGGCCGCGGGCCGACGTAAGAATCGACTGTGACACGACTCCGCACAGCCGGCAATCCTCTCGCTAGCGGAAAGACACAAGCGCGCCCTCTCCCTTCCCTCCCTTCTCCCCCACCACAGAACCGTGAAGATCAACGTTCCGCGAGGGTGCGCCGTGCTAGACGCTCGGAGAATCCACGCCGGCGAGTTAGCCGCGCTGCCCTCGGAACAACAAACTCGTCGAGCGCACCGACACGTCGGGATATCTTTCTCAGAACTTTGGTCCGCTCCCTCCGCTCAGCGGGAAACAAACTCGATATACATCCATCATAAATGTCGCCAGCGACTACACGTATTAACATGCCAATAAGCGTCGAACGCGATTGGCGAGTTTAACGCATGCGGAAACCCGTTTTCCTACTCTCGGCATTCCACGGAATTGCACGGTGCTGCATATCACTCGTAGTTAACAGTGATTGAAGTAGGCTTTTCCACGTCTCCGTGTGTATGATCGGAAAAAAATATGTATGTAGCGAGGTAATTAACGGCAAGTTAAGTTGCCATTGCTTCCACATCCACTGTACACTAATGTCGGAAAATAATGCATTGAGATCATTATTTTACACATTGAAGGATTGTCAATTTTTCCAATGTTCGGTCGAGAAATGCAAACCGGAAGTGAGATATTTCAGGCATGACGTCACTTCCGACCGAAAAATGAGATTTTCAAACCGGATGTTACGTATTTTCGCTTGACGGTCGAAAAATGAGACTTTCAAACCGGAAGTCACCTCACAGAAAAGATTTTTTTTTTTTTTCATTTTCCTACGGAATTATCTCAAATGCAGCTAGTGGAAGAAACGCGTCGATTGAGGAACACAGGAAAGTGAGTAAAAGAACGTATACGATACGTCTCAAAGGTTTTTGGAATTCTTCTCGAACGTAGCCCGAACGACGGGATTGGTGAAGTTAAAGAGGGATTGCGATTTGTCACTGAGAAAAAGGGTTTATCACGAGGAACCGTTGGTAACTGCTCGGGCTCTCTGTTACCAGGCGGTCTTCTCTCAATCTCCTCGCTCGTGTGTGCCTTTTTAAAAGTTCCCCCCCCCCCCCCCCCGGTTGTCTTTGTTCACTTTATTCGCCGCCTCCTTTCACGATAATCTCACCCACACGCAACACTAAAACAATGGCCATTACTACAAATTTTCGATGGGCTGTCATCAACGACCCACGAGAAAGCGAGAGAAAGATAGAGGTCGGAAGAGTCGTGGGGGAGCGGGGTCGTCATAAGCTAAGTCGAAGGGGCATCGTCGCGCTCTGAACTATCATTTGTGTGGTCTCGAATGAAAGACCACCTTCGTGGAACCCACTTTGCCCCCTCGACGAGAGGATCCTCGAAATACCGCAGGGATTGAGGGGCCCCTGAGAAAGCACTGTGGACGAGCCGCGGTCCGAGGATTCCCATCGATCGCGCCCTCTCTCTCTCTCTCTCTCTCTCTCTCTCTCTGTCTCCCTCGCTCCCTCCTTCTCATTCGATCTCGTCGGGCCATCTCATAGCACAGTATACGAGCGTCATCTCTGCCCACCAGGTGGTTTAGTCGATTTCGTTAAAAAGCAGAAATTACGTCTCCTCCGTCTCCGCTAGAATTGAAGCCTCTCTCCCTCTCTCCACTGGCGAGGTTGTCGGCGTTGACGAGGATGCCAAGACAAAGAGAAGAAGGAAAAAAAAAGAAAGGATTAACAAAAACTTCTCTGTTACACCATCCCGATTGAAATGAGCCACTCCTTACGAAAAAAAATACACCGTTCGGCAATTTAACTGCTAACACTCGAGAGAGACAGAGAGATAGCGAGAGAGAGAGAGAGAGAGAGAGAGGGAATTGGCTCTTTGCCATTTGTTTAATCTATTATCTTATTTTTCTTTCCCGAAGATATTCCTTGAAATTTTTTTTCGTCGATTTCAGAAGTTATGGCATTGGCGAAAAGTGTGCGCGCGTGTGTGTGTGTGTGTGTGTGTGTATATATGTATAACAAAGAGTCGTGGGAACGAGAGTAGAGGACGGAGGTGAGCGGGGCGGGACGTCGGGACGGGAGGATGAGAGCGGCAAGAAAGGCCGGAGTAGGATTATGCCACCGGTAAGGGGGGGTATACGTGCGAGAGATTCTCTCGTGGTTTTCTGCTAATTCGCGCCATGCTGTCTGCCCGTATCCAACTTGCCCACTTGGCAATTTTAAACATTTGCGCCATTTCCGCTTGCCGACTGCGATCGGTCTAGAGATTTCTGGGAAGAAAAACCCACGCCCCTGCCGGCAAACGAGACGAGTCGCGGGCCGTGCGTTGGCATCGTCGCGGGGAGGTAAAATACACCGGGACCGAGTATCATTATTCTCCGACTCGGTGGGATCGACCGTAATTGCAGGCGTACTTTCCAGACCTGTCGTTTTATTTCAATCAACACTGGAAGCGATTAACGACCCGCGCCCACCGCGGCTGCCAATTACCGATTTACATCCGATATACAATTAGCGGCCTTCGCGGCCATCTCTGCTGTCCGGCGACACATAAATAAACTGAAGCTTGCGCGTACACGGCACGGGGAATTTATATCCGTCTTAGTAGTTGAACGAAAGGCCGCGAGGGTTCAGATACCGACTTGTGACGCACTCGGAGGCATGCGACGCCGCGTCGGACCGGCCAATTGAATTATTTTACTCGACGCGTACATTTATTTGCACACACACACACACACACACACACACACGTCTCCGTCGACGCACATACGAGATTGCACTGTAACCGCGTGGATCCGAGTGCTACCCGTCCCTACGTGACCGGATATATTCTCGTCGAAATAATAGATACACCCGACGTCGTCTGTGGGAAGCGCGGTATTAGAGGCCACTTATTTGCCTTTGCCGTTACGACGATTCGACGATCCTCGGAATCACCGGTCTCGCTTTGCTTCGCGGAAAAAAAAAATAAACAAGTCTCGTTCTCTGTCCCGAAATCAACATCGAGTCTAGCCTTAGAGGTCGATACGAGGCTGAATGCCCGGTAAGTACATATCGACGGTCGAAGAGGCATAATCGCGCGTGTAGTCTATGCTTATATACGCAGCCTAGATGCCTCTGTGGAATTAGGCTGTCGATGTAGCTGCAAAAAGCACTCCACTCTCGATATCTTTCTCGTAGACAAAATGCGCCCAATCGTTCGAAGCCTCGATAGACTATTTTCATGCTCGAAGTAAATAATTGAGAGGTACAAAAAGCGGCTGTAAGTTAAAGATCCCTATCAGTCGCGGTGTAAGAATTGCATTCGATACAGCTCGAAATATCCAAGATAGAAAAACTTGCTGTGAAACGGGTATCGTACCGTCGTTACCGCGATCGTTCCGACGCCGTGCCATCATTTTTCTGTCCGGGATTTATACAACCATGGGTGAACTAAATGAACTAAACTTCCGTCGGGAAGTTTAGTTCATTGGCTAATTGAAAAATGTCCAATATGTCAAATTATCTACTTCTGAATATAAAATATGAATGAAAAGTAGATATATGTCTTTGTTCCATGAGTGACTACCGATGTACCAATTGATAGCTACCTTTCATGCATCGATTCATAATTTCTTCCACAAAAAAGCGTACCCCTCTTTTATCGAGATAACAATAATATAATTAAAATAGTAGTAGGATCTAACTAAAGAATTTACGAGGTTCATTTCGAGTATCGAAAACTGTCGCTGGATCGTCGAGAAGAATTGCTGTTACAGATAAATAAAGCCGTGAACCAGCGACTGATACGAATAAGGCCACCAATAGGAGCATTGATATTAGCATAAAATTCGAATAATTTCGAAACGGAATAGCAATAATATAGTTTGTATAAGCAATCTAACTAAAGAATTCACGAGGATAATTTTTCGTATTGAAAACTACCGTTGGAGTGTCCAGAAGAATTGACGTTAAACGTAAATTCGTAAACCTCCCAGTGATAGGTACAAGGCAACTAATAGGAGACTTTATCTCAGTATAAAATTCTAATAATTTAAAAACGAGATAGCAACAATATAATTTGTATAGTAATCTAACTAAATGATTCGGGAGAATCATTTTGCGTATTGAAAATTGTCTCTGAAGCCGTCGATAAGGATTGCTGTTACGCATAAAGTCGTAAACCTGCCACCGATGGTAACAAGGCCACTAATAGGAGCATTTACCTCGGCATAAAATTCGAATAATTTTCAAAAGCCAGGACCGGAGTTAGCCAAAGGGAATAGAGGGCTCGGAGAGTGACTGTGAGCGATGGTTGGATGATGAGCAAGAGAGGTGGAGGGGGGGGGGGGGGGAAGGAGGCCCCGGAATGAAGACCAGGGAGAGAGACAGCGAGGAATGGCGGTAGGTAGGAGGTTGTGTAGGATATCGCGCCGCGGATACCGTGCTCCGCCCCAACTTCAGGGTCGTCTTAATTACCGGGTGGTCCAGTTTGGAACCCCATAAATATTCCTCTGGCGGCACTCTTTCTGTCCGTTGTCGGAGTGGAGTTCCCCCTCCCGCGCTCCTCCTCGCTCCCTCGATTCCTCTCCTCCCGTTGCTTTCGGCATCGCTCGCCTTCTCTCTCGCGCCGGCAATCCATTACCGACGTGGTCTCCGAGGAAACACGCGGGACGACCGGGACGGAGAGAGAGCCAGAGGAGGATGGGATATTTGCCGACGGGGCCGGTGGTGGCTTCTGCCGATGCACGGCCTAATCCCCGAAATCCTCTTTGTCTCTCGAGCCCTCCCGGAGAGCCTCGTCGTTGCACCTCTCTCCGACCCGGCGATAAGCGGGCGGTCTTATCTCGCCCGCAACACCACGAATTCCTCGCGCGTTTTCCCCAACCCTGGCCATCAGCTTTCGTACTCCTTCGGCGCTGTATCCTCTCCACCCGGTCCATTCTGTTCACGGTACCTTTTCTTCCGACATTACGGAGAGAAAGTTTATTCGGCCGCGTGGAACGATATTTCTGCTCGATGTATCCAATTCGTGCTTTTTAGATTTTATACTGTAAAAAAAAAAAAAAAAAAAAAAAAAAAAAAAAAAAAAAAACTTGTAAATTTAACGCACCGGACTGGTTTACGCAAAAGCTGGGACATTAAATTTAATGTACAATTGTGACGAAAAAATAATGGACTTTTCGAGTAAAAAAGTAAAGTAAATGATTGAATTTCAAATACTTTTATAGTAAAATTAAAAGTAAATTATTAAAAGTAAAGTATTTACAAAGTGTTTAATATACTGTACGTTAATTTTTCATTAACGATTGTACGTGAAGTTTCATATGCCAGTTTGATGCATAAAAACTTCCTGCACGAGTGCATTAAATTTAATTCGAATTTTTTTTTTTACACTGTAGCAATATTCTTAGCCGATACACTTCTGCATATCATCCGTAACGCGAGGGTTCCAGCAAACCGATAATCGTTTCGACGACGTGCCTAATCAGTAAATGAATTTATGCCAGCATTTTTGCCACTCGGTAGTACGGAGCTTCGAATCTGCGCACGTTTTTTTGTGCCAATAGATTTGAGTGAAAGCGTTACTGGATTAGGTCGTCAGGCAGCGAAGGCAGCCAGCGACAGCGGGGTCTGCGAGGGCCCCGCTGCGGTAGCCGAAAGACCGATTCGTTAAGCCACTCGCCGATCTTTAGTTGTTTTTCACGTTAAAAAAAAAAAAAAAAAAAAAAAAATCGAAGAAATTCCTCTCGTGCCGAGTGACTCACGTCGGCAAGATTCTCGACCTGGCAGATAGCGTCGGTGGGTTGCCGGACATTTTTTTCGTTCTAAACGACTTGCCGCTATCCGAGAGAAAGAGCGTCGCGTATACAGAGTCTTTGATGTCATTGGCAGCGTCGGCGTACTCAAGATATGTCTCGAAAAAATAAACACGAGAAATGGGCTACTCGCTAGGATCACAAATTTTTTCTCCTCGCGACGCTACACAACTACGATAAACACTGAGACAACATGCGAAATGGAAAACCCCTTACTTTATTGGTATTAAATCGAAGGGTTGCAAGAAAGTGTTCCGAACTAAAAAATTGGCATTACGGTTATTACATCAGGGAGAGATGTAACGAAGAGGAAGCGATATCCGGACGGTCGTAGGCGTTATAGCTTAAAGTCGTAACAAAAGCAAAAGGTGAAATAGTTTGCGCTTTGAAATACAATAGAGTGGGAGAGCCAGCAAGGTACTCGAAGGATCGGTAAAAAAAAAAAAAAAAAAGAAGAAGAGGAAGCGGTCCCTTACCGAAGTAGCCGGAGAGCGAGGATCGGGCACGACCCGAAGGAGTATAGCGAGGGTTACACAGAGACTGGTTCGTAGCGGGGGCCCCGAGCGGGATTGACGCGTCCCTGCCGAAAGCACCGAGAACGGAGCCGCTACGGCTACCACACGTACCTATATTATATCCGTGAATCGCCGTTGAGATCAGTGGGGAATCGCTCCATCTTGCATGGACCGTGGAACTGGAGACGGAGGACGGAGAGCCAGCGAGCCCGTTCGCTACCAGAAGCACGGAGGAGGACGGCGGGGCACGGAGCGCCGAGCGCTCACCGTCACTAGTCACCCTACGTCTCTCGAGCGTGCCGGACGACGCCAGAACCGAGTCCGACGAGATTCCCCCCCGGTTGGTCAGCGTTTCGCCAGTCCGTTAGTCGGCGTGCTTGTTCACTACACAAGTCGTTACAAGTAATACTCGGAGAGATAGATAGATAGAGAGAGCGAGAGAGCGAGCCTCTCGATATCAAAGTGTTTTGATATATCGGCTGAATACCGAGAAATAAATATTGCAAGTTGGCTACAATGGAATAGCGGAGGTAAATAAATCGACGGTGACCAACTGTCGAACGTGACAAGCCCCATTGTCCGTGTCGACTCGTGAACGGATAATCACTGGTTCGATATTTAAAATAAAAAATAAAAAAAGGAATAACAAAAAAAAAGTTTTCCTCGAAAAATTTTCGGAACGATTTTGTTCGCACGACCTTAACGCGTCACGAGTAGGACGATCGCCGAGGATACGAAGACGAGGATAATCCGGTGTGTAGAGGGACCTTCGAGTAGCTGTTCGCAGTGCGGTGTGAGAGAGTCGCGAGTTGAGGTGCTCGGTTGAGAGAAGCGAGAAGGCGAACCTGTCGACGGGGGACCAGCGCGCGCCCGGGCACTTGTAAACTCGCTGTAATTCCAGGAGACTCGTCGAAACACGTCGTCCCGAAGCCTTTTCAGCTACCAAACAGTTTTTCCTCGCTCGGCGCCCGCGCATTAACGTCTATCGGGGGGCCCTCTTTGTGAATGGTGAGTGGTGGTGCCAAGTGCCGCGATCGCGTAGGTGAGCGACTAACAAGTCGACACGGTGCATGGACTCGCTGAGATGCCGTGGCTGCTCGGACTACGGACCTACGGTTAGCCAGGTGAGTCCTCTCGGCACGTATATCTCTGTCATTCTCTTGCCTTCCTCCGCTGCTGGTGTCGCCGTCGCTGCTGTTGCTTCTACCTTCACTTAAACCCCCCCAACGATCTCTCCTCATACTTTCCTGCCGTGATAACTCTTTACATACATATATATATATATATATGTATATATGTACATATATTTCCCCTCCTCACGGTATTCCTCTGTCGTCATTACCAGTGTACAATCGAGATTGACCGAGGATAGATATTCGGAATTTACCTCTGGAGAGCGCGCGCGCGGTAACGCTGCCTCTTATTATTCTCTGTCGTGCCGTTCTCCAGCTCCTCTGCGGTGGCTGTTGGGTTCGGGCGGTGCGGCAGTGGCGATGCGGCTGCTGCTCGGATCCTTGCCCCTTCCTTGCAGCGGAGAGCTCGCCGCGGAGAGCCTCTTCACAGACATCGTATTCGCCTCTGTGCCTGGCCCGATTATTTTCGACGATGACGTTTCCATGTGCGACCGCGTGTTCCGCCCGAGCTGGGCGGACGAGCGGGGCGCCCCCCTCCCTCCAGCGCCGCTCCGCCCCCCCCCTCCGCCCCGCCTCCCGCTCCTTCCACCGGTAACGCGAATCCTCCAGTGTACAACGCGCGCGCCTCTCTCATCCTCACCTCGCTGCTCTCGGGCCAAGCGCGCGGGCCACATTCCTCCGAGAGGCCAATTCCGCAGCTGGCTACCGATTATCCTCGCGGGAGGAGAGACGCGCCCGAGCAGCCAGTGCTTCTCGCGGTCGGAGAGAGTATAATATCGGCGACGATATACAAACAGGAATGGCTCGGCCGTTTCTCGGTGTTGGACTTCGAGATTCTAGTCAATGTCGCGTGCCTCCGGATTTCATGCGAACAAACGCGACTGAGAGACCGCGGGAAGAAAACTTTAAGAATTTACGGGACGGGGTACATAACCCCTCGGATCACGCCGGGCCCAATAAACACAAGATCGCGACGAAATTCAGAGGCTTCGTTGCGGATGACCTTGTGGCTTTCTTGCCTACGAGCCTCTCGAGTAAAAATAGCATCGGAAGATCGGTGTTGGTAGTTTAAGTGTCGGCGCTTTCGGAACGAGCTCTAGTGACGATTGCTCGATCGCTAAAAATGCCAAAGTGTAATTCTTGTAAAAGCCTTTATTCTTATAAAAAAAAAAAAAAACCAGATTCGTCAGTTTTTGGCCATCAGCTATTTTACGATGAGGGGCGGCGGCGAGAACTACGCGTATGGAGAATATTGTAATTTTGTAAACTCAGGTTATACTGGATTAGATATCTATGCGCGAATCGTTCGCAGATCGCGAAGCTTCGATTTAAATAAAGTATCTCTGTTGACACAAAATAATGGCGGACACTATTTTTGTCAACGAGGCTGACTGGCTGACCCGTAACGTTTGGTTTCGATTTGTCGCGAATGTTCAAGGGATAGACTCATCGACCATTCGTCTCGTACACTTCCCCCTCCCTCCCTTGCATATCAGTGAGAAATTTCACGAAACGCGCGCGTTTTTTATGGAAAAAAACATCTGTTAAAACTGCACGAGCAATGATCGAGTGCGCATGCGCTATTTAAAATTATATTCTCGAAGCATTCCTCGCGGAAGGATCCGACGTTGTTTATCCGTCGAGGTCGTGTCGGCATAGACGTAGCTCGAGCATATTGTAGAGTACACAGCTTCGAGTAGGTCCTTGGCATTGCGCGCGGGGGAAGGGGAGCGCGCGCGCGCGCGCGCGATGGTACACATACAGATGGCGATACAAGGACGATCGGTCGAGAAAAGCCCGGAGACTCGGCGGCAAACTGCGGCACACTGCCGGACCGAATCGAGATCCGACGAGGAAGATTACAAGATGCGGCAGCAGACAGCCTGGCTCTGTAGATGCGGCGGTAGCCTCGCCGTCTCCGGCCGCAATCGCCATCGTGATCCATCGTCAGAGCCTCGGCAGCCACCGCTACCGGCCGTTACCGAGATCCGGCCTCCTTGCTTCCTCGCCTCCGGTAGCCGTAGTACGCGGCGGAAGGCCGCCATCCGCTCATCCATTCTTTATTTTTCTATTCTCTTTGTGCAACCGCCCTGCGTCGCTGACGTCGCGTCATCGACGGTTCATTAAACAGCGTTCCGCAGAATTGTTTTCATCGCTCGGGTCGAATCGGACAAACCAACCGGCGCTATTTTTATTCATCGATCGGATCCACAGCCTTGAGGGTCGATTGACCGTTTATCTTTCACTCGTACTCTCATTTCTGCATGAAACAGTACCGATGGATTATCTTTTCTTTTTACCTTGTTTTCTTTACATCTTAAGACGATATAAGATCCCTTCCTAAAAAAAACCTTTTTCCCGGTCAAGGTCGATCTCTTGAACGAGATCGTTGGATTCGGATGCGATTTTTGCGAGTTTTCGGGGCTTTTGTTGGGCTATCCGCGTAGAAGAGTCAAAAAGCGATAATCCCCGTCCTCTCGGACGGGTGTGCGTCGAGAGAAAGCTGAGTGCCGTCGAGTATTGTGGCCGCAGCCGTTGGCCCTGGATAACTCGCGCGCACCGCAACTGCCTCGTGCCGACGCGGTACACCTTCTCTGCAAAGGTAACACACAACTCGATCGGCGCTGGCTCGCACACACACACTCTCGCACGCTCACACGCAGCTGCGCCAGCAGCATCGTCAATGGCTGTTTTGCCGATACGCCTAAGTCGGGCCTGTATCCGATTCATAAACATATGCGCGTCAATATACCTGCTCGCACTCGTATTCACATTACCGTGACGTGTTTTCGTCAAGTGCCTCTTTTTTTTTTTTTTTTTTTTTCTCTTCGACCTTTTTTCCTCCTTCTCGGTCATCCTCGGCGTGCAATCGAGATACGTTTATGCCCGAGCACCAAGCTCCAGGAACTCTTCTAATCGCTCGTTCCATTTTACTTGGTCCAACTCGAGACCGGAATTATTATTATTATTATTATTATTATTATTATTGTTGTTATTATCGTTAATTTTTTTTGTTTTTTCCTGTGTGTTTCAGGAGTGGCAGAGTGCCAGCGGCGGACGTCAGAATGCGCATGTCGCTGCTGCTTAGATTGGTGTTAGCGGCAGCGGGTGTGCTGCTGGCAGAGGGGAGGACAAGTTGGAGCGTCAACGGCGACAACAGCGTGGACGGCGGTCTCGGTATGGGAGAACGCGAGCAGGCGATTGCCGGGGTCGAGGCGAGTCTACTGTCGTTGCTCGGCTTCGCGAGGAGGCCGAAGCCCCAGGGAGCCGCGCACATTCCCGAATCCCTGAGGAAGCTATATCTTCGACAGAAGAAAATCGGCATAGCCGATATCGCCAGACAGGGAATTCACACACGATCGGCAAATACCGTCCGTTCGTTCACTCATGTCGGTTAGTATACGGAAAAACATTTCAAACGGGTTGACACCGCGCATTGAAAAATATAGGAGGGCTGCCTGTAATATCTGTAATATCTATACACGACAAAATATCTGTAATATCTGCAGAGATTTAATGTCTGTACAAGGCGAAATATTTGTAATATCTGCAGAGATTTAATGTCTGTACAAGGCGAAATATCTGTAATATCTGCAGAGATTTAATGTCTGTTACAAGGCGAAATAGCTGTAATATTTGGAGAGATTTAATGTCTGTACAAGGCGAAATATCTGTAATATTTGCAGAGATTTAATATCTGTACAAAGCGAAATAACTGTAATATCTGCAGAGATTAATCCCGCGGGCAGCTCGATATCTACGGGTCGAAATTTCGGGATCGCTTGTACGACGGCCCGACGGTACAAAAAAAAAATCCACAGCCCTCAATGTCGAGCGATGAACGTGGTTATTGTTATCCGAATTGCGATGGACAATGAATAAATTTTATCGGTGTCGTACGTACCTTCGTTGGACGATTGTAGGCGATTAAACTAAAATTGATCCGTTGTCGATTAATGACCGCTCCTTGTTTACCACACACCTCTCGCGTGACTCGCGCGACCTAGCAGTTGCACGGCACACCGCAACGACGGTTAAGAGAAGGTTGCAGCATTTGGCTGTGTGAGAGCCGCGTGAGCAGCTTACCAATTAATTGAGCTTCAAGGTGAAGTTGCAATGGCTTGTGCATCGGTGCATGACTCGCCGCGGCTCGTCGACTATCCAACCTCCGCTGCAGCGCTTTGACAAAGATTTGTTTTCCGAATTCCCGCGAGAGAATCTTGAATTGACGGCGTCGCGGCAATGGGACGTGCGGACCGGGTCACCTGGAGTGAGACACGAAATATCAAAATATCAGCTCGTTAATTAAATTTAAATAGACACCGATAGCACAGAATACAGAACAGACTCAGATAAACATAAGCCGAGAAATCTTGTATTCGATGTATCGATCGCGAGTCGTTGCTCTGCAAGCGAAGATTGCTACTGCAAACTTATCTCTCCGCACGTATTTCTAAGTTCCTTTTCATTTTTTTCCAATTTGACATTTTTTAAGACCTTGAAAAACGCCGCTTTGGCGTGTAACTGCACGGTCTGCCTCCCTATATTTGTTTTTAAGGGCATGTGGAACAGACTCAGTCGGTAACAAATCACCTTTCCTATTTTCTCCAAAAACGATTGGCACGACGAGCAAAGGCAAATGAGGTTTTCATACTTATCTATTGACTACAAAAACCTAATTTGATTTTGATCGAAGCATCAACCATCACGGATAAAATAGAGAAACCGATTTGTTACCATAGGAGAATCGTTGCGTATGTATTCACATGCCCTTAACTTGGCGTCGAGACACCACCGCCTATCTTGATTATAATCCATTATTCATTACTGACGAGAATTTTTTAAATGTCATTTCAGAGAGCCAACTCGACGAAAAATTTCAATCGCCGAGCCGATTTCGATTGTCGTTCGATCTGAGCGGCATGCCGCCCGGCGAGACGTTGCAGGCAGCGGAGTTGAGTCTCTCGCGCGTCGCCCTGTCGCTGAGCCCGTTGGACGACGACCGAGAGTGGGAGAGCAACGCGGCCGTTGGCAAGAGGAACCGCGGACTGGTGCGGATACTCGTCCACGACATTGTCAGACCGGGTGTCAAAGGCAAAAGTAAACCCCTCCTCAGACTGATCGACCGCAAGACCGTCGATGTCAGAATCAACAATACGTTAAGCCTCGACGTCCATCCGGCGGTGGCGAGGTGGCTCGATGAGCGCAATCACAATCACGGTCTGCTCGTTCAGATAGCGGGCAGCGAGCCCGCTCACACCGACAGACACGTCAGACTCCGGCGGGACGTCGACGAGAGCAACGAGACGTGGGCCTCGGCGAGGCCGACCCTCTTCACCTACACCGACGACGGAACGAAGAAAATGGCCTCGGCGAACGAGATTATGGAGAGAAGAGCCCGACGGGCGACCCTCCGAAAGAATCGTCGCAAGGACGGACGGGAAAATTGTCGGAGGCACCCGCTCTACGTGGACTTCGCCGATGTCGGATGGAACGACTGGATCGTCGCTCCACCGGGCTACGACGCGTTCTACTGTCACGGCGACTGTCCGTTTCCCCTCTCCGATCATCTGAACTCGACGAACCACGCGATCGTTCAGAATCTCGTGTACTCGACGAATCCGAGCATCGTGCCGAAGGCCTGCTGCATACCGACAGCTCTCAGTTCAATATCCATGCTCTATCTCGACGAGGAGAACAAGGTCGTTCTCAAAAATTATCAGGACATGGCAGTGCTCGGATGTGGCTGTCGCTGAGAAAAAAAAACACCGTCTCCTCATAAAATTCTGTCTCCACGTATCTATGTATCTCCCTCCATAAAAAAAAATGTATTGTTCTGGAAGAAAAAGGAAAAAGAAAATAATGGAAAGACGGTACAATCGAGTAGCGGCATGGCCAGCGTTTCACGAAGCAATGTTACCACTGTGGTACGCGCTCTCAGCCCGACCTGCCGCTGGACTTAGTGGAGGGTTGTCCGACATCCCACGCGGAAGTGCTCGTGTCCGAGCAGCGAGAGGGGAAAAGTTGTGTCGCGAGCCTCGAGCCGAATCGGCCGAACGACCACGGGAGGAGAAAAACCCTCTTGAGAACGGAATCCGACGAGCCCGACCGGGCAACGAGTCGCTGCTTCGGCTCTGCGCCAGTGACGATTGTTTGCCGATACGGTTCGCGAGTGCGCGTCAAAATCAGGCTCTCTACGTCCGTGCACAAAGCACTCGTGGCCCTGACACTCGAGCCACCGCACCTTCCGGACCCCATTTTGCCATACTTGCGAATAAATTTTTGTGAGACGATAGGCAGGCAATAACGTACTCCGCACGATGCTTGCGCAATCGACAAACTCGACGAGATACGACGCCGAGAATCGACGATTTGTCCCCCCCCCCCCCAAGGACGTGTCGAGCGAGTAGTTTTGTCGATATTTCCGAACCGGAAGTGAACGACCTTGACGGTTCGCTATGGTTTTTTTTTTTTGTCGACGTTAATGATAATTAAAAAAAAAACGGGTCGTGACTCTTAAGAATCGTACGTACTAATAATTTTCCCGGTATCGCCGACTCGGCTCGCATTTCCCGGAGACGACATTGGGCCCATGCCCGTGCCTTTTGTAACAGAAATGCGAATGCCAATCTGATCTATGCGCTACTACTCTGTCTCACACAAATCAACCGTAACGCATGCTGTACATCGTGCACCCATGCTCACGGTAATACACGTGTACGTGTATTGTTATTATATTATGCAAATATAATGTCATCGTAAACCCGTACCTGCTTGAGGATTACTATTTATTGTTTCCGGAAAACTTCCGAAACAAGGGCGTATTTAATGATAATGTTTCGCGGAAGGAACCCCTAATTAAACGCGTGTGTAAATTTGTACAAAAAAAAACAAACTTTTGTTAATAAATAATAGTCTTACTATCAGCGATGTAAAATGTGTGAATATAGGTGAATCGTGTAAAGATTGTAAATAATTAATAAGTGTTTTCTGTAAAGTATATTGAGTATGTATATTTTTTAAATATAACTATTTACCCGTTCGATGCGTCGTTACGATTTTATAAGCCTCGCTCGTTTAACCAGAATTCCCCATGACGATTAAAGATGGCCGCTCGACGGAGGGAAAGGGCCGTTGCGGATCGATTGGCGAGATTATATCTGAAAATGGACGATACACGTTAATAACACGATATGCGACTTGAGAACGTGAATGGACGATCTCGTCGTTGGTTCTTGTATGCGTAATTGTCTGTCATTATTCCAACGTACGAGTCAAATCAATCTACGATATAGTGACTGAAAGTTATTACGAGAGACATCGAAAAGCTCGCTCTCCGAGGTTATGTAATAAGAAGAGGAGTCGAGACGACGCGGGGCACGCTGGACGAACCCCACCACCGGCAAGACGCTCTTTGTTTTAGAGAATGTCCACCGGGGCCTCCGAGTGAGCGTTTTACCACACAGGCAGAGAATGCGGTTTGCCCCGGGACGATGCTCCATACCCCATGCTCCTCACAATCGCGCCCCCTTCTTCAACTGTAACCGCGATCGCTGACTGCGACCGTTGCCCATTTCCTGCGATGCAGCCGGAGGAAAGGAAGTCCCAGCCGGAGCGACTTTGCTATCGTTCGTGGAGAATTTATTTTCGTCGAATCGAATCTACCTCGCGGGGAAAGGAAAGCCGCCCACGATGTTTTCGTGTGGTTATTGTCGATGCTTTCGTTACTTCGAAATTGTAGGTGAACTTGAATTCTGGACGTTGCGACTATTTATATTCGAAGCCTTCAATCCTCGGTTAACTTTCGGTAGTTGTCGTTGCGCAACGTCTTTGCTACAATACACCCGCGGCTGGCTACGCTCATTCCCATTTTTAGGCTACATTTTTATACGCTTGGGATTTGCATTGTTACTTTACTTACCCCACTCGATTCTGCTTTCAGCTGCGGCAGTTTGCCTCTGCGGACTTTTAGCGACAACCCCCCGAGAAACATTGATTTCGTTTTCATTTGCATCAGCTTCGTCTTCGCATCGAAGCTTTTTTTAAAACAATACAAACGAAAATCCCTCACCGCGCTCCTCCGTACTGACCGCAAGCGACGCAGCTTGCCACTGGGGACAACTCCGACGCAGCGCACCGACCGCGCATCCACTGTCGGTCACTCTTCTATTCGCGACACTTTGCGACCATCAACGCCGTGGCGCGGGCGTTTTGTCACTCTCAGTGTCAACTCGCGCGTCGGTAAGGTAGGTCGTCCTCAACGCAGGCGGCCCTGTACGAATATCGTACGTAACCTCCGAGAACGAGCGTGGGGAGAATTTCTTCGATTTTTAATATTTCTAATCAACAAATAATATGCCATCGGAAATAAACAGCAACATAACATGGTCGATGTTGGAACTCCGAGGTCTCGTGGAGGACGAGGATCTCCGCGTCTACTACCAGAGAGCCAAGAGACACCTTGGACTTCATCCGTTTCACTTGAATGACTTGAACACGGCCATCCGAGAGATTTTAAGTTCGACGATTAATTTTTATGACAAGGAGTACGTATGGAGCCTCGTGCGGTTTTTATAGTCAAACTATATGATCGTCGAAATTTAATAACATCAAACTTTACCGTTCAGATTACAGGGCATCGTTTTGGTGTACAAAAATCCAAAACTAATCAGCCCACTGGGCGCTATCCTCCACGATTCCCACTTCGTTCACGTCGATGTAGTCGCAGATTTCTATGTCTTCAAACCGGAGATCGGCTGCACGCTGAAGGGTAAATATTACAATAAATACCTTTGAATATTCACTTTAAATATACCAATGTCAATTTAGGAATCATAAACAAAAAGGCTCAGAATCACGTAGGAGTTCTGGTGCACAAGACATTCAACGTTTCCATTCCAAAGCCAGAGGAGAGCGAAGAGTGGCTCGGTGACTCTGTATATGTTGGCCAGGAGGTCAAATTTACAGTAACTCATCTGGATTTCAAAGGCAAGCTCCCATTCATCAGAGGATATCTCTTGGCGGAGTGAGTAGACTATATTTTTTTCCTTGCATCCTGCATTGCTGCGAAGGCTGTTAAATCTATAAAAAAATTATTCTCCGTATTCAGTGGAATAGACGTTGTGAATCATGACGATCCAGTTGGTTCTACGAACGGCGAGGAACTCGATCAAAAACTGGGACAGTGGCGAGATTCGGGCACAACAGAACGGGCCCCTGAATCGCCGAAAAAACGTTCGAAAAAGAACAGTCAAGTTGTCGACAGCAGCGGCGACGATTTGAGCGATTCGGACAACAAGCTCGAAGTTTTTAGAAGAAAGGAAGAGAAGAGTAGGAAAGTTAAGAAAACAGTTTCGGCGAATCCGCACGTCAACGATGAATCGAGTACGGACGGAACCGAAGAACACTTGTCGAACAGCGCTTCGACGAAGGATCGACACGCTTCAAGCAACAAACGCAATCGGAAGAAAGAGCGCGATTCGAGTCCGAAAAATATCGACATTGATGAAAAATCTACAACCAGTCCTCGGAAGAAACGGCGTGATTCGAGTTTAAATGAAACTATCGATATCGATGAAAAACCTAAAATCAATCCTCGGAAGAAACGGCGTGATTCGAGTTTAAATGAAACCATCGATATCGATGAAAAACCTAAAATCAATCCTCGGAAAGCTTCCAAGGAGAAGCGCGCCAACGGCGAGTCGGATGCGACGGAAGAACAAACTGTATTGAAAACAGAAACCCAGGGCCGATCGAAGAAGCGGTCCCACCGCGAGTCGGAAGAGGAAACTGTATTGAAAACAGAATCGCAGGGCCCATCGAAGAGGCGGTCCAACAGCGAGTCGGATACGACGGAAGAGAAAACTGTATTAAAAACAGAATCGCAGGGCTCATCCAAGAAGCGGTCCGACAAAAATAAGACTTCAACCGCGAGTCTCGAGAAGGACCGTCTCTCCGATGAAGGAAAAACGGGGGTGATCGAATCATTGAAAGTGGAAAAGTCTTCCAAGGATAAGAAAGGCGAAGTCCGTTCGAAGTCGAAGATTTCCAAGAACTTGTTGCAGCATGACGAAACAGAAGACAGCAACGAGGTTCCCGATGAAAAAATCGCATCGCCAAAGAAACACACGAAGAAAAATCAGACGTTCGATTCCGAAACCGAAGAGGCTAGCGAGATCGAGACAAAGCCGGGTGTTCGAGTTAAAAAGAAGAGGAAGACGAAGGTAAAAAATGACGAAGACGCAGTCGAAGAGCCGGAAACTCTTCCCGCGAATGGTCGTGATTTCGAGTTTGTAAAACCGGATATTGATACCTGCATGATTCCGTCAGTGAAAAGCAAACGGAAACGACGCAGGGACGTCGACGGTAACAGCAAAGAAGCGAGTGACCCTTCACAACCTGAACCCGAAAGTAGCGAGCAGGATGAAAGTGAATTTTTCCGGGACGTTCGAATAAAGGTCGAACCAGATCCTTCGGACGTTGAAGACGCCGTGTCGGGGAAGAGCGGCGTTAAAAGAAAAAAGAAACGTGCCAAGACGGAAGTGGAATCGGGAGATGAAAGTTTCGGAGCTACGACGATTAAAACAGAGCCCGACGCTTCGGACCTCGAGGACGCGAGGCCGAGTGAAAAGAAATCGAAGAAAAGAAGAAGCCACGATGGAGACTCGTTCAACGGTATAAAAATCAAGGTAGAGCCAAATGCATCAGATGTGGAGAGTTCGGTGGTACCGAAATCAAGATTGAAGAGCGAACCTCACGATTTTAAAATCAAAGTCGACCGGGAGATTGGTAGGGTATGACGAATGTTCATCTGATCATCGGCTTCGGCAACTCTAGTAAATATTGTCATTTTTCATCCTTTGTCTTAAAGCCACTGCAACGCTATAATTACCATTGTAGCTACAGTTTAATGTTTATATGTGTATTAAAAACAAAGTTTTTATAACTCATCCGGGTGAGTGAAGATGCCGTGTATAAAGCTGTATATCAGCGAGATGGAGTACATGATTATTCTACAGCGACCAACATGTACACAATAAAATATATTTTTTTGTTTTCTCGTTATAGATAATATCGATGGAATGATTTTGGCATGGTGCGAGAGCATCAGCGCTCACAGCCACAATCCTTTTCATTTGTATCGTACGCATTGAATAAATACATAACATTAATTTTCTACAGTTGGCTCGAGCAACAATGTATAGATATATATATATATATATATATATATATATATATATATATATATATATATATATATATATATTTATTTATATTTATATTTATATTTATATACGTATCGTAGAAGTATTGTCTAGCCGAATCGGCCGATGATAAGCACGCGACGTTCACTGCCGATCATCGAGATTATGGACATAACAGTTGAGCTACGTACAATCAGTATTCCATTACTTATCTATTTACACCGGGACAGCGAGATCGGACAAATGTTGCTCACGGACATCTTCGTTTCCGAATCGAAGGACCTTTAGGTCGTATGATTGACCGACTTGTGATAATATTGTAGTGAACGTAGCAAGGAGATGTTACGGAAGAGGCCAGGGCAGCCCGGAAAAGTCCACTGGTCCACCAAGGCCGGCATCCGCCTCCAGAAGACTCATTATTACAGCCATCGCAGTCTCGTCGTTGCCGTCGGATGGCAGTGGATTCGTCGATTCGTTCGTCACGGTGCCGCCAATCATATCCATCATGTTCTCATCTGATTGAGCTCCTGGAATTGAGGGTGGTCGTTACGCGTCGATGATTTATTTCGCAGCCTTCTTCTTATCGTCCGTACAGAGTTTATTATAACATGCCGTTAAAAATTAAACCGATTCATGCATTTTCGCATCTACGAACCTTTATTCCAACTGTTAATGTTATAAGTTTAACTATACTTTTTTTTAACTTGCATGCGTGTGATATATAATAGAGATGCGAGACATAATAATGAAGTTCATGTCGATTGAACACTCACGGATACTTACACCAAACTCGCACAAAATTCCTCACAGATACTCACATATACTCACTGATACTCACATGCGAGTGCGCGAGCCATCATAACCCGCTAGTATATATATGTGTATGTATGTCTGTGTATTATAGTAATCTTTCAGAGGGAGTAATGACCTTGGTCATTTGCGATGCTATTGAGTTGACCGTTGTCCCTTATCAGATTGTAAGTCGGGGTTTGGTTGCTGCGATTGTTGTCGATACTGACGCCCTCTTGCGGAAGATCAGCGACTCTGCCGGGCGAAGCCGTTGTCGTAATCTGAAACTGATCAATGCTATGGTGGCTCTCTCTCTGTGCCAATTTTTTTTCTTTATTTTCGATTCATGACCAGTGGCGAACCAAGGTATTTCAAACAAGCTTGAGCTCACCTTGTTGCTGGAAGAAGTTCGTTCCGGGACAGCATTTGTACTGCTAGCCGAACAGGAATCCTCCACACGCTTCTGATTATCCAACACTTCCTCGGCTATTCTCCGCCCAATTTTACTCATCTCGACATGACTCGAGATCAGAATGTCCAGTCCGCAGGTGCCTGATCGTTTAAGCATTATTAAAACCAACTATGCATAAGCAAGCTGCGAAAAGAATGAAATAAAAATTGTGAAACATGTTTAATATATTTCCAACAGTCTTACTTTGCGCGAAGTAATCGCAATTGTCCTGATTGCCGGAACCCTCGGATCTGTTGACGCTACTCTCCACTTGTCTCGTATCACAGCTGAGAGCCAAAGAAAAATTATCACGTGGCGACTCCAGCTTGTTTTCCGCCCTAGCGGGTTTCACGACTGTCATAATTTTTTTAATGGGCCGCAGTTTGGACCGAACAAACGATAATCATGCAGGTGAAATTTTTCGACCGTTCAATAGCAGATATTTTGACCACGTAAACAACCAAGAACCCTCAAGACTGACAGAATCTGCAAGTCTGAAATAGTCTGATCAATTTGCTTCCTCATAGAGGAAGCTACGTTTTCGTAAAAAATTAAGTTTTGCGATTTTAATGTCAACGTACTAGAAATGGTCGAAACATCGAGAAATGTGATTTTAAGCTGCCGTCCGAATGTGCGTGCGTGCGTGTGTGCCAGCCAAAATTGAACATTATTTTCTACCGATAAAACAATCGACGAATTGACCACTCTGAGGGAATAATATGTGTTTGCACTTAATGTCATCAACACGAGTAACGATGAGTCACTTACCATCATAAGTGGGATAAACATAGTAACAGAAATAATAGTACTAATAATATATGTGTTCATACACTCTCGAATTATGTTGAAAAAAAATTTTATCGTAAATGCAATCATCTAAACGATCCAAGTAGAAATCCTTGTATTATCGCGGAAAAGTTATCCCGATGGGTTACACATGTCCGCCAGGTAATGTTATCTTCAGCTACCCGATGTCCTAACGTCAAATTTTAGACAAAGAATAGCGCAAAACTATAAACTAATAGAGCAAAACAACCAAGATGCGGCGTCCTTAAAGTGATCGACGTCTTGGTCGTTTCGTCACTCGAACACCGAAAAACGACCGAGCCCTAGTAACAACCGGATGGTCGATTTCATGATCGTTGCGTCGGTTGAAAAACGAGTTCCAGCGACCTCGGAGTGGTAGAGATGCTGCGGTCGTTTTGTCGATCGAAAATAAAAAAAACTGATCGGTCTATTTAGGACTTGTGCGTATTAAGCGTTTTTGGTAATTTTTGTGGTCAAAATGATTGCTTTTGAACAGTGGAAAAAGTGCAACCCTACAACTATCGTTTCTTTGGTTAAATCGACGGTCGTGCAATCCGTTAAGGCAATCGGGCGACATGTTACGCGAGAGATGTACGAGACGCTGAAGACTCACTAGATTGCGGAGTTTTTTGCAATCAAATACTCGATGTCCTTCGTCCAAGGGTTTCTAAAGGATTTCCACGCAGACTGGAGTTTCACGAAGCTTGCACTCTTCGTCTTGAACCTGTATACCTGGAAGCGAACGTCGTCAGGCAACTTTTTTTTTCTTCATTCGATACTCCCAACGACAAGACCAACGAGAAATACATCCAAAGGAGTTAATTATTTCGGCGCTATTACCCGAGTGGTAACCCCTTCGGGAGATTGCAGCGCAGCCTTATGGGAATCGGAGAGGTGCGGAATGTCGTCGCGATGATAATACTCGTACATACTCGTGCCAAGAAGCTCTTGCGGCAGAAAACCCAACACCAGAGTGGATCTGCAGTGGAAGTGTAGAGAAAAAAACTCAATTTCTTTTTCATCTACAGTTGTGCGTAATAGATTTAAAAAAAATGCAAACCGTTGGTCGACGAACAGAAATTTTCCGTCTATCGCGTGACGCGAAATAAACTCGATGGTTCTCAGTTTTGGAATCGTAGGACCCGAGGTCAGTGCCGGCAGTCCGGGTTGAACGCGGCCAACAGCCACGAGACAGGAGAGATTGCAGCCTTCGCCGTCGCCATCGGCGTCGCTTTCCTTTTCCTCTACCCCTATCGTCGCCGGTGCCCAAGATTTTAAGTACCCGGTGCAGTGTATTACGCAATACTTCCAATCTGTAATTCGGAAGAGTTACGTCACCGTATTAACAGGCCTGTTCGACGCCGTTCAATTTCGGTACACGTTGCACTTTTAAATATGATAATTGTAAACTCGACGAGCGGTAGCGTATTTATGCATAAGCCGGCTAGACCGAGAGTCGAACAAAAAAAAAAAACGTCCTTCGACAGCTTCATGTGGCGCGACTGACCAACATTCTGCTGTTTTTTTCTTCTATGGCAGCCCGTTGTCGTATCCGCTTCTTCCTTCACTTGAGACTCGAGACCGGAACCGTCGACCTTCCGCTTCATCCGACAAAAGAAGGATCTCCTTGCGCCCGGGCACAGCCTGGAGACTCCCTGCGGAACGTCCGTTTTTACTGGTAGCATTGCTACAAAAAAATAAAACCGTCTTTGCATCTATCGAATTTGTTGCATTGGTATAACAGTGTGTCGAAAAAGTGCGCACACTGCTAAAATTCGTCGAGGTAAAATGCGATAGTAACGTTAGTTCGATTACTTAATTTGCTTACTCTTGGCGTCTATTAATCTCTCTCGCGGACTCAGGTCCGAGGACGAAAGTTGTTCCTTAACTTTGGCCACATCTTTTGGGTGAAGAATGTCAAAGTAACTCTGTCCCAAGAGGTCTTTCTGAAATATCAACAGTGGAATATGATTGACCCAAATTTGAAATTCATGGATAGTAAAAAAAAAATATATACATTGATACCGAGATACGATGAGAATGTGTTGCTCAATACCTGTGTATAGTTGAGGGTTTGAGAGACGGATTCCGAAACGTAGAGTATCCTGCCACGATCGCATCCCACCACGAAGACGAAACCCTCGGCGGTCTGAAAGAGATACAAAATAATCAAAAAAATAAATAAAAACGAATGTTAATACTGTTGACGCGTCCGGGCAGATGACGCAAGGGTACGGTTTAATGAATATTGCATTCGCATTGAAAGTCTTGGTAGTTTTCGCGGATCGATCTGACCATGTGTGCGATTCCAACTCGGAGTCGTAGCGGTTACGCAACGATTCAACGTTGCATCAAGTCGGCTCGGCTTCGCGGTCGCGGCTTAGCGTTCACCGCGTTTATCTACGATTAGTCCGATACCACGATTGCGGGTAGATGCACAATTTTTTTCCTTCGTTTCCGCTGACAGATTATCTTATATATGCTTTGGAAAGTCGTTAGTTAGTTAGTTTGTATATTTGATTGTTTGTCTCAATTTTCACGAATCCAGGGGATTCCGCCAAGGGACTTCCTCCAAGGCTCTGAGGAAGTGACGTCATACCGGAAATACGTCACTTCTGGCAGAGAAAAGGGATTTCCAGACCGGAACTGCCGAATTTCCGGGATGACGTCACTTCCTGTCGAAAAATGAGATATTCAAACCGGAAGTGACGTATTTCCGGTAAACATCCGGAAATCTAAATTTCTGATTTCTAAATTCAACGATCGATAGCGAGAGCGCGGAGTGCCCGAGCCACAATAACCTGCCCATTGCCTATAAAACAAGGGGGAGAAAAATAAGCAGCCGATTCGATATTCGCACTGGACAAATATACATCGAATATAGGCTTAGCAAGGATGCTTAAAAAAAAAGATCGCTTCCGGCCTGGTCACCTATAAAACTCTCTTCCGGTTTAGTGCCGATCAAAGCCATAACAAACGCTCTCCTATACTCGTCGACGAAGTTGTACCATTGCAATTTCTAAGGAGCTCTTAATATACTGTCTATCGAACAAATCTACAATGAAAATCTCCGTTTCGCAATAATGTTTTGTACCCTGAGTGACCTGAGTCTGGTATGCCGGGCGTGGTCGCCTTCTCCAGGATAACGTGACCGACACACGAGCACATGGTGTTTGCAAATATATTCTCCGGTGTGTTGCCCGCTCGCGGGTCTCCTAAGTGCAGTAAGTGCGACCGAGCCCGATCGTTCGAAAGCATGATCTTAGATAAGCGGGTCCAGCGGCCCAGCGCATGTACAATGCTCTCTCTCTCTCTCCAGTTGTTGCTCTTATGAAATCCCAGCGCCGGAGCGCGAAATAAATATCTCCCCCCGCCCTCCCCCTCTCGTACTCCGTAAATCTATCGGTAGCTCTGCATCCACACGACACTCGGTTCACTGCGGATATCGATGATCTTGCTAAGGAGCCGCTACTACGCTTACCTGCCTCGGACGGCTGGACGGAGCCGAAAGCGCATACAACATTCGACAATGAGAAAATTATAAAGCAATATAAAACGTATATGGGGCGTGTATCGAAAAAAAATATATGTCCGCGATAGGTAAATATTTACATCCAAAAAAAGGCGTGTAAGTATATTCAAATATATAGCAATTTATACGTATAATATATGGAATTTCTAAAAAAAAAATCGAGTTTAATATAATTTCGAATATATTTTTTGCGTATATTCGATCTGCGAATATATCAATTCAAGTATATAGCGAATTATACGTATAATATATCGAAGTTCAAAAAAATAATATTTTTAAGATATCGAGTTTAATATAATTTTGAATATACTTTTTGGGTATATTTGATCTCCGTGATGTTGGGAACTCACGCTCGACAAGCCAAGTAATCTCGATGATTTGTCAAATTGGATCGGAGTGTACGAGACAAAGAGGAGACAAAAAAAAGCAATGGGAGATAACAAGGTTTTGTACGTCAAAGGAAAGGTCACCCGAAAGTTACTTGTCGACGATCGGTCCGAGCTTGTTTCGCTGCGTTATACATATTCATACCTTCGCGTTAAAAAATTACGTGTGCGAGAGTTACACATGTTCAGGAAAGTGTGTGTCGAAGGAAAGTCACGCGACGTATGTCTTACCAAGGTTCGCGAATATCGGAACCGCGTACGCGTACCGAAATATCTCGTGGGCTTCATCGAGACGTTATTGCGTCGAGGGCGCGAGAGCTCGCCCGCGGGGTTAACACGCGGGTGTTATGCAATTGCAAACTTTAAGGTGGCAGAGCCGCGCACAGCTTGTAAGGAAGTCGTACGATGTCGAGCAATGTGTGGGTGCGAAACGCGCGACCGAGAGTCTCTGTGTGCGTGCTGGTTTGTACAACTTTAAAGCGTGAGACGATCTTCCGGCGCTACAGCCAGGGTTTCTCAGCTCGAAAAAATATTTTCGTTCAACACCCGGCGGTCAATCGGGACTCACTTGAAGAATGAGCGTCTTGAGTTCTTGATCGCTGAGAAACGTCGGCTTATAGTGACCCTCCGTATAAGACGTAACCGCACCGAGAATGGTCTTGAGGTGTTGGACAGCCATCCTGAGGACCGTCAGCTTGTCGAGCTTCCTCGACATGGCGTGGCACATCGGGATCATCGCCGAGAGCTCGGTGATGTAGGTGTTCATCTTGTCGCGACGTCGTTTCTCAATCTCGCTGTGATTTTGTCTGAAAAATAGGAATACATCGTCAAACATCGGAATTACGGGGAAGAGAAACTAGATCCGCGAGAGGGACGAGTGTCTTCTTCTTCTTCTTTCCTTTCTTGGCTATCGCCCTCTCGTGAGAGCATGCGCCACAGGGACGAGTGTCGAACGAGAACGAATCCGCTTTCGATTATTCTCTGTCGAGGTCTCTCGCACCGCGGGGGGACGAGGATTTAAAAACGTCAGCGACGTTTTCCCCCCCGTACGGCGGGAAGCCAAGCTGGTGCAAACGAGTCAAGGTGTGGGTCAAGGCGACCTTGACCCACAGTAACGCCCAGCGATTCGTCTCGATGACACAAAAGGCATGAAAATAAAAATCTAAAATAAATCGAAAAATCTTACTTTTTTATTTCGGAATTTGGACGATTGAACTTCGAGCCGTCACCACCGTCGTCCGTCAGTATATCATTTTCATCGCTGTAATCCAAACGGACTGATTTGTACATATATACTATTTAAAAAAATAATATTTTAGTAACAATCATTGAATTGCATACTTTCTCTGACTGTTTGAAAAATTTTGAATGCCCGAGTGCGGGTGTTCAAGTTAATTTGGCAAGAGTTATTTTGAGTCTCGAGAAACCCCCCCAAGTCCGTTTAACCCTTTGACGCTTTGACGCAATTGCGCTGCTGCGGGACTTCGTCCCGGCTTCTCTTGATCAGAATTTGCAAGGACCTCGATTCCGACCGTCTTACTACTCGGGGGACTTTCCCCACCATCTCCGTTTCTTTTTTTTTATATACAATCCCTCCGATAATTATCACAATCTGGTTCGTTCACTTTTGTGAGATGAAATATCAAGGCTCGAGATGAATCCCCGAAAGTTGCATCGGAGTAGTTGAACGCGAGTTTGGTTCGAATATGTCGTTAGTGCAGAGTCGTCGAAGTCCCGCGAGACTACGAAGATCTTGGTCTGTTGGTCAACAGCTCTTTGATCCTCACTGCTAATGCTTAATGCCCAATTACTCGTTCCGTTAAACACATACCGAGGGGTACGAATCGAAAGGGACGATGTTAAAGTACACGACTTACGACCCTTTTATTTTTAGCCATTAAATTCAATTAAAGGGAGGGATGGACTTTGTTTTTCTTTGGGTCTGCGTAAAAACGCGTGTAGTCTATTTTGCCCCGCTCTCGCTTAGGTGTACATCAGTGTGTGCTACATGAATTATACATACTGACAGGAAACTTTTCGTTTTCTCGATACCGGCGAGGTATCGTTCGAGAGCTCGGATGCGGTACTGTGTCTCAGTGCATCGTCGACTTCCAATCGATGGACAGAACGCTGATGATGACGATGATAGCCGGATTCGTGTTCGGTTATCGTATCCAAATTTATTTCCATGGGCGAGGCCGTTTCTGATCCTTGTGCGGTTGCACTCAGAGAATTGTCGTTCTCGGTCACTCCAATATTGTTACCGTTGGTGCTGTTATCGTTGTTGTTATTGTTGACGCTACTGCCGTCGGTCGTGCTGCCGATGACAGTACTACTTCCGGTTGCCGTGACGCCGCTACCGGACGATTGGGCGGGAGTCGAAGCTGGCGGTAAGACGTCTCCGGTTCCCGAGCTCTCACCCATGTTTCCAAAGTGTATCGTGATGCACGGGTTACTGAAAATATAACAAACATGAACCAAAAAGAAAAAAATGTATAGAATTAATCAAACCTTTATTTCCCTTGAGAGTCGCCGCGTAATATATCGTCGATAGGAAAGTAACGATTCGTCGTGACAAAAAAAAAACATTTATTTCACTCGATGGGAAAATGGCAAAAATGCCCATTTTCACACCGAGAGAAATAAAAATGTTCATGATACTCGTGCGAAAAACGTTTTCTTAACGTTTGGTGCTGCAAACTCGCACTCGTCAGAAAAAGTGTTTTCCCTACTATGCGAAAAAAGTGGCGAGATTTCTATGCCTGCAACGGAGATGGAAAGTGGTCGATAATTGACGAAGTGGGAGAAAAAGTAATTTAGCAGGAGGAAAAGAAATTTAGCGGGAGGAAAAATAATTTAGCGGGAGGAAAAGTTTCATTTTTCTTTCCGCTAAATTTCCACTTTTTAGCACAGTCGAGGAAAAAATAGCGTATACCATTCGGGAGGCAGTGCATTTTCACCTCGTGTGAATTTCTCAAACTTCACACTCCGTGAAAAGACGGACTTTTCTCCTTTGTGGCATAATATACTATTTCGCACTAGTATCGTAACGTAGTATTGATCGATTTTAGTATATTTTATAGTATTAGTATTTTTAGTTATATTTTTTTCACAGCGTGGTAGACACTTGCGATACAATTTATCGGATAATATTTTCCAAAAACATTTATTCCAGGCTACTCGCGAGTGTGTCGAGTCTAACGAGAATCGGACTGGTACTACTCCGTCTTGATGCGCTGATTATTTTGTATTTTTTTTTTTTTTGTAATTCATATATCGAATCAAGGTCGTCAACTAGATTCCAAGCGTGCCACGAGCGCAACAAGTTCCGCATAAAGTGACGCAACGATTGAGCCGTCGATACCGTTTATTAATGCGAAAGGCGGCAAATATACGAACATCAAGAGAGTGAGAGAGAGTGGCGAGGGAGGGAGATAGTACGACGAACAAATTACTTAACATTACTTAAGCGGGAACTTCGATCTGCGTGTATACGTTTCTGTATAAATATTTCGACGGTTACAATCGGGCTTCGTAACATTTGCACGTGACAAGTCGTTGTTAATAAAACGATAGTAAAAAATTGCAAATTGAAATTTTCATATGGCTTTCTCATAATTTTCCTTTACTCGCAAAACTTATTCTATGAGAAAGCATTTTCTCTGTTTTTGGCTTTCTCATGGAGGAAGCTTCGCGAATAAAGGAACTTTTATGAGGAAGCCATATGAAAGTTTCAATTCTCAACTTTTTTTTAACGTCAACGTAGTGTTTGATTTTTATGTAAAACGATTGGCCAGTTCAGGTTCAGCACGAAAATACCCACAAAAGCTGTGCGCAAAATTTAATAAATGAGGAAGCCATGTGCAAATTAATTTGCAACTTTTTTTTGTAGCATACAAAAACTCCTACATCTCATAAAATTGAAACGTTCAAAATTTGCCGCTACATTTCTTGTCCACAATCACTAACTAAAATTTTAGCAATTCGTCATTTTGAAGCTATGTTTTATGTATTTTTCCACACTGATGACGAATCTCCACTTTACTCCTGGGGCAAGATTTGCAAAAAAAAAAAAAAAACAATTTTTTCAATAAATTCAAAATTTTCAAAATTCCATAAAATTTAAACGATTATATCAATTTTCGCTCGATGGAGTATCAAATATTGTATAGTGTTACTTCATTCCCATATCAAATTTAAGCTCGATACATCCGTGTTTACTGAAAAGAGACAATTTTTAGTATTTAAAAAAAAAAATCAAAAACCCGTAAAATCTGACCGCTTATCTGATCAAAATATTATATTCATGTGCAGTTTTATGACGATAGCTTAAAATGACGCAAGTTGGAGACACCATAAACATTTTTCAAAAATTCAATATCGTGTAAAATCTTCACTTTGGCCTTAATCTGTATTAAAATTGTACTGAATGAACAGACGTAACCACTCTACTAGTGCGCCATATTTCAATTGGCAATCTCAAACCGTTTCCGAGTTATAGTCGTTTTAAATAGTGGAATTCTATTACACACACACACATATACATCCGGATGCCAGTTAAGAATCACATTTCTCAACGTTTTAAACTATTTTAAGTATTCTGACATTAAAATCTAAATTTAAATTTTTTGGTTTTACGAAAACATACGAAACTTTGTCTGCCTCGTACGCGCGACGACGAACAACAACATTAACTTAATAGCAGACTCGAAGGATAGCTCACTCTTGGATGGCCGATGACAAGTTGTAGTAAGTGCGTTGCTGCTGAGCTCCGGTGTTTTGCTGATTGTGATTGGCCGGATAGAGATGAGCGCTCGTGTTCGACGTCGACACGCTCTCCTCTCGGGAGTGTTGAGGTTGATGAACGTGCGTACCGAGTTCCTCCAGCGATATGAACTCCTGTGGCTCTTGGCTAGCGTCGAAGAGCTGCTCGTAGCTCCGAGTCATTTCCTCGGCGACGGTCTCGCGATTGTTGTCCGTTCGGTAACGCAGAAACTCCTCCAACTCAGTTATTTCCTCCTGGCCATGCTGTTGTTCCTCGTCGCGTCGTTGAACTTCCTGACGATGTTGCGGCTGTTGCTGCCTTTGCTGCTGAGGCAGCGGCCGATCGGCATCTTCGTCGCACTCGTACCTCGGCGAGTTCTTGGCATTAACATTGTGCTGGCTGTGACTGTGACAATTAACCCTGCCAGAACTTGCACGGCACTCCGCTTGGTCAACGATCATCGCGTCCTGAAAGACTCGACCACCGTTGCGGACCGGCGGTGAGCGTCCGCTCTCGTCCGCAAGGACGCGAGAACTCAGCGTCGTTTCAACGACTTGTATTAAAAATCAACGGGGCGAATGCAAATTACAAGACAACCGTCGGCGAATATCCGAATTTTTTGCCTCGACCGTTTCAGACGAACGGCTCTCTCGACCGGGAATCTGCACGACTCGACGGGTCTCCGATCAACGAATGCCCAATGATAAACAGACACATTAATCGGCAAGCTCAGGACTCGCGCCGTGTCCGACGTAGGTGGGATTGATCAAGAGAGCCCCAAGCTCGACGTGACTCGTACGGACAATCGTCGACATGCTTTCTCCCCCAACAGTTATCAATTCATCACCGAATAACCTTATTTTTTTGGCATTACAAAAACGTTTGTTCGATTTTGAAAAAATGTTTCTTACTATTAGTCGACCCTTCACCGTCGAGGGGATTTGGGCATGTAGCGTGCGAATTCCCGTCGATGCGGACAGCCGTAGCGTCGCATCCTCGAGAACGTGGTCAGGCTCCTCGCCTTCCGACGTCTTCTTTGCAAGCGGCGTCGATGGTGGCGCCCCCGTTTGGCTTTCGCGTTCCTGAGGCGCCGTCGCGCCACCTGTAAGATCCTAGGTCTCTTCAGTCGGGCTATGTAGATCGGCACGCGTCTCAGTATACTCAGTACGGAGAACACCAAAAAAACCCATCGGTTCGTCCAGTGTCTCGTTGTTCCCGATGGATTCGCGTTCGAAATCGCCGAGGTCGCCAACGGCCGCGATGAAAAGTTCCAGCTTCGACTGTCCTCCTTGAGTCTCGGCAGCGATTTGCTGCACGTCAGTCCGCCGCCGCTTATGACGCAACGGGGATAGTGTCTCACCGCACCGTTCGGCCGCTTTCGATTTATCCGAGGATATCTGTGCCTCCTCTCGCGATAACGATGATGCCTCTTCACACCGGACCGACGCTTCCTCGGCAAACCGACGGAACGTCCCTCGCGCAGCGTTATTACAATCGCTCGCGTATAATCGAGTTTCCACTTGTCCAACGCAGTGCCAGAATTCTTTCTCGTTCCGATCGACTCGACTTTCGCCCGGACGATGTCTCTTCCGGATCCGCCGACTCCTCGCTCCCAAGCAACTAGTCGTCCTCCACCTCTTGGTTCCCTCCGATGGACAACCGATTCGGAATACGCGACCGATGAAACCAGGAGGAGGAGGAGAATTTCGCGACGAAACAGCAACGCATAACGATCCGTCTCGCTCGAGGTTTCGTACTATTTTCTTCTTCCCCTCCTTCCACTGTCTCGCTGATCGAACGGGCCCGCAGCAGAGGTTTTATGATCACGCCGATTTGTTTGTAAATTCGATCCGACAAACCGTCACTCGTCTCAACGAGACGTCACGGAGAAAAACACTGCGAAACACAATAAGCGAGGTTTCTTCCGGTAGTTATTTTTTCCTTGCACGAAACAGCCGTTCTCTCCGTCGGTCGCGTGCTGCGGCACGGGTTTGTTCCCGCGCGAAAATCTTCGCTCGACTAGTTTATCGCTATCCGCGCGAGCAGATCATTTCGCTCGGTGGTTCTTTTTTTCTTCTTTTTCTGTTTCTCTCCACGCTTGTCTCTCCGGCTAAAAACCACGTGGTCGCTCGCCGTCGCTGCGCAGGTGGGAGTGACTAAAACCGCCCTGTGCACCGACGCTTATACGGAGGAAACGGACCGGGGGCGGGTGCCACCCTCCAGGATTTGCGGCTACCACCCCGGGGGGGTTGATCACTGCCCAATCCCCAACAAGCCAACGCCGCCGCTCTACCTGCCCGTTGTCGTCATCGTCGGACCTCTCGCCGGTCTCCCTCGCCACTACATCCGTTTCGCCTCGTTCTCTTCGTGTCATTAATTTCTTGTTTCTCAAGTAATATGACAATTACCGTTATCCGAGTATAAGTTTTCGCTAAAGAAAAAGAAAAACAAAACAAAACTTTTAAAGTAACCGGCAGGGAGGGACGGGACGAGGAGAAGAACTGACGGTTTCGATATCGGTAATTCTTGGGATTAGATCTAAGAGGCATTATAATAACAACGTTACTCGGCCGACTAGGGAACCTCGACCCGCAGAGGTCGCTTACGTTGCGTAGATTATTCCGTCGAGCGGCGACCGTCCTCCCTCCGGCTCCTCTCTCTCTCTCTCTCCTTCTCCCTCCATGTCCCTCCGGCTATCTTCGACTCGCGAACGCGTCATCCGTACCATCGGACGCTCCCGGTCAATCGTGTCGACCAGCGGTTGTTAAACTCCGGTGGGATTCTCGCTGTCGATGATATCGCGAGCCCCAATGCGTTCACCTTTAAAAAGTTCGTGTGTTCTCTCCGACGCGGGGAGCCGAGCAAGCAACGCCGCGGCTCTCTCTCTCTCTCTCTCTCTCTCTCTCTGTCTCTCAAGTGAGAGAGAGAGTTATTCGCGCTTGATAAAGACGAAGCCAACAAAGTATTCTCTCACTCTCTCACCCTCCGGTGTCGACACCGACTCGGCGAGCAAGTGATACCTTCTTTATACGTAATATATATAAAATACATACGGTGATGATATAGCATCGTGCAGCCAACGAGCGGAGAGAAAGTAGAAAATCTCATGTGGCAGACTGGCGGTCCAAAATAAGAAAGCGAGACTGGATAGCGGTGGAGGAGTCCTCCCGGGTCCTCGGCGGTCTCGAGTCCTACGGCAAACAAAGAGTGGTACACATGTATATTGGCGATCGACGATATTTCACGAGGTATTCACGTATCAAGAGACGCGGTAGCGTCTCGAGGCCAGGTACTTGAAAAAAAAAAAAGTTTTTTTTTTTAAGCTATATCAATATACGGGAGTCGAAACAACTTCCGTCTTAACAGTTCGATTTAATACGAAAAAAATATAAAAGATTTCGTCAAGCGATTTGGCAAATTGCTTTCATTTTTTGTTTTTGGTTTCCTGTCGAAAGATTAGCGACGAGTTCAATTCACCGATTCTTTTTCATGTTTTTTTTTTTTTTTTTTTTTTGTTACGGAAATTCATAGCAATTCGGATCGTCACGAAATCGAAATGTATCTCGAGTCCCAACGTGCCAACACGAGGGACGCCTTTGAACAATGTCGTCTGAAACAACGAGGATTACGAATGATCCGGACGAGCCGATTAATTAGCGTTGATCAACGTTCGGAATTCAATTTTCGAGGGGAGGCGGGGGGGGGGGGGATTGAAGCGATATTGCATATGCACCAGGCACAGATGGATCGGTTGACGTTTGCTCCGTTGCAATGATAATGATCATCCGCGTAGAGTGGGAGGGTATCCGGCCAAGCGTCGAGATCGAGCCGGCACCCGGAGCGTTTGAAGTCACTGGGAGCCACCCTCGTCCGATCGCTATTCGTTAGTGTCAATTTTTTTTTTTTTTTGTTTCTATTTTTTTGTTTTCTCTCTCTACGGTCAAGGATAATCGCCAATCAATCCCGCGGCTTATTCTTGGGGTGCGTGCGTCCCGAATGCGGATTAATTAGTCTCGTCTGTCCTCCAGTTTCCGACGATCAGCTGTTTGACTGTAAACAGTAAAAATGTCGGGTATCTGCGTAGGCGCGAGAGCTCGGCGATCCGTTAGCGAAAACATGCGAGTAACTAATTACCGTGACTGAACGAGTGCTCTGGTGCGAGCAGCGCACAGAGCCAGTATCGGCACTGCGTCGGCCAGTGTTAAACCCAACGTCTTTACCACCAGTCTAAGTTCAAGGGTTCAAGATCCATCTGGCATTGGCCACTGCGGATATCGACTTACTTCGATTACTGCACCGTTGGAAATTCGAGACTCTCCTGGCCGTCCTCGATTTTCCCCTGTTCTCGCTACTCCAGGATTTTTCCCCCGCAGCGCTCTCTACAGCGCTCCCCGATTATATCCAAAGGACACGTTGATTGGTAAGTCGAGACCGGTCAACGCTGCCCGCAGTCACGAAAGAGAAAAAAAAGAAAAAAATACACACAACGACGCCGCGCAGTGATGCTGGTGAAAGGAAAATTGAGAATCTGTATATATACGCGGGGCGGAGGGGAAGTGGGGGTTTGAAATGCAAAGAGATTTGCCAATAAAAATGAAATAATCGTGAATAAAATTGAATGAGGAAAGAAGCGGGAATTAAAAAATTTCACCATCGTGCTACATAATGTGATTTTTTTTTTTTTTTTTAACTGGCTTTCCGACGACGGCCAGGCCGTGAGAGAACGCGACGGGATATTGGTAACGATTAAACGTCCTGTCAACGCTACCGACCTGTCCCGCTGCCGTCAATCCCCGAGTCCTTTTTAATTGGCCTCTAATTTATTGTTCGAACGCCCGGGATTGCTCGCTGGGTTGTGCTTAAATGTAAGACGCAGCGTCGAGACCGTTCCGCACGAACGATTCACCTGCCGAGACGAGTCTCGATAAATAACGACGAAAGAAAAAAAATGCATCAAAAGTTGATAATAATCGGCGCGTAGCCGATGAAAATCGTCCTCTGTGGATGAGTCATCCCCCTTTCCCCGTTCCCCTCCCCCTCCACTGGATAACGCTTATTTATTATTTCCATTACAGAAACGGTAGTCAGGGAGAGTAGATTAACAAGCCGACCGAGCTGTCCGGTTGCGCAATCTTCCGATGAGCTCGTCTATACACTAATTTGACCGAAGATATATTATATAAACGACGAGTATGGGAGCCTGCACTTGACAGATCTCGTCTTGCCAACGACAAGCTTTACTCTACCCTCCCCTCCCGTACACCCCGCCTCTTTCTCTTTTACCTCGGCTAATCGCAATTTGATGAATCGTCTATTAACGGTACCATTGTTTTCGTCAAGGAGAGACACAACAACGTTGACTGACGTGCGGCGAACAATTGCTCGTTCGAAAGACGTAGGCAGGTAATTCTACCCAACTGCGATGAATTTTGGGTATTTTTTCGTCATCCCATTGTCGCCGGATTGTAAACGATCCAGGAACACGTTTCCGGAATTGTGCCAGGAACTCGGTGTTACGCCATGGTCGTTGCTCATCAATGATAAACTCGAATGAACGAAATTCACCTGTTGTACCATGAAAAGGGGCGATTGACTAACCTCAAATTATTTACTCGCCGTCCGGCCGGATTTTGCGAACTAATTCGTAATGAAATTTCGATTTAGTTCCGTGCGATTGTTCGTTCGTCGTAGCGCGTTTCGTTGGGGAGAAAATTAATTATCCGTCCGTGAATATACTTTATTAACCTAGCGAGCGTCGCCGCACTACTAACTAACCTAAATAGCCGGTAGTTGGTACGGTAGAGTCAATGAATGCGAGAAGCGCGGTTCTAAAAGGCGAACGGCTAGCCCCCTTTCTCCTCTACGCTCTATTCAACGTCGTGTCCTCACGCGTACACGCCGTTCTACTATATGGAATTTGCATTTCCAAACACTGCGACCTTTTCAACCACCTCTCGTGCATTCTCCGGCAATCTTGGGCTTTCGCTCTCACCACGCCGGACTCTGCCACAGGCCTCTCTCGATGCTCGCTTCTGTACATATCACAATCAACGAGTATTCCTCGCCGTACGACAGTGTGCACGAGACATCGGCAATACGGCGAAACGCCGAGAGAGTCCTAAACACCTTTCGAGTTCTATACAGACATTAAAATCGGCATTCGCAATTAACCGTACAACATCGCATGCAAGGCGGACGTGTTTACAGATAAACTTGCTTAAAAAAAACAATTTGGCCATTAAGGTAATGTAAAATGTCCGTCGATAATAAAAACTTTGTTACAATTTTTTTAAAGTGTGCTAAAACTGTCGCGGTCAGAGGAAATCGGACCTACACTTAAGAATTGACGAGACACAGTGGAATTCCCCTTCCTTCAGATAACAAAGTTTTGGCACTAGAAAACAGCGTTGCGGTTTTTATTACCGACCGGGTGCGAAATATTCGGGAGGAAGGGTTTTACACGTAATCGTAAAGCTTCGTTCCCAAGCATCTGATTTCTGTAATATGTGCACAGGTATGTGCGGCGTTTCAGGATTAACAAATGTCTTTGTAGGAGTTTCGAGGAAGCGAATCGCTCTCTGCCAAGGCCGTACGCATGGAACCTCTCCATCGAACTGCCACAGCAGTGAGATGAACCTACCGTGTCAGAGATAATGGGAATTAAAAGTATCGTTCATGAAGTCAGTCACGAGATAACGCCGATAAGAAAAAAAGAACGAATGCATGTGTACTCTTTAAACAACCGACCGTTCAAATCAACGTAACTACGCTTCAATCGCATGTTACGTGATAAATTACGACGCTTCGGTTGTAGATAATTGCCGTTCACATAATCCTGTCTGCAGCTCCTTGTCGCACGCAGTAGACGTTCCTCGGATGGTAATTTGTAAAGAGTTGAAAAAAGAAACGAATGCTCGACCGTGGCGCTCCATGCTACTGAACGGAGAGTGCGACAGGGGGCGAGAGAGAGGGGACGATGCGAACTGCGAATTACATTTGGTCGTGAGAAAATCGCCTCGCGTCGAGAATCGTGTGCAACGCTTTATCGTTGTGAGGTAACCCGCTTTGCGTCGAACGTTATACGCTCCGCGGGAGCACACGCGTCTGTGGGGGAATTGCATAACCGCGATAGAGAGCTTGTATGTTGTGGCTATTTAGCCCGATCCGTACGGTATATTATCCGCACTGATACACTGCAATTCTACTAACCCGGCGCTCTCGAGCGACTCGCCTTGTTTATATATCTCTCTCTCATTCTTCCTTTCTCCGGGCCCGTGCATGCCTCGCGGTTCCCCTCTTCTGATCCTTTCGCCCAGTGAGTCCGTGCACTTTCTGTTCGAGCACCTCTCGAGAGCGAGGATCGTTTATTGGAACGCTCGATGTACTACCGGCTACTCGACCAAAGTTTTAGCCGTTCAAGTAGGAGACGGAAAGAAGAAAAAAATAAATAAAGGATATTGTCAGTACAGGGAGAGATATAGGGCTGGTATGGGGCGAAAGGCGCCAGTCCGTGACTGTTTCAAACTCGCTACACGATATACATGTGGCGGAAACTGTATGTCGCCGAGTGCGAGTGTTGGCGGCCTTTATTGGACGATGTATAAATTCCAATATATACGCCACGCGCGTCGTCTCGGCGGAATAATAACGAATTATCCGTTGCGTATTATACTCGAGGTTGGTGGGCTGTTTTGATGATCGGACGGCTTGTATTCTCTAACTGTTCACGTGTATTCGTCTATGTGAGGATTGTTTCTATCGCAAAAGCTTGGAAAACCTAGCGCATGTGCACATCAACGCTGTTAGGAGAAAGTCCGAGAGACTAACGTTATCAATCGGCATACCGGAAATCGTATATGCTTTACGATATCCATCGGGTCAATTCATCTATCATTTCTGAAGTGAGGATAACAGTCTACTCTAAATGAATGAAAAATATGCTAAAACGCGTACCAAAATGATTTTGTTTCAATTAACGATAGATATGTAACTCCTGTTTGAACGTTACGAATTCTCCACGAACTGCCCGAGGGTCCAAATGACCCGTAGTAAAATAAAAATGAAAAAGTATGCGTTAACTCACCATTGGAGAGGTGAGACGAATTTTTCCGGATCTTTCCACTGGCTCGTCACACTTTTTTATTTCCGCGATACATGACACGCGCTCTCGACCGACGACTCAGCTTCGATAGGAAAAGTTGTGCACGCGCGCGGTTTGTGCCGATTGCCGGCTTGGAGGGTGAAAAAGCTGGGACGATCGAGATGGCAGCACTGTTCCGGAAGAAACGTTTCACTTAAATCGGCCTTACAATTTTTACAAACGCAGAGCGCTCCGTCGCGAAAATGTTGATCGACGTGTTTTTCATTCTGTATAGTGAACGTGGCGATGAATACCTGCTTTGCCATATTACTACTGTAGTGGTACATTCCCGTCGCCACCTGTGGCATCATTGGATCGCCGCCCTGAGCGATGCTTCGGGACAAACGCCGGACGCACGACTGGAGCATACATCGTAGCAGATGATGGACAATGTCGTGATAAGGGCGTATTTATTAAACATATAATAAGTCATAAAGAACAGAGGAGACGCGTCGACGATAAGCCTGCCTAAGCCTGGAGCACGGGTCTCTCGTGTTTCCCTTCGAGACAATCGTTTACCGCGGCATATCCGGTTCCACCCTGTTGAAAATTAAAATTTATGAAGGTCAGAAATCCGCTCGCAATTAGTGTCGATGGAATCTCCGCGCAAAGACCTCTTACCCTTTCGAGTAAAATTATATCGCTTTCGGATATTTTTGAGTTATCCAAAGGATTGATCCAGTCTTTTTTCAATATCTTCTCGACGCATTCTACGGTTACGACGTCTCCTCTGCAAAGATAGGCGAAATAATTTATTCAATTGAGTGTCGAATAGATCCTTCTTCGACGTTACGACGGATCAATTTTCACGGGCTCGAAACTTACGTTGTTTTTATGACCGCGCACGGAACGCTGTTGCTGAGCACGTCGTGGGTGATCGGACACATGTATCTCGCCTGCTTCAGTATCAAAGATTGTTTGTCGTCCGGATCTTTGACCTCCGTGAATTTTACGGGTATGAGATCTTTGAGTTTCAACGGCTTCCCGCTGATCGGACAGTAGATAGCTTTGTCGGGTTTATTGAGCACGGCCGGCTTTGCCTGAGGGGTCTTCGCGGGAATCCAAAAACTGGGGAGGCTCTTGTCGCGTCCGTCGCTCATGTTGGACACGGATGGTTTGCTGCTGGATGAATTTTCCTCTTTTTTGTCGGAGCGAAGAGACACAATGTTTCTCTCACCCTTCAGAAAATTTTGCAGTTTCAGAAGCTCCTCGTTTGCAGTTTTTTCCTGTGATTCCTCCTGTTGACATCAACGAAGACAGTTTAATGATAAATTGGAATAAGAGTGCATAATGTACAAAGTAAAGTATACATTATGTGTGCTCCGATGCAGTAAAGTGCCAACAAGGGCACACCATAGAAAATGCTCGACTACCCACCTCATCTTTTTGCTTCTGTTTTTCGTACTCCTTCAATTGCCTCGCATATTCCCGCTTTTTCGTTAATATGTACTCCAGAATGGCCTCCTTGTCGAAAAGATATCCGTCTCGGCTGAAATGAGGTTAAGTTAATTGAATCAACACGATCGATGTGTTTCTTCCGTGCCTCAATGAACAAGGAAAAGTTTCAAACTATTTACGTTATCACCGGATTCCTACAGGGTTGCAGGGTGAGACAACAACAATCGAAATCCTTAACTGAGTCCTTGCCGACTCTGTGACTGTTCGTCCCGTAACCGGAAGCCGCGGCGTCCTTCTTTTTCTCGTGATATGTGTACACGGCTCCGGCAGTACAATTTCTCGCGTGTCGCGTCATTTTTTGTTTTTATTTATCGTTTTTTTTTACCGCGTTAAAATGTTACAAAGTTGAAAACATGTGTCGGAGTACGTCGCGACAAAGTTGTACTTGTTATTGATGGTTAATGGCGGGGCGGCGGACGAGGGCAACTGTGGCGCCACCTAGACGGAAAACGTTACAGTTCTGCTGTAATCAATCTATGCAGTAATCCGCTGTACTGCACTCCGTTGGCAAAACAGTTATTCAATATTTATCCGCGCGATTGTAACATTAATACCTACCGACCTGATTGTTTCGTTTCTCAACTGGATTCCGAGCTGGAGCTTTCTTTCTTGCGTTTCTTGCTTTTCTTACTTTTAGACTTTTTCTTTCTCTTGAGTCGTTTGCTCTTGGCTTTTTTATCCTCCTTGTACTCGCTGGAACAGCTCTCCGTCTCGGAATCACTGCTGTCGCTATCGCTGCTGCTCTCGCTTTTTCTCCTTCTTCGTCTTTCGGACTTTTCTCGCTTCTTCTTTGACTTCTTCTTTTTCTTATCGCTCTTGTGCTTCTTGGCGTCCTTTAACTTGTTCTCAAGTTCCTTCTCTCTGAGCTCTGTCAATGGTGTTACATAGTTTTCGTCGCTGTCCGAGCTTGTGCTGCTCACGTCCAGCACAATCTCCTTGTTCGGGTCAACTTTTATGAAGTTTCTGCACTGATAGGTTAGATGTCCGGCGTAGCCGCATTTCTTGCAGGCTGGCCTAGCTTGCTCCTTGCTCTGCGGTATCAGTCTTGAGAGAAATTCTGGATCCATACTTTTTTTTTTTTAATAAGGCAACCAATGATTCGCGTGACACAGGTACATCATACCTTTGCACGGATATTAAACGAGGAATCGGTAGCAATTCGTAAGACTGGCTGGGCTGATCTTGAGAAGCGACGACGACTGCTAGTCAGAGACGACTGTCATAAATCCTAGATACTCTAGAACACGAGCAACATTAATCGCCCGAGATAAATTATTAATCTTCGCGAAGCACTCGAAGGTTCGACGAGTTCTTGGACATAATTATTTGTGTATGTGGCTGCGATAATTATACTCAATTATTGGGATATACACTGTACACGAGACGGAACGAGAAGTTTACGCTCATAACCTAATCGTTTAACCCGCGGAGCAGCTTAGGGCTCGAGCGCCATCTGAATGTCGAAGTATGAGATTGCAACACGCGCACAATTTATAGTTTGTCGGTACAATGGAAGCCGATCGAGAAACTATTCTATATTTTATAATCATTATGCATTTAATCTAATTATTCCGATAACACGTGCAAATTTGATCGTCCTATACTATATTTACCATATACATCTACTTATATACGTAACCATGGTTAAATAGATCATCCAAGGGATTTCGAGGATAGAACTTAAAATTTCTGTAAAATCAAAGGCTTTTATTACAACTTTATAAAATCTACACTGACACGTGTCACAATAAAATATATATATCGTATATATTTTTTAATATATATTAAATACTGTATATACTGTATTGACGTTCAAAACGAGACATTACGAAAAATACATCGATGCGAGATAGGTCGCAATACAGTAAAAAATAAATCCATTTATAATTTTTGTTGCTGTTTTTTTGTTAAACGTACACACTCCCTCCCGCTCCTTTCCTCACTACGATAAACAATAATTTACACTAAACTGTCCGTACTCTAGTCGGCTACTGATCTTACCAATTTATGCATCTACTACTGCTACTACGACACTCCTAAACAACAGTATATCTCCTACGATCCGTCAATCGCTTTTAATCAGGTGATTGAGTTATTTGGTATATTACGGACACATAACACGGACAGTGATACTCTTCCACGTATTATTATTAGTATTTGGAGTTTATTCATTTTAGGATTGTATTTGTTTTTTTTTTTTTTTTTCATTCTTTCGTACCACGACACCGAAAACGATAGACAGACAAGGCTCTTATTCGATCAAAACGCGCGCTTTTCTTTTTTTCAATTTCTCTTATTACTTTACACATTTTTTAAATACGTCCGAATATTATTGTGAATTTGTGGTCCTCGAAGTTGTGCAAGTACCTAGTCGCCTCTTTCAAACGGTTTTGGTGTTGCATTATTTATTTTAATTTCTAAACAGCATCTTGGAATACGAATATATGAAGAAAAAAACATTATGGCAAAAAACTGTAAGCATCGTTTTCAATGTAACCCATCCACACTACCTTCGCGTGTCGCGAATTTATAAATGAACTTTCATTGTAATAATTATACAATTATTTGAAAAGGGATCCGTGTTAATGTATTGTGCGTAACTTTTTAGTGCTCGGAGCATTGATATTTCACGGAAAAGATCTTTATGACACGGGATATACTTAGGACGAGTGTATGCGATAACTATGAGACGCGCGTGGGCGCTTTTTTAATTTATTTTTTATCGGGAACGCCCTTTGGAGCGCTGGGGATCGTCGAAAAACAAATGGCCTTAATGTTCGTTATTATGCAGTAAAATTATTTCTACAGTGGCGTGCATCGGGAACGTTTTGCTATACTTTTATGGGAATGTTACCTGCAAATCCATATTTCATTAACTGAATCGAGTAAAAAAAAAAAAGTGAACTTCTTTAATCATCAACTACACAAGATCTGTAACTACAATGCTCTACTTGCCTATGTGACTATAGAGACACTAATTAGCTTACGATGTATATCGATAGATACGATAAAGATGGTGATGGAATTTTTCGTTCTGCATATTTAGAATCATGCTACTTGTCTTCGGGCTTGGTCACGCGACTTTTTTTTTTAATATTATTGACCATGAGTAGTACAGATCCGGTATACCATCGACAACTGCTAGTATTTGGAAAGAGTTCATACTTGCATGACCACCAATGTAGTTCAACACAGCGATGTTGAACCAATTAATTTTCACTCTTGCAAGAAAACACGAGAATAGATATGCTTGAAAGCCCTATGATATGTACAACAGAGATTCGCGTATCTTTGATTTACACTAAAAAAAATGCACCCGTACCGGCTCATGCGGGGGGGGGGGGGGGGGGAGTGAGTATTGTTTCGTGGAGAAATTGTTTGATTATTTCGAAGGGTAAATCGCGTTTCGTTCGAAAAATTTTGATGCACAGCTATCATACTTCTGTCGATCGCGATCTCTCCAAGTATTATTAACGTCCCGCGACACGACGTATACACAGATAGTAAATGGTCAGTATGTGAAATCCAGTAGGTCTTGCTTAAGGCCAATTCGTTAAGTCGTTCAACGTGCTTCACGGCGAATCAGCCGAGATTAACAGCCTTAAATGAACGAGGCCTTTAAACGACATACAGCTGAGACTGGCTTAATTAGGCTTGCTCGATCGAGTCTCAAACTTTCTGGTCCCATATCTCAATTATTATTTTTTTGTTTTGTTTTTCGCGTCGTTCCGTTATAAACGGTGTATATCCCGTTACTGTAAATTCACGGTCGGGCCCTTATTAGAAATTTTTCGCACTCGCTATAACGAACGTTTTTTTTCCCCCTAACGGACCTTCTGTTTCGTTTAGCAACGAAAATCGAGAAACTATTATTTTCACTCGATACAATTACACGTGTACTACGAAAGTATATCAGTCTGGAGTTAAATTTTCCTCGCAGTTTTGCAAGAACAAAAACAGTATCATCGATTATTTCCGAAAGCTACAAAAGAGTCGCGTCAAAAACCCGTCGTAAAACGTCGTCCGAATTTGAAAAAAATATATATATCAGTCAGACGATCATCACGTGGATGTGGAAAAAACCGTTGTAAAAAATAATTCGGTTTACACAATTATGACGAAAAAACTATTCGACAGTCATACTTAGAGTGTGATCACAGCTTGACAGAAGGCATGTAATATACATGTTATTATATATATATATATATATATATATTTATATATATATATAGTTAGCACACATAGTATTTACGATACGCACTTTTTTAGTTTTTCATTTTCTCGATAATATTATCGATTTCTTGTCATTTGGTTGTTCATTTACGTTATTTACAGTCAATATACAGGCGTTGATGATCGATCGACCTTGAAAGAATCTTTCCTCGAGCGACCGGAGAACGTTTCCGTATGAGATGAAGATCTCCTCGACTGTTCGCCGTATCGAAGCGACAAGTCGTTCGTTCGAACGCACAATCTCTCTCTCTCCCCCTCTTTCTACTTTCGTATTTTTCACCCCTGGTACCTTCACTGACGTTACTAAAAAAATCTCCCGACCTATCGAAAGGTGCAACGAACATTATTAACGTAAATTATTTCTTTAACGGCGTATCCCGAGTGAGTGTGAATTTTCATTTTCTTATTACATAATTCCCCCTGGCGAACGAAAGGAAAGGTTGGGTCGAGGGCATCGACGGGGAGCGAACGGGGAAGTTAATAAGATATTCAGCGGCAATGGACGGAGTAAGCACGTTCGTTAGTCGTGTCATTGGAGATAGCGAATGCCGTGGGTAAGGACGAGGAGGAGGAGGAGGAGGAGGAGGTTGGTTTTGTAAGGACGGTTTTCTAGTTCAATGTCCAGTTTCTATCGACGAAACAGAGCGGGTAAATGAGAGCGAGAGTGTACGTGCCAGCTCGACGGGAACGAGTGACAAAAAGAGGCGAGAATGCCGGAGGCTGGACGGTCCAGGGGAAAGAGTCTAGAGCTCGTAGCCCTCCCGACCGTTGACCCTCGCGACCGTCGGCCTGCACGAGGCCGGACTCGCGTACGAGTGAATAATGTGGACCCTGAGTTTAACGTCCCCGGAAGACCTGCCACCGTCGCCCCTCTGTCGCCGCGAGAAGCTCACCGTAGTCTTGCAGCAGCAGTAGTGAAATAGCTTTACGTAGGCGTTTCTGAAGTGGCGATCAGCGACGCAGTATAGTAGATTGTTGAAGCAAGACTTACACAGGGCGAACCAGGCGAGATTGTAGATTATCCTGGCGCTGACCGGCCTTACGGCGCTGACGCAAATCGCGCTGCCGAAGGGCAGCCAGAAGACCGCGAACAGAACGCAGCTGCACATGTTCGTTTTCGTCAGAGAGTAGTCCCAGGAGAAGGCTATCGGCGGCTTGAACGATCCCCTGATGGCGCGACGGACGCGGATCACGAGCCTCAGGTAAAGGAGGATCGTAACGAGGGCCGGCAGTCCTACGAGGATGCAAGCACCGATTACCTGCTGTATCGCGATACTGTTGAAACGTCGCCCACAGAAGTCCGGACCCTGGTCGAGGGAGGATTGGAGCCCGACCGCGGTGGCGGCTATCGCCCATACGACGAGCGTCGTACCCGTCACGCGGCTCGGCGTTAGAGCTGCGTAACTGGAAAAAAAATGATAATAGTGGTTCGAGTCAGCTGGCGAATTTCAAGTGGGGAACCGACTGCTATCGAGAGGATGAGTTGAGGTAGTACTTGCGGTACAGTCCCGCCAAACGAGAGTTTCAGAGAAAATTTCGAACACTTTTCGATGGGATAAAAATCCGAAAAAAATCAAGTGTATGGGAGGTGCTGCAAAGATTGTTTTTGTCAAATAATAATGATTACTTGTCATTAACAAATTGATGATAAGAATTATTATTCAACCAATGACCGGGCAACTTAACTATTTTCCTTCATAAAAATAATTCGTTTATTTTTCTGAGTACTTACGAATTTTTTCAGAATTTTTTGTAATCTTTGAAAATTGCGTCTTTTCACAGCTTGGACGTAGAAAAAACGTAATTTTCAAATATTGCAAAAAATTCTGAAAAAATTCGTACGTATTCAGAAAAATAAACGAATTATTTTTATGAAGGAAGGAAGGAAAGAAGTTAATAGTTAAGTTGCCGGCTAATTTGTTGAATAATAATTTTTTTCTTCAATTTGTTAACGACAAATTGGAATTATTTCACAAAAAAAAATCTTTGTACCACCTCCCATACACTTCATTTTTTGTTCAGATTTTTATCTCATCAAGAAGTGTTCGAAATTTTCTCTGACACTCACGTTTGGCGGGACTGTACCGCAAGTACTTTAAGGTAACTCACCTCTCCGCGGGCATGCAGAGTCTCGCGTAATTCTCCACGGCTATCGTCGCCAGAGTCAGAACGGTGACGAGGAAGCAGAGCGCCTCGAGAGTCCACTCGAATCTGCAGATGCTGAGAGACTCCTCGTGACCGGCGAGAATGACGATCGCCGAGGCCGGTATCACCAGACCTGTGACCAGTAGATCGGCCAGAGCCACGTTCACCAGAAACGCATTGCCTTGAATCAAAGAAAATGAAGAAAGCCCTTTTTCACATGTACTTTGTTTTTTTGTCGAAAATCTTACGAAAAAGCCTCTCACCTCTCTTCTTCAGATGATCCTCGACCATTACCGCGGATATCATGAAAACATTGCCGACGCTCCCGACAACCGCGAGGGACGCCAGGAGGAGAAGGCGCGCGACTCTCGACCAATCCGAGGAGAGGGTCACCGGCGAGACATCTAAATCATCGTCGAAATCCTTTCTCGTCCGGTCGACGGCAACGTCCGCTCCTATTTCCAGTATACCGGCGAGAGTGCTCGCAAGGACGATCCCTCGGCTCGTCGATGCCGCTGTCGTCGGAATCGTTGTCACGTTCATTCTCAGGCTCGTTCTGCTCTGCTTGGCATAAACAAAAACAAACAAAAACTATATTTATAAGGATTTTTTTTTTTTTAACTTCATCATTTGCAATTACATTCATTCATCTTGTGGACTAAAAAAGGTCATATTTAATTAACCATAGAAAATTGGGGCGACGCCGCGGACTTGTTGCTCTCTTTCGTGTACAAAGTGCGAGCCATAGCGGAGCGAGCGGCACGCACGGGAGTATCGATCCAAACTCGCGTCTACCCGTCGTTTTATCGCTGTGGCAGTCCTGACGTTCTGCGAAGGAAGGAACAAGGAAAGGAGCACGATGTTTCGATCGTACGTGATTCCCAGTAGTGAATTACCGAGAGAAATCGTTCGAGAGAAATGAATTTTAAGGCAAATTCATTTCGACGAAATCGCTGACGGGAGTTATCGACGTTTCCACCGGTCGCTCGTGGTTTGCTATTCTCGGGGGGACATGTAACGTCGCGCGTCAATGACACTCCCTCAACTCAACGTCCATCATCCAGCTGTATTATTGTTATCATTGTTATTATTACAATTACGCAATCGCGTTTATTTGCAGCTTCTCTCGTCCATTCGGACGTGCTTATAACCAGAATATACCAGGATATATTTAAACTAAAAAAAAAAAAAAAGCAAAATGAATAGGATCCTCCGCGAGTAGCTGTGTAGCTAAGCAAAGTTTGGCACAGCCTGCCGACACAGGCCTGGTCAGCCGGTCGATCGATCGTCCAATCGCTTCTTGGTACTTGATTTTTAATTGCGACCTCATTGCGAGTCTAATGTGCGGTGCAATTATTTGCAGCGCACATAAATACACATAAGAAAGTGTATATGAGCCATAATAACACGGGCTGTCGTAATCCGTTGCGTGCGGCTTATGCTTATCAGCTGTGTAATGCATTATGGCAGGGGGCGCACGCAAGCGAGACAGCAACGCTCCTCGCGACTGCCGTTGCATTCGCGCGCAACTCTATTTTTTTTTCTTCCCCCCAATATCCTCAGGGAATATCCCAGTTTGTCTCCGTGAAATTGTTGTACGTTCTTTCGTCGTACGACCCAAATCGAAAGAGGGTCTCTGACGTCCGAGAAAAATCTTGAGAAATCGTCCGAGCGTCGAGAATCAGCAACAGGGCGAGTGAATCGAAGTTTGGGAGGGGCGAGCGACTTGCCCATTGGTGAATTCCGGCGGAGCGGGCAGATCGACACCGACAGGTGGAAAATCTGCCGCTGGCCGGCGGGGATCCTAGTAGCGAGCGAGACGGAGGGAAGCTGTATCGATTGGACGCTTTGCCGGGACCTTCCGTCGACAACGTTCCATGTTGCTGCCACGCGCCGCAACCCTCTCGAGAGTTAACACTTCCTCTCGCTCTTTCCCCTTTTGATTCTCGTCGCCTCGATATTTTTTATTTGCGCTACAGGAGCCACCTCGTCTCTAATCTCATTCCCATTTGAATTCCAGTGGCGGCGCCTCGCTACTGTGTCATATTCGCCTGTATAACGATATCTCATTCGCAGGAGCCTACTCGCAGTGCCTACGGCGAGGCAGCGTTCGTTCCCGCCTGGACGCTAACTACTCGCCGTCCGATCGACGAATGATCGATCGACCGGATTGCATGAGAGGTTATTCGCCGAAAAGTATATCTAAACTCCACCGACAATTCTGGTTTTACAATCGGCGGAGCACTGTCAACTTTCGCCTGGACGTCTCCGCGTCATTCACTAACATAACCAATAAGTCGATCGACGGAGAGGAGGGGAAGGTGTGGAGCGGTTTTGTGCTTCATTGAAAGACGAAACACTTTTTTTTTTCAATGAACGTATCGATCGGGAGGAATTCAAAGGCTTCGGTCAATTAATCGCAGCGTATCTCGACCGCTACGTACGACATAGAGCCGTGATGAGCCTGTGGCTTTGGAGGGTAGTCGATCAAGTAGATGAGAACGGCGAGGGGCAACGGAGAGGAGGGGTAGAGCGAGATAAGTGCCGACGGGATTTGCATATCAAACGAGGCTCGCAACTATCGGTCGGCTAACCCTCCACCGAGAGCGATCCTCTCTCTCATCCCTGACACTTTAATCAACATCGAGGATTTCTCGTCCATCCGAACGGCTGACAGATTAATTTCGTTCGTGTTGGTTTGAAGGAAATTAAAATAAACATACGATGAGATTGTTACACGCGATTTAGTCGCGTTAACTACATTACCGAGCCGATTGTTATTCGCTCTATCAATGTTTATCGAACGATAGCGCCTTCTCATCGAGAACATTAATTCGCTACGATTCCGCAAGAAGAGCGGTGGACGCGTCGGATGAAAAAACGAAAAGTCGAATAGTAACCGGGCGTCGGCACGACGGAGATATGCGGGGAGGGGGGGGGGGCACTGTGGACGTATCGGGGCGAGAATCGATATGTTTGTGTCTGGGCACGGCTTTGCTTATATTATAACTATCGGGTTCATTGGCTTCGACATGGATGCTCGCGAGCACACAAAACGATAAATAAAGTAATGTGTTTCGCGGATTGAACGATAGATTCGCGGTAGATTCGATTAATTTACATTCCCTATCTCACTTCCGCCGTCACGCCTTTTATGCTATTTCAATCGGATTCCCCGAGGCGTACACGGGCGGGTAACTCTTGAGTTTTACCGGCGTGATCCTAGAGACATGCCACTCGGTTGTATTCGAAACCAATCGTTACGTCGTCGTTGACGTATAGAAAGCTGGCGCGTGCTTCGACTCTGGGGATTATCGACGACTATACTTGGGTAAGGGCTTACCGAAACTAGAATCGTTTCGGCAACACAAGTAAGCACGGCGATTGATCCAACAGATCCGACGATTGTGGGCACATCGAGAATAAAATAAAATAAAATAAAATAAAATAAAATAAAATAAAATAAAATAAAACAAAACAAATTAAATTGTATCAAATCAAATGAAATAGCCAAGAATAATATAAAACAATCGGACATAAAATAAAATGTTCGAATATTAAATAAAATACATGAAGATAAAATAAAATAATCGAAAATAAAGTAAAATATATGAAGATAAAATGAAATAATCAAAAATAAAATAAATACGAGTGATTGGGGAGCTGTTTTGGGTGAATAATCGAGAGCAGGTTTACTCACCCAACTTGTTTGATAGAGCAGCCAGAACCGGTATATGTGTCGACAGCGCAGATCGAAGATGAGGGGAGGGGGAGGCTTGTGTTATTATCACTACGGCAGTTGTATACCGAATCTACGTTCGAAGTTGTCGATCTTTGTTGTCATCGTCGTCGTCCTTACCGAAAGTTCAAAGTCTCCAATTCACCGTCGGATTATCCGTCATCCCTCGCGGAACCGTGAACTCGCGGAGGTTTCAAGTCGGTGCTGCGAAACGGACCGGATGCACTTTTGTCATTTGTCACCGCTCCTGCGTTAGGTGGTCATTAAAAAAAAAAAAAAAAAAAAAAATAACGAAAAGAAAACCCAAAACGCAGGAATTACCGGTACAATCCATCGTTTCCTCGGCGATACGAATCCTCCTTACTCCTCCGACGGATAGACCGGACGAGATGAAAAAATAACCGGATGTCGTCCGGTTGGAGAGTTACGAGGTAACTCCGTCATTCTATGGGATTTAATGAAACGATCATTAAAAACAATGCACGACGATAACAATTTATTTGTAAAATTTACTCACGTGTCTCTTTCCCGAAGAGTTATCACTCAAAGAGGGCTCCGAGTGAGCTCCGTATTAGTCATGTCCCAAGTTGAATGTCACTAATATATATATTCGTGTATATATATATATATATATATGTATATATATATAGGGATTTTTAAAGGGAGTTTCTACAAACTAACCGCCGTTAGCGCTTTTTGCGTTAAAAACTTGAACGCGCGGAGACCGTTGCTCGACGACGTAGTTCGCCTCGCGTGTGGCGTGCGTCACGTCACGTCGCGGCACTGGCACCGGCCCACTGAGCCCTACTCGTCCCAATCGCGCCGGGGTGAACGGATTCGGACTTTGCCCGGACGCCACGGGGATAAGTTAATAGGCGCAAGCGCGAGATCGCAAGGATTCCTCCTCGACGAGTTTACTCCCTCGCACGCGGCCACGCTCGTTTCCGAGAAATTCCAAATTACACACTAGCAATTACGACTGAGTCACGTAGCGGTGCGTGAATAATATAATTTCAACGATGCTTCATTAAAACTCGAAGATAAAAATCGGTGGACAATTCAACGAGACGTTCCATTGCGTAAAAGTAGCTTCTTATTACTTCAACAGTTTGGCGGTCTTGGTAGTACATTGCAGATTAAAATACGACACCGTCCGGCCTAGGCCCTATTGAAATTTTCGAAACGACGGATAGCAGTCAGATTTTTAATGTGGCACGGCAAAACTTTTATCATCTGACATCGATCGATTCTTAATTGTTTTTTTTTGTTTCATGAGTCCACAAAATAATACTCAATAGTTACTTATAGCGTTAAACTTAAGACTACATGCCGTTCGATTGTACTTAAAAACGGCCTTATAATTATATGAATACATTTTTTTTTGCTCATTCATATCGTAGAAATTGAACAGATGCTCGGATTAGTAATGCACCTTAAATATTTTGAATACATATACGCCTACTACTGCTTGGTAGAAAGTTACAATGAAACTGTATAACGTTTCCAAGCCACGATTCTATACTACTTATGTTATTTATATATTTTCCTGTAACTTAAATAATACTCGTGACGCATTCTTTTAGTTCTCCATCATTTCTTCGCTACAGGATGCGTTTTTAAATATTTAATGATAAAAATGACCAACTATCGAGATTCACAATCCGATGGAATGCCTATATAGATTTGGTCTATTACGTGCTCTCGAATATTGTAATGAGAATGGCCGAACATAACTTCGGTTTTCGATATGAAACTTCCAAATAAGTTAACTATTTACGGAAGAGCGAAAGTGCGAAAGGAAACAAAATTTTCGTCAGCTGTTATGCGGGCGACTTTGAAAATGATGTTCGTATTTTGTTCGTACTAATAAATATTATCTCGTAGAATTCTATGATATCAGAGGACGTTCCGTCGCGTCGTATTTACAGTTATATACATTACATTAAAGAAAACACTCTATCGTATTCGCGCACATGAAATAGGCGATAAACTGTGACGAAAAATAATTTTTTTTGTCTTTTCTCAAAACGGAGCAGTCTTTTTTTTGTTAGTTGCCATAGATCGACGAATGGAAACAAATGGAAACGGAGCATTTACTCACCTCCACGATGAACACTCAAGACAAACTCTTGGCATTATTGCGGCTACTCGACGAACGTGGATGATCCTACTACGAATTATTATTCGTAGTACACACCCCGACACTCATAAATTCGACTGAGCCCCCGGAGAATCTTGCATGTCCTGGATCTTTCAGCTGCCCATGTCCGAGTTCTAGATTAAAAGACCGAGATAACGTGTTAGTTAATTTTTTTTAACAAGTTTTTCTGGGCACTATATATTTTTATCGAAATACAAGCCTATTGATCCTTACCTCGAATACGTGAGTTCGTTATTATTATTAAATTGCAAGGTGAATATCGCGCTAATGACCAATCGCATCTTCATTGTTGAGGAATAAAAAACTCGTGAGTCTATTAGTTTTGTGAAAGAATTTGGAGGAAGAACAATGTCTCGTCGTATCTGCGTTCCGGGCTGTGTATATACTCGTTAATCTCGGCTAAGAAATGTGCATTGAAATCGACGCCGGATAGCAAGTGACAAAATTTAACGTGTACGCGACGAGAAAGGAACTTTTGAGCCGATCGACTTGAAAAATATAAATCTCGGAGATGATAAGTCGCGATAAGCGAGACATCTCGATAGCATTCACCTCTTTTCTTCTCTTCACAGTTGACTCTTGTTTATCGTCGAGGACGGATCTTCCGAACGTTGATCTCTGCGGCAATTTTTCCTGATGCTTCTTCCTGGCTCGAGCGTTCTCGGCGAGCCGGGAAGTTTGTTCCCTCGTCGTGATTCTACTCTTCGGGCTGGAGACCTGAGCCACTTGTATCATCGACCTGGGAGGTTTCTCGCTCTTGTGACATTGAACTTGCTGATTATGCACGATCGCCGAGTCGACGGTTGGGAGCATCCGAGGCTCGGTCGTTAATTGGCTCGATTGTCTCGAGAGGAACTCGTAATACACCGTCGTCGACGATACGTTCGATAGCGACGCGGAATTTGCCGGACAATCTGGAGCGTCAACCTCTGCATAAGTATTGTCTCGGATATTATTTTGACACTCTTCGTAGTTCGGCATTCTCGTCTCTGACGTCATCCGGACCGAGGAGGTTGCTGTTTCGTCCACGAATTCGGTAACGTTCGCGATCATCGGCAATTTCGTTGTGCTGATCGTACGATCGTAGAGGGACTCGAACTCCTTGATTTTTTTGCCATCGGTCATGATGGATTCGCTCGGAAAAGTGGCGTCGTCCGAAAATTCCATCATACTTCCAGACTGATCGACCAATGGGAGATCGAGGGCGGCGCAAGTGTATCCAGCGCCGAGACCGAATTTATCACCGATTCCATTTTCGCCGCCGCCTTCGAAAGTGTTTATCCTGTTCGGGAAGGACGGCCGGTCTTTCGCTCCATTGAGCAAAGAATCTTTCTTCCGTATCGAGTGAACGCCGGGCGAGACTGACATCCCGATGGAATCGACATCGCCGAGGGAAGGATTTTTCAGGCTGCTCGTGTTTCTTGTAAGACGGGGGTCTACGCTCTGCACGCTCGAGTACAGAGAATCGCTCGGTGGCGAGTCGATGCTCGACAAATTGAAATCTATCAAGCTGTTAAGATTACCGACGGCACTCCGGGTCGTCAATGAGTCTTCGAGAATAGCCTGATCATCGAGCATGCACATGTCGCCGTTGAGTATACTGTCGAGAATATTGTCGTACTGACCGACCCGATTCAAGTTCGAAGGCTCCTCGGTCATACCGAGGTCGAAACTATCGCCGGGAGCGTAGCTCTGGCACAACGACGTCGAACTCCTCACTGTCGGCAGCATAGAATCGAACGAGCCTGGCTGAATCGGTGGCTCCCACGACGCTAGACTTCGCGAGCTTACGAGAGCATCCAAACGTCCCAGCTCCATCGCGACAGTCGAATCAACGAAATTTTTATTCTCGACACTGCCAACGGTTTGTTTCCGCAACGATGGCAATGCCGATAAATCTTGCACGATCGGCGTTCCCTCGTCAGTACTCTCGGTTAAATTCGCAAGGGATATCGTAACGTAATCGCCGGAATCGACAAAATCTTGCGATCTCTCGCAGTTGTTCGTACTGTGAGCGTCGGCGATTTCCACGCTGTTGGTATTGCTCGTGCGGTTTGAGTGAGAGATGAGCTTTCTCGTGGAATCTCTGTCGTTTACTCGCCGCAGCCAGTCGAGCCTTTTTTCGGCTCTCTTTTTTCTCGCTTCGTTGGTCAATGTTCTCTTCCTCGAAGTCTTGTCCTTGACGTAGTAGTCGTCTTCGTCGTCGTCCTCGTGGGTCAGATCGACCAGTAGCACCTCACCTCCGGTTTTTGGCTGTGTCGGGAAACCGATTCTCGGCCGTTTTCTCCTCGTACGATTGTCGACGAGCGGAAATCGTGACACAGCCACGAATCGAGCTCGATGATCGATGCTCGAAGGGTCCGCGAGGTGAGGCGCCTCCTGCTATGAAAATCCATTCGTATCGCCGTCAAGATACTGAGTATTAATCTTTGTTTCGAGCTTGACGAAGTCCTCGCAGGCCGTTCTCAGGTCGAACGAATGCTGCTTCATGAGACGTACCGTCCCGCTCTTTTGTCGCATGAACGATAAAAAATTGTAGCACGTGTCGTCCGTACCGCTGTTCGGCACTCGCGGACCCAGAATGCGCACCGCCAACTTGTCGATCCTGTTTTTCTCGTCGGCATTGTCGCACGTCTTTTTCCAAAGTTTCAGAACGAGCAAGTAACGTACGTACGCCAAGTCCGATATCGAATTCGCATTTCTCCCGATATTCGAACAACATTTGCTGCAAAATACGAGCAAAAGTTATTTGGATTTATCCAAAGTGGACGGTCGGTCAGCTTCTCTAAACGATACTTACTCGAAGATCGACTCGTAGATTTTTCTGTAGTTGTTACTGGGTAGCTTTATTCGAAGCAATACCCTCAACATATGCTCCTCAGAATTATCTGAAAAAATATTAGAGCAGCTGCAGATTACCGTTGATCATTATTGGGAGCTTTTTTCTAATGATAAACCCTCACCCAGATAGACGTGTAGAGCAGCGAGCAATTTTGCAGCCACTTGCCGCAAGCTCTCCGCGTCCGAAATCCTCAGAGCTTCGAGTTCTGTATCCATGTAGATTCCAACGATCTCCGACATCTTGTCCAAGTAAGGGCTATGATCCGCGATTCGCTGCACAAAACGTATGTATCACATATCTATGTTACAAGCCTGCAATATCAATCACAAACTGCGATAAACAAATGCAATCATAAATAACAATACGTTTTTTTAGAATAATAATAAATTTAAATAAAAATAGGAAAATAATAATAATAAATTGGCTGATAAAAATAAATTATCACATCTTTCATGTCCAATCAGTAGAGATGAAAGAACATTAGATATTCATATAATCTCTCAGCTTGATGTTTCTGAGCTCAAAAAAAATGCAAACATAAATAACAATTCGTTTTTTAAAAATAATAATAATAAATTTAAATAAAAATACGAAAATAATAATAATAAATTGGCTGATAAAAATAAATTATCACATCTTTCATGTCCAATCAGTAGAGATGAAAGAACATTAGCGTGGTGCTCATATGATCTCTCAGCTTGATGTTTCTGAGCTGCCTGGTCGGCGAGCAGTTGGAGATGTTCCTGGTAAGAAAAAAAATATAATGCTTACGAATCCTCAACATTAAACCGATATTCTCATTGAACGGTCTCTTACCCCAAGTAAACAGCAAGCAAGTTTTGCAGAACACGATAACTCCTGCTACCTACTGCGTGGCTCAGAGATTTGTTGAAACTCTCCAGCCAGGGTAGGCTCTCCTGAGTGGAATCTTCGTTACACCAATCTTCCAACCGAGTCTCCTCCGTTCCGTTGGCTTTCAGAGCCAGCGAGCTGCTCACGTCTGTGTCTTGGGTAGGGCGGAGCATAGCCAAAGTCAATTTACGATCTGAAAAGCAGAGCGAACATAAACTTCCACTCGCGTATCTCGGCAAGCAGTTTGGTGCCTCGACTGCAACGAATCTGTTCGTATGTTGTTTCTTACCCTGCTGCATGGTCGTTCGTTTGCAGTGTTGACATGCAACGTCGAGTCCCCGACAAACGATCACCGACGGATGGAGCGGTAACTGATAGTTATCGTTTTAGGCAAATGATTTCTCGTTGACTCTCGAAACAGCTAAGAGTCTTGTATCGAGTATCGGGCTTGTTGATTTATTTCGTTGGGTCTTGGCGTGCAACGATTGAACGTGAGTCGGGCAGCGTGGATTCTCGTGGAAACACTCGTGCGGAAGCTGCTGCGGTGCGTTCGTAAATGCAGGCTGCACCGGGCTACCGAATTGTTATTACCAACTTAGTGGAACGCTTTACGCTATGGCGAAACGTTGGTAACAGGAGTTCAGGAGGGAGCAAAGTTTTCGATACACCCCGGACAAGAAAGTTCGAGGTTACTCGTTTATTAGAGTGGCTCGGAAGTTAAGTGTCATGGTATTTAGCTGTTTTGGATCAGAGAAGTGTGTGAACCTTGACGAGAATTGACAAAACAGCAATTATTTAATAGTACGCGGAGGTTCACAGACAAGTTTCAGTTCAAATGTCGGCTCGTTGCCGCGTGCGCTGGCTTCGTGACTCTTATTGGTCGAGAATTCCCACCTTTCGCCAATGCCTCAGCGTTACACACATTCGATTGGAGTGCTATTTCCAGTGTAAGAGGATCGAAACTAACGTTAGGAGCATCGTTGGGATTTGTCTTTGGAGAGCTAGGGGTCCACCCGCAATACGGTCTACCGATTGGACGGAAATCCGCTTACCGTCAGTCTCCCGTTCGATGCGGTGGAATGCGGTCGTTCTCTGCGTGAAGCCCTCGCCGTCGCGCTTCTCTCGGAGACTACGGATCTGTCCTCCCCCCCCCTCTTCACTTTTCACTAACGTCCCTCCGTCTCCGTCTATCGTCTCGGGCTCCCTCGAGCGCTCGTCAGCTCCCCCGAAGACGTCGTGGTTGGACCAGTTCGGCTAAAAGGAGTGACTAATTAACGGTGCGTGCGGTTTGCGGAGTGCCGAGTGCGTCATGACGATATGCGGCCGGCCTGACCGCTCTCGTTAACGGCTCGGGTCGCCCGTCCCACGGATTAATTTCAAAAGAAGATCATGGACTTTCCGTCGGTTAGCGCGTGGACAAAGGACGGATAGAAAGTCGAAGAACTGAGGGGTTTAACCAGCGCGGTGGCCAAGATGGCGGAATCGGGCTATTATCAGGTGAGTCGAGGGCTACGAGAGAGAGAGACTCAGGTGGAAGCGTTGCCCACCCGTTCCCACACTCGTCCGATGCCTCGACCGATTAACTTTTTGTTTTTTTTTTGTTTTCGTCCCCGACGAATTCTCGAGCAAAGCTCCGAATCGAACGTTCGGTTATTCCCGCTGACGGCTTGACGAATAATCTCCGTGTGCAGCAGTCCCCCTCCACTCCCTCGCACTGTTCTCTCGCCTTCCTTTTGCTCCTCTTTTTTTTTTTGTCTGTGTTTTCCTCTCTCGCTCCTTGCCCAATGTTTGCTGCTCTCCATCTTTCGTTCTCCTTCTCTCCTCTCGTAACGTGCTTGCTTCTCGGCGATCCACCGCTCCGCCTGCCAACACTATCGAGATTTACGCTCGCGAATTCGCGTCTCGCGGTCCCACTTTGATGGGGGAGAGATGAGAGAGTTAATTGTGTGTGCTGCACGTACGAGAGCGCCGCTCGACGAGACGAATGGGGCGTGTGGGACGTGTGCTCTCCTTTAACTTCGAGACGTTTTCGGCACGACGAATCGCAACGAGTAAATGCGCGAGACGCGCACGCCAGACGATGTCAAAGCGATTTATTTATTTTTTTGTTTTTTTCTTTTTCTAACCGCAACAACGGTAATAGCAGCAGAGACATTATTTAATCTGCAACCGGACTACGGACAGCGTATTAGCGGGATTTATTCGCAATGGTAATTGCGTTCGTTGAGTGTCTCTATGGGCCAATCAGCTGTGGCGATTTAACGACTTTATGAATGAAGCGCCTGCACGGGCGAAGGGGGAGACAAATTGTTTGCTGCCTCGAGACTCGCACATCCGTTTTGAGAGATTTTATTTATTTATTTATTTATCGGCGTTTCTATTTCCAGAACGATTACACGAGGCATCCGGTGCTCAATGAATTATTTCACAAGTACGGAGTGGCGGGCGGCGATCAGGTACCCCTGCCGGCGCGACTCGACGAGCTCAGGGAAAAGATCCGCAAGGACATACGAAAGGAGCTCAAGATCAAAGCTGGAGCGGAGAAAATAAGAGAGGCGTCGACCGACAGGAAGGTACTGTCGGACGTTGCGATGGTAGTTAAAAAAGCCAACAGCAAACTGAACGAGCTTCAGGCGGAACTTCAGCAGTTGGAGAGTCAGATTATACTGACCCAGGGTCAGCCTCAGTCGCCTCAGAGAGATTACTCCAATGGCCAAGGTGAAAACAAATAAAAAAGAACTCTATCCACAAAAAAAAAAAAACCGTATTGTCCTTTTAACAAAATTGTTTTGTTTTTTTGCTAATTAAATATTTTTTTCATAAATTGCTATTCAAATATTGCTAATTCAATATATTTTTTTCGTAACAAATAAATTGTATAAAAAAATGTTTGTTGAATGTACAAATGGTGTATATGGGTGTATCTATATATGTATTTATATATATGTGTATACGGGTTTTCGGTTTGGGTTTGTAAAGCAGTAAATAATTATTTACCGGTAACAGATACTCCCCTGTCGCCGATGGGACAGTCGTCCCCGAACCAGGAAGGCCTGTTCACGGATCTTCGGCTGATGTCCCTCGAGAAACAGCTTAACATCGAGCTGAAGGTCAAGCAAGGAGCGGAAAATATGATACAGAGCTTGACGAGCGGTCATCGCGACAAGAAGCTTCTCCAAGAGGCGCAGCAGATGCTCGACGATTCACGGGCTAAAATCGAGTTCCTAAGAATGCGGATAATGAAGGTGCGTCAGGCGCGTCACCAGCAGCAACACGCCCGCGGCGACGCGCCGTTGCCTAATGGCGAGACGACCGGCAACAAAGGTAATTTCTTCGGTAAAAGTAATAGAGACGATGGACGAACGGGCGTAACGCTTTGTCAATGATTTCAGACAAGTACGAGCCCAGTTTGGAGCTCGCCCTTGAGGAGAGAGTCGAGGAACTTCGTCATCGATTGAGAATCGAGGCGGCCGTAGTCGAGGGAGCCAAGAACGTGATACGACTGCTGCAGAGTGCCAAAGTAGCCGACAAAAAAGCCCTGACCGAGGCCCAAGCGAGTCTCTCGGAGTCGAGTAGAAAGTTGGACCTGCTGAGATTGTCGCTGGATCTCAGAAGGCAAGAGTTGCCGGCCGACAGTGCAACGGCGGCTCAATTGAAACGAGAATTGGCGAGCGTGCAGTCAGCGAGTCCCGTACCGGTGACTTACACCTCGCTGCAACCGTTCCGCGGGCCACTCGAGGGCAGAGCGATGATACCGGTTTCGCTGTCGAGATGCGCTGCTGTTACCGGACAGCTCGAAGTGAGGTTGATGGGTTGCCAAGATCTCGCGGAAGAGATTCCGGGAAGAACGAGAAGGGATCATTATCCGGCGAGTCCGGATCTGCGCAGCTTCGTCAAGGGTGTCACCGGACGTAGTTCGAGTAAATCCTACAGCGTCAAGGACGAGACTAGCAGTGAGTACCTCGAAACTGTAATCTCCTGTCCGGTTGCTCTCACGATTATTTATCAAACGACTTAAATCCTTTCCGTTACAGGCGATATCATGGCGGTGATAAAACTGGACAATCAGACGGTAGCTCAGACAAGTTGGCGGCTCTGCTCGCAGCAGGCGTGGGATCAGAGGTTCTCGATAGAGCTAGACAAGAGCCGGGAGCTCGAGATCGGGGTCTACTGGAAAGATTGGCGATCCTTGTGCGCAGTTAAATTCCTGCGTCTCGAGGAATTCATTGACGACGTCAGACACGGTATGGCGCTGCAATTAGAGCCGCAGGGTCTCCTGTTCGCCGAAATAAGATTCCTCAATCCGATGATCTCGAGGAAGCCGAAGCTCCAACGACAGAGAAAGATCTTCAAGCAACAGGCGAAGAATTTTCCCCGTGCAAATCAGATGAACATAAATGTCGCTACCTGGGGAAGGCTACTGAAGCGATCGGCGCCCTCGTTGCACAGCACGCGAAGTTCCGAGAGTCCACCGTCTGGTAAATAATATTTCGAACAACGATCCTCTCCGTCCTCGTTGACGGATCGGAATTTCATTTTTTTTTTTTTTCATGCAATCCATGCTTTCGTCCCTCTCAGGACCTCAGCCTATGCAACTCGTTTTCGATACCTCGATGGACGACAAAATCGAGACCCCTGGAGAATTGCCCGATCCCGAGAAAGGAGGACTGGGCGGCGCTCGTCCTCTCGGTATGTCAGCTTCGAGCAGCAGTTTGTCATCGCAGATTCATCCTCCTCCACCGCCTACGGCTCCTCCGCCGCCTCCTCCTCCTCCGTCGCACGCGAAAAAGTCATCTTCCTCGCTGGGACACCCGCCGCAGCCAAAGCTCGATCAAGAAGTAAGTATGGTACAACTCGTATCCTCATTTCACGTAATTCACGCATTACAATTTCGCTTAGTAAGAGCAGTGGTGATGGTGGTAGTATGGTTCTCAATCTTCAAAACATATATATATATACATATTATTTAAAATTCACAAGCTCGACTCTTCTCTCTTTTATTTTGTTAATTTTTTTTTTTTGTAAATGAACTTAATTTACTGCCGACGAATCGCTACTACTGCCACTCTTCTCATCGAAAGTCTCACACGTTCACCGAATTAGATCGCAGTAGAGCACAGACGTTGAGCAGGTAGTGTCGTGTAGTTACAGAGTGCACTTAAGGAGTTTGATTTCCTGCACAACGAGGAGAAGGCGGGTGCGAGCTTGAGGCCCCTCGTGACGGAGCCTCGTCCAGTGCTGATAGCGCCACCCTCTCCGCGCACCCCTTCGCCCCAACCTGTCGTCGAGTTTCCCGAGGACGAGGTAGATAAGACCTCACTGTACATTATTGTAAGCGCGTAAACACGCGCGCTGCTCGCCTTTGTGTGCTGTCTCTTGATCTCTTTTTCCCCCTTTTTGTCCCCGCCCTCGAACGCTCTCCGTCTCTCTGTGTGTGGGGCATTTATTTCCATAGGTTTCAACTAATATCCTGTCCACGTGCATCTAACACTCGGACCGAGCCGACCGGTCGCTATTGTCTCTTGTATTAATGAAAACACGCTGTCTCCATTATCGAGGAAGCCTCGATGCGGAACTTTGTCCTATAACCGATCGGCTGTAGGTTGCATGCTATAGGGAAAGAGGTTTTTTTTCCATTGTCACTCGGACTCCCCTCGACTGAATGGGTTTACCTGGGTGGTGTACATTTCACACAACCGGATTACGCCACGGAGTCCTTGCGGTACAATCGGTTCACCGGCTAATACAATGGAAATAGCCTTGGGAATTTTTTTTTTTCTTCACATGTTTGTCTATTAATAATGTAATATACGAATGTGGATAATCCTCTACGCATGTATACAGGAGACGCGATAATTAAAATTGTCTTAAATCTGCAGGTAATTGTCGATTAACAATGTTTGATTTATTTCTTTAGGTCGTTTACGAGCTACCGGTAAGGCCGTTGCAGTACCGCGATAGCGCCTACGAGTCAAGAAGACACTCCCAACTGACCGGGATGACCCTCGAGAACTTCAGGCTTCTCTCGGTACTGGGGCGTGGTCACTTCGGCAAAGTTATACTCTCGCAGTACCGCAACACCGGGGAGTATTTCGCGATCAAGGCATTGAAGAAGGGCGACATTATAGCGAGGGACGAGGTCGAGTCGTTGCTATCCGAAAAACGCATATTCGAGGTAGCGAACACGACTCGGCATCCATTCCTCGTGAACCTGTTTGCCTGTTTTCAGACCGAGGTTAGTCCCCCGATCTCCCTCTCCCTGTGTATCTCTCGCACAGGGCCGAACGCTCAGTTCGACTCGGATTCGAGGAAACGCTTTTTACTCGACGTCGGGAGCTTGCCGGTTTATTCATTCATTCGTTTTTTCTTTTTTTTTGCTCAATGCAATATACAGGCACACGTATGCTTCGTCATGGAGTACGCTGCTGGTGGCGATCTTATGATGCACATACACGCCGATGTCTTCGGCGAGTCCCGTGCCGTGTTCTACTCAGCCTGTGTCGTTCTCGGTTTACAGTATTTGCACGAGAGTCGTATAATATACAGGTAAAAAAGGGGCTCTCGGCGACGCTCCTTATTCACTCGGCCGGATGTAATGGTTGTTGCTAATTCGTCAAACTATAATATCAGGGACTTGAAGCTCGACAATCTCTTACTCGACACGGAGGGCTACGTTAAGATCGCAGACTTTGGCCTCTGCAAGGAGGGCATGGGCTATGGGGATAGAACCGGTACTTTTTGCGGTACTCCAGAGTTTCTCGCACCCGAAGTACTTACGGACACTTCGTACACCCGCGCGGTTGACTGGTGGGGCTTGGGAGTTTTGATATTCGAGATGCTGGTCGGTGAGGTGAGTCGAACGTGTTAATACGTTCTTTGTTTTTTTTCTGTCGACGATCCAGGCAACGACGAAGTTGTTCGTAACACTCCGTTTGCTACTCTGAGTTACAGTCTCCCTTCCCCGGTGACGACGAGGAAGAAGTATTCGATTCGATCGTCAACGACGAAGTGCGATATCCACGATTTCTGTCCCTCGAAGCTATAGCAATAATGAGACGCTTGCTGAGAAAGAATCCAGACCGTCGGTTGGGGAGCAGCGAGAGAGACGCCGAAGACGTAAAGAAACAGGCGTTCTTCCGTCACATAGCCTGGGACGATTTGCTTCTGCGGCGCGTCAAGCCGCCGTTCGTGCCAGTTATCGTGAGTATTTTCGATTTAAAAAAAGTCTCAATTATTATTGACGCCTTGACAATGTCGAAATATTTTATCTAAAGGACTCCGTGGAGGATGTTAGCAACTTCGACGAGGAGTTCACGTCGGAGAAGCCCCAACTGACTGCACCCAAAGATCCACGGCCGCTAAGCGACCTGGAACAAGGCCTCTTCCGGGACTTTACGTATATGGCGGACTGGTGCTAACGCCACGAATAAATCCGTTCAGGATATCGATTGCAACGCGGAAAAAGCGCGATTTAACGAGGGCCGAACTAGCTGGCGACTTTTTGTTCGCCGGTATCGCAGCCTAAAAAACAATTCGCATGTTCGAATCGGGCATATACATATATATATATATATTTTTTTTTTCAAAAACGTCTACGCCTATTCGAGATAATTTGTATATTTTTAACAATTTTAATCCAACTCATCAGCTGGTTGCGCATGAAAAAAAAAAAAAAAAAAAAAAAAAAAAAAAAAAAAAAAAAAAAAATGAACGCAAGATTCCAAGTCGCTTTATGCTTGACTCTAATCGAGGAAAACCCCGACGCGCGCCTCTCATTCCCGGAGATGGCGACGGGCTGTAGTAATTTATATATAACACTTTGAGAGTTCTTGTCTATCCCACCTTATCATTCTCAAACACACACACACCCACACTCTCTGTGTCGTTCATTCTCTTATATTTTTGTACCAACTAATCCAATATTGGTATTTGAATCAAGGCTAGACAGCTCTATATATACTTCGTAAATTACGAACGAAGAACAGAAAACGCGGAACGCAAAAAAAAAAACTGCGGCTTTTTATACTAGGCTATTATTGAAATCCTAAATGTTGGAGGTAATCGTGCAACAAAAAAAAAATGAAAAAAATATTTAAAAAAGAAGTAAGGAAATCAAGGCACCATTTTGGTAAGATAAACTATTGAACTACTTGTGATACTTCCGGCAACCCGTCGATCTCCAGTTGCCTTAATGCATTAATAAATTGATATAGTTTGGTAATCGATTTTGTACTAAAGAGAAAACAAAAAAATGTACATTGTGACCGTTTCGAATGAGGTGCTCATTTGTTTTTTGTTGTAATTTAAAAAAAGAGGGAGATAGAGAGGGAGAAAGAAAAAACGAACTCGTAACGCGCTAAACAATAATTGAAAGAGGCTGAGCATACTGACACCCGATTGTCTGAAACCCCCACAAACATTGTGATTCTTATGCGAATCTAATATCCTCGAAGTGCCCTTATAGAGCTATTGTCATTTTTTGCTAGACGAACGTTCCTTACGCGCGAGAGGTTGTTTCGCGTATATCTCGAAGTAAAAAAAAAAAAAATATCGGTAATCGGGGCCAAGTTGCTTGTTATCCAGGTGGCATTGTGATTCGACGAGACTTTCAATCCCGGTGAACGTTATTGTTAAAAAAAATATAAATTGTCAACGTCCGCGCTTGGCTCACTTCCCCCGAGTCAAGGTCGTTGGCGTAAATCTTCAGGATAATATAAATACGACTATAGTATGAGATTCTATATTAACACACTATACGCCCGATCCGCCGAGTCACCATCTACCTCACGGGAATAATAAATTAAAAAAAAAGAAAAGAAAAGAAAAACGAATCGAGTTCTTCGTTAGTTTGTTGCTTTTTTCGATTGTACACATTATTATTATTATTTTTCATATCTTATATTATATTATATATTATAAACTATACACTTATATCGTCCTGTAAATCATATAGGAAAAAAAAATGACTAACAGATTGTAAGATAATGTTTAAGTAATTAAATTTGTAAGATGCATAATGAAAATATTAACGTGACGAGTATATACGAAGGTTCGCAATTAAAGTCTCAATTGTGATTGACTCCTATTGGTAGAGTTTTTCCGTTACACGTCGAGTTTTCATTGATGCGACTTTGCCAATTCGTACAAGTTTCTACTGTTGTTTCGTATCTCCCTTTCAAGCTCGAGTTTCTTGTCGCTTTTGGACTTGAGTTTCTTGCTGGTTTCCGGCGAGGTGGGTCTGGCAAGGCCCTCTGTGACCCTATAGAAGATACTGCTGCTCTCACCACTCTTCAGGACCAAAGTGAACCTGCACAATCGAAATTTCCATTAAATCCGTTTGTCCATGTGACAAGATATATTCAAACTTACCGATCGCATTTCAATTGTTCCTCTATTAATTCGATATTTCGCAATGTAATATTATTCTTCGCCGGCCAAGGTACGTAGATTTCGCTTTCGGCATCTTTCCGAATTTTCGCGGTCAGATAAATCAAGTCCAGCTGATCGTCGTACCTGTACTCGACATCCCACAATCTTCGTTCTACCATGAAAGAAAAAATCGTTACAACATGTCGAAAGCTCATTATCACTGGTTACCTCGCTAATGTAAGTATACCTTCGCATAGTTCGATGTAAACATAAAAAGCGGTGGTAATCTTGACATCGTCTTTGCAACCGAGCTCGCCGATTTTGTAGTACTGAAACGCGGTAGAATATTATATCAGCACGCGGTTGTGTGCTGCGTAACATGAGAGTATGCATTAATTTGCTAATTTTACATACGCTGGGATGACAAATGTCGTACATTTCGAGATATTTTCGGAGGTATTCGCGCACTGTTTACCTTTCGGGAATACAGAACTGATCAGCACAGATCAGCCTGTCGAAGGGGTAGAATCGTGGGGGGGGGAATCGTGTTGCCGCATTAGAGCCGCTAACGTACAGATGACAAAAAGCAAAACCATGACCAACCTGACCCAACGTAAAGTCTCTAGTAATATACTACGGTTCTCAAATCGGTTGCGCATAATGAGAAGATGTCTACAGCGAAAAGGAATTCCCATATTAAATCTTGGAGTCGCATGCATATCGCAGTAAAAAAAATATAGCGTATTTTTTTCATTACGATAATAAACAATACCATAGGGTCACTCGGTTAGTATTGCCGTGGTATTGCCTACTTAAGATGATCTGGAACACCCTCCCGCACACTTGCTGGGTAAATAAAGGTGGCCGAAAGCGAAACCTTCATTATGCCCAACCTTGACCAGCGCACACTATGTCTCTCAAATCGTTTCTGTACAAGACTAGAAAAAGACCAGATAGAAAAATGTGCGGTGCATTCGCCACGCCGAGCCGGCACAATGCAGGCAAGTACGTCCGCATGTGAGGATATTGTGACGGCACGGCGTTTTGATACTGAAAACTGCATGCACAGTTTCAGATCGCTGTGCGGCTTCACTTCAAGATGGTGGCGCTCCACGCCAAGCTGGAAGTGTGCAAACAGCTTTTTGTATAAAAATGCGTCACACTATCATCACATGCGGACGTACGTATCTGCATTGTGCCGGCACGACGTATGTTCCCGTGCGAGCACCGAGTAGAACCCGTGCCGTCAGACGTCTATTTGGGATGATATATGTTATTAAACGCAATTCCCGTCCAACATCCTCGGAGCCGAATGAATACTAGTGTCAAAAGGATAAATAGTATGTTTATTGACAATAGTACATAAAACGCGACCGATAAACGTTCTATACTCACCACTTAGTAACCCGTCCTGAGTGAATCTATAACAAATTTTCAATCTCCCGCTAAGGAACCGATTTGATTCCAAAGGGGTTTCAAACGATCATGACCGAAATGACGGGTAATTTACCAATGCTCGAAAGTACGAGTGGTAGATAATGCCGATATCTGCGTGTCGTAAAAGTATAGATTTTCCCCGAAGGATGCCGCTAAGTGTAAACGCTGCAACGACATTGCTGCTGCAACGATATTGCTTTTTTTTTTTGAAACCACCGCGCCAAACTTAATGGTACCCTTACCGTTTTTTGACGAAAATTGGACTTTTTGAATAAAAAATCTTTTATATTTTTTCCATTAATGAAATCGGTCGGGAAATAAGCCACTTGAAAACAATGGTGGAGGTTTTAATTCGATACCTCGAAATTTTTTGAAAAAAGTCCAGATTTCTGCGGCGCAGAAATCCTCAGCCGATGAAAATCCTCAGCCGAGGAAATCCTCAGCCGAGGAAAATCCTCAGCCGAGGAAATCCTCAGCCGAGGAAATCCTCAGCCGAGGAAAATCCTCAGCCGAGGAAAATCCTCAGCCGAGGAAATCCTCAGCCGAGGAAATCCTCAGCCGAGGAAATCCTCAGCCGAGGAAATCCTCAGCCGAGGAAAATCCTCAGCCGACGAAATCCTCAGCCGAGGAAATCCTCAGCCGAGGAAAATCCTCAGCCGAGGAAATCCTCAGCCGAGGAAAATCCTCAGCCGACGAAATCCTCAGCCGAGGAAATCCTCAGCCGAGGAAAATCCTCAGCCGAGGAAATCCTCAGCCGAGGAAATCCTCAGCCGAGGAAATCCTCAGCCGAGGAAAATCCTCAGCCGACGAAATCCTCAGCCGAGGAAATCCTCAGCCGAGGAAAATCCTCAGCCGAGGAAATCCTCAGCCGAGGAAAATCCTCAGCCGACGAAATCCTCAGCCGAGGAAATCCTCAGCCGAGGAAAATCCTCAGCCGAGGAAATCCTCAGCCGAGGAAAATCCTCAGCCGACGAAATCCTCAGCCGAGGAAATCCTCAGCCGAGGAAAATCCTCAGCCGAGGAAATCCTCAGCCGAGGAAAATCCTCAGCCGACGAAATCCTCAGCCGAGGAAATCCTCAGCCGAGGAAAATCCTCAGCCGAGGAAATCCTCAGCCGAGGAAAATCCTCAGCCGAGGAAATCCTCAGCCGAGGAAATCCTCAGCCGAGGAAATCCTCAGCCGAGGAAATCCTCAGCCGAGGAAAATCCTCAGCCGAGGAAATCCTCAGCCGAGGAAAATCCTCAGCCGAGGAAATCCTCAGCCGAGGAAAATCCTCAGCCGACGAAATCCTCAGCCGAGGAAATCCTCAGCCGAGGAAAATCCTCAGCCGAGGAAATCCTCAGCCGAGGAAAATCCTCAGCTGACGAAATCCTCAGCCGAGGAAATCCTCAGCCGAGGAAAATCCTCAGCCGAGGAAATCCTCAGCCGAGGAAAATCCTCAGCCGAGGAAATCCTCAGCCGAGGAAATCCTCAGCCGAGGAAATCCTCAGCCGAGGAAATCCTCAGCCGAGGAAAATCCTCAGCCGAGGAAATCCTCAGCCGAGGAAAATCCTCAGCCGAGGAAATCCTCAGCCGAGGAAATCCTCAGCCGAGGAAAATCCTCAGCCGAGGAAATCCTCAGCCGAGGAAATCCTCAGCCGAGGAAAATCCTCAGCCGACGAAATCCTCAGCCGAGGAAATCCTCAGCCGAGGAAAATCCTCAGCCGAGGAAATCCTCAGCCGAGGAAAATCCTCAGCCGACGAAATCCTCAGCCGAGGAAATCCTCAGCCGAGGAAATCCTCAGCCGAGGAAAATCCTCAGCCGAGGAAATCCTCAGCCGAGGAAAATCCTCAGCCGAGGAAATCCTCAGCCGAGGAAATCCTCAGCCGAGGAAAATCCTCAGCCGAGGAAAATCCTCAGCCGAGGAAAATCCTCAGCCGAGGAAAATCCTCAGCCGAGGAAATCCTCAGCCGAGGAAAATCCTCAGCCGAGGGAAATCCTTAGCCGAGGAAATCTGCCCCGGCTGCAGATTTTTCAACAAACTTTGCGAAACGGCACTTTTTTCAAAAAGTTTCGGGATATCGAATTAAAATCTCTGTGATTTACACCGCCGTTTACAAGTGGCGTATTTCTCAACCGATTTCATTAACGAAAAAATTCTAAACAAATTTTTTTGAAAAACCATTTTTGTCCAAAAATGGTAAGGCTACCATATTTTGAGTAAAATTTTTTTTTAGAATTTCATTCGTTAATGAAATCGGTTGGGAAATATGTCACTTGAAAATAGTGACGAAGGTTTTAATTCGATGTCTCGAATTTTTTTTTTTTTCGAAAACCATTCTATATGCTAACAATTCGATATTTTGGTTTGTTAGCATATAAAATGGTTTTCGAAAAAATAATTCAAGATATTGAATTAAATCTTCGCAATTGTCAACATAGCTTCCTCTATGAGGAAGCAAAAAATTCTAAACAAATTTTTTTAGTCAAAAAATTGTACTCTTATCACTTTTTGACGAAAATGGACTTAAAAAAAATACCCCTTTCTCGTTTTTTCACTTTTAGGATGGCAACATTTTATTTTTATTTTTTCGAGATATCGAATTTTTACCAGCGCTATTGGCTTCAGGCGACCCATTTCCGCATAGTCTTAAAACAGACTGTCAGAACTGTCACAGGAACTGATCCAAAAACAACCGACGTTAAAAAAAAAAAAAAAAACATATGAATACCTGACGCCTTCTAACGTCATTCATGCTGAATACAGCATGAATGACGTTAGAATCTAATATTAATTAATACACTATATATGTCGGATATTTTATATCCAAAATAAAGTGTCAAATGCCAATCGGCATATTCTAACCTTTCCTGGCACGTCAACGATAAGCCGATTATTTGCCAGGACCAAGAAATGTCGAGGTGACATTTTGACAGGTGACAGATTGAAGAACATTAGACTCAAAATCGGACATTGAGCGTTCATTGGGCCTCACTGGAATCCGAATCGAGCGACCACTGGGAACATATTTTACAATTACAATATCTCACAGAATAAAATTATAGAAACAACAATACAGTACATTACTCCAAAATTATGGGGAAGCGGTGCCACAAAATGCAGCTTAGAGCCACGCAGAAACGAGGCAACTTTCTGTCATCTGTCGCCATCTGTGGACGGCATGGCTCTCTTCATACCTATGGGAATTAATCGAATGTACGTATACCACGGTCTTACGTACAGGTATGGAAACGACGGCGGTGGGGGAAGGATCGCTTAGCGTCCAGTTTTCGTAGCTTCAATTTTCGGCCGCATGGTGCGCATCGGAAAGGGAATGTCGAGTGCGAAAGTGACAGCCACATGTCTCTGCATTGCTCACAGCGCATTTTATTTGATTTCTACCCTATTTTGCAGTGAGGTACCACACAGGATTTCGTCATTTTTGTACGATCAATTTGTCAATGAGAATTTTTTAAATTTTTACACGCACGATTTTACACGAAACGCGAAAACAGAACTTGTACGGTTTAGGATAGTCTCGCAACATCACCCGACCGCAGCGCCGCAAGGTGGTAGCGGTGAAAAAAAAAAAAAAAAAAAAAAAAAAAACAAGTGTGGACACTAAGCGGACCACTTTCGCCTATGAAATATGCCCGTCGTTTCCAGACCTCTATGGAAGACCGTGATGTATACCATCGTCACCGCACTGAAACGTTAGCGTAGCATTATCATAAGAGGTGTTTTCGATTTGCCGTTATAATGACGGTGCGCATGCGCACAATCGTTTTCTGGTACGAATTTCCACCAAAAAAAAAAAAAAAAAAACGGCCGAGCGCATGCGCATGGTCATTTTTTTTGGTGAAAATTCGTACCAGAAAAACGATTATGCGCATGCGCAGTCACGTTGTAATAACGAAAAAACGCCAAATCGAAAGCACCTAAGGTTAACGAAATATGCGATGGGGGGATCCAGGCCCCCGAGACTTTGCGTTGGGCGAGGTTGGTCACAATAGAGGTTTCGATTTTGGCCACCTTTAAACATGAACCCAATCAATCGTCGATTGTCCATCCCAATTGCCGCTGTTAATTTCCGCTGGATGACAATCCAGCGGAAATGCGTTACCTTCGGTTTAGACACATATCATTTTTTCAACCGGAAGTGACGTCATAGCGGAAATACGTCACTTCCGGTCTAAAGGGACGTTGAAAAAAATAAATAAAATAAAATAACGTGCCAATTGGTCCATCTCATAGGGCTGTGAAAATGAGCGTCGGTTAAAAAAAATTGAGCCACTAACTTTTTCGAATGTTATATTAATTATGTTACGATTATGCTTGACGTAATGTATTGTAAAACGTGACTTCCGGTTTGGAAAAGTACATATCATGCTGGTATTCGTGACAATCGACGATTGATTGGGATGATTTTTAAAATAGTAAAGTTTAGGAATCTACAATAACAATTAAATGTATGATATATCCATTATCGTATGATAACATCATTTTATTTATATTTAAATTGAAATCGATTATAAATAATGGCGCGATGAGTTTGAATATTTAGGACTAGGACAAATGGTTTTATCATTATAGGTACTTTCCGCTCGCTTTCTATGTATACACTGATTATAAATTGAATGAAAAAATTCTCGAGTGACTTCGAACTTCCCACGCCGATCGTTGGGTCATTGTTTTTTTTTTTTTTTTTTTTTTATTATTATTATCTTTTTATCCATTGTTTCCCTTCGAGATTAACGATAATGCCGCTGTTATTGACTCTCGTTATCATTTTCGTCGATAATGTGTCTTCTGTAGCACTGTAATACAACTATCGGGGGGAGGGGGGGGGGAAACTATGTTACAACAGATCGATCGGAACACGCTCTGTACCAAAACTATCAATATGAAAATTAACATTTCGCTACGAGTATTTATGCAGGAGTTTGCGATGAAAGAGAAAAGAAAAAAAAAAAAATGAACGGTTTTTTTCTTTACATTAATTCGTTAAGTTGCCGGCAACCTCACGAACGTTAAAATTATTATCATGTATTATCTGAATCGAGATGAAAACAGTTGCATCTTCGTTTTTTTTTATACTCGACGTACGCACAGCAGGTAGAAATTTATCCGGCTCTCTCGATCGGCTGCCTTTTCCGGAGATGAGATGCGAAGATCTCACACAGTCAGTTCGATTTTATACACATTATATGAAATAAAAGAGAAGACATGGTATGTTTATCGCAACGTCGATTATATCACATCGCAATTAACAATTACAAAGCACATCCAGCGGGCCATTTATTCTAAAAAAAAAAAAAAAAAAAAAAAAAAAAAAAAAAAAAAAAAAAAAAAAAAAAAAAAAAAAAAAAAAAAAAAAAAAAAAAACCTCTTTCTTTTCCTTCTATTTCGCAACTGTGCTGTCTCATTTTACTCGATTTATCTATTTGGATATCGTACAATGAATGATTAAATATATATATACTATATATACTATATATATGAACGATGCGGATGATAAGGTGAAACCTCGCTTTGAGCGAAGAGGTCCTTCCGCATAGGGTTTTATGCAAATGTATATGTAATGGGATGCGAAACCCACGAGTGTTTAACTCGATAAACTCTAAATTTCATCTAGAAACAAATTGGTACACTTTTTTTTTTTTTTTTTTTAATTTTATTTATTACATTAAATTTTCGTCGGTGGGTCACGTTGTCATTGTCAATTTCCTTCGTATCAGCGACGAATAAGAACGAAACAATTTATTTAACGTCGAAGCATGAATCTCTTTTTTTACTTCTATCATATTTTTTTCCCTTCCAATATTAAAGTGTAATGCATTAATAGTCACGTGCGATTCGCTATGGGCACTTTGTCATTGATTCACGAGTCCCTGAACACTTCGTACGATAGATCACACCGATAAGAGACCAAGATTAAATGATCTTGCATTTACGAGGCAAAAAAAAAAAATATAGACGTAAATTGAAAACTACAGGCAAATTCGTTGAGCTGTAAAAAATATCATAGTTCGGTCGATAATTTCAATTTACTCTAGTTTCATATTACCATTTTTCCCTCGCAAGTATATACAATGTTTATCAAACGAGAGAAAAAAAAAAAACATATGTCGAAGGGTACAGAAAAGTCATTGCGACAGTATGAGTTGGCATTGAGATACTTGAGCTCAAAGTTTCGTTGCCATAGTATAATTCCAATTGCAACGGCACTTCGAAACGACGATTAAAATCAGCATAAATTAATTAATTACTTTCACGTTTGTAGGCATGTGCAATAGTAATGTAATATGTAACAAATAATAATGATCTAACGCAAAAATGTTTTAATTTTTTTTTTTTTTATCTCATATATTCTTCCAATAATTATCGTACAGCGAACAACATTCGCCGCTCATATCGGACAACAGGAATAATACTATCAGTTAATTAATATCATTCATAATAATAATAATAATAATAATAATAATAATAATAATAATAATAGGTTTTTCTGTTAGTGTATATACAATAATTATCGCAAGAATGAAAATAATGGGATTATGTGAGAGCATCGTTTTACATCTGATTCGCATATTTTATAGGTGGGGAGACTAAACAATACAATATAATTTACCGTACGCCGTCTATGCTGTGCATATAGTCGTGCAGTTTTGTAAATTGCATTATTTACCGAGAGCGCATATACTAAAAAAAAAAGTCTCGTTAATTCGTTTGCCGTACCATATATATATTATCGTCGCATATTAAATATGTATAAATTTCGCCGAGGGCTCGGACAATCGATAATTTAATATCGTTATTTAACGCCTCTGATCCAGTTACGTTAACGACACTTCTTTCTTTCTCTCTGGCTTTCGCTCTTTCGTCTATAATGGAACACTTTTTGGCACCCTCCCCTCTCCGGTTAATCCTTCAACCAAGCTTAACGAGAACACGTTCTAAGATTTGGTACACGTTGGTTTGTCTGTATGCATGTTACAATATTTACATACAATGATATAGATGTAATACGTGAATTCTATTTTTTATTTATTTTTTTCTTAATTCGCGAGCGCAATATTATTATCGCGTAGTTCTTTGCTATTATACTCTAATTTATGTTATAATGACGCGTAATATGCCGGTGAATATATTTGTGACACGTGTGTACACTCAATTGTTTCATTCACTCTACCTTAGATTCATCTGTTTGTTTTTATATAGTTTTTTTTTTTTTTTCAATCTTTTTTTAGTCTTCGACTATGAATTATATCGGTAAATGGTTCACTCTACGTTTTATTATCGTCGATTTTCATTATAATCTCGCTCAAGTTCTTCGAGGATACGCTCTCAATATACCTCTCTCACCGTCTTCCCTACACTCGAATAATTCATCGTTCTCGCGCTAATACTTCACACGATACCTTCCAATCTCTTCGAGTTACGGATTGGCACAGTCAACGAATGTGAATGCAGTGTGCAATTTAGAAACAAAAAAAAAAATTTAAGTAAAATAAAAAGGCACTGCTTTTTCAGAGCTCTGAGACAAATCTAATGATCTATTGCTCGAAGATGAAACTTGAACGTTCTTATCATATGCATTTCTAATGAGTGTAACATCGGATCCTTTATTTCCAATTGTCACTGCAAAGATCTCGGTTATTATCCGCGATAAAAAAAATTTCATACACGAAATGTTTACTATACCCGTTCGATTTTATATGAGCTGTTCTGAAAAACGATCACGGCCGAAGCGATGACGTTGAAATTTGTTTTTTTTTTTACTTTAGAAAAAATTAATAAAAATAAATGTTTTATTTTTTTTCATGTATAAAAGTACGCGAAGGAATAGAAATTGACGAAATTACGAAAAGATTTTGACGAGTCATATAGTACATATATGATATACGATAAAACTCGTGACGATGAACTCGATGATAATGAATCTTGCGGTAGAAAAAATGTGTCGACTATTTTTATAATTATAAATTGGATGGTCTTTGCGTGTCTCTCACCTATAATCGCTAATCGCGGTTTTACAAATAGTTTTGGTCGTTGATCGCAAAAAACTGTCTTTTTTTTTTAAGTTTTGTTTTATATTTTGTGAAAGCCGATCGATCGTGATCCTCCGCGCCTCTGTCGTCGAGAGAATATGTTCGCATTGGATAGTCGAAAAACTCGCGTACGAAACTGTAAAAGTCTGTAAAAGCACTGGTAGAAACGTTTTTTTTTTTTTTTGCGCACTTTGGTGGGTGTCGCGAAGGCGTTCGAGCCCCATTAGCTACATAAGTATACGCGTATATAAAAGTGTCTTGGATCTAGCTTTATAGTGTCCATCGTTTGTCATATCGAATCCGTGATTGAATTAATATTTTATTAATTGGCAGTTTACGTAGCGCGAATATCGTGATTGGCTCGTCAGCTGCAGCCGATTATCATCATCATCATCATCATCATTATTATTATTATCGTTACCATTACTGTTATTACTATTATACTCTTAACGTTTCTCGTGCAGGAGTCTGCCGCATCTCGAAGATTTTTTTTTCACTGTAAAATGAACTCTCCCGATTACCAATCAAGTGGACTTTGGGAGAGAAGATTGTTTTTGCTGTTTTCACTTTAGGATATTTTATCCGTCGCAGTGACGACCCGTTCCTGCGTGGCTGGATAGTTATACCAAAAAAGTTACATATATATATATATATATGTATATATATATATTTACGAGAAATAGTAGATATCATGTGTAAAGAAAACATGGCATGTATTTAGTAAAAAAAATCGCAGTAGTCGTGTATTTTTCCCCATTGTCAAGCACTCGATAATCGTATAAAAAAAAGAAGAGAGAAGAAAATGAAATCGTTCGTGAACCCTAGGGTTTATACTTGCGTTGGCCTAACGCTTTATCTCGCGCATATACAAGACTCGTTCGCACATCGAACGTACTCACTCGAAAAGCGAGTACGTACGACCTTTCGCACAAAGCTCTCTCTCGCTCTAATAAACTTCGTTTGCGTTATCTACTAGTTATGTGGGTAGAAAAAAAAAAGATACAAATCAATAACATTCTTTACGAAGTTGACACAGCCAATTCTTTGTTTAAAAACATTTGTGTCCCCGGTCTACAGTGTTGCTGTGTTTTGTCACACACGCGCGCTTCATAGAATTTTTTTTTTTTTTTACATTTTTCTTTATTCATTATTAATTTTTTCTCGTGTAATTTTCATTCTCCTCTCTCGTGCTCATCCATGACCCATTACTCGTTCATCGCATTCAACATCGGAGATCCTCGCGACGTCCTTTTGTCCTTCTGTAATTCACGATTTACCAAACTCATTGAACACTTGGTGGATCTTCTTGCATTTACAGAAACGTCCGATCGTTACGGCGACAACGACGACGATTAGTAGTACATGAAAACATTACGCAGTTGGCATTATACACGTTGCAGTTAACTCTCGGTTATTTATAAATAGCGGATTCGAGTTTTTTTTTTTTTTTTTTTTCACTGAACGAGATCGCGACCAGTCGGCCAGTCATATTTATCGTCCCTAACATACACGATCGAGCGATTCGTTACAATTGCAATCGTTATACAACCTCGTCTAATAATGACAATAGTAATTAATAATTAATAATAATGATAATAATGATAGCGACAATATAACTATTAATCTTATTGAACAAACACTGGCTTTCCATGACTGTGCGACTCGGGAGAGGAAAGGAGTATAACAACACACTATGATAATTAGTGTTATTAGTTGGATTCGATTAACAATTGTTTTATAGATTTTTTTTTCGTTTTTTGTTTGTTTGTTTTAATATATAAAACACATGCAATATAGAATATTCGGCGGGGGCTTCTTTTCGGGTTGCGCAACTACAACTACGAGCCCTTTTGCCCACGCTCAGTCCGTTAACATGTACATGCATATATAATTATGTATATCGTTTTTTTTGTGTTTGTTTGTATTTCTTTATCTTTAATTTTTTTCGTTCTTCATCTGACTATGTACATGGTAGAAATTGTGAAGGATTAGATCGTCTCCCCATTTCGCTACGACAACGATAATAGCTCATGGTGATGTATCAGATCCCTCTCTCGACTCTCCGCAACTCGCTTCGGGCATGGATAATGAAGTTCGTGATCCCCGCACGTTATTTTATTTATTTCTTTTTTTTCATATCGCCAGGTATAAGTTAATCGAGTTTGCGACTACAGTTCCGCTATTACCTGGCTTTTACCCCTCGACCCATTTTTATCGGGCGAGTCTGCAACGATTCTATCTCTCGCGCGACTGTTGCAGAACGTACGAGCGTCTGTCCCTCTCTTTCTCTCTCTTTCTTTTTATATCGGCTCGGTAACGCGCGCGGCCATTGTCACTCATCTCGTGTATGCAATATACTGATAATATATTAATATATGCGAATATATTGTACAACGAGGATTGACGTGCGAGGCGAAATATCTATATAGGGTATATTTCTACGACACATATCTGCTCGTCATTCGTGAAGTTGGCAGCACAATGTTTCATTATCTCTTAGTCGTAGTGTCGAATGATGGTAAGATAAGAATTAATTATGACAATCATAAATCGCGACGGAACTATTAATAATGCGTATCTATAGTAGTAGTGATAGGTATGATAACGATAATTATTAATCGTACAAATCAATTAATAATAAAAATAACGTAGCTAGTAACTAATCGTAATAATTAATCGGTCTTAAATATAATCTACGATTCGTATAGGTATAAATTTTCATCGCCCGTACAAATTTCAGTCAATTTTCGACGCGGAAGCCGTGTCAACGTTTTTTTAAATCTTGTTTCCCCCTTTTTTTGTTGTGTATACCCTTCATGCCGCAAAGAAACTAAATCTCTCCGCTCGCTCAATCGCGCAATCTTCCCAGGTATTCGTTCGATCATTTCCATGGGTTTTTTTTTTCGTTTTTTATTATTATTATTTTTTTTTATGTTCTGTCACATTCCGTCATTCACTTCGTTTCTCACTTTCCTTGTCGGGTCTCGCTCGCTCGTATAAAATATCTATACATTATACAGTCGTCTCCGCCCAAGTCTCTTAGTCTCGCGTTTTTGTTTGTTTTACCTTTGTATTGCTGAATACTAACGGGCGCACGGGCTGCGAACCACTGTCGCGTCGAGACGATAATTGTGACTATCTATAAAAATGAATTTTTTTTTCATAGATAAATTGTCATTCATTGAGACGTGTGCGTATTTTGAGTTGGAGTTGCGACACCGTGTCGTCTACAGTCCGTAACCGCCCGGTAATATTTGATATTAAAAATTTATATGGTAAATTGGTAAATAACGTAAATGATAAACGATAAACCTTAATTAGAACGTAATTAATAAATGAAATAATTTAATCCTTTGCATACGGTCGACAAAACCCGAGACGTAACCGAAATGAGACTAAGCGCGCGAATCGAAGAAAACACCGCGTTACTACGGAAAGCCGGATAGTCCCGACACACACACACATATATATATGCATATAATCACGTCCCGTATGCAGAGGATTAATGATGATAATTAACAAAGATTCGTGTGAAAAGTCGTGTACAAAATTGCATACTAATGTGATCGACGAATCCGGCTCACTTGGGTACGCGATAGTAACGTAGAACTAGATAACCAAGGGTCCTGAAGACCACGAGAAACGCTAGTAGCACCGCTGTGTTTGCCCAGAGCGGAAGACCCGAACCTTTCGAGCCACCGTGACTCTCGAGTATCGCTGATACCGGTATCGTCGTGCCGTTTCTGCATTCCGCGAATTTACTCGGTTGCGAACACCTGCGACAATCAATGCGACAACACATGGTTATAGAAACTCGCTGAATACGGCAATTGAAAAAGAATTGATCGTTCAATTTTTAGCGCATTTTTCGTATTTAAGGGAATGTGACACATACGTAACGATGCTCCGATGGTAACAAATCGCTTTCCCCATTTTCTCCGTGATGGTTGATCCTTCGACCAAAATCAAATTAGGTTTTTGTAGTCAGTAGATGAAAACGTAATTTGCTTTTGCTGTATGAAAACGTAATTTGCTTTTGCTCATCGTATTAATCGCTTTGGAGAAAACAGGGAAGGCGATTTGTTACCGACTGAGTCTGTACCACATGCCCTTAATGGACAGAACATCATCCACTTTTTTTTGTTGCTTTATTTCGTTGAGCGGTCTTTGAGAATTTTATGTCGCAATAAAATTGAATCTTACGTGATTGGATCGCCGACACCGAATTCCAGTATCTGCATGTTCTGGTAGGCGTAGTGTACCATACTGGCGTATCTCGCCCATGCGAGCCACGGCGGTACAGCGGTCGCCAAGTAGCCACCGAGCAACTGGGTCGCCAGGGTGTACAACGCCGATGCCGTTATGCTCACTTGCAGGTCCAGACAGCAAGCGCCCACGAAGAAACCGACACTCTGTTTCAATAAGAGATAACGTTAAGTTTACGTGCACATGATGTATATGATCAGATTGAAATTTAATAGCGAAATAAGCTGCGGCAATAATTTAGCCACAGCAAAAACCATCGGAGCATTGAAATTACCTGCGCTACAACAGTGTTGAGAAGAAGGAAAGCGAGAAGCGTGACGAATACGGCTGGACTATGGAAGCCCAACATTGGATAGCTGATAATGTGATACACAGCCGGGAGAGTTATCGTCAGCGGCAATTCGCCCACCATCTTCGCCAGGTAGTAAGCCGACAGACGATACGAACCCGACAATCGCTCCTTGTTGATTACCTCACGTTCCGGAGGAACTGTCGAAGAAAAACGTATATCGTCAATAATCGGTAACGGATATTAGCGTCCAGCAATAACATTAATCAAAATCATTTAAATTTCCCAATAGCATGTTTCACAGCTGTGAAAATCTAATTTAGTGAAATAATCTGAAAAATTTTTAGTGAACATTTATTCGCTTAAACCAATAAAATGAATTTTCTTTCAATAAATTACAACCGCGCATAAAAAAAATGATGTGCCGACTACTACAAAAAAAACCGTTTCATTGATATTAGAAAAATTTATTCTCAGTGTATAAAAAAAGTTCAAGTCGAACGTGAAGTTACGCGAAGAAAAACAAAACATTGATGTGATATAAGAAGAGAAATGAGAAGTAGGGTAAACTCACAACTGGATAGTGCACCGAAGTGAGCGAAGAGCATCCAGTACGTTGTGCTGAAAAACATCCAGCCTTGTATGTCGTGAAGAGCCGCCTCGGTTCTGGGTAGTCTGAGCCAGAGCAGACCGGCCAAAAGACCCAGAGCAATGGTCTGGAGCCAATTGAGTCGAGACAGCATCCTCGGTCGTGACTCTTGGAAATTCCTCTCCGATAATACCTGCGATAATTTTACAGTTACCGTAAGCAGAATTCGAGAAACGTCTGAAATGCAACGATTCCGTAGGTTCTTGACGCTCAATCGATATTTGCGATTCACGTAAATAAACATGTAATAAAAACATTGAAAGAAATTTACAAATGTCTCCCATTCTATGCCGCGTTTGGTATTTCTGATTTATGCGCTCAGAGGCTTTCACCGTGACATTAAAATCGAGAGCGTCGCGGCGTATTACAATCTGCTCACGGTACGCCTGTGGATAAAAAAATATTTCCCTTGGCAACTCAGTAATATCCCATCAGCGAGCTCGTAAAAACGATTATATTCCTTATGGCAATTGTGGAATATAACATACATATACACGGGTTGAAAATGATTATCTGGATATGGCGTATCGCGTAAACGTGGCCTACTTCCCCTTTTCACTTGAACGCAACTCGACGACTTCGACATCGTCGACGCCGTCAGTATAACTCTCTTTGTTACGACATTATTCACGAGGCCAGTTTCCTTTGTTTCGCTCGGTGCGATGAGAGCACGTCGTGAGAGACAGACTTCGATCGTCCGGTCATGACAGATAATTCCCGAGCGAACAAATTCGATTTAATTTCGATTTATTTTAAACGATTTTAGAGTTAATTATATCAGACGGGCGTTAGACGGTGGTGTCACGAGAGATGTCAGAAATGCTCAGGCCAACCCTTGCGTGTAAACGACAACGACAGCGATGAATTTAGCGAACATTCAGACAGCCTCTCGCAACCAAGAAGAGGCTCTTCTAATTGCTTGACATATTTCTGAATCCGCGTATACTCACTTTGAACTGAGACCAAAAGCTGGTGGGCCACTGCCAGGAATAGTCGTCATCCGCTGAACTCGCGCTGCTGCTCGCATGACTCTGCGTGTCCAGCCAAAGTGTGCGACCTTCGTCCTCTTTCACTGTTAAAAAAAAAAATTCCATTAGAAAAATCCATAAAAAGACGTTGCACTTATTGTTTTTTCAATTGTTTTAAAAATAGTAACAGCTCATGTCACTTGACAAGATACAAAACATTGGAAGTCAAATTTTTGTTTTCAACCCCCGAAAAGACGGATTAAATACATTTTTTTGGAACATGATTTCTGACGCAACAGATTTCTTAAGTGCAGCGTTTTATCTTTTCATTTATCCTCATATTATTTGGTCCTGCTCTTCCCGGATCTCAGTAAACATTGGCGACATTGGAGAGTGATTTTAACTGAAATAAATAAACCACCTGTGTCCCATTTCGTTTGCCTACCGACTCGAGTAATAAACGAATTCGATACAGCCTATCGCGGCGCGGTGCATCGAATTGACGATTAAGAATATTTAGAAAAAAAGGTCGTCCCGTTTTAAATCGGACATTGAGAGTCGATTTCTATGGCAGTATGGTCGAATGTCCGTACCAGCGATATCGGAACGTATTGTTATCGCTCTCGAACACGAGTATTCGCACTCGATTGAACGTTTTACGACGATAAGTAGTAATGCTTCGATAAGCAATCGGTACTTCTGTTGCGACGGTCATTAGGCATATGTAAACGCTTTTTCAACCGATAAGACCCGATACTTGTACTTCTATTATTCGTACGGAAATTAGCAAGATAGCTTAGAAATCGTAATTTTTCTTGTCTCTATGTGAAAGAATTCTCTGTGCATATATTTCTGAATATACTCTTCTCGTACGAACGTTACGGGAGAGTTGTAAATGTTTTATTTTTATGTTTACGAAGCGTTAATAACGAGACGAATGATAAAAATTGATTGGAGGAGTATGAGAGATGAGGAACGATAGACCAGACTGGGGTAGATCGCGTTCAGCTGCGGTAGCATTTCCGGCGGTGGGTGAACGCGCGCTGCACTGTTGCACTTAGCGAACGTTGGACGGACCCCGTATTCATCAATGTGTTATATACGGTATGTATAGCACAGTAAGGTTGCAGTAGGCTGCATACTATCATAATACCGTTGTGGGTAATGTGATGCTCGTGATAATGGATGAGATGGTCGCAGAGCGGATGTTGGCTGGGATTATACTCCGGACGAAGTTCCGGTGGGCAGTCGGGTCCCTGTCTTGCGGCTCTCGCCGCTCCAACTATGCGCTCTCGAACCTCTTCCGGTCCCTTTATTTGTTCCACTGAAAACAAACAGTTAAAAAAAATCATCTTTACGCATCCATTTTTTTTACACTTTTTTACACAATTAAAAGGGAAAGCAATTTTCTTTCTTTTTTAATTGGATTAACTGACTGATTAACTTACGTATGAAATCCGCTGGATTGTAGTGTGGCAGTAGGGTGAGTCCTATCGTGGCAAAAAACCTGCCGATATTCGAAGTCGAGCCGTAATAAGCGACCTGACCTCGACTAAGCAGCAGGAGCTTGCTGAAACTGTGAAACATTCTCGAGCTCGGCTGATGGACCGTGACGACGATACTCTTGCCCTCCTGTTCGGCGTATTTTTTAAGTCTCGAAATCAGAGCCTGGGCCGAATGTGAGTCGAGACCGCTCGTTGGTTCCTGAAAATCAAATTGATAAATACATTAAAAATTTCATCTTCATTACTGATCCGTTCGATTTATTCGTAAAATATCACTTACGTCGAGCAGCATGAGGGAGGGATTCGTGAGCAGTTCGCACGCTATACTGCATCTCTTCTTCTCGCCACCGGATAATCCTCGCTTCGTGTAGTCGCCGACAACTGCAGAAATAAAACAAAGGCTTTTATTGTACTGAGGATAAGTTAATATGACAGCTTTCACAAATGGTCGATATTAATCGACCTTTGAATTAACCCTTTAACGCTCAAAGTACCAAGTTGGAGAAAAAGTTATTTGTACGTTCTTCAATTTCATTTAAAAAATGTTGACAACAATTAGACGAATAGTAGTTTCTCGAAAAAATAAAAATTATATTGTTTATTGTTTGATATCGATATGAATAGACGAGTCAAAGTTTGAACTGACGTTTTTGATACCACGCGAATAGATAGGTTTACGACGGTCGTGGAGAGTAAAAATTAATAGTTTGTTATTACTGACTGACCGATCAGGAATTGGGAGCAACGCGACCGGTTTGGAAAACATAAATACCGATGTTGCACATTTTCATTGCGGGGAGAGAGGGGGGGTCATTTCTTAGAAATGGAAAACGGAAACGATGTAGACGTGCGAGTTCTTCGAGTGATTTTGATGAGCAAGGGAGCCAGTGGGGCTGCTGGTATATACGAGTCCGCAGGGTACAAGCCGCCGCAGCGGAGCGCATCGCGGTTTTAACTGCATCTAAACGTCGATCCCCGGAGATTGGTTTATGGGTTCTGGTCTCGTACTTACTTGTATCCTGGCAGGCCGCGAGGTCGAGAACCTCGATGATATGATCCACGCACTGCATCTTCTGCGAGTGTGAAAGTGTATCCGGAAGCCTTAGGCGTGCCTGGTACTAAAATTGAAACATCATTTCCTCGTTACATCTTCGCTCGAATATATACAGACTTTAACCTACTTAATTCCGAAGAATCGGGGATCAAAGAAATTTCGTATTTAGTCGCAGTTAGCAAACGTGAAAATTAAACCCATGTCCGACCATCAATGGCATTTACTACTTGCAACGTATTTTTTTTTTTTGCCAAAAATTGCGCGTTCGTTATGCCGATAACTCTTGCATAATCGAAGCTTCAGCTTAACAATAATGGTCTATACATAGTAAAATAGGTACCAATATTTCTTGTTCACAAACGCCCACAATTCTCTTCACCTTCATTTTACAAAAATGTTTTGTAAAATGGTTGCGAAAAATGTTGCATATTTTGTTGTAATATTAACAGCAAAATAAATGTGGACGTTCTTGCACCAAAAAATTGTTAACTGTAAATCTTTTTTACGTTGTACGTTTAACTAAAGCAATAAACATCGAAAACGATTAAATGTCAGCCGATAATATTCGTTTGATAAGACTATAATAAGAATAAAACTATCTTATTCGTTGGTACGAGAATGTACATATTCGTGTTAAGCCGGGAAATTGTCCTTTGCGTGAATGATATCGGCGAACGAAAATGAAAATCCGTCCGATGATCGAGGCTCAATACTACTTGATCCTAAAATAATTATCTCCGTCTTTCGGCCTATAAGATCGAAAATCGAATCAGCGTTTTTCTCAACTCTCACCCGCTTTTATCGTGAATCCTTTCTATCTCGCGTTTCCTAAATCCCGATCGATATTATACTTCCTACCATCGAACAATTTTCTTCTTTCTTTCTACCGCACTCGCTGATGCGGAGGTGTTACTCGTTCTCGCGACCTTGTCAGAATTTTAATGGACTCCCGACCGTATCTCGTGCGCTACTTTCCGAGCTCTGGAGTAGATACCGGTTTACGCGCTTCTTCATCGCTTCGCTTCTTCGGAGTTCTAAATAGGAGATTCACTTGTACTTTCGTTCGACTCCCCGGAGAAAGAGGGAAAGAGAACTCGCGCTCTTTCTTCTCACGTAAAACATCGGCTTGGTAGTTCTTCGAACAGCGTATATGATATATATATGTGTATATATATATATATATATATATACATACATATATACAGTTACGCGCTGTGTAACCGTGTCGTGTTGTTTCTTCTTCGTTCTCGTCGAACTTTCCGAGTCATCTCGGGAGCGTCGCCGGGCGACTTCTCTTCGTTCGGACAATTCTTTCTCCCTTACTTCCTTTTACACTTCCATCGGTGAACTCGCTCCCTTCATTGCGCTCGCGACTCCGTTCCTCTCGGGGCGAAAAGGAAGGTGCCGTTATGCGCGTCTCTCCGGCTACGTGATGTCCCGTTTCCTCGCGTCACGTGTACACCACATATAAGTATTTATATGTATATATAAGAGTACATGCTATACAACGCCTCTCGCTGGAGCTTCCTCGTTCACTCGATCGTTTCGAGCGACGAAAAATCCGGGCCACGCATACGCGGTAACTCTCGTTCGCCGACCTTGCCCAGGCCGACGACATTCTCGATATTCTGTCCCTGGTATTTCGCATACTTAAAAAAAAAAACAAAAACTGCCCAGGAAGTCATTAATATTTAAACATGGTGGCCGTTTTTCCCCCGGAATAAAATTCCCCGACTTTTCCCTGACTTTTCACTAGGCAATTAAAAATTTCCCCTGACCGAATTTCTAACGCCTTGTATAAAAAAATGTATGGTGCAAAGGAAAATGCCTATTTATTGTATTAATGTTTAATTCGATATTTTTTTTTTTTTTAATGTGCTCCTTTTTATTCACTCCTTATTTATTTATAGAAGGTTCGGCAACTATTTACTTTTTTCCTGACCGATTTTGAAATTCCCTGACTTTTCCCTGATTTCCTGACCAAGATTTTTTTTCCCCTGACTTTTCCCGGTTTTCCCTGACCGCGGCCACCATGTCAAAGGTTGCACCCAGAAAAATAATTTATTTGACGGCCACTTTTTATTTGGTCTAAGTAAAACATTTATTTGATTAAAATTAATATTTATGTAAATTAAGCAAATAGTTACTTAAATGAAATAAATATTTATTTGAATCAAATAAATATTTTACTTGATCTAAATAAACGGTGGCCGTCAAATTAATTATTTTTCTGGGTGTGCCTCGGGGCTTTGTTTATAACAACGATACAGATGTTTTGAGTCATTTTTTTTCTACGCAATTGAAGAAAAAATATGCTCTTTCGCTGGGTTTATCCACAGGTTTACCCACAAATTGATTTGCAGAAATTGGGAGACTGGCAAATTTTTGCTGCTCATTCGGAGTAAGCGAGTGGTTAACAGTTAATTTTCATTAAAAAAAAAAAATCCTCGATGGTGCAGACTCGAGTTTTGAGTGCGCCTCTGATATCCTCCGATGTAAATTCTGTCCTCGGGATTTCCAAGACCTCCGTGAAAACGTGCGTCGAGCGTGTCTGACCGAGCGCGGTCCGCATCTACTGGGACGCTGCGCCGTGCCGGAATCGCGCCTGCACTCGGCAGTCCCTCGGCGCAATCCACCGTCCTCGTTGCTGACCGTGTACGCGGCTACGTACGTGACGATGTTACTTTAGACCCGGAGAGTTTCTCGACCCCGCATCTTCGATTACAAGGCATCGGCGGGCAAAAGTCGTCGAGGGAATATAAGAGCGTGACACACGCATTCGAGAATTCGTGACTGTTGCGGCTCGACTTCTGATGCAACTGTTGATTGCGCTACTTGTCTCAGTTTTTCGCGTCTTTTTGGACATTCCCTGTTCATCATGCACACACATGCACGAAGAGTTCACGCATTGTAGCGCGAAAATTTATTTTCGTATCTCGCACGTGTGAGCTCGAAAACGCGGCACGGAATGAGAATTGAGTTGGGGGGAAAAAAAAAACAACAAAAATCGACGAGATGCAATTCCGGTAGGGCAGAGTAATTTTAAGGCGAACGTTACGTGCCTCGACGATGTCGGACGTCACAGGATTGCTTTTTGTTTTTAAGTCGAATAATCGAGCAGTGAATGAAAGAAAGTATAGTCGAAGTGTCGAAGATTAAATACACACGATGGGAGTTTGATTGGTTTAGATCGACTTGCTCGAGTGCGGTTCTAATTGCGTGTAATAGGCGATAAAGAATTCGTTCTATCGAGTCCGCGAGAGTGCTGCCCTGCGCTAGCTGGAGTTTCACGCGTTCGCGCTGCCGGCACCGAAGTGTTATACCGGTATACATATATGTGTATAAACCGAATTGCTACACCTCTCCTCGTTCGTGAGAACCACATTGAATCACCATCGGTCCCGTGTCGTTCTGCACGTAGGACCCGTAGCAAATCGAGACTTTCTTCGTACGGCCGAGGTGTAGCGACGTTCGTTTTACAGCCGGATATAGAGTTTCGAGGGCGAGCCAAGCACGAGAGCGAGCACAAGCACGAGAGCTTTGACCCTTGACTACTTGCGCCGTTATGTGTCGAAATTTTATTACCGGGAAACGTGACGAAATAAGAGATCGTAAAACTGTGATAGATCATAATTTTGTAAAAAAAAAATTTTAATACCAATCATTGATTATCGTAATTGTAATTCGAAAAATTGAAAATCCAATTATTTAAAAAATGCCAATTTATCGAGATGTTTTTAAACATGGTGTCCAGCGAAAGTCCCTAAAAAATTTTCGTATTTCCATGATTTTTCCATGAGTACTCCAAACCATTCAATGATACATATAAGAGACAAAATTTGTCGAAAATTGTCATCAAATCAAACGTATTTATATTATCTATTTTCGTGAGTTTGAGCGGGAGCTCACACTCACGAAAATAGATAATAGAAAGCCGGTCCCGCCGCTGTGAATGAAATCGAGGTCCTACACTGAGAAAAAAAAAAAAAAAAAAAAAAAAAAAAAAATGGTGGCTTAACCAAATTCGCGGTCACGCACGTTCAAAGCTGTTATTTGGTAGGTACAACTAAATCATTATTTTTTTGAACGTTTCAGTCGATTCAAAATATTTCGAGTCAAACAAATTTTTTATTATACCAACTAAATAATGCTTTTGAATGTGGGGGAGCGCACCTTGGTTAATCCAGTCATTTTTTTCCTCAGTGTAGTGTATTCGCAATTCTCAGCGGCAAAGAGAGTCAATGACGATGAAAAACCAATTTAAAATGAACGCTGCTATTTCATATTTCAGAGTAAATATCGTCAATTTCAATATTGCTCATTAAATAGTTTTTAAAATCTTAATAATCAAATGAGGAAAAGAAAATTGATTTTTTTTTTTTTTTTCAAAAGACCGGACGAAAGGTTTCTTGAAAACAAACACTGTAAAGATTTCCCTGATGGACCGAAGAATTCCATGATATTTTCCTGACGTCCGAGATTTCCATGATCGCTGAACACCGTGTTAGAGGTTTTTCCTGGTCAGCTAAAATCCGCACGAAAAAGAAAACTGCAAATTTGTTTTACCCGCTAGCCGCAATGATAAGACGGCCCGAAGCTCGCCGATACTTCGCGACCGTGCACGGGCCAACCACTCGAGTATCGCAGACACATTTCGAGTGCGGCGCGTGTTTAGTTTTTGGCTCAATACCGATTCAATCTCATCGATCCTCAATTTTCCATTAACGTCCGGTAAGGCTTATCGGACCATTCCCGCAATCTTGAGGTATCCGAACGAAACGGTGATGGCGTATAGCTCGTGCGCGTTCGCAATCGCGATCGGAAATCGCTCGGTTCGCTGGTGACGATCGACGCGACGCCTTGCCGGAATTTAATGTAGCGATTCGTATCGAAAAATTGGAGAACTCTCGAAGATACCCGAGCGTCGCGACGCTGTTTTTCGCCTCTTTTATTTTGCCTTTATTTTGTTCGCTTGAATTTTCCGAGAGGAGCGCAGTGTCGCTGCATTGTTTTCCCCTGACTCGATATCCTCTGTCGTTTCTTTCTCTTTTTTTCTTCCTGTCCGCCCGTCGCGCGTACGAAGAGAGAGGAGATCCGGGCCGGGCGCCGAATGTTTTTGAAACACGTAAGACGCCACACGGTTCACTGACCGAGTTATGACGTCATCTCGCGAGTGTGGGTTTCCAACGAGGGATCAGAAGCTCGTACAGCACCGAGGCTTCGTAACGGTCGCTTTTGGTGTGTGTGTGTGTGTGTGTGCAGCTTTTCATGCGAAACGAGTTTAGCCTGGGGTTGAAAAAAAAAAGATTCAGCACATCTTTCTATCTTTCGTCATAAAAATTTATATGTGGGTTATGCACTGACTATATATAACATTTATGCCGCATGTGCTTCACGAAAAAAAAAACGCGAATCGCATTCTATGGACTAAAGTTTCATAACGGCCGAATTTTAGCTCACGCAAGAGAAATTTGAGTAGGATCGGGCGTGGCTTGATTATGGATAATCAATACAATTTATTATATGGACTAAATTTTTTAACGACTGATGTTTATCTGTATACATATATATCATATACATATATGAAGGAAATTTGTGTGAAAACGTGTAATGCATTTAATGCACGAGCAATGTGAAATTTTTTTTTTCGGGGTATTTTTTTTTTTTTTTTTTGTAAGAACGATTAGGTAAACAACGTGGCGTTATTTTCGGTCCGGAGGTCCGCAGCTCACGAACTCAAATACATTTCTCCGTCGTCGATGGCCGAGCGATTAATTCAATATCCTCGGGATGGAATAGAGAAAGACGACGATAGGCGAGACGGTACAAGACGAAAGCCACGACAGACGGAGACACAGCAGACGCAAGCGTTAACGCATATAACGGTGCTCCAATTTTTGCGGTATTCGCATCGGCATCGTCTTCGCGATAGAATTCCGAAGCGCGATGGCATTATGGGATTGCCGGATGATCGCGGAGAGATGGAGGGAGGCTCGTTCGTGCGGTTCTTCGATGAAATTCCACGAGGAGACCGTCGATGGGAAGAGAAACCGGCGAGGAAGCTGCCCCGAGAATTGCCTATAGATATATATTATTCAATATCGTTCAGAAGTTTCCTAATAATAATTTCGCCTTTCGAGCTTTTACTTTTTTTTTTTTTTTTTTTTTTTTTTTTTTTTCAACGAGCAATTGTTCATTATTGCGTGAACTATTTGAAGAATTGACATTATCGTCGTACGACAGTTCTTTCCACTAAAAAAAAAAAAAAAAAAAAATGATTATCGAGCTCGAATTTGGCAGAGGGGAATGATTATTTAGGGTCAGCCGCTGTTACGCTCGTCGTCGCGAGGTTTCTAAAGGATCCAGGTGGCCACTTCCTGGTCTCGGTGACGGCAGCAGCCCCAGCAGCTTTCACACGTTCGATCGGAGCACATCGCAAACACCGGCAAACGCACCAGCGAGTATTAGATATCGTGACCCGATAACGCGAGTCGCGAGTTTGCACTGTGTGAGCGCCCACTTCCCAGCGGTAGCGGCAACGAAGTCCCGACGCGATCTATATGTGTGCGCCGAGCGCGGCAAGATATAGACGCGTTCGACGGGATATGTATACAGCCGATAGATTATCGGCGTTGGCCCCGATCGAGGAACTAGTCCTGCGTCTCGGTATATGTAACGACAGGCCTCGGAAAGAGTTGGGGAAAACTTGCTGCTAACACGATTTATGTTAACCCTGAGTCCCGATGCACCCGGACGGAACTATCCTCTATCGTAACGGGCAAACGTCAACGTAACTTATAAACCTAATGGATCGACCGGATATCGAAACCCACGTGTATCCGAACCGAACAGCGTAAATCTCGTTTTTCTTTTCAATTTTTTTTTTTTTCTCCGATTTGCGATACATTCGACTGTTTTCAGCAAATTTCGCCAGAGGGTACTTTCACGGATCGTTAGACGGCGCAAATTATTATTCTCAAAAAAAACTGTCTAGATCCATGTTGGTACACAGTAAAAAATAATTTCGTGAAAATCGGATTGCGAAATTTCGTAAAAATAATTTTGTTAAATAAGCAACAAGCTCGTTTGTCACTTATTTGAATATACGAACCTAGGTTCGTATATTCACGGGAAACAAAAGGCTAGCCTTTTGTTTCCCGTGTCATTGGCAATTTTAGCTTGTACTCTTGTTTGTAAAATTAGAAAATTAACAAATAACAAAAATTGTGGACGTTTGACGACAATAAATTGTTGTAAAAAGTACAAACTTTTTTTTTACTGTGTAAGCGAAGAACCGAGCTACAGGGCGAAAATGGTTTGCCCATTTAACGAATCTATTCTTGTCCATTATTTATTTTTTTTCGTTTCGATTCAACATTGCGATAGTCGCAATGAAAATTAGAGCTCGGTCTCGGCCGTTTGATCATCTGGTTCGCGCGGTTTTTCTTGCTGTAGATAGGAGATGAAATTAGAGATTTTCAAGAAACTCACCTCGAGTGTTTGCCTTAACGTGAGATCGGGAAAGAACACATCCTGCTGTTGAACGTAGCAAATTCTGCGACGCCATCGTTTGGTGAGCCTTTCGCGATTAAGCCAGATTTCACCGGCGTCGAGGCCCACTCGTCCGGACAGACAGTTCAGCAGAGTGGTCTTTCCGCAGCCTTTAACACGCCAAAAAAAAAATAAATAAAAAAAAAAAATGTCGTACATTTTTATGTGTCGCCGCCCGATAGAGCGCGAGGGTGCGAGGGTCTTATCGGGAGCCGCGAAAACGAGAGACCCGCCAACGCAATTTGGGCACGCCACAGAGTTCGCGGGACAAAGAGAGTTGCGTGCGCGTTATTTTCGCGGGATGATTTATGCGACTCCCGCACCCGTTCGTTCGCGAAAGAGGTAAAAAGAACGAACGTGTCGGGGTAAAGATCGAGCAATAACTCGAGCTATGCCCCTCGTGCAAGATAACAAAAAATTCAGCTTGCACCGTCGTGCGTTGAAAAAGTAAAAACAAAAATAAAGTAACAAAACAAATAAATCTCGCGCGGTCGATAAGGGACGAGATTTCGGGATCGTTTGAGAGAGGCGCCTTCGATCGTGCGCCGTTCGACTTTACACTTGTTCGTTCTTACGGCAATAAAGCGTACACCGCAAAAAATGTTACGCAAGTTCACAACTTCGTTTAAATTTACACCACAGATACCTTACCACTTGCCCAATCCTCGGATCAAAAACTTTGCACCGCCATTTCTTTGCACCACAGACTGTCTACGTATTCAATATGTTACACATTAAGTAAGCTTACACCATTTCATTTTTACACTTGCCAAACCCTTACAACTTTAAAACTTCACACATTCAATATACTTCACGTGCGCAAACTTACACACGCGCAAACTTACACCGACGGTGAGGAAAGACGGCCTTCGAGACGGGCGTTGAATGAGGGCCGCTGTTATTCTGCATATAAGATGAAGCGCATGGCGGGCTACCATGTGATCACAACCAACAGTCGGTTCATCTTACCTGCAGAATAACAGCGGCGCTCATCCAGCGTCCCTCTCGAAGGCCGTTCTTCCTCTCCGTCGGTGTAAGGTTGCGCGCGTGTAAGCTTGCGCATGTGAAGTATATCGAATGTGCAAAGATTTTAAAGTTGTAAGGTTTGGCAAGTGTATCGAATGAAACGGTGTAAGCTTACTAATGTGTAACATATTGAATACGTACACTTTTTGTGGGTGTAAAGAAATGGCGGTGTACAGCTTTTGATGCGACGATTGGGCAGGTGTAAGTTATTGATTACGAAGTTGTGAACTTATGTAACATTTTGTGCGGTGTACGCTTTATTTCCGTAACAATGAACAAGTGTAAAGTTAACGCGTGTACGATTGAAGGCGCCTCGTTTGAGTACGCAAAAAAAAAAAAAAAAAAAAAAAAAAAAAAAAAAAAAAAAGCGTCTCTAGTATTAGTAGAAGTTTGCGAATATGTAGTGCAGATTGACCGGTACGAGAATTCACAGTGAGTCGCGATAACGATGCTCGGAGGGAGCCGTGACGTCAGTCACCAGTATAGGCTGTCTTGGGTTTTTGAGTGTTCGATCGCACGGTCGAGAACTATCGAGCACGAAGAAAGTGACGGTTCGTTTTGCCTTAACCTATTCGTCATCGGGTGTTGAAATTGTGAAAATTTGTCAGAGAGGAAGAAATTAAACAAAACAATTTTTTTAAGAAGAGAAGTATTGATATTTTGTACTGCAGTTTTTTCTTTTTTTTTTTTCATTTCTAATAGCTATGCAGAAGCGAGGTCGGAAATGAAAGGCTTGCGGACCGGAATTGAGAATACGAAGAAATGAAAAAAAAACAAAAAAAAATTAATACCTGAGGGTCCCATAACAGCCAACAATTCGCCGGGTTTGACGACCCCGGAAACATCTCGAAGAAGGGCACGTTTCTCCTTGAACACCTGGAGTCCCCGGAAGACCAGCTGCACCGGCCGAGAATCCAGCGGGCACACCAACTGCAGAGCCGTGCTTTCCACTCTGAAAGGACAAAATGCAAAAAAAAATTAATTTACACGAAACTCGCAGTTTTGACGAAAAAGTTCGCACGGAAACTCATCTCGAGTCTCCAAAATAAAATGGTGAAAAAAAAAAAAAAAAAAAAAAAAAAATTGATAACAATAAAACGTGTCCGCAAAGTGCGCACGCGAATTAATAAGCGAGTTCAATGTACACTACGCATCGGTGATGATAATTTCGTAATAATAAATAATCGTCAAGTTGATGGCAATTGTTTCGAAACAATTATTCGTCCGTTGTTCCTCCTCGTCTCATCTCGTTGAAGTTCGACGCGACTCTCCGGAGCAATTAGCCATTCGCCGAAAGCTTCGGCGAACGTGAAACGTGAAACATTTTTCGTCAAGTTCAACGCGCGGGGTCAATTCGTCCGTCGAATAATTTTCGTTGGAACACTCCCTCGTTTGTATCGTGTTTTTTTTTTTTTCTCGGTGATCGCACGAAGCGATGACTCGTACTCGTAACAATCGGGAGGGCTCGAAGCGCTTTCGAGCGGAGAGTGTTTATAATACGGAGGCCAATGACGTCCAGCATTGGCAACTATTCGTTCCGTCCGTTGGCGCCGCAACTTGTGGCAATTAAATTTGGGACCGTGAGAGAGAGAGAAACCCGAAACTCGTAAAAACCCGAACGGTTTCGTGGTACAGATCGTTGAGGCTGTTAGAAAAAAAAAAAAATAATAATAATAATAATGATAATAATAATAATAATAATAAATACCGAAGAAAGAAACAAAACAAAAATGACATTGGCCGACCAACTTATATCGGTCGAGCTTGAAAAATTGCGGCGAGAAGAGGGCACAAGAACTCGGCAGCGGTCGCATAACATCTTCACTAGTGCGGCCGACGGCATAACGCTCACCATGTTTGTCCTCGTCATCCGTCTCCCTCGCTATCTACGCGCCGCACAAGCGAACTCGGGCAACTTTCTAACGAATTTCCGAGAAAAACAAAGACCTGTTTAAGAAACGGGGAAATGATTTCTGGCGCGAGGTCGCGCGTGGCGGTTAATTACCATCTGAGAGAACGGATGGAATACAATCAAATAATAATAATGATAATAATAATAATAATAATAATAATAATAATAATAATAATAATAATAAAACGCATCGTATTAATAATAAATCGAAGGAGCAGCGTCCGCGATAAAGATTGGAATGCACCACCGGTGGAGTGAACGACGATGATAAGCTTTCTCGAAAACTCGGAAGTCTCGATCGTCGAAAAAAAAAAAAAAAAAAAAAAAAAAAAAAAAAAAAAAAAAAAACGAAGCAAAGTATCGTCGTAGATTTTCCTTGCGACGCCACCCAAAAACATACGGAAATGGGCGAATTCAATCATCGTTAAAACAAAAAAAGAAATTGAGACAACAAGAGAGCGGATATCGAGGAGGGAAGAGCGATGGATCGTTCAAGTGAAACACCACGAAACTCGATGCGATTAGACACGAAAAACGGCGAAATGTCATCGAGCGAGACGAGCACGAGGAGTCGTAGAGAGATAATAAATTCTCGACATAGCGTTTATATGTATATCGCTCGTTCAGTTCGTGCGCTGTGTGTCCCCCGGCGTCGAGAGTTCAGTGAACCTTTCGCCTGCGTTACGCGCATATATATATAATATATATATATATATATATATATATATATATATATATATATTATATATATATATATATATATATATATATATATATATATATATATATATATATATATGTATATGTATATAAATATATATATAAGTAACGAGCCATAGAGAAGGATCGCGAGCGCCGGAATCGATTCTCTTTTATAAACTTGCAAACGTCGTTGCTTTCATCGTACACATGCATACACGTCATCGGGGAAGTACCACATAGACGCGTAAATATATTTCGCTTGTATATAGTTTCTTCGAGATGGTATTGCTAAGATTCTTCGCTATCGCGGTTGCCGGCTTGCAGTTGGCACGCTCGAGTCACCCTCGAGGCGTTCACGGACTCCAAAATGTAACCTACTTTATTGGACCTCTGTTTGAGTGCATCTGTGGCCTATTCGGTACGATAAAAAAAAAAAAAAAAAAAAATCACCGTAAATAGCCAAATTTGTAACAGAAAATACATTTGGAAATAAAATACATTTGAAAATAAAATACATTTGAAAATAAGAACATAGGAGTCAGCTAACCCTTTGAATCAGAAGCGCCTTTCCTGATGAGAGAAAGAAATGATTTCAACTGCAGCATACTTTTTTTTTTTTTAGAAATTAAATGTCTCGATTTTTACATTACATTTTACACACGTTATAGAATCTTGCATTTTATTAGCTTTTTCGTCTGACAGTTAAGCGGCCGTTAATAATTCAGCCTCCTTTAGGAAACTTTAACACCCTTAACAAAAAAATGAAATAGTGCATGTTAGCGAAACGCCTATGGAGGGCTTTAAGTCGCAAAAAAGCTCTCCGCGCACAGCAGAGAGGGTGGCAAAAAAAGAAAAAAAAAAAAGCCTGTAACATGCCCGTGACGACGGTATGATCGTCGATCAACCCTGCGAAAGGGTTGGGAGAAGGTGGTTCGGGGTGGATATTCGTCGACGGTTCACGACGATGATCAACCGAGCGAAAGGACGCGAGCCGGTGTTTCGCAGGGTTAACGAACCGATCCGAAGGTTAACGAACCCTAGAGTTATTTTTCGGACCGGTTAATATAGGCATTCACCTGTGATAAGTAGTGACGGGTTGATAGTGCGCCTCGACGTCCAGCCTTGATAAAATAGGTCGAACGCGGTGACTAACGAGACAGCTGCCACGAGAAATCTGGGTCTATAGACTGCATATAAAATAGCGCGGGCGAATATATAAAATTTAGCCGCCTCGAGTGGGGCTCTCTTGGGGGATTAACGACGAATATCAACAAGAGGCGCCCGGGCATATGAAGTACATTAAAAGTCCATTTTCCCACCTCTCTCTCTCTGATTCATCCCGATGAACGACTTCCCTCGGCTCGATTCTCTCGCAAGCTCCGTCGCGATAAATCGGAGACAAACGTTTCTCGCTCGTCGAGCGCAGGGAAACGAGAAAGTATCATCTAGTTTATATCGAGTTTAAAGCGGAAAAAAAGAAGATATTCGGCACGAGATTTTTATTTTGGCCGTTCCGCCAATTCGAAAAGCCAATCGTAAATCGAGAGGCTCGTAAATAGGAACGGGGCAAAGCAAGATACACAAGCGCGAAGGAGAGAATCGGGAGGCACAGAAGCCAAGTGTGTCTGCTTTGTAGCGAACGGAATGCGCGAGGATCTCCCGAAGCTTTGTTTGATACGGGATTAGCAATTTTATCTATAAAGAAAATAAAAAATAAGGAGTCGCTGGGAGTTCGCCGGTTGTGTATGTTTATATTGGGTGAATGTACTCTCGTTTGCTCGGGAATCGCTGTAAATCCGACGAGACAAACGGCGTGACGTTTCGAAAGCTTCAACTTTGACGTTTACGACAGAAGCTTTTGCGGACATCGAGGATTTACCGTTTTCGTCGAGACGGTCCCGTCTTCTCCAACCTGCACGGGACAAAAGTCGCGCTCGGGCCGATGAGAAAATGTGACGGAGGACCGATCGATCGTCGCGCATGTTTAATCATCGTGGAAGAAGCGTTCGCCGACGTGACGTAACGAAATTCCACACGGCAAAGTGTCGACAAGTCGTTAAACCCGCAGTTCAGTCCGGCGCATAACGAATCGAAGTGATACGGGAAAGATCGTGTGCAAAAAAAAAAAAAATAACATGCCAATAAAAAATATGTACGCCTAAATGCCAAGCACCTATCTATATAAATTCCATGTTTTACAACGCCGGTCTTCGCGTACGCAAGAGCGAACTCTTCTGTGCGCTATTACGGGCGTTTACATACATCCGTCGAGAGCCGTTGCTGATATTTCACATACGATTAGAATCTCTGAGACGTGCGTGCGTGCACTCGCGTCAGTTTAACGACGCTCCGCGAGTTTTTCCGCTCGTTACTGCGAGCTTGTACCGTTGCGAAATACTAGAAGTTCCACACGCAGAGCTTTCGAATATACGAGGTCTGCGGTAGACTCGCTCGTCGTTTCTTTATTATCGATCGTAAGTTTTTTTTTTTTTTTTTTCTTTCTTTTTTCTATTAGCTAACTATGTTGCCGTATGTGTGAATTGCTCAGTGGATGCCCTTAGAAGCAGCCTCGGGACATAATAAGCAGAAATGACAAAATAGGCAAATCGACTACTTTTGCCAATTACTTTGTAGGATGGGTAAAAAGTCGCATTTAAAACGGAGGACAACTCCGTTTTGTCCTGACATTTTTTCACCGAAGAAATATCGACTGCTAAGAAACAGAAGGACGTATCTCTTCCATTACCATTCGGCATGTAAAACGGCGTCGGCTGCGTTCCCTTCTGCTTCTCAGCGGTCGATACGTAGAATTTATTTGCCTCGTGTGAAGCTTTCCCGGTGGTTCGGAACGAATATCAGCGGGCCCACGAATGAAATACGCTAAACGTTCATTTCTCACTCTCTCATTCATGCCGAGGAACGACTTCCGTTAGCTCGATGCACTCAACCGTCGCTATAAATCAGGAAAAAAACGTTTATCGCTCGCCGACAGAGGGCAAACGAGAAAGCATCATATCGTTTGTATCGTGTTTAAAGTGGAAAGATATCTGTACGCGATTTCTTTATATTTCTTATATTTTCTCTCAGTTTAGCGAGTTCGAAAAGCTAATCGTAAATCGCGATGGTCGTAAATAGTAACGCGAGGTGAAGGAAGCGTGAAGGAAGAATCAGGCCATAGAAACCGAGTGCGTATACTTTGTACCATACGACATATATACGAGGACCTCTTCGGGCTTGTTTAAGATGGGATTAGCCATTTTACTTGAGGAGAAAAAAAAAGGCACTCAAAGGATCTCTCGAGCTATCGCTGTCGGAGCTTTCAGATACGAGCTTTTATCCGGATGGTGTTGAGGGTTTTTTTAGATATAAGGGAGGCTGGGGCAAAACGGGACAGCCAATACGAGTTCATTGTTTACTGACAAAAAAAATCATCGTAAAAGTGATTATCGTACACTGAAAAAAAAAGTTTGGTAATATCAAACCAAGCTGCGGTTGCGGCTGTCGAAGGAAATATTTGGTCGATTCAAAGAAATATTTCGTGAAATTTTATTGCATTTAATATCAAATTCAAATTCCATGTATCCGAATTGTAATTACATATACCGAGGTTGTATATTTGATATAACTTTGTATATTTAGCGTGTTGTAAATTTCATAACATTTTTAACAGTGACAGCCAATACGAGTTGACTGTTCACTGACAAAAAATCATCGTAAAAGTGATTGTCGTACATCGAAAAAAAGGTTCGGTAATATCAAACCGAGCTGAGGTTACGGGTGACGAAGGAAATATTTGGTTGATTCAAAGAAACATTTAGTTGATTGAACGAATATTTAGCCGTTTGACCCAATATTTCGTTGCTTCAACGAATAGTTACTTGAATTGAAGAAACGTTTCGTTCGATAGACCAAACACCTCCTTCGCCACCCGCAACCGCAGCTTAGTTGATCTTTTTTTTCGGTGCAGCGCCGTAACAAAATTTCACACGGTGATAGCTACGCGGCGTCATTGACCTGGAGAGCTGTGCGGTACATCACGAATTGCAGTGACAAGAGAAAGATCGAGGGCAAAAAAAAAATGCGAATAAAAAATATGTATGCCTAAATGCCAAGCACCTGCCTGTTTACGTGCGAGCAAAAACCTCTGTGCAGTGTAACGTGCGTTTACATAAATGCGCTCAGAGTCGCTGACGATATTTCACATGCGATTAAAATCTCTGTTACATGCGTGCGCGCGCACTCGCGTCAGTTTGAGGACGCTTCGCTAGTTTTTTCCGTTCGCACGTAACACCGAGTTGTATAATTGCGAAAGGCAAAAATGTTCACGCACGAGCTCTCTAGTCGAGCCCGTTGGTCGACAATATTGTTCTCATTTTTTTTTTTTTTTATCCCACCAGCAGTGACGCTTCTGCAGGGAAGAGCGTGGCAAAACGGACTATCGTCACCAATTTTTTCGTGTCACGCAGCGAAAGTCGCATCTCAAATGGAGGACACCGGGTCGTTTTACCCCACCCTCCACCTACGTGCGAGCTGCAGAACGGATGCTCTCTGAAGTTGTCTCGGGACGAAACGAATCAGATGATTATTCAACTAAAGCAATTTTAATCTTACAAAATAGCGTGCAACAAAGACAAATGAAACAAAAAGTACTCGAATAAGAGACTGCAAAGAGTTCATTGGGACTTCGACGTAGCCCGGAGTTGCAGTGTAACGCTTGACTGCTTTCACCGAGAAGCCCTTCTCCCTGCGCGGAAGGGCTCGAAAAAGAAGGAGGAAAAAAAAATGCATAGCAGTACAGCCTGACGGATTCATAGTCGAGCGTGTGCTGTCTGAAAGGGAAAGGGTTGCGCGTCGCATTGGCAAGGGTACGCGGAACGAGAGGGAGAGTTCCCGAGGGGTTGAGAGGGAAAAAAAAAGAAGACTCCATGCGCTTCGTTCAACAAGGGCGGCGAGAAGGTCTCGGTGAGCGTGCGAGGGGTGCGAGGGGCGCGAGTGCTCGAAGGGTGATTCCTCAGGGTTGCTTCAGTCACTCCCCTCTGTGTCGCCGCGTCTCTATCTCCTCGTAATTTCCTCCACCCCATCAGCGTGTTAATAAACTTTCATCCAACTCCTCGATTCGCCTCTCAATTTGCCGGCTGACTGTGCGAAACTTTCGCGCTACGGCCACAGAGCCTATGACAAACTGATCGTAGATCGGCCTGGGCGAGGAACTGTTATATTTTACACTGCACTTGGGAAGTCGAGGTGCGGCGATAGATGAGGGAGGAAAAGCGTCGAGGGGAGAGAACCTGAGGATCGCTAGAGCCGCTGGGGTCGGAAGGAGCGCGGCCGCGATGCACACAGGGTGGAAAAAAAGAGGAGAGACATAATGCGGAGAGAGAGAGGAGAGAGAGAGAAAAAACGAGGTAAAAGATACGAGGTGGAGGAGGCGAAAGCGAAGTGACTCTGCCAAGAATATCTCGAGGCCGATGACCCGTGACACAGACACATATATACCTAATATGACCACTCTCTCTCCATCTAACTTAAACCGAGGCGTTCTGGCTGCGTACCGCCGGTGGAGCTCTTCACGCTGAACCACCTCTCGTCCGCTTCATTGCATTTTGCAAACGTTGCAAATACCCTCCGCTCTCCCCGTCGCCGCTGCTTATTTATTCATTATCTTCGTGTCCATTACGTTTCCTTCATTTCTCGGCATTATTATTAGTACAGTTTATGTTATCCATTTTTGTTTATATATTTTTTTGTGATTTTTACATTCCTCGCGATTACTTTCGTCGTTATCATTGCGAACGTTTGAACGTTATATTTAGTTTAATTTTAGGGTTAATTGATTATCGGGTTGAGCCTTTTGTATTGCTTTATGTAATTTGCTGTTTATATCTCAATCAAGGGGCTTTGCCTGAGGCACGAAATAATCTAAACTCTCTCACTCTCTCTGTCTCTTCAATACTGTTTTCTTGTTCTATCGTTGTTTAACAACGTGAACAAGATATCGCGAGAGATAACCTCGCTATGCCTAATTGTCCGCTGCATTATATATAAATTCGATAAACAAAAAAATAAAGAATAACTTAAAAGTCTATCATTAAGTCTACGATTGAATAACGTCTATGATCGAACGATTCTATGATTAACGAGCTTGCTGGACTTTATAGAATCGGATGGGTGAACATTGCGGTTGAATGGCTGTAATTAATTTGTAGAAAATAATAAATTACGTGCACCAAGCTGTTGTAATTGTCGTCTCGCTAACGATGATTTTACGATAATCCAAACGACTTCCCGTCGGAGCTTTGATCGTATGCGTCGGCTAACGCTGCATCTCCTTGACGAGTTTCTCATTCCTTCGTTTACCGTCCGTACGATCTAAAACCTTACTCGCCTACGCCGGATCGTCGTTCGGGTCTCCGTCGAAGGCAGGTGGTCGAACAAGGACGGGACGATAATTCTGCAGGAGGTGAGTACGGTCTTTTGAAATATAACCGCAGTTATGCGGATAGGCGTTATATCGGTCTCGCGCTGCGGCGAGGAGGTCAAAATTTTATCGCGGTTATCCACGAGCGAGAGGTTGAAAAATGAATGTGGAATTCTGGTAGCAGCTGGGTCGACGGGCGTCTCGCTAACGAGGAGGACAACTCGATCTTCTCGGAGCGGCTTACGGCATGTGCGCGTGAGACGAGAGCTGCTTAGAAACTTGGAATCAAAAATAGATGCGGGTCTCTAGCGATGCAGTGGTTTTACCTGCTCGAGTGCTTTACGCTCGCATCACTCTGTCGTATACTCGATACTCGATAGCGTGGGTATCGCACCAATCGCGTTATTTCCTCTGTCCTTAAAGAGAGGGTTGATTCCAGATTGAACAACCGCGCCGAGTAACGGGAAAAAAAAAATTATAATATTTGTTTTTTAATACAAAATAAAATAAAATAAAATAAATTGACAGTTCTCGTGGTGAAGGTCGAGTATGACATAGCTCTCATCTTTGTTTCTCGGCGTCCCCTTTCGAGAGCTCCGGGTACGTGCAAAACGATTCCCGGTAAAAGCGAGTCGGCAACGGAGAACCGGCGAGCGAAGCTGCACGGCCGTGTGTAATTGCACCGGTGCAACTACGGCGAGAAGTTGCCCCATCGGGAGACGTTTAGCACACAGGCGCCGATCTTATTATAAAACGAAGTCGAACAACCGTGGACGACACTCAACGAAGGCTCCACGAGTGTAGATGCTTGCACGACGGAACTAATCGTTCGTTGGTGCATCGTTCGATTCAATGACGAGAATCGTCGCTGCACCCGCGACTGGCGTTGCAGGCCTCGGGAGAATCATCGCAACGAAAATTATCGTAAACGAGAGCGCGATTCTTTATCGCAGTATCGTGTTAACGGAGAGAGGATGGTTCGAAGAGATACAAAAAAAAAAAATAGATTAAAACAAAATGCATCTGGCACACAAATAAGAGTTCGTTGGAAAAAAAAAACCGAACAAATTGTTTAGAAACGAATTCGATTAATAATTATTTTACGCTAGACAGAATATTGAAAAAAAAATTGAAAAAATTCTCAAAGACGTGTACCGGTCATCCGGGGATGTCATAAAAATGTGCCAATCATTCGTTGCGCCATTCCGAAGATACGGGGCATTGATGACATGGTACGGAAAATACAAATTCAAAGGGTTAAGAGTCTCCGGGCTTAGCCGTATTATTCGGGATTCGAATTTTTCGGTCAATGCGAAATTTACGATGTGCCTCGACCAGTGATGAAAGAAATAACGTTTGTTCGAACGAAAAGAGAAAAAGAAGAAATGATTATTCGCCCAATTTTTTTTTTTTTGCGAATGTAATGAGTCCCGATATTGAATTGCATCGAATTTTGCGGTATATGTGTCAGACAGTCCTGCAATTTTCGTTAACAGCAAGAGAGGGCCGGGATCGCGTGAGTGCCGAGAAATGATTCCCGCAAAATTGCACCTTTAATCCTCGCGGAAGTGAAAGACGCGCGTTTGGAGTTACTCGGTTGTGGAGTCGATTCCGTCTGACCAGGTGGCCCAATTTCTCCTTCCTCTTCTTCTTATTCTTGTTCTTCTCTTTTCGGTGCCTCGCCTCGATTCGATCGAACCGTTTTACCCTACTGCTGCGGCGTTATGAGCCCGGATCTCACGTAACTCGTATCTTCGCAGGGTCTCTCGGGGCGAACGAAGAAAATGGAGGAGAAGGGATGGAAAAAAAAAAGAAGGAGGCCCGCGACACGGTGGTAATACAGCTGCACCGAGATGTATTACACGCAAAGGGAGACCGAACATCGGCGTCTTGGTAAAGTACAGCATATAATATAATAGCGTGTGTTAACAACGATAAAAAGCCTTTATTACTCGAGAGACGCTTCGTAAAACAGCTAATGTAAGGCTATTCGACTGCTAGCGGTGTTGAGCCATACTGGTAGTTCGGGACTCGTTCCGATACCGTACGGTGTGAGCCAACCTCCTATTTCCTTTTTTTTTTTTTTTTTTTTTTTTTTTTTTAAACACTCTTTAATACTCCTTATTTACATGCCGAAAGCTCTGAGCACGGAGATGCAAAGTTATTTCACTCTCGGCATGAATAATATGAATAAATACCCGATGAATACGACTCGTCAACAATAATGGATCCCTCCCTCTCTCCCCGTCGCGAATCCCCGGCGAAGATGGAGGCTCTGTTAAGTAGGTCGACTAACGCGACCGAGCGCTCACCCGCCGAGTTTATCTTGTCGAGGATCTTGCAGAGAGAGGACCGGGACGAGAAGACGACGTGCTCGACGTAGTCCTTCTCGTAGGTACATGGACTCCGAGCTTTCGCAGTTAAGTTCACCGGGTTTGCTACGATCCCTGACTCCGAAGCGTGTTAAGCAATTATTTATTCACAATCTTTCATACGCGGCATGAAATAGTGAGACGAAGGATCAGATTGGCGATGTCGAATTGCACTTTTCTTTTGCAACAATGAAAATGATAATGATGAACTGTAATAATAGTAATAATAATAATAAACTCGGATAATTTCAGTGGCAAATAACTCTAAAAACATAATGATTATTAGACTAATTTCGAATAGGGTACACTGTAAAAATGTCTGTTTGAAAATTCATAAATTTATATGAAGTTTTATGCATATGAAATTTCATTGACACGTATGTAAGAATATTGCGTTACTGGTATATTGAAAACAATATTCTTTGTATAATATTTGTAATGATAACATAATTTTCATACACGGATGTCTTACTTTTCAATGCCGTCACCGGTAATTTTAATGTGCAGGTATGACATTTAACATTAAATTATTAAAATTCAAATACAATGTATACGAATTATAATTTCATATACCGAGATTGTATATTTCATATAACTCTGTATATTAAACGTGTTGTAAATTTCATAACATTTTTTTACAGTGTAAACAAAGGTGGCGAATATCGATCAGACCAGTTAATCGAGGTGAGGCATAATCAGTGCTCTCACCCTGTAATAAAACTCGATAGAAAATTAAGGGGACTGGATGCATGTAGCGGGTACGAAAGTCGGCTTGGCATAGCTGACTGTGGATACAGCCTAATACAGCAGCGAGGCACTCCTACTTGAAATTTTTGCGCCACTCTTCGTTATCCGACACGTCCCAGTAGTTGGCAAACTGGGTCCGCTCTCGACCTTTTTACCCGTGAGAGTCCGGATCCCTCGGACGTAATTTATTCGGGGCGCGATGTAACTCGGAACAAACGAGGCTTCCACTCCCGAATGAGCGAAAAATCCCTCTTCCACTTTTGCCTAACGAGAGAATTCCGAAGTTCGTGACTTGGTCGCAGTTTAAATTTCTCGCTCGGCTAGCGCACCGTAATTTGTAACGCAGATTCGTATGCAATTTTTATTTCATTTTTGTGCCAGCTCAATGAATTTTAGATAAATCTTTATACGGAGTAAAGTGCGAGTGGTAAAGAGCAAGCGATAGATTCAATCGTTTTCCCTCGTCTATCATTCTCATTCGCGAAGGCGAGAGGAGTTCAATGACTACCTTGTTCCGTGGATGAATAGAGCATATGCGGTATTAGCCGGTATCGGGTAATGCACGGCTCAATCATCGTCGACGTCTTCTCTGAGGGGAGGCAGAAAAATCGTTCGGGTAAAGGAACGATCGTAAACTAGGAGGGTAAAGTTGGCCTAATTCTACGTTATATACCAAGAGTTCTATCTCCGTCCGCACACTCTATCCTATATAATGCGAGAGCAATGTATACCTATAGTTATGAAATCGCGTGCCGAGGGGCTACTGTATGCGACCGATACACACGTCCTCCGTGCTACTGCTCTCCTCTCATCTCCCGATGCTGACGTCATCGGAGCAGATAGTATGACCGGCGCCGGTACAAACAACGGGAGCGATTGTTTGTTCCTGCAAACGCGGCGAGTCACAGTTTTTCCGTCGAAGAAAGCGATACGAGATAGAGCGAGGAATTCGAGACTCTTCGGGTTATTTGATATAAAATCAAAATTGTTAATTAAACTTGATACCCTGTTCGGAGGAAATCGGGGCTAATTGACGCGCTCGATGTTACAACATTGCGAGATCGAAGCAATAAGTGTAATTAGGCGGAGTCGTCGAGATTTCTTTTTTTTTTTTCGAGAGGTACAAAGACCGAGAGGGAATGAGTGTCATCGCTATTAACGCGGTGGAAAACGCGCCACGGCTTATGGAGGGACGTTGAACCTCCGACGACTCTCCTGGCAGGAGAATGACTCTTTCGTCACTCATCGCGCACTCCGAGCTCTCGAGAGTTCCGTCATACATAATATATCTACGACAATACAAACATCGAAGCGAGCCTATAAATCTTGGACGTTTGTTACACTCGACACAAGCTCGACTCTATCGGCACCAACTTCATATGTCTTCCGATATGTATGACTTGCCGATGATGCACTTGGATTGCGCAAATTGCCTGGACGTTGGATCATTCTCTCTAACGCAATACCCTACATAATTTTCCTCGTATCTTATCAACCGTTCGATAACCAGTCCCTTAAATATTTCGCGTCGGTACGTACTATCTTTTCCATCTCGTCGCGGCGATGGCTGAATGTACGGGAAAACTCCGACGGTAACGAGAAAACTCGAGCTATCTCCGGGAGTTGGGGAGTTCGTCGGGAGTTCGTAACGAGTATCAGTCGGGATGAGTATCCGGAGTTGCTGCTGGCAACGGCAACCACCTCGCGAAACTGCCTGTTCTGGATTTCTCGAGGATGCTGCAGTTATATTGCTGCGTTATACCTTTCACTACGAGAGATGAGCTCTACCCAGTCACCGGCATCGTCATCAGCGGCAGCCACGAGTAGCCCTCTCGTAGCTTTTGCAGTCGCACGAAGGAAAGAGGAAGAAAAAAAAAAGATTATATCTAGCCGCCGAGATCCAGGTTATCGCGTCTCTTGGATGAGTTAAATAAGAAAGGAGTGCGGAGAGGAGGATTATGAGAATGAGGATCTACGGAGAGGTTTCACGAGATAGAACGCTTTGCTCTACCTTTGACGATAGTTAATGGTAATAATAAGGCGCATGCACCAGAAGCATCAGCGGCAACGGCGGAGGAACTCTCCTCTCACCGATCCTACTCGCTTGCTTACTAATCTAATAACCGATTTATCATATAATAAATGATAGAAACGGGAACGAGAAAGCCATGCTGGGTGCACCTTTCACGATATCTTCAAGAAATTCTGCCGCGACGGAGAGGCATCATCATCAAGATCTCGATCTCACTGCAGTTGCGCCACAAAGCTGATCGATCCCGGTTTGCGGAGAGGAAGGAGAAATTAATTATTGTAAGAGGGAAATGGAGAAGAAAAAGAAATCAATTGAATCGAGGTTATCATGGAAATGAGGGAAAATCTTATGGGAGGGATTGAATTGAGTTTTGCAAAATGCCTTGGGATAACCAATCAGGCCATTGAGAATTGCAGAGTGAGACGTTAACGGTTCGAAAGTTGGTCTTCGAGGTCAACTTGCTGCGCCTTAACGGATGAGGTGACCCTTGCTAGGATACCGGTGTAAGCGTAGGCATTTTCACTGCAAGTCCGTGAGATGGAAATTTCTCCACCGTCTAATGTTCAAGACCGTAAAACTCTTACCGGTATGGTGAGAGAGTTCAGCCGAGCAACGAGACACTGTAGGAAAATTGCACAGTGTTAGGCTCCGTTATTGAACACAACGAAGAAAGAGAGAGGAAGTGCACAACGACACACCAATCCGGTGAATCGGACCAATGGGGGCGGGACACAACGTAGACGAGATTAGGCCAGCGTGCCAAAGTCCAAGTGAGAATGCAGCTCGGAAAGTATTACAGGCCGTACAGCGAGATCCGATGTACCACCACTCGAGACACAGTGTGGTGATGCACTCAGCCGTCTATTGCGTACAAGTCAACCAACGTTAGGATAATAGTAATTAGCCAATAACCACTCAGTCGTTCGGTATCATTAGAGTAATTAGTAGGACTAAGCAGCAATCATGACAACGAGTGGATACACTCACAAATATGACTGTAACAGACTGAGAAACTGGTAGCTTGCGAAATATGCACTATTGATGGAAACTGGCGGTCAGATCGCGTATCAGTTTCTAAGACTGCAGCGCAGCATCCGTGTCTCGTTTGAACGTGGCAAAAATATGGATTGGGCTAACAAATATCGAAGCAATAGCAAACCGGAGTTGAGGACCAACAAAAATGGTGTGTCAAACAGATGTCGGGGTCGCACCGAAACGAAACCCATACCCCTGTCCAGGAAGATTCATAGTACTCAGACCTTTGCGAGCAATGAGCAAACGTTCCGGCCTCCGTCGGCCGGTGCTCTCTTCTCGCGGATTGAGTCGACCCGAGGAAAAAAAAAACCCGAGTGAAAGAAGTCGGGCCCGTGAGGTGTGTACAGGAAAGAAGGGAGAATGAAAAAAGAGAGACTAAGACAAATGCACACAACGACCGAATCGAGGCTATCTCAGAAGCGAGAGAAAATCCATCTGCTGATAGATCCTTCTCGGGAATACGAGGTCGAATCGTCTATTTTCCGTCGACAACGAAGATCGACGGTTCGTTTCCCAGGAGTCTCTCTCGCAGGAGTATCTTACTGGTTATACGCTGACTTGTAGCCATACACTGGTTAACTATAATGTTGTTGAATAGCATGAATGCAACACGGTGAGAGCTGCTCGCGACTGCCCCACAGCCACGCCCACAAGAGAGCAATGCATCTTGCATGTGCATACACAGAAGAGATCTGCTAAGTAGAGATGAACTCTCCCGATCATCCGGCTCGTTAGAGACGCTTTCCTGATCAGTGAATGATTATTGGAGTCCGAAACCGGTTCCCGCAAAGTTTCAGCAATGAATTCACAGTGGCTGACAGTCCCGAGCGGCAGAGCCTGGAAGAAGAGGCGAGCGCAGTAGTAACAGTCGGGAAATGGTCAGACTCGGAGGAAGGAGGAAAAGAATAAAAAATAATCGCCGCTACCAGCGACAGGAGCAGAGCGAGAAGCGGATAACTGGTCACGCCTGGCAGTGTACGCGGAGGCTGTGGGAGACGAGGGGAGCACGAATCGTGTGATGTTTTCAGGACGAAAAACCCTGGAGACCCGGAACACACCGTGCGTTCTCCTTGTCGCCCGGTTGCTTTATGCCTGCCCGATGTTAATGTATTTTCTTCGTTGTATGGCAACGCTTTTATACTGTTAGTTAGGCGTTTGCCAGTCTTACCGGCAGGCCAGGCCACGCGGAAGTGAACGGCACAGGCAGCTCGCTCACTTACCTATATACATGGATATATATTTTATATAAGTGCAACTACCACCACTGCTGTGCGGAGAGGGTTTGAGTAGGAGAGCCGCTGCTCTCCGGCGCATACGACGGAGAGACCATAGACACCAGGCCACGCGGGCCTCTCGGAAAGATTTTTCGGCCCAGAAACGCCGAGCGACTGCGTGGGTGTCTGCAGCCTGAATACATCGTTCGATACACAGACTCTAGAGGCTCCTGGTGCAACCGCTCGGACGTATAGTCGTGTCGAGCAAGAGAGAAATACAGCGATACGGTATCCTTGCATCGATGTATTGGTCCTGCGTGCGTGTGTCATAATTTCACTCGGTGCGGCAGCAGCAGCCACAGTTAAATCGTGTTATTCGACCTGCAGGCGCGGGTTTCGCGTTCGCAATATATATATATATATATATATATGTGTGTGTATATACTTAGACTATATAGTGTATGTGTGTATATAGATATCGCGAGGGCGTAAAGAACGTAGGTAGTTCGTCGTGCTCCACCCGATACACCTACAGGTTACTCGATGCATATTTCCCGTGCATACACGGTGTCAAAAAATTGGCGCTCCAAAGTCCAGGATCTTATTTTGCTCTCGCAAAATCGAGGAAACTTTCCCTTCGACGATACCACCGTACAATGCAGTTTTCTAGTGAACTGAATATTATCTAAATATTATTATCTATCTATTATTATTTAAATATTACTATATAAATATTATCTAAACACGAACCATCTTTGCATTTAACAAACACGGATAGTTAAAGTCTGGGTATATAATTTTCTCGGCGTGCAAATGCTTTAGCACGATAAGTCAAACTGTCTATTGGTAAAGGATCTATGCGCGTGAAAGTTCGAGGATCAGATGTATCGTTCGTTGAGAACTTCCTCGCATGAGGGAGAAATCGAGGACATTCTGTGAGCTCGGGTACTTGATGAAGAGGACTCCCGCAGGCACATCAGTTGTCCCCCCCCCCCCCCCCCCCTCGGTTCGATAAACTGTGAAGACTGTGAAGTTTCACCGTACAAAGTATGAACGGCATTAATCAGTTTCTCGTAATATCCTGCCGACTCTCTGTGTAACAGTGGCGTTGGCGTAGTTCGAACATCTGTATAACTGGGCCACGTTAGTACGGAGGGAGGAGTTCGCGAGAGTTATCCAACGCTGGACGATGCTGCGAGGCTGTGTGTGACTCTCGGGTTCTCTATGGTCGATGTTAACGGTTCAGGGATCTGCGAATTCGCATGGCATCGCCAACAGCGGATCACCGCGATACGGAACCGGGGGTGGAGGATTGCCGCTGATCCGGGAATCCGCGACCCGAATTACCCGGTCGTTTCCGGTATGTCGTACCAAAGAATTATTCAGCGATGAGTCACTGAATATTACATAGTCCCATTGTGGCAGACGATACAGGAATTATTTACACAAAAAAAAAAATTAATTCTATCCATATGAAAGCTTTAAAAAGGTTTATCGATGGCCTAGAGTAAAAGAACCGTATAAAGTGCTCACAAGCTACGTTACCTGTTACAATGTTAGCTTCGTTAATGAATAATAATTTTTAATAAATATATGAAAATTTGAAACTCTAAAAGTAAAATGCACGGGTGCTTTCGTCTGTATGATAATATAATCGCGTTTTTAATCAATATAAAAATTATCTCTCCAAGATCTTAATATTCCCCCTGGACGGAGAGTTTCCCCATTCATGCTTGAGTGCCACTCGAGGTGTCTGTCGATCTCGGCTTATATCTCTTCTATCTGTCGCGCAGCCCTCGTGAGTCCACTCCGAGGAAGCTTGGTCGAAGCACAATAAGAAGATGAAGACGATGCCGAATAAGAACAAGAAGAAAAAGAGGAAGAAGAAGAAAAGGAAGACGAGGATGACGAAGAAGGTATAACCACAGTGCAAGAGAGGAGAACAGAGGGCGAACAAGTGGAAAGAGCGATGAGTGTATAGAGGAGAAAACGCTCTTCGTGGTATTTCGGCCCACCCTATTTTTGGCGCATAGGGCCTTCCCGGCAATCTTCATCTTTCTCTCTCCCTCGGTGGCTTTTCTCATTCTCCCTCGAACATCAACACAGAGGCAATAGGTGGAGGATGAACGTGCGAGGGTGATAGAGAGGTCGACGAAGAGAACACGGTGGCGTCGAGGCGATAGCGCGCGGCGCATAGCAGTCTGCAGGGCATTTCATCGAGATTACTGGTGCATTGACCCCACCGGAGCACCGGCGTCGTCGACGTCGACGTCGTCGTCGTCGTCGTCGTTGTACCCCTTCGTCGTCTCACCCTTCCGCTATTCGAACTTGCGCGCGCGCGCGTGCCCGCGGTACCTTTCTCTCTCGCTTCCCACTTACTCTTCGCGAAACTCCGATGCTTTTCTGCCCGTTTCCTCCCCTTTCCATTTCTATACTATGGCTCTGCCTCGCGTCCTTCCCCTCTATTCTTCCCTTTCATTATGTCGTCTTTCCTCACGTTCGCTCATTTTAACTTACTGTACTATATATATATTTACGTATATATATATGTATATCCGCGCACACCTTTACGCTCTGTCTAACGCTAAAATGCATTCCCGGTGTAACGACAATGTGTTGAGGATGGATATATACTGTGCGTGTGCGTATATGTACGGGACGTTGACGTTGGGGTTGTTGCGCCCCGTTGTTGTCCAAGTTACAAGAGACCCGCCGAGACGCGACGATGACGTCGAGGAGAAAGAGTCTTCGCGAGTCTGGCGACGCTGGCCAGACAATAGATGTACTCTCCACACGCTGTCTCTGCCTCGCTTCATTCACGATTAAAGCGGACAATTTGTGTTTTACACCGCGAGCCCGTCATCATTTTACAATGTCCGTGGATTATTAATATCCTCAAGCGGATATTATATTGCAGAGTTTTCATTTTCATTCTCGGAGGAGAATAGAGTGTGCGAAGAGAGAGGAACGAGAAGAATTTCCGACGTGGTAGAAATGTCGACACGTACGAGAAAAAATTGTCCATTCTGGTCGCAAAAGTGACATTTTATTGTCAACTTTTATTATTAATCCTGTTGGGATTTTGTTTTTCGCTGTAACAATAATAGTCATCCGATCGAATGAATGAATGGAATGATTTACTTGCCTCCACAGGAAATTGCAATATTAAACATCATCACTTCTTTTAGAAAAAGAAGTGAAAAAATTGAATAGAACTTTTGAACTGAACTTTTTTTTTGCGTAAACTCTTCTCGGGTAATAGATTTTCTTGGGCGAGATAAGAGCGACGAGAAAAAAATATAAATAAAACACCCTCTTATCCCACAGGTTTATAGGCAGCCTCATGCTGATATACAGGCCAGCGCGTTCGACGTCGCTTTTAAGGTAAGTCCACGTTTTATTGTTTGCTTTTTACCTTCGGCTAGGAAAATTTTCTTCGCGGATGATGACCGCGGCGCGGCGGGGGGAGAGGGCGGGTCGGCATGGCGGGAGAGAAGAGCACTCGTAGCGGAGAGTACGCTCGGTTCTCGTTCGGGCTCCTTGCTCGTCGGGGCATACGAGAATATAAAGCGTTTTATGACTCTCCGCTGTCTGAGTCTCCGGAGGCCTTTAGCCCCATGTGCGCGCGGGCTCTCCGAAGGAACACACAGAGAGAGAAAGAGAGAGAGAGAGAGACGAGAGACTTCGCTACCTCCCAAGTCCGGCTTCGGCTTTGCCGCGATTCTCCAGACTTTTCGTATGCCCGTCAACGGGGCGAACGCTCCGCGAACAAGAGGAGTAACTTGTCGATTGGATATGGAACGAGAATAATAATAATACCAACAACAATAACAATAACAATATGAGCCTCTGTGAAACGCCTACACCCACGTACTAGAACGAAATGCGTCCGACCAACATTTATGCCCTGTATTATATACGTCTCGTGTACATGCACAACACGCAGACGTCGGCGCCGGGTCTGTGCGCGTCGGGCCCTCAGGGTTCGACGCCGGGTGCGGCCCAACAACTGGCCTCCAAGTATTCCAATCCCCGAGCTTTCCTAGACTGTCATAAATTATTTGCAGACAGAGCGAGCACACGAGGGGAGTTAGCAGAGAGAAAACCGCGCCGTTCTCAGCGGAGAGCTCCTGAGTACCCCGTGCGCTCGTTCTTTCTTTCTCCTCATCTCCGCGTACCGGCATATCGTACCGCGAGCTCGCTATGTGTTCCGGTGTGAGGACGTTGACCGGTTCTTCGTACAGGAGGAACTTTAAGGACTCTATTCCTCCGTCTCTTTCCCTCGCTTTTCAGGCCGCGTACCTTTCGTCTATACTCCTTATTCTTCATCGCTCCTCTTCTTCTTCCACCTTCGTGCTCTCTCGCGGCGTTATTATCCGACGTTCTGTGCAACGCGAGGTTCTTCATCGTTCAAGGTGGAGGTTGTTGCACCCTGCATTGTGCATTCGTCCACAGGGGGTGCCGAGCTCTCGTTCAGACTTCATCCACACACACACACACACACACTGGCGCGCACCGACACGCGCTCTCATTCGCGCTACCCCGATCTCTGCATGCAGCGAGTTTCGTGCTGCAGCGCGCTCGGGCTCAATGACATTGAGACGAGAGTCGAAGAATGAATGCGCGGGCGGTTTAGTGCCTCGGCGGCTTTTATCGTTCGCGAGCGTTCCAGTTCGCTTTGCGGAGATGATAATTTGAGATAAATCTTCTTTTTTTTTTTTCATCTCTACGATGGGAATCTCGATGTGAAGGGTTATGCGCAAGAGATTATCCCGCCTTCCGATATTACATGTCGACGGCGGAAAATTGAATTTACATCTCTCGCGGGATATCTTTACGAGGATCCTTCGACGCGTCTGATCTTTGGCTGCTGTACCTACTTCGGGGGAAAAGACGATTTCTTCGGTGCGTTTAATACTCCGGAGACTGGAGTGTCGCTACAAGCGGCGAGGTCGGCGTTATGCTGATGATTCAGGAATAATTTGGAACGACGTCCGGCGCCATCGAGACGTCTCCGTCGTTCCGATATCGTTTGACCTGCACTTTCGAAGACCGTCGCGTGTAATGGAAATGCGAGTGAGAGGCCGCCACGAAGTTTCCTACCCGTTATCCCCGCGGAGTGAGTCAGAGAGTCAACAAACGCTCGAAGAGAGAAGATGCACGGCAGGAGGATGTTATATTGGCGAGCCATAGCCGTAGCACAAAGTACGATGCACTCCCTTGGCATCTTTATCTCCAGAGGCGGATAGTCGAGATGCATGCTAGACGGAAGTGTCGTAAAAACACGGATATTGCGAGAGGCAGAGTTCAGAAAGCCTCGGGACGCGGTGAGAATCCTCTCGGGCTGACGTGAAATATATTTCTTCGGCGAAAGAAGGCTCTCGGATACGAATTCCCCCTTGGTCGTGTTGGGATAGACTCTCGTGCACGGTTGTAAAAAAGTAACTTTGTAAAATCGGAGCGCCGACGAACAGTCGTTTGTCATATATGGTTATATTGGAACTTGTTGTTGAGTAAAATAGTAAAATTCGTCGAAAAGAAAATTGTGAACGTTTGGGGACGATAAACTGTTATCGAAACCACGAATATTTTTTAAAGTGTGGAGTTTTCTTTAATTTTTCAATCTAATTGGTATTTCAACTGACTAATGCGATAATAACTGAGATAATTTCTTCGGGGGATGATGCTGACGTGGAATATATTATATTGGAACTTGTTCAGTGAAATTGTAAAATTAATCGAAGACGAAATTGCAGACGTTCGGAGACGATAAATTGTTATCGAAACCACGAATATTTTTTACCATGTGGATTTTTATTTACTTCTTCGATCTAATTGGTATTTCAACTGACTAATGCGATAATAACTGGGATAATTTTTTTTTTTTTGGGGGGGGGGGGGGGGGGGGGGGATGATGCTGATGTGAAATGTATTTTTTCAGCGAAGGAAGACTCTGGATTTTTATTTACTTTTTAGATCTAATAGGTATTTCAACTTACTAATGCGATAATAAGTGAGATAATTTTTTAGGGGCATAAAAAAATGTTAGACGAAGTGATTATCGTGCGTAAGGCCGGCCAGCGACTTGTATGTTGCCGCGAGGGACGAGATGTTAGAGAATAGTCGGACCAGCAGTTAGCGAGGTACTTAGAGAAGTTGATGGTTGTATACGTATATAGGTAGAAGGTATAGCTATTTACCGAAGTGTATAGTAATATGAGACCCGTGTATAGTGCCAAATGGACGGTAGTGGATAGCATCGAGGAGAGACCGAGAGCCGAGAGTGCATTGCACCTATAACCCAGCCCAAGTGACAGTTACCTACGCGTTAGATTTCTCGCCTTTCTCCGAGACCATTTTGTTTTTGCCATTTTTTTTTTTGTCATAACAACACTGCTCCCCGCGTCTACTGTAGTGGCTATTTGCGAAACTATAAATATACACGCGTCTCCTGCCGGAAGAACAATGCGAAGCATTTTCTTTTTATTCTCATTAAAAATAGAACAATCATTCTTTTTCATTTCATCTAGGCAAATATATATCTTAATTAGATCACTGTAGTCATTAAAAAATTATCGATCGATAGTGAAATAATGTTCATTTTTAATTAAAAAATTATGGAAACGATTATTTTTTTGTTTTCAGCGGAAAAGACTCTTCGCAGTCAAAGGGGTAATGCGCTTTTATGTATCTCTTGCCCGAGCGTAAAAACCCATGCGAAAAATCGGATATCGCACCGCGCTCGATCGAAGTCGAGTGCAGAAGGCGTTATTTTTTTCTTTGGTTCGCTACTTAGATCGGCGTGCGATAGTAATAACAGGAGCCGCGGTAATAAATCGTCGTGTTCGTTCTAACGTGTAACGTAAGACTTCCCACACTTCTTCCCGATCTGGATACTCCGTACGAATGTACCATGCATGCTCTCCTCCGATGTGTGTGTATATACACATATATATATATATATATCTATATTCGAGATTTCGAACTTCTCGACTTCGTCGTCGTCGCTGCTCTCCTCGAGGCCTTTCTCTTCGAGCGCCAACTCCGATCTGCGACGTCGAGAAGGGAGAAAGAGAAAAACACACACACACACACACGCACACACCAGGCGAACGCGCAAGCTGCCGTTTTGCTTCGGACAGAGAGAAAAGTGGAAGTAGTCGGTCGGTATGAGACATAGTGAGACACCGAGATCGAAGCATAAAAACGTGCGAGTCGCGAGGGCGTAGCGTAGCACGCGTGTAAAACTCTATATACAGGTCAACACACGTACACGCAAAACACACGCGCGTCAGAGCACGTAGCGATTTCCATAGCTTCTATAATACCCAGGCGCAGAGGTGAAAGGACTGTTTGCGAAGAATTTTGTTATTTTTGCGTATTTCATCAAAGAATCGCAAAGAAGCTCTCTAGTTCGATGAACCTCGACGCCAACACATCGAAGACCTCTCTTTCCTCGCCCAGATCTATCGCGGTTATGTTAAAAATATCCAATTATCGAGTCTTTCAACAAAAACGAAACATTCTTGCTATTGAACCATGGAACACCCGAAGAGTAGGTAAAGATCATAAAACTATCTGTTACTGGATAATTGATCGATTATGCATTAGCAGGCCTCTGATCGTTGAAGGGTTAAACTTGAACTACTGTCGGGCAACTGGTTGAGCTAACTATCAGCGCCACGTAAGTGAGCTAATGATATTTCACCCTTACCCATGTTACCAACAGCCCTCAAATATTATCGGCAAAGATCGTAACGATATCCGTTACACGATAATTCACCGATTACCATAACTCGGCCTCTGATCGTTGAAGGGTTAAACTTGAACTACCGTCGAGCAACTGATAACGATAAGTACTAGCGCTCCCTCACGCAAGTGAGCTAATGATATTTTACCCTTATCCATGTTACCGATAGCTCTCAAATATTATTGACAAAGACCGTAACGTTATCCATTACTGGGTAATTTACCGATTACCATAACTGGGCCTCCGATCGTTGAAGGATTAAACTTGAACCACTGCCGGGCAACTGATAGTGATAAGTACCAGCGCTCCGTCACGTAAGCGACCTAATGATATTTCACCCTTATCCATGTTACCGATACAAACATTATCGACAAAGACCGCAAAAGATCCATTACAGGACACCTCATTGATTATCCGGGCCCTCTGATCGTTGAACGGTTAAATTTGAACTGATCGAACCTTGGAGTTACAAAAGCGTATCTAACCGGTCGACACCCTATAGATCATCCAGGATGATGTATGCCCTACGTTATTGTCTGTTTCTCGTGCGAATATATATGAGGCATCCGAAGCGTTCGATAGGTCTAACGATCGCGGGAGTTAGCCTGTTACGATGCCGGGGTTGGGCGGGTCGTAAGAAGGAGCACCGTTTTCTGCCGCTGGTTGCGGCGCTGGCAGCGGAGGTGCTGGTGAAGTGCGAGCGAAAGAGAAAGAGAGAGAGAGAGAGAGAGAGAGAGAGAGAGAGAGAGAGAGGCTTCGGTGCAACGACCTCTCACTGGGTCATGGCCTTGACCTCCTTACAGAGGGAACAGCCTCTCCTCCGTTTGCTATAGGAACCTCCTCCTGTGCCTCCTGTATCTATATATACAACTAGCGACGAATACTTACTAGCGCCATACTAGACCGCGAGCCAGCTCGAGCTATGGATGTGTCGTTGCGCTGTGTTGCAGTAGAAAAGCAGCACCAGCAGCAGCTTCGCCAGCAGCGGCACCAGCAGCAGCGGCTCGGGTCCCGGCTGCGCGCCGGTACCGCCGTCAGCGTACGGTTCAACGACCCCCGCGGACACACCCACGAAAACCCAAGTGTCGGTTCCCCGGCACAAGGCGCAGCAGCAGCCCGTTCACCAGGAAATCGAAGGCCCGAGAGAGCTGGACCCAGAGGCTAAAGGCAAACCCGGGTGTTCGCCTGTAAAACGGAGCGACGACGCTCGCTCGAGCGTGGTGATCGAAAGGATTTTTCATTTTTATTTTTTTTTCGGTCAACGTTAGAACGACGAAGCGAGAAAATAATTATTGTTATTATCTACGGTCCCGATAGGACCTACCTTTGCGGTGTGGGAAGCTTATGGAACTACGTTCTGCCTCGCGATTGGATATGCGGAAGTCTTACCTGAAAAGATAAAAAAAAAGCAATTATTGATATATGATGGATATATTTTGAATTCTTTTCGATATTTAAGTTTGATAATTTCGTAGAAGGGAGATTAGATAAGAAAAATTGAAGAAGAAAAAATTCTCTAACGCACTCATAGACTCCTCCGATGGTGTCGTAAGAGTGTCATGATGTTTCAGTGAGACGCTCGATAGATACACTGCAGTGACGAGACGGTAGAGATATCCGTCGAGGCTCAAAGGGTTAGAGCGTTAGAAACAAGGCTACGGCGATACGGAAGCAGAAATCGATGAGGTGCGCCCGCACCGGAGTTCCTTCTTTATGGGTCATTAACCGCGCCAGACAACACATAGTCCGATGCACGCGAGACACGAGACCGCGTAAATGGTGAGATCCAGTGATAACGAGAGATATATCGGCTAGCGATTTAGATAAGCATTATGCTAACTATCGCCTCGGTAGTGCATTAATCGAGGCGCGACTTATGTGCTCCACGGAATACTTTCCCGTCGAGCTCCCAGCGAAACTAGGCAATCGTGACTCTTGCCATTTTTCGCCCCCCTCTAATACAGCCGATACATGACTCGTTCGATAGACAAACTTCCGCAACTATTCGCCTCTCGTTCGCATTACTTTGCCTTTTGCGAATTCGCGGTTCGAAGCCGATAACCCATCTTATCTATACCGGAGGTTTTTTCGCCATACTTTCATCACTGCTCTCTACCGCCCGGCGGATTCAATCGACGAATCATCGACACGCAAGCTCGATGTCGAATGGAGTACAATATGCACTCGAGACAGAGAAAATTTAACGGTGAAGATGTTGACTCGGGTTTTCAGTAAGCCATGGACTTGTTTCTCGAATCAGAAAGAAACAGAACAGCAGCCCCGTAGCTTTTTTTTTTTTTTTTTTGAGGCATAAGCCACATAACTGTAACCAGGTAGGTTAGCAGCAGCACGTCGATGGTGCCCCGTTGGGAGTTTCGTTTTTTTTCGTTTTCCTATCTCTTTCTCCTTTCGGCCGGTAAATTCGGACCCGGAGTTGTGAGTGCGGGAGGAAGACGGACGAGCGGCGAAAGAGGGAGAGTGGTATGCGGCCTGACAATGGAGTATGTTACGGTACAGTTGGTTTATAACTCTATACAGAACATCGCGGGGTACCCGAAAAACGTTTCTGTCCCTATCTCTCTCAATCGCATTCTATTAGGCGCCTCGCGCGCAAACTCGTTCGTCTTTTTGAGCTGTGGCCACGTGCCGTTAGACCGAGGACCGGGACGAGCGAGCGTTAGATAGTATCGAGAGCCGAAATCGTGCGTTGACTCCGAGCGAGCAAGCAACACGAAGCTCTGCGGTAGTTCAAGACTGTTAGGTCAAATTCGAGTTACGGATATGAAATTTTTATGCCATCTTGGAACGTGCGAATAATATTCGCGTGGAAAAAATTTTGAAACGGTCTATGTTTACATTTCGCAGTGCAAGTAACGAAAAATTTTACTATGTATACAATGTTAAAATTTTCTTTATATCACTCGGTGAGAAATTTACTCGTGCGAAAAACGTTTTCTGCACTAATATGATTGCAACACTCGCCTTCGGCTCGTGCTGCAAGCTCACACTCGTCGGAAATAGTGTGTTATGCCACAAGGGAGGGAAATGCACTTCTTTCCAAGTGGCATAGGCTATTTTTTCCTGACTGTGCTAAAAAGTGGCCACTTTCCAACCCCGTTGCAGGTATGAAATAGTCTTTTTAGCGTAGACGGAAAAAGAGTTTTTCGCACTCACATCAAAATGTACTAATTATAAAATAGTTTACGTCCATTATTTTTGTGTATCAAATTTAATGTATCGATTCATGCATAAAAATATAATAGTTTTGTTAAAATTTTTGACTTTGTTTACTTATAATTATATAAGTTGTAATGTAAATTTAATGCCAAGTGTCCCAACGTCTGGACGGCAAAAGTGGATGAAATTTTGTCGAAGAAACTTTCTTCATCGAAAGTGATTAAACTGGTTTTTTAAAAATGTATCAAGTCGAAGTTTCCTCCTGTCGATGTTTCATAGCGTTATTTAAACAATGCGGAGTACGAAGACGGAACGAAACTGCGTGTTTACTGTTCGGCCGGATCCGAAGATAAGACGTTGCATAAGAAGCATTTTTAAGCGTGGCGCTTTACTGCCCACCCGTGAAACAAAAATACTGCTCCTATAAAACGGATTGGTCGCACCGTCTCGATAGCTGTAACTGTGAAGTGCCTGCGGTCGGACCTCGTCGAATGAATTTCTAAGCCGACCCATAGATCGTCCGCTTTTCCACAGCGGTACAAAATAATTCACACAAGCTCCTACGTGACTCCACGCACGAGGCTCTCGTTGAAACGGCTCGAGGCCTGACCTAATTGCGAGTCACCTGCAACGTATTATTATTTACTATTACTAAAATTAATTATTGAACCCCTGGACTGTTGGAATCTTTTTAGCCCATGTTCGAAGCCCGAAGCTCTTCACAACCGAGAAATTCTCTTACTCGGTTTCTCCCGTGCCTGAAACGCTGTTAGAATTCGTGTCAGAGACTTCGAGACTGTCTATTTAATGTTTGTCGCAGTCTTTATCTTTTTATTTTTCATAACACCAGCCCGAAGATACGAGCGTGAAAGTGCGAGTAAGAGAAGGTTCTAGAGTCGGATAGATAGATAACTCAGACAGACGAACGATATTCATGACTGAGCGTACGCAGACATGCATACGTGCATAATGTGAATACGCGTAGAGAGACTTTTCTCGGATAAGTGAGAGTGTCGTACGCGTATATAGGAGAAGACTGCTGGCGCGCGCGAGTTCAGAGACCCCGCGAGTCGTCTTGCGCCACCGCGGATCATATAACGCAGCCAGGGTTGATAAGCGGCCTCCTCTTCTCCTCCGCGTCTCGAGTTGGAGCGAGAAAACGTCGAGTTCGAGAGAGACGGAGCGAAGGAGACAGAGACAGAGAGTTGAACAGATGACCGACGCACGACAGAATATCATCAACGAACGACCGAGAGTGTGTCCACACGACGACGATTCTCTAGAGAAAGCTGTGGGCATCGTATTCAAGCAGTGTAAATCTCGATGCACCAACATACATTACGTATACACATATATGTATATATATGTATGTGTACGTAAATGTACGTGTGTTTATTCGTACATAAAGATGTGGGTGTGGTAGATGTTAGGTACAAATGCGTTACAAGTCCGGTGCAATCTTCTATCTCCGGTGCAATGATCCCGTTGACTCTAACTAAACTCCCTCTCTCTTGGCTAAAATTGCACTAGCGGAGAGCGGTATTAGAGTACGCACGATCTTGATCTTCATCTCTCTCGCCTCCCGGGGGATCATAGGTCGCGTTATACATAGGCTCTATGCGTTGTACGGATAAATCCAATCGATATCTCGAGCTCTCTTGGCTTCTGGTCTATCGAAGCCTGAGCCGATAAGGCTGACGGTAACATGTGCATTTGGCCACCAACAGAGCGAGGAAAATTTTTATTTGTCGTTGACGAATCGAAGACGATCCGATCGAAGATGCGAAAGATCTTCGCGAGGAACCCGTACGAGATTGAAATGATTCATTTTTGTTTCGATATTTTTGCATTGACTTCGTATCTTTTGGCCGAAATTACTATCCTGAGAACGAAATTGCTATCGGATTTGTTTTCGGCGTGAAAATATACAGACATTCGTTTCGAAGCAAAAAAAAGGCAAGTCTTTGTTGAAATCGCGATTAAAAAATAAATCGCTTCGGTCGATAGAAAAAAAAAAGTCAATCTTCGCTTCAGGACTCTGTCCGAAGTGTTTTCTTCCGTCGATGAAGAATCTGCCACTTGTTTTATAGCCGGCGTCAAATTCCATACGAAACATCGAACCCGGAGTGTAAGAACAAAACTTTTCGGAGATTACGTTTCCGGCGAGCGCAGATCGGTGAAGGTTTATTGCTCGTCACCAGCTATTATCGGTCAATGAACTTTGACGTTCGGAGTAATCCATCGCGAACGAGATACATCGATTATTTGGGATTAGCCAGTCTGGTGTCTGACCCCGCCGCTCTTGTGCTCTCGTCTGGTCGCGTGTCTCCGGTAGCCTCTGGCTCTAATTGACTTCCACGACGAGTCTGCCTATTCCATGGAAAGGATAGTTGCGCCCCGCAAGGTGAAGAAGGAAGGGCAAACAAGAGTTTTTTCTTCGTCATCGCTCTTTCTCCCAGCATCCGACCCTCCGGCTGCGTCGTTGAATGGAGAGTAGGAAACAGAACTCTCTCGAGTTCGCCCGCCCGCTCGTCCCGCGCATACCTCTCGTAGTTTATAATACTACTTGGCTCCCTTTGGCGAAAGAGGAACGGGCGGGGGGGAGAATCCATTCGACGAAGCGACCTCCGTGCACTCCGCCGCCTGCAGCCTGAATCTCGGCGCTGTGCGTGGCGAGCGTAATTCAGTTCTGTCTCCCGTTCCTTCACTCCCGCAAAGAGAGATAAAGAGAAGCGAACCGAGAGGAATCAGGTAGATCAGCTGGTGGTAGCTGGTAGCCGCCGTTTGTGCCCGCTCCGCCGCTGTGTGTGCATCGGTGGAAAGAGTCTGGGGTGGATGTTGAGGCTGCCGAGGTGGTGCCGCTGTGCACTGCCGCCGCTGCCGCTGGTGGTCGGGAGCCGCGTAGCGCGCGCGCTAACAGCGGCTATCGACCCGGGGTTCGCCGACCTTTCCGCGAGCGCCCGCCACCTTCCACCTCTCAACCCTCCGCGCGTTCTCCGCTTGGCTCTGCAGCCGGCGTCGAAGCCGCCGACGCCGCCGCTGATACTCTACACGGGGCACCCCTCGGACCGGCAACGACCTCTCGTCGTTTCCCCTTTGCCCTCCTCCTCCTCCGTCTCTTCCCTCGATCCTCAGCCTCCTATACTATACCTCTGTACTATATACTCTCTTCCACCTCCTCCCCTCCCTCCTACTCGTCGTCATCGTCGTCCTTCTATGATTCTCCCCACCGGTGCATCGCACTCGGTGCACAACGCTCTCCCACTCAGTCTCTCTCTCTCTCTACCTGTCTCTCTCTTTCTCTCTCTCTCTGCATCCTCTTCGTTCTCGCGTTGTACGCCCCATTATCTCGCTCTACGCGAGAATCATCGAGCACCGAACTGCATACAGGCTACCATATATTTGCACACGGCAGCGTATGCATATATACGTATATATGTAGATGTTTGCCAGCTCGACGTGTGTAACTATACGTGACAACGCACAGATGCATTGGATTCGTTAGAGACGAGAGACTCGAGAACGATGACGGAGATGAGAGCCTCTCGCTGGCCGCTGCAGCTCGGAACTCGAGAGCAGGCGCACCTGCAGCTTCCTACCCTGTTCCTCAACCCTTCGTTGCGTCACGAGCTCATCCGTGGTCCTTCCTCCCGGTCCCGGCTGACTTACGATGTTTTTTTTTTCTTTTCCTTTGTGAATGCGGGGTTATTGTATAGAGCGGCTCTGACGGATCTCGAAACTCGTCGTGGTCTTACTGATGATCGATCTTGTCAACTTGATAGGACACTTAAGCGTCGCGAATTACATCTCGGCTCTACCGGGCGCGTAGGAGGAGCTTGTAGATATAGCGAGAAGTCCCGAAGACTACAAATTTGAAAAAGTTCAACAATGTTTAAGAAATAGCACATTGTTTTTTAATCTTTTTTCAGAATTTCCTCTCGCGTCTGTTCAATGGGCTTCGATGTGCTCATCGACGATTGGGTAATCGTCCCCGATGGCACAGCTTATTATTTTTAATCGAACTTTACGCAGCCCTCGACGTTTACATCCCGATGGAACACGCGTCAAAAAAATAATAGTTTGACGTCGATCGCTCTTCCGGTATCCGGAAAGGCAGACACACGATGCTTTGTCTTTTTTGTTCTATCGTGAACAATTCTAATAATCGATTGTCTGCGGTATTTACGTAATATCGCGGAGTGCAGCTTGTTTTTTTTTATTTCCCTCGTTGTCATTCGACAGATAAAGCGCGCATGTGCGCCCGAGAGCAATCTAGGTGTATGCAAGCTCACTCCTCCCGAACCGTACGAACCGAAGAGTGTGCGTGCGTGTGCGTGTGTGTGTGTGTGTGTGTGTGTGTGCGCGCGTGCGTGTGTGTGTGTGTGAGTGTGTACAGTGAGTGAGAGAGACTCTCTCGTTGGACAACCGGTGTTGGGCCATGGGCGTCGGGACGCTGTGCGCTCCGCGCGGTCGATACAGGCAGAGAGTACCAGACTAGGAAGTAAACCCGGGCATCAACCTCCACCCGCGTCCACCCTCACGGGCTTCCTCCACCTGTCGGCCAACTATCCCTACCTTTCCTACCTTGCTGCAAATGTATCCCCCACCGCCGGGACCCTCGCCCTTTCTCGCGCCAGTTGGATACACGCATATTATCGTCCACACGCGTGGATCAACCTGTGTTCGAGAGTTCTTTCCCCACGGTGAATTCTACTGGCGCAATGGGACGAAAGAAGGAACGGGTGGGAGGGCGCTTTCGCGAGGAAAATCTGGTCCTTGACCCTACAACCGATCAGCTCTCATGATCCAAATAATTGGGCAATCGCGCCGGATGATCTCTTTTTGTTCAAATTTTTATCAGAGCATCCTCTTTGACTCCGATTCGATCGGACAACGAATGAGTCCTTCGATCTTTCTCCTGAAACGGAGTTTCTTAAATCCGTTACCGCGGATCTTGAACCGCTCGAGTTTCGCGCTGTTCTAATTTTGTTTTTTTCATCGAATCAGGAATGATCGGCTTTTCCTTCCAGCGGACCGTGCAATTTCATCGGCGAGAGTTTAAAACAAAATGGAATACCAGTCGAAAGGATCTTGAAATTGTATGCATGTACAATTAACGGGGCAGACGAGACGAACAAGACCGGCGGCCAGGGGAACCAGACGCGAACTAATCGATATCGTCGTTTACGGAGTCGTTGGCTCTCTCGCGACATGTATAATATTATACTGTCTGCAGAAATAGACGGATGGTGTATCCATGGTGGTGGATGCACATATATACACATATCTATTAAAATTTCGGTCGGCTAAATTATGCCACGTTTCTGTCGGAACTGTCTGAATCGCGTCGTACAACCGCGAGAACAGTTGTCTATCTGGACCCCTCGATTCGATTCATCCGCGCTTCCCGCAGTCGCTCGAGACACGGCGCAGTCGGGACGAGCTGGACAAGAGAGGAAAAGGGAAAGCCGGGAGAGAGGGGCAGCAGAGTGTCTCGAGTTTGATCCGCGGAGCTCGAGCATAACGAGACTCATCGGGAACGGAAGGGACATGTCGTCGTCGTCGACGAGCGTCTGTGTCTGGGAATTCGCGAGACTGAATTCTCCCCGTCGGTTGTCTATACACGACGGACGTCCAGTGATCAATGAACTTCGGATGCAAAGAGCGCAGCGACGATAAGTTCCGGTCGTCCAGCGGCGCGAGACAAAATTACGAGCAATGAGAGACACTAAACTTTTGAGTTAATTGATTATCCGCGACATCTACGAAATTATTCGCGAGCGTTAACGACCTCGCGAGACGCGACGAGCGGGATTGGACGAAGAAGCCTCGGCGCGGGCTCCATTGATTTATGCATAGATGCCGAGCTCGCGAGCTCCGTTGCACGCGTCAAATTTTAATGCCGCCGCGGTTCAAGAAACTCGCCCCGACGCCCGGATGCAGTCTGCCGCTAATTCGTACACGACACATCGATCCGCCGAAGCTTATCTGCAATCGATAAGCTTCACGGGTGGCGGCAAGATAATCGCTGCACTGAACAAAAAATTCGCTCGCGGGCTGCCAAAGAAATTTTTGTTTTTATTTCAATTCTACTTTCAATTCTTACAATTTCATATGATATTGAAACGATTGGGGCAAGACTGTCAAGGTGAGATGTTATCGTTTCAATCCCGTCCGGAATTGTAAGAATTCAAGTGGCAATTTTTTTTCGTTGGCAGCTCGCAAGCAAATTTTAATTGAGTCACTGATATTTTTTATTTTCAGTGTATACAAACAGAAAAATAATTTATTTGGCGGTCACCGTTTATTTAGATGAAGCAAAATATCTATGTTATTTAAATAAATATTTATTTAAATCAAATAAATATTGTACTTAAACCAAATAAACAGTGTCCGTCAAGTAAATTATTTTTCTGAGTACAGTGAAAATGAATTCTCGCAAATGTTTCTTTAACAGTTTTAATAAAACAAAAATAATCATTTGTTTTTCACCGTGGAAAGTTGCCGCACGTATGCAGCAGACTGCTCCGAATGGGAATATAATTCGCTGTTCAATAAACACCGGCTAATCATTGGGTTGCCAATAATAGTATCGCGCTCGGCCGATACGAGAGAAGTCTTCGCATCGCGAAGCTTCGTATGAGAATGAGGAGGAGTGTCGGTAGCGCTTGCAGAGCGCCTGCGAAAACCGGATATCGAAGTGTGGGAGAGGGTTCAGCGTCCTCTTAATTCGACAAGAGATAGCTCGTTGCTGCTTCGTTCCTCGGGTAGCACGAGCTCGACATTTCTCCGGTGTGCGATTTCAACGCCAAAGAATACTGGTTCCTCTCGTCCGCCTCCTCGTAGTCCCCGTCGATCGAATCTTTTACCGGGCGCACGAGTTTCGCGATTCTTCTCGGACTGGATAATGGGCGAGAGGGGAGGGGGGAGGGAAGGGGGGAGCAAAATCGCGGGCACAAATCGCGCTGCGATTTATGCAATGAGCTCACAGGATGCCGACTGGCTGACACAATTATGTACCCCCTCCAGGCTTTCAGACCGGACACTTTGACATTTTCGCATTAGTTAAAAAAAAAAAAAAAAAAAAAAAAAATATTAAAAATGAAAAAAATAAAAGTTTCTAACGGACGTGGGTCTTTGCTTATACCTAGATAATAATTGGGTGGGCGTACGGGTTAACGTACTCGCATATCAATTCTAACGGCACTCTCGCTGAGGTGGACCGATAAACGGGCTTAAAATTTATATACGTATTATATATCGTCATAACTCGGCCCACAGCGATTAATTCGCTAATGTCTAACTTACACAGCACGTTCGGTCCGCAGTTACGATATGTAATAAGCGTCCGTATGCGAATTTATCGAGTGAGTTAGCGCGAGCGAATATAAATCGTTCGGGCTGAATAAGATACTCTTACCTCGTATATCGTCGAATTTAATCGAAAGGCACGGTGAAAAACATCGGGCAATTATAATTGATTGGTAACCAACGATTTTTTTTTGTTTTTTTTTTGTTTTTTTTTTGAGCCGCCTGATTAAATGGTCCGGAGCCTATTTAAGGCGATGTGAAACCTCCCCGCCCGAGGCTCAGTCGGTAACAAAAACTGTAAACCAATTCGTTTTTTCAATGTTGTCAGCATCTTCTGAGGAAACACAAATTGTCAGCGTCTGCGTCCGTGAAATGAAAATGTTTTGCAGTTATCGTTACCGACCGAGTTTGTCTCAAATCGCCTTAAACATTCGTGGATTCGTAAAACGTCCAAGTTCGATTGAAATTCGGATTAAAAAATCGTAAGGAATGCGCTCGCCGATAAAGAAAGGTTGAATTAACTAAAAATTCGGGAAGGGACGTTCAAATAAATATTTTGTTCGAACAGGTAAAATATTCGTTATAGTTCAATAATCAAAAGATTATTTCACAAAAATATTTTCGAGGCATTAAAATATCTTGTTCGACCAACAAAATATTTATTGAGCGTCCCCGCCCGAATCTTTAGTTGATTCAACCACATTTTTGTTTTTATCGGTACCGTATCCGGTCCAATCCGTCGCCAATACGATCACAACATACGGAAATGAAACTCAAGCATGACAGAGAGACGGATGAAAATATAAATGTCAAAAGCTGAGGCCATTCCATCAGGGCTAGAGTATGCTTGAACGCGAGAGACGAGCGTGTGCCCACTGCCGCGGGGTGTGATAAACAGCTAGACGGAGAACCGGATAGAGTGAATATGGAGAACCGAGAGATCTCTCGGCGAAGTTGGGCGCGGGAGGAAAGGAGACACTTTACCGCTTGGCATGAGTCGGTAGTAAACAGGCGGTAACCCAGTGACACGTGAATTATTATAGCTATTATTACTTTGAATGTATAAGCGTTTACGTGTGGACACGAATGTACGGTGAGACTTGGAATGTATGTGAGAACGGGAGATGCCGCGTGCTCGCGATGCTGCGCACCGAGGCGAGATCTCACTGCGGGATCACACTGTCGGAGAATTTGCCGAGAAAATTTCTCGGAACTAATGCATCGCACTCACGGTTGACAAAGAGTCGTGGAACGTAATCGCCATTCTCTAAGGCTCTTGCGAAACGCCTTTGCAAATATCAAAATTTCATACGTTTCATTAGCAATCAAAGTCCAATGTTCTGCACCAAAAACAATTACGCACTTTCATTGATCGAGAAACTGACTTGATAATAAAATAATTGATCGATATTTTTTAATTCCAAACAATTTTAATTAACATCTGTAAAACACAGGTAAATTTTATCTAAAAATATATGCATAATCTGAAATGATTTATGGGCTTGCATTATAAAAATTATATATTAGGAAAAATTTTAATCAACGAAGCAATTTCTACCAGTGCGTTAATCAAACATAAGCATTAATGATAAAGATTCGAGTATTATTATAAATATTATTAACGAAAAAAGATATTGTCTTTGAGTGAAGAAAAATCTCGAAGGTGACTCGTCTAACAGACGTGAAAATAATCGGATAATGGTGTCGAATGAGCCAACAAGTGCGGGAGTGCTCGGTACAGTTAATGGTGCTGTCGCAGTGGACATTTTCCATCACTGCCGTGGCTCCGCGAAACGGCGCTTAGTGCACAATGCGCGCTGCGTGCGAGATCGCGCGTAAGCGACGTCGGTTAGCGCGTAAGCGCGCAGACTTGCATCACCGGGCTTGCATTCGCACGTAGTGTGTTAACAGAGTGCGCGAGGCGAGCGAATGACTCCGGTCGCCCCGCGCGAGCGTTTCAGTGACCACCGGCTCTAAATTGGCGTTTGCACCTGCATCCCCGTCCCGCCGCTTCTCCCGGCGCGGTGTCCCACTATGCCGTCGCCGACGATATCGCGGACCGAGCCTCTCGGCGTACTCACGAGTGCAAAACAAACCGGACTGTGCGAGATGAAAGAAAGAGAAAGCAGCGCGACGAAAAGCAAAGAAAAGAAAAACAATGTTAAATTTCACTCCAGGACGTGCATCCTTCTGGAATTCATTCGACACACGCGTAAATATAACTTCAACAAATATATCGAGTTTTCCAACGAAAACTTTGCTTTCGAGCTATTGTACGAAAAGAAAACTAAGCGAACCAGAATATTTGATTTTTAATCGTTCACTCACAAGAGGAGAGTCGGGTCAATTAAATTTCATGAATGTGCTCCGAGTTCAACGACCATTATTTGAATGTAATTGCTAATGGATAGTCTATCATTAACGGATACGAAATTGTATGATTTTTACGGTGATCAAGGATTAATTACTGATACTTGTGCGCGATTACATTGTATCAATTAAATAGTCGATCGTAACGTATGAAGGGTATTAATCGTGCATTCGTACATGGAGCTCTCGAGTAAAAGGGAAAGGAATTTTTTATTTTTTTATTTTAAATCAATAATTCGTTATGCAGCCGGGCTAATGAGCGCGCAGGCTCGCCAGTCTCGCCTGAGAGAGAAGGATCGGAGAATGAGCGTGAAAGATAGGCGAAACGAACTCTTCCTCGCTCCGGTCGCGGACTCGAAGCGTATGTCTGCGCGCTCTCTCCCTCGCTCCGCGCTATCGCCTTCTTTTCATTTCTCCCTTTTCTCCTTCCGTTTCTCCGTGTTCTTTTTCTTTTGCGTTTTTTTTTATTTATTTTCAACGGCTCTCCCTCCCGTATACTCCCTTTGGCGTCTATTGCACCGTGTGCAACGACCGAGAGACAGCGGTGCAATGGAAGAGCGTTAATTAAAAGTCGACGGAGAGAAGCGGTGTTTACCGGCGCCTCGTCGCACGGGCATGTTTCTCATCGCCGTTGCGGACAGCGTCTGCAACCGGCATTCACTTTATCGATCCGAATACACCACCGGCGACACTGCGAACTGCATCCGATGCAAACATTCCATGATTATTTTATTTTACGATCAGTCAGCTAAAAATTTATCGTACAATCTCGCGAAAGATGATGGGGCATTTTTTTTTTTTTTTTTCAACAATGTTTGGCGAAAATGTGTTGTTTCATTTTCATCCAGGCGGCAAGATTGAATCGTAAAGTTGTTACGAACGTGTAAAAATTTTCATCACTCAGAGCGACTTATGATCAACAAAGTTTGGTACATAAAAAAAAAAAAGGAACATTTATCGTCCACAAACTTTCGCAATTTTTTTCTTTATCCGAATGTGACAATTTAAAAAAATATGTTAACAAAAAGGAATTGTAAAACAACGAGAAAAAAGAAATACGGACAAGAAACGGTTGTTAAATGTAGAAATCGTCTTTTTTTACCGTACAAACTGAAGCGATCGAAGTGCCAGACAGGAAGTTTGCTCCGATGATCATACCCGTCTGAGAGATCTTTCGTCGAGCTGAATATGGGTTTCGGATGTGGGAGACCGTTCTCGAATGTTCGGTAACTGAGGAACTCTGCAGAAACGGCGAGAAGATCCTTGGATCTCTTGTCGCGTCGTGGTTCGTGTGTCACGGAGAAGAAACACACACTCGTTCCGCGTGTCGTTTTCTTCTCCGTAACCCGGCGCAACTCTTCTTCGCAATTTCGCGCGACTCCGCGAGCCCAGCGACGAGTTAGTGCATCCAGGCACGCTCTCGCGTATTACGAACTCTTCGCCGGTTTACCTTTAGCAAGTAACCGTAAAGAGTTGGCCACCCCTGGCCTGGATACCGGCGCGTGTTGTTCACCTCCGTGTGAAAGTACTCGTACGACAGGGCTCGACGAGTGCGCGGGCTCACGAGCGAGCGACCAAACGAAAGAGTGAACGAGTAAACGCACGCTGAGCGAACTGAGCGTAGGTGAACGAGGAGACGAGCGATCGGTGTGTGTACGAGGAAACACCGCGGTGCATATATGCCTACATTAACGCAACGCCGATTGCCGAGAATAGATTTTACCGAGATTTTTTAGGTGCAATGCAATTTAATTATCAGGTGCTACACCGAAAGAAGGTTTGGCAATATCAAACTAAGCTGCGGTTGCGGGTGGCGAAGGAAATATTTGGTCGATTGAAAAAAATATTTAGTTGATTGAACGAATATTTAGTAGTTTGACCTGATATTTAGTTGCTTCAACGAATAGTTACTTGAATTGAACAAACATTTTGTTCAATCGACCAAAAATTTAATTCGCCACCCGCAACCGCAGCTTAGTTGATATTACCAAACCTTTTTTACAGTGTATGCAATTATCAAACTGCATTCGTTTTTTACTTAAATAAAAGAAAAAAAAAGAATTGGATCATCAAGGATACATTATTGAAATGTCCGAGGGTCCCCTTTACGGTCCCAACTCGAATACAAGACCTAAGTTTAACGAATGAAGAAAGTCATCCCCGATAGATTTAAAACAAAAATCAGAATTGTACGAAATCCATTACATGGTGGGCATTATTTCCCCGGAAAAAGAATCCCTGACTTCTCACTGACCAATTGAACATTTTTTCTGATCATACTTTTGACGATGTTTATTTCAAAATATTAATGATGCAAATGAAAATGCCTAATTATTGTATAATAATCAATTCTGTTTTTTTTTTCAAAATGTTTTCAATTTTTGTTAAGGTTTCCTTTTACGTACTTTTTATTTATTTATAGAAGGTTTGGCGACAATTTACTTTTTCCCTGACCAATTTTGAAATTCCCTGACTTTTCCCGGTTTTCCCTGACCCACCACGGATTATCTTTGCACTGATTTATATTTGCTTGCATACTGAAACCTCGATCACACTTCACCCTTCATCGATCGTACCATCCAAACTGGTGCAGAAATCATGAACGTCGATCATTACAAAAAGGCCTCCGGTAGGTTGAAGAAAGATCTTCCGAGAGTTAGAAAAGATTTATTCGAGATGAAAATACGTGACGAAAGTCTCCCAAAAAAAAGAACACCAGCATCATGTCGCTTCGTGCTCCGAATGTGTGTTGGTTAACACAGGAACGATGGATATACAGTACGAGAAGAGGCACGACTGGCAAGATGTACCGTTAGCAGTTCGTTGAGGCAGAAAGCGGCTCTCTTTATCTCTCTCTCTTCCTGGTCTGGCCGTTGTCAGTATGGCAGTGTGTTAGCCGGGCATCCAGGATCTCACGTAGGAAGGTAGGTTGGTAGGTAGATAGGTGGGTAGGTTGAAACAGCAACGGTTGTAGGTGGAAGAGAGTGCCGTCGAGTTCGTACATTCACATAATATACTCCATACAACACACACACACACACACACTAACACACATGTAAACACATATGAACATATATCTGCACATATATAAATCTCTATACATAGAGACACGAAGATAGGCGTAATACATGGCTGCCTAGAAGTTCCCTCGCGGTGGTGGTACGGAAGATTGAAAAAGCAAGAGTGCGGAGTACACCGGTGTGTGAGTTAGATATCTCTACGTAGGAGTTATACGTAACAGCTCTAGCTGTATAGGCGATTATAGTGTAGCGTAGTCTACCTTAGCGCACGTACCTACAACGAGGAGGAAGCCCGGCCCGTGTCGGGCCTCTTATCCTAGGCGAGGACAGAAGGAACGAGACAGAAGAGATAGATGAACGGACGAAGAGGAGAATAATGCGGGCGAAGGAGCGAAGGGAAGAGACACCGTGCACGAGGAAGAGCGAAGGAGAGCCTCGGCGCTTCCTCCGTATACCGCGGGATGTTATACCCTCGGATCCTTCACCTTCTTCTTCTTCACCTTCTTCTTCTTCTTCTTCTTCTTCTTCTTCTTCTTCTTCTTCTTCTTCTTCTGGCGGTATAAGTCCCGGTGCGGGGGGGACTCTCCTCCTCTCACATATAGGTAGCTCAAACCTGTCCCTACAAATCTTTATAACAGCTGCAACGCTGATCGCGGCCAGCAGACGCGTGGTCATCCCTCTTCGGCTTATACCACATGGTATATCGCGGCGATTGGATAGCGCTGTAGTTATGCTATACTGCGCTTTACGGTTCGCCGCTGCGGGCACATGTTTACGAGGATACTGCGTATCTAATACGTTAGACACACCGAGAGAGGCTGAATGGAAAAGTTGTTTGTCTATCGCGCACAGGCATTGCCCTGCCGAGCGGAGAACGGGTCAACGCGGGACCGGCCGGTGCGGGAGGCTGACCATCCTGGCACAGCTGGCCTAGGCTGTGGGTTAAACCCCACTACTACTTTCGTTCGGAGATCGCGGATATACAGACGCGAACCCGCATTCGTTTGGAGTTCCGAGAGCGTACGCACTCGGGGAGTCTCTGACGATGGAGAAATCTTGCGCGAAGGAGGAGGAGCGCGACGGTCAGATTGGTACACGGAGATTATTCGTCGAATTTCGGTAAGATGATGATATCGGTGCGAAAGGATCAATTTTTCGTGCAGGAAAACGCGGGACAAAACGGATTATTTTGTTTGCTTATTTATTCGCTGCAATCATTATATGGATTTTTAAAATCAATTTTCACCTGACAAAAAAAAAAATAATAATACAATTTTACGACTCTAATTCTTGGTCCCCGCGAGACAGGGCTTCCGCACATAAAGGGTTAAATAGAAAACACAAAGGACGAAACTTTAATAACTTTTTTTGCTGTTGCTATTTCGAGAGATAGAATTTCTTTAGATCGAACGAAGATACGCTGTACACCGATTCGCGATTACCATATTTCTCGTGCACGCATTCGCGGAGCCGCGCGAGAGATATCGAAGTTTATATTCTTTATAACACCGACAGCCGCCCGCGCGTGTTCTCGACTCCGGCGTTCTCAGCAAGGCCGTGGCCGTGACACGGGTCGCGCAACTCGCTTAGTCGAGCGACTCGCCGATATTCGGTGTATAGTGCTAAGTAAAATCCATTTTCGCGTCGGGACGATAAGATCTTTTTCTTTTCAGATTCTCTCTTCTTGGTCTCAAAAAAAATAAAAAAAATAAAAAAAAAAAAAAAATTGCGAAGCCTTTTTTTTGTGGCTCTTTTTAACACGAGAACACCTGGGTCGAGGCTAATACTCGACGCTGTTAGTCCTCCGCGTCTAAAAACGCGTATCGCACAATCGTATTCACAAAAATACGATCAGCGGGATGAATTTTTATTCTCAACTGTATCGGGTTACCCTCTCCTTTAATTTCACGAGAGTTTCATTAGTGCCAGTGCAATGTCGTATAATGTAAGAACCCCTCGATCTTTACCATTCTCTCTATATCATATTAGTATCTCGTTCGCTCCGCTCGAATGAACTGACCCTATACACGACTCCCATACGACTTTCCGTATTATACCTGGCCGCATGCTCTCGCTGCTGATTCTCCGACTGGCAGGGGGTTGGGCCACCGGTCGAATTAAAATTCTTCGCGTCTCGGGACCTACTCTCCCCTCTATCTCATTCTTCCATTCTCACTGGGCTCCCTCCTGCCTAGCCGACGAAGCTCTTCTCCGGGGCTCGCTGTAATGATTTTTTGGCTTCTTTTTCTCTTCTTTTTTTGTATTTTTTTAATCGCATCGACGATGACACCGTGCACGCCTGTACGCCTCCCTTTAGACCTTTGCCTAAAAATGTCTAAACTCTGATGGCTTACACAGGGTGGCCACTAAATCGGACGAATAAAAATTCCCTCATATTTCCCTGATATTTTCGAAAATTTCCCTGACAAACTATTCGGAATTGTGAAAAAAGTGACACGGTAGAAACATTACATATGTTTATTTTTATTTACTCTTTGGTATTTTTTTTATTAAATTATATCTTTGGATAGAAGAAACAAGATAACATAAGAATCATTTTGCTTCCTTCAACGCCGTAATTTTTTCATTGAGAAGAGCTTCTTCTTGTTTTGCATTTTTTACGAGTTCTTTAAGCTCGAGTGCCTGAGCGAGTTTATCTATATTCGCCGATTAAACGGTGATTAGAATGCTCGATTATTAATAGTTATAACGAATTTGTAATCGTGATCGCGGATTTTCAATTTATGTTTTCTATTTACCTTGAAAAAAAAAAAAAAGTTCGCCCAAACACTTTTTTAAAATTTGATATGTCGTATTTTCCCTGACTAATATTTAATGCCCTGAAATTTCGCGGATTTCCCTGACACTTAAAAAATTCCCTGACGTTTCCAGGTTTTCCCCGACCGTGGCTATCCTATTACAGTCCGTATCTACTGGCGACTGGAGAATTATCCGAGGATTTTTTTGAGTTTACACACGGTTGTTGTTTTTTCGTCCAGGTTTCATCGAAGGTCGAATCGAATTTCGTACGACTCGATCGCGGAACGAGGTCAGAAAATCGTCCAGCTCGCGACGATGAAGGGCCAATCTCGGTCGAGAACCGTTTTCGCCCTTTGGGTTTCGGAAAGATTGCGCGAGCCTCGACGAGCTTTGAGTTACGCGCCGCTGGCATGAATATTTTAAGGTTTTCCAATTTCTTTCACTCGCGAAGAATTGAGAGGGGCGGGTAGCGGCGGGCGGGGTGGTATGGGAAGGGGAGGAAAAGCCGGAGTGAGAATCTACATAAAAGATTGGCTCGCGGCATGGATTTATGTCCCGAAACTTTTGTTTTCGCTATAAAAGCAAGATATTTCACTGGAGGAAACGATTATTTGTAGAAACGTTCGTACGCCTTATTTTTCTTATTCCTTTATACACGTTCTCGGGCGTCTTGTTCTGCGGCCGATATACTCGTGGAGATGTTCAAGGTCGTCTCTTAGTCTCATCGACATGGGGTGGGAGATGCACCGGTTTTCACGGCGGCGCTGAACGCGCGAATTTTCGACGTTGCAGCCTCGCGTCGGGCAATGCAATTGACTTCCAGTATCAGGAATTTTTTTTTATAGGCAGATAAAGACGATCGTTCGATGTGCGCCAGAGGGGCGAATTGATGCGTCGTGCAATGAGAGAAACATAAAAAGCCGTAAAATGAAAGCGTAAAAAAAGGAACAAGTTAATTCTGCGGCATGAGCGGGCCCCAAATTGCACAAGTAATCTTTATCCTGTACGGAAAAAAAAATACAAACAATCGTGCAGCGGTAGTGCGACGAATCGGGCACGAGAGAAAACGCATTCTCCTCTATGCGTGGGCGATGAGGGAATTGATCGGTCTAGCCCGAGTGAATTTGCGCGCGGGTGTTCCCGACTGCTGGTCTCTCGAGCCTGCACGTCGTCGTGGATTGGAGCCAAGTTGCCCCGTGTGTCCGGACTGTGCATTAAACGCTTGTCCCTCCATCTCTATAGCCCATTCGTCTTTTCCACTCCACGCGCGTATAACGCGCTTCTGCTACCGCAGCGGCCTCGTGATCCGAGCACGCCGGCCAAAACAATCGGCTTTCCGCGGGGCTCGAGTCGATTCGCGAACTTTTGCCCAAGGCAAAAGTACCGACGCTCGGACGGCCAGGAACATCCCCCGATTCAAGCATTTATCAGTTGGTCGAGACAATTTTTTTCATCAAAATTACCAAAGGCAACCTCAAGCTCGTAGGTTCTAGTTTTTAAAACACACCGATCAATTGTTTAAATATGGAACAATTGTATAATTATTTTTGAAAATCGCAAGAAAGGCCGAACCAATTCTGTCGATAGTCGTAGAATCGGAGAGTTTTGCAGCACATACCCAACTAGTTCACGTTATCGAAAATCATGTCAATGACTCAATTCACTATAATTGTACAATATCATATTAATTTTTATATTAGGTGAGGCAATTCTCCGACAGGTACGATTTGATTATCTTGTAAAAACTTTGTAATGCCATAGATGTCATTCACACTGTTAATTGGGCAACGGATTTCCATCTCGTCATTGTAATTGGGCTCGGCTTGTTATTAATAAAATAAATTAATTAATTAATAAAACCAATGAAAGATAAATTCTTCATAAACTGTAATGTACAGAGTAGTCTTCGCTGTATGGAACGTGTCCGAGCATCGTTACCATTACCTTCCATAATGCCGCGAAGAGTCTCATACTCTAAGTTACATCGGCCTGTGACAGAGGAAGCAGTAGAGGATTTTTTTTAAGCGTGTAAATGAAGAAGCAAAAAAAATCGCATTCTGACCGGGGGGGGGGGGGGGGGGGGGAATGAAGAAGCCAACGTGCTTTTTTTCATTATTCTTCTTCGCACTCCTTGCCCTTCCTCGTTGGTTCTACGGGTCCTCACAATGCCCCGGCCGATCCGAGATAGTCTGATGAGGGTATTTGTTACATTGTTCGGAGAATAATGGGAAAGGGAAGCCCGCGCAACGGAGATTTCTTTCTGACAGCTTCTGATCTTCTCTCTTGTAATATGCCCCACTAGCGAGGCCCTCCTCGCGCGTAGACGGGCGAAGGAGAGAACGATGGATCTTGATGATACACTCGGAGTGCCCCCCCCCCCCCCCCCAACGGGGTTGTTCGGAAGCGCGATCGCCTCTTCGCTTCGCCTCATCTTCTCATCTGTCTTTTCATCTTCGCCCTTAGTCCGGCTCTCGTCTCCGCTTCGAACGACCAGCCTCTCTGCCTCCCCCCGCCCCTAAAGGGGACCCCATAACGAATGCGATACTCAAGGACTTTGCGTGAAATATCGGACCTCCGCGGTGCGTTTACAACGACCGAATCCTTCGCCTGAGGCAAAAATCTTCCCACGATCGGGAAACTAAACTCTTCCCGATAAACCTCCGAGGCTTTTTTTCTTTTCTTCTGCCCACTCCGGGAAACCCGGATATTTTGGATTGAAGGTGTGGTATTTTTTTTTTATATATAAAGGGCTACCTTCGAAACATCTGGTATGTAAAAGAGAAAAGGCATTTTTGGGAGATATCGTCGAGGCACGTCAAAGTAGGTACGAGCGGGGCAAAATGGACAATCCATTTAAGGTAAGACTTTTTAACCATTCCACGAAAAATTGCTATACATAGTCCGTTTTAACACCGTTAAAGGATTGAATTTGAGGATTGAATAACAATTCAATCCTCAAATGAATAACAATAGAGGATTGAATTTGAGGATTGAATTGAATAACAAAAAAAAAAAAGAAAATAAGAAATATGCATAAATGTGAGGATGTCGCGTTTGCATTTGTGAAGGACACTTTCTCATTCCTGTTTTTTTTTCTTTTCGCGAAGGGACAAAGAAGCAGCTAGGTAAACCGAGCGCCGTTCGAATAGCTATTGTCCATACAGTCTCGGCCGATGCCGTCGATCAATCGTCGTCTTCGACGTGCGCTCCTCTCGGTCGTTGCACGTTGCACCTGCACGTTACCGCCGGTGCATCAACACGGGCGATCGACCGAGAGCTAAAACCAGAGGGAGAACGAGCGAAGAATAACCATAGAAACGTTGCTAGAATGCTTGATACAGGAAGAACAGTAGGAACAAAGAGTCGAAGAATACATTGTAACGATCACGCGACGGGAGTGTGCGGTGTGCGCGAGACGCAAGAGCCAAGGACCCCGAGGCGGGTGGCTATCGATGGGAGATTCTCGTCACCCGGATGCACCCGCTGGGGAATGCATCGCGAGCTCGTTGAACGGCGAGAAAACTTACTGCGCAACTTCCCGTCTCCGGATGCGCCGTTCAGAGTAGCCATGAGAAACTCTTCGACGATCAAACCGGAAGTTTCGTCGATGTGCGAATCGAAATTCATTTTTTTTTTTTATCTTACTTCCTCCTTCGCGAATGCCCAATACCTGCATTTCCGAACAAAATGAGCAACGAATACCGTAACATCGATCACATATATATAATCATCTCTATACTATACCTGTCACATCAATAAAAATAATAATAGTAATAACAATAATAAGTATGCGAATGAAAAAAGGAAAACGAAAAAAAAAATGGCACCATTTCTGTTCGTGCTATTTGTATCGGGAGTAAATAAAAGAGAGTTTAATAATGACTGTTCTCGAGGAAATAAAATATCCGGTACGAGTGCGGTCGAGCTCTCGCGGTGTCTACCGGCATGAAAGTACGGACGAATATTATCATGAAAGTCGCGATGCAATGAGAACGAGAGGTCCGTCTGCTCGTCTCGACAAGTGCGACGGAGCAGCACATCCTGAGTTGAATGGGCCGTTCAGTCGCTTACTACGAACTTACGCGTTACTGTTTCTTTTTTTTTTTTTTTTTTTCAATACGTTTTTTTTAATGATAATATGATGCCTGCGACACGTCTGGTATTACCGTACAGTGTAACGCGCAATAAGTGGTGTGCGGTATTGACGGTCTTTTGCACGCTTCGCAACTGGGCAGCCGAGGACCTCCTCTCTACGGTAGCGCGTAGAGAGCTTGTGGCGTCGTGGCCTAACGTGTAATCACCACTTTCCACGAGTAAACGCATCGGAGAGTTCCCGGCCGAGTTGTGAACGTATGAAGGACCGAGACGGTAAATGGAGGTCGGTCCGTCCTGCCTCCCTCGGATCTTTCCAGAACGTCGCATGTGGCTAATGTATCGCAATCACGAAGGGACGACCGCTCACATGGTGCGCGTATGAATCGGGTCTACTGTATTTTTTTTTTTTTCATTTTTTTTTTTTACGTCTATTCGTTCACTTTTTTATCCTTTTATCTTTCGGAAAGTCATCGGGAGAGCGCAGCGGCAAGGGCAGGAGAAGATCGGGAATGCTTCTGGGAAGGACACCGGTAAATAACACGCAACCGATGGTGCGTAAACGTATATACGGGTGGATAGGATGTGTGCACGAGGATTCTGCGTTCGAGAATGACGCTAAGACGCCGCTGACGGGTGACCGATCGATCGGGCATGCCTCGAGGGACCTCAAACTTGACCCCGAAATCCTCTTTCCGTCGATTTATTCTCTTCTTCTTATTCTTCGGCTTCTCAACGCGCGGCCGTTCTCGACTATCAAGATTGATCTGCGAACGATCGAGAGAGAAGCGATGCTCGTTTATATTAAGTATATTTGTGAACAGGTCATCATTGCCGGTGGAAGAGACGTCCGGTCGCTGTAGACGAGCTGCGAAACTTTTACCTCAAGGTTTTTTTTTCTCTACTCTGAGAGTTTTTTTTTTTTTTTACTCCGTTTTTAGCATAGAGGAAGAAGAGGTCCGGGCGCAGACAGCGGGAGAGTGGCTGGCAGGTTGGAAGAGCGGCATGTCCTGCGGGACTTCGCTGTAATTATACACGGTTCATTGAAGGACCCTTGTATCTCTGGCGCACCCTTCTTCGAGCTCCCCGCGGTCTTATCGTCGAGGGTTTTCCGTCCTCGCGTTCCGGCGACGAGGAAGGGTCTTTGAAGACCCCGGAGGACTCTCCTAGGCCGCTCCACATCGCACAATGAACCCCGAGCAAGTGCCGGGTGGCTTCGCTCGGAGATATCCTGGTTGGACTACCCGTTAGACTGGAGCCCGTTGTGTAGCCCACGGATCGGAGACAAGATCTCTCTCCGTTTAGCTGGACGAGACCGTTAGATGGAAAATAAAACTGTGCGAGCCGGGAGAAGCAGTCTCGTCCCGATTAATCCAAGTTTTTTTTACCCAGAGGGCGAGCCACTATCTGGTATAACAGGTAAAAGCTCCAAGCTTGTTTCTTACGTCCTCCCCCTCTTCCACGCTCGCTCCGGTGAAAACCTGACGTGCGAATATCGAGAAGAGTAGATCGGCAAAGCGTATGCAAGGAATTCATCCGGGATATGCACACGATCGCATCGCTAACGGGAGGATCGCGTGATCGGCCTCGATCTCACCCGGATTCCCCGTATATATATATATATATATATATATATATATATATATATATATATATATATATATATATATATATATATATATATATATATATATATCGATTTATTTGATAAATCGAACCTCGGCTGCAATCGGATAACGTCGGGCTTAACGAGTTCCTGCGATTCGGCGATGGAGCAATTGCGAAAACATGGTGTCCAGTTAAAAGTCCGTACGAAATTCAAGTACATTCAAAGACAATTTCCAGGATATTTAAAGATTGTGTTGGAACATTTATAAAAAAAATAAAAATATGCATATCACCCGTGACATACTAAATAGCATTTAGTTCGATAACCGTTTTCGCTTACGTTGGAATCGGTAAAAAAAAAAAAAACGATTCACTATGCACGAATGTATATATGTGTGTCACAGCGTATCTGAGATACACATTTTTTTAGGATGGTCGTTAGTAATATATATCTTGAAAGAAGCTCAAATTTACGTGGAAATAAAAAATTCAAGGACATTCCAGGACTTTTTCAAGGACAGTTCCAGGACTTGAAGGACTCCAAGGACCGCTGGACACCATGGGGAAAAAATAAAGTAAACGATCACAAAAATTCCCTTTACCTGGTGCACAAAAGGACACTGCAACCTTACTGATCTAGCAGAAAACGCATGTAACGATGAGTAAAAAGAACACATCCGTTGAAAAAGCATCGCGGGGAGAGAAGAGAAGAGCAAACGGGCGGAGGCGGGAGGAGGTCATAATCTGAGCTACTATGTATATCCCTTCTTCGCCTAAACGTCTCGCAACGAGAAAAAAAAACCAAAAAAAAAAAAAAAGACGATAAACGAAACGATCGCGGCTACCACCAATAAAGTCGCCGATTCCACATGGCCCAAGGTCGAAAGCGAAAATAAAGGCGCGGCGTCGGGCCTCCGGTGCAACATAGCGGTGAGATTTAACGCGAATACGAGATATGTGTCTGACTGCGTACGCGATATGTGTGTTGCTTCGTCTCCGTCGTCGCTTGCCCCACCCCCCACCGCCCCTGCCCCACTCCCCCACCGGGTACAGTCACGGAGACCTTGACATTGGCCGAGAAGAATCGCGCAAAGAATAAATTATATTCACTCACGACATTGATAATTTTACTCGTACGTTTCGTACCAGCCGGCATTTCCGCGTCATTCCCAGAATCCAATTGTGCCTCTGTGTGCGTGTTCCAACGCTTTATCCGCGAAAATCGTCTGTATATTTGCACGACAATTAATAGTCGAGGACTCGGTTCTTCGATGGCTGATCGGTAAAGTTCGAATGCAACTGTACTTCGTTAACGAAGATGAATACAGATGACTTTTTCTTTATTGAGTTGTATACCGTACCGACGCGGCTGGTACATCGACGTTGCAATAATCGAATACCCGAAGGGAGAAGCGACGGGAGTACGCGAGGCGAAATTCAATTGAACTTCGTTCGAAACTCGGATGAGAACTGCGCCCGGGCTCTTCTCTCGGATTGCATCGCGTACGAGCCATGCGGAGTTCGCGCTATAGGCATGCAAGCGCATCTATTCCGCGCCGCGAAGTTCTCGTTCGCAATTGAACTTAGTTTGTGCGAACCGAGGGTGAAGAGTTGAACCGATCGTTCGTCAATACATCGTAGAACTCGAGAATCCAAAGCGCTTCGGTATGCACGTATCGCATCGCTCCAAAGATTTTAGCTTCTCGCGACAATGAGTGCAGTTCTCTTTACTCTTTCGTGGCAAGAGCAGCGGCGGCGGCAGCTGCTTTTGCCGAAAAAAAAGCCAGATGGCCCCCGCTCGCTAACGTTTAGTTTGGGCTCGCTGACGTTTAGTTTGGGCTCGCTAGATACTCCGCCAAAGTCACCTGGCGCGGTGGCGGGCTGAACGTTGAAGAAAAAGAAAAAAAAAAGAAGCATTTCTTCAGCGTAGAAGAAGAGTTTACCGGCCTCGCGTCCGCAGACTCCAGACGATAGTATACAAGACACAGAGGGGAGGGCATCCTGCCGTTAGCCCGTGCAAATATTAGATGGACCAGGGGAGAGCAGAAGAATTCCAATGTATTTTGAGATTTCCAGCTCGCGAGGGAAAGAAGAAAAGAGAAAAAAGAAATGAAGAAGACGAGAGCCGATACGCTTCGAAGAAACAATTTCGATCTTTACGATGCTTATTCTACGGGATGCTAGGCGCCGTGCAACTCGGACTTGTGGATCGGACGCGAAAAACAAGGGAATTGCTGATGCATCGACGGATGCGTCGGGGATTCTCTCTCTCTCTTTTTTTTTTCGACACACGCTCGAGCTGTTTATGCGTCCTAAAAATGCTAATATTTTTGGCTGACGAGGTCATTCAAAAGATCCTTCAAAGCAGACGCATTCTTTTTTCGATCCTTTGATCCACGAATTAATTTTATGTGATCGCGTGTGTTATTGAAAAAAAGAAATGTATTTTTGACGTCGGAGGGTTAATTTTAATTGTCAATTTTTTTCGTGCAATTTCGTCCGAGTCTTCGGCCAACTGGCGGATCAATGTCAATGGGGCGAGTTCGGTGCACACGGCTGAAGAGGACTAAGGCCCCGCCGCGTGCACATGTTTGTTCGCGAATTCGTTTTCGGCAACCTTGGCGAGGTGTGAAAATTAACACTTTCGATTTTTCGTTGCCGCAGACTCGCGACCCGACGGTATCGCCGGTACGAGCACACACCGCGGTGATCAAACATTTTCGGCGAAATCTGCAACCGATGACTAACTACTGACCCGATGACCAATATCGATGTGTGCGCAAAAGCTCGAGCGCACTCATTGCTTTCTTTTCTCGTCGGTTCACGTTTCACCGAGGCAGAAAGTTTGCGAAGACGATGAGAGATGATTGGGTACAATTGAGAGGTGAGGCATTCACACGAACGTACTCAACGAGGGTGAAACGATAATTAAACGTGCAATCGAATCGAGACGACTCGATTCGATGGCACGGTTTTCTTTCACCTCTTTTTTCGCGGGTATTTTGCGCATGGGATTAACCCATCAGCCACTGTGGCTGGAGAACGAATTTACTTGATTGAAACAAATGTTGTACGACTAAAAGAAAAAAAAAAAAAAACTCTCTCCTAGTGTGAGAAAATAACTAACCATTAAAATTTAATTCCGCGTTAATCGGTTGGATCGCGAGAACGAATCGTCGATAACGAGATAGTGAAACCGGAACTTTGAGCGTCTAACGGGCGAAAGAGAATGCGTCGAGGGCGGGGGCTGAAGAAAATAATAATGACGAGTCTCTCCGGTGTATAGTCGAGGGGAACACGCAAGTCACCCTCCTCGGATACGGCGATAAAACCGAAAGTGATGGCGGAGCCTAGGTTTCGACGCTAGCGATGAAACGTATAAGAAAACGAGGCGTCGAACACCTTTGCTCGTTTACGCCCGCGCGCTTTCAAGGTTCCGTTCTCCATGTGGCCATCGAGCGAGAGCTGCGACTGCTCTCTCTGCCGTTGGTGCCCAAAGAATCTCTATCTCGCGAGCGCGCACCACACGTCGTATATATGCAAAGCAAACGCTCAAGGTCGCTTACGCTCTTCTCTCTGTCTTCTTCGTTTCCCTCTTCCTCCTCTTCTTATTCATCCTCCGCTTCTTCTTCTGTCTCATCCTCTCGTTCTTCTCCTCATTTTTGTTCTTCCTCTTTCCCCTCCGCTATTTCTTCTTCTTCTTTACTACTTTTGCTTCGGACTTCGTCTTGTACATCTTTTCGCCGGGCATTCTATACCGTCTCGTTTCTCCGGCGAGTTTGAACCCACGCACCTATATCGCGAGAACGACTACGGCAGAGCACACGGTAAAAGATGACGCGGATTCTGGCATTCGTGGAAACAGGGAGATACGAGATAATATATATATATATATATATATATATATATATATATATATATATATATATATATCGCGAACGAGAGATTGCAACGATGAATTTGTTCGTGAACGCGTGCTCTGCTTATGGAATTTGATTACTTACATCTAAAGTATCTAAATCAGTGAAGTCAACACTCACGCCCCGCGTCGCAGTTCTTAGTCGGAAAAATCTTGGTACTGACCTGCAACGAAAAAACAATAACAAAAAAATTAATTCACCGTACGATTGAATAAATTTGATGCATAAATATTTGTAACATCAAATTGTGTTTTCCAACCAACGAGAAAAGCAATTAACAATAACCCGCGCTTAAAACTCAACGTATATAAGCCTTCTGCTCTCGAGTGATCGATAAAACGCATCTGCGTCCGCTAGGCGTTGATAGATTCGATCTTCGTACAATAACCGCTCAGTCCCGTGTGCGGATCGGCGGTGAGCGGTGTATCGTTAATAATCGATCATCACCCGTCGAGAGGCGAACATTGTCGATTAATTTTCCTTATCGTCTCCCGGGCTAAACAGAGAACGAGAGAGAGAGAGAGAGAGAGAGAGAGAGAGAGAGAGAGAGAGAGAGAGAGAGAGAGAGAGAGAGAGAGAGAGAGAGAGAGAGAGCGGACAACTGCACCGGCACCATATACGAATATAGTCAGACTGTGCAAGTCGAATCGCAACATCGCTTCTGTCCGAACCTCGTTTTGCGCTTACGCTCGCCGACAGCGGCAGCGGCTCAGCTTCGCCGTATAGTTTTAATGACCGTGGGGCGTCCGAGTCACTGTAATTACAACGGCAAATTGCGCGAACCCCCGATCGATTCGCACAGTAATGAGTGCAGCAGCAACAGCAGCGATCTCCGATGCATCTCGTCGGGACGCCGAGCGAGGGTTGGGAGGACTTCGTTGTCCCGATCTCTCCGGCAAAAAGGACGATCCTCCCGATGCCCACAGCGCTACGAGGCACTCTACTCCCCCGGCTATGATATACTACAATTAATGTGTCCGCGGCTGTGTTGAGCTTAACCCACGGGAACGGCACGATCTGCTCCTCGCGCCAATCACTCCTCGTCCCTCTCGACGGTGCGCTCTCCTCTATGATTTTCCGACGAGGATCTCGTTGAATAATCATTCCGGAGGAAAACAACTCGAAGTTCCCAACGGATCCGGTGATCGGCTCTGATGAAGTCGTTGCAAGTTAAGCGTCGATAATTCCATCGACCAGAGATATCGCTTGTTTTACTCGCACAGTTTCTCAGACGCGGCTTTATCGTTCGGATAGTCTAGACTCTCATCGCGTGTCGGTGGTGGACAAAAAAAGAAAAGGCACGAAAGTGTAACATGTTAATGTCTCGTCGTAAATCGTTCTTAGCGCGTATCTGTCACAGCTGCGATACAATGCAATTTTCTTATTTGCAGAGTCATAGATATAGATGGCAATCTAACGGGGGTTTGAGGCGGGCGACTGTTTACAGTACAGTATGTGAAAATTAGACGGGCAGTCTATCGGATTAGCGTCTTTGGACGCTGATAAGGCGGAGTCATAATTGCGAATGTCTGGCGTGTTTCTGTACGCACTGCAACACTGTAGTAGATGGTTATCGTGTCGACGATGCCGTACGTTAGCTTAACGCTGGTTGGTCACGGAAATCGCGTGAATGCTAATGAAGCTTGTCGAGATCGGTCACTTTATGCGTGCATTAATCACGCAACCGTTCGGTGACAATGAAAATTAATGCGGTATAATGTGGTGAGATATGTCAAAGCTGTCGTTGATTTTATCTTTTCTTTTTCGAAGAAAAAAAACCTTGTTTTTGTGAAATTTTTTTAAAAGAACAACTGGGGTGAAATACCGATGGTCGGACACTTAAGACCATATGGAACACCTCCCTCCCCGCCCATCCCGGGCTCAGTCGGTATCAATAACTGTAATCAACTTTGCTCATGTGTTCTCACATGTACGGTCAAAATAAAAGTCTCATCGGAAGCGGATATGATCCCGGCTTTCGATGATACTTTTCTTTTGACCGTACCTGCCAGAATCCGTGAGAAAAGTTGATTACAGTTTTTATAACCGACTCCAGTATTGCACATTCTCTTAAGAGAGCAGCGACGGTCGTCGGACGTGCATGAAAAATCGTATTTCTTGCACGCCCACTTTATCCGACCATTGGGACGTGTTTGGTCACTGGGACGTTTACCTTACTAGGCTACATACGTTCCAGACAATTTATTTTCATTTTCATTTCATTCAGTTAGTTCACAAACAATTAATTTATTGACTCAGCAAAATTACTTTCCTGGAAAGTATTCAACCACGTACTTTGGTTGGCGCAACTAATTATTTTTCGCCGCATCAACGAATCGTCGAAGAATAAACCTTGGCCGCTGATGCGCGAGAGAAGTCGTGAGAAACTATTTTTTTTTCTCGTTTCACTTATTTTTTTCCTTCTGGGTTTGAAGAAAGAGTCGTTGAAAGATATTTTCAGTATAAAAAAAAAAATATATTCGCAAGGACACGTTCAAGGCAGAGGCGACGCGGTGAGTTTCAGCACTCGCGAAATAAAATTGGCGGACACGTAATTTGCATACCCTACGTACCAGACTGTCTATCGTTGCAACGAGGACTGTGTCGCAATGAATTCCCGATTTCCTTCTTTCCTTCGTGCGTGCACGCGCGCCACGTTTCACCATTGGCTATGGATATGTGTGGATGTGTGCGGTAAGATGAACACTGAGAAAGATAGAGCGAGAGAGGGCGAGAGAACTGCGTACAGGAGTGAGGGAGAGATGAGGTAAACGGAACGAGGTTCACCGGTTCCGGGATTAAGGTCGTCGAGAAACGAGAATATATATATTTGTGTATATAAAATACATATGTGTACATATATATATACGTCCATGCATATAAGCAGAACTCGCTTATTCGGTTGCGCGTGAATCCGCGCTCTTCTGTTCGACCCCAGGGCAAGGGAAAGGTTGCCCCGAGGAAGAAGGAGAAGGAGAAGAAGAAGAAGAGGAAGAAGAAGAAGAAGAAGAAGAAGAAGAAGAAGAAGAAGAAGAAGAAGAAGAAGAAGAAGAAGGCGAAGAAGAGGAGGAACGAAAGATTCGAGAGATGAAAAAGGATCGAGATCTCTGGACGAGAACGGCGTAGAGACCCAGCGCGTCTTCCTACCTGAGGAACTTGCGACGCTCCGACTCTCCCGATACTCTGCATTCCAAAAGTCAAGGACTCAAGAGAGAGAGAGAAAGAGAGAAATCCTTTCTGCTCTCTTCTCTCTCTGTGCTAATTCACGCACAGCTGCATCGGAACGAACGGATCCGCGAACGAGAGTGCGCGCGAATAATAATCGGGATCGGGCTCGCGCAATCGCGATACGCGAAAGAGAGAGAGAGAGAGAGACGAGATTAGACGCGGAGAATTCTATTTGTGGGGGACTCCCGGACGCTTTTTCACTATTTTTAGGCTGTCACTTATGTACACAGCCTCAAGCGAAAATAACGCTACGCGGGTTGTTACAGTTTCGTTAAGAGTTTGCGTTACTTTGTTTAAATATCCTAAATATCTGGTCGATCATTTTTTTTTTTTTCATGTTCATGGTCGGTATAACTTTCCATTGACTCTTTGCCTTTAACGTGACAACTTTTATTTCGTGGATTAATAATTCAGAATTAGATTGATTCATTGAATTGATCGAGTCCACAATTGATTAAAAATTGACACCGAATATAATTATGAAGACGCTGATTGCAGCTTATTCATTATGAAGAAAGTTTCTTTTTTTTACATATCGGTTTCAATAATCGACACTAAAAAAGATCCTGCGACGGAGATATATTTAGGAGCACTGAATACCGCCTCGTCCGCCAAAAGAATGAAAACTACGAGCATAGCTAATCGAATGAAATACAGTCTGAATGTCGGCAATTTAATATCGGTATTCTGTTAATTACAGCCATGAAATCAAAAGTATAGATGCAAGAAAATATTGAAAAATATTGGAATCAATCTTAGCGACCTGAAAAAAATCTGTGCGAAAATAGTCATCAGTTTGAAGGGGGACTATAATGTGTCGACAGTTTATGAATTATTAGTATGGGAAACCGGGTCAAAACGGCATCTCGTCACGGAAATATTTGTACTATGCAGTAGTAATTATATTTATTGACAATATTTTGCCCGGTACGAACATTCATACACTTAGTAATATAATTTACAGTATATATTTCAGACCCGCTGTCCCCAACATGGCCAATGACCGTGGGTCTACTTTAGGTAATCTTGCACTCACACGGCCAAGAGGTATTTATAGACAATATCCTGCATAGTGCGGACATTCATACACTTGGAAGATAATTTACATATTTCTATTTTCCAACGACCTAAGTCCTTCGGCCCTCTTTTTTTTTTTTACTAATTTTTCGCAAGACACAATAAGAATTTTAAAAAAGTCTCATCACAAATGAAGGACCCGTTTCAGCCCCGCTGTCTCCTACATGGCCAATGACCGTGGGTCTACTTTAGGTAATCTTGCACGCGCACGGGAGGCATTAACCCTCGGTGAAAGTAGCGTTTCGCTGATGTCGCAGTCTTGCCTGCTGGTACATTCGAGACATAACCGTATGAAAATACACGTGCAAGATCGATTTCGAAGCTTTCGAGCTCTCTCGCTTGTACGCACGCATACACGACTGCAAGTGGGTATCGTCTTGTTATTACGATTCTTTATCCCTATCTCTCGTCGCGCGGTGAAGAATAACACCCAGCTGTATACAGCATGTATTTATGCGTAAACGTATCCGCGTATCGCGATTAATTAGATATGCACACTCACACACAATGCAACTTCTTACATCCGGTGTGTTTTACTCGGAGCTCGCGAGACAATAACTTATCTCTCCCGTCACTGTGCAAATATCTCTCGAATCCGCGAACGGTGCGTCTTATCGAGAAAGAAAAACCTGATATTTGATCGCTCTTACGCTCGAACGGGGTTCGTTCAGAGAATCTGAACAGGGGAAAGTCCGAGCCTATGACGAACGATAATTTTGCATTAGAGAGTCCGCTGCGATAATGAGACAATAATGCGCCGACCGAACGCAGCGCGGCTCTTGTGTACGCACGAGTTTAAGCCGATTACATATCCGCTGATAAGAAACGTAAAGGCGTAACTCGTAGACTCTAGCGTCGGAGTTACGCCCTTCTGTTCCACAGAAGTTTATCCACTATACTTTATATATCGTAAATCACCGATGTTTTAATAAGATTGCTCGAACTCTCGCCGGCATCGTCGACATTGGCAGTGAGGAACACACAGGAAGTTTTACCTTGAGAAAATTAATCGGCTTATCTATCTTTAACGGACGCTCGGCGTTCGGCGATTCCAAGCCCAAAAAACGGGTTTATTTTTTCGTTTACGAACCATCGATCGTTTTTTTTTTTTAATACTTTATTTATCGATAATAAATAAAAGACCTTTTTTCTGGGCTCGTCGAGTGGAAACAAAATTGCTCTCACGAAAACGACTAAATAGTATGATCGTGCTTTGCCGATAATCATATTAACATCAATGGTAATTAATTTTTCTGAAATCAAAATTAATTTTGATTGTTCGATCGAGGACGATTCGGCGAAGTTTGTAAGGCTATCGAGGGCGGGTGGCCAAATATAGGAAGAGAAATGCCAGACAGTATGTGAGAAAGAGTGCGGGAGAGGACGAGTGGAAACGGCGCCTGGACACGCCGAGCTAATCGGTCCACGCGACGGGAAGAAAGTCTCCCGGGGACGACGGGGTCGTTCCGTGTGCGATCAAATAACGAAGGTGATAAATCAACGATCGCGCACCTGCGCCACGGGTTTCTGCGATGCGGGAATCTCACTCCGACAGCTTTAGCTTCCTCTCGCGCACACTGGCACGCCAGTCGGTAAACTCATCGGGCACAAGAAAGGAAGAGGGAAGCCCAGGATCATCGGATTTTCTGCTGTCCGCGCGCCGGAGCTTTCTCGGTATCTCGTGGGATAGAAAAGTAATTAGAAATCGAAGTAGCGTCGGAAATAAGAAGAAAAAAAAAGAACAAAAAATACAATGGTTACAAAAATAGTTTTCCGTGACCGTTCGATAAATTCGTGGAAGTATTTTCGTAGCAAAAGTTAAACGTTGATGACAGAATTTCCTGGTGGGATTGGAGAGGTGAACGGCAAGATGAGAAGGAGGTCACAGAGGAAATGAGAGAGAGAGAGAGAGAGAGAGAGACATATTTATTAAGCGCCCTGGGACAAGTCCCTCAAGTGCGGTACAAGATAAAGAGTGAACATGAGAATAAGCCAAAAATTGCACATAAACATAAAGTCGATTTCCATAAACTACACAAACAAGATAAATTAAATTATATATAGACTAAATAAAATTAAAATAAATTAAATTGAAATGATATGGACGTTAATGGGGAATCCGATAAAAGAACTGTGTAGATACGCCAAGGAATTTGGGAGACTAGTAAAGGAATGATCGAGAGTCAAGGCAAATAGAGGGCAACAAAGAAGGGATACTCGCGGAAAATCGGAATGTGGGGAAGAATGCAGCAAGAAATATAAGGAATGTGAGTGTACGAACGTGTGAACGTACTAAATCCTAATCTTATACGCCGTGAGTGCCAAACAGTACAATATCATAATATTAAGGATACATCTAGAAATGTTCTATATACAAAAGGTGATACTAGGTTAAAACATGCACAGAAGCAGTATTAATTACCGTTCATAAATTCTGTGCCATGGTTCCTATAAGATAAGTTCTTTGTACTTTATAAGATGATGTGAGGGATGGCTTGTAAAAGGCGATTGAAGCCATACATTGGAAAATAAACTACTACTACTACAGAATTTCCTGGTTCTCCGAAAAAAGTATTTAATTTTTTTTATTAATTATTTTTTTATACTGTACGTAGCTTGTATACTTGGATCGGGCACTACGGTACGGTATAGGAGTTTCTTAACGTCTTTGATGCGACCTAGCCCGGTGTTATTTTTAATTCTCTTCTCTCGCCTCGGGCTTGTCTTCGCCTTAAGATATATACTATACTCGTAGGCTCGGCTCACTTATCTCGTACTGTAAAACCGGCGAGTAATTATGCGTCGTTAGACGAGAGATGGCCGAACCGCGAGGGAAGTCGTTAGAGTTACAAAATAATTTAAATTGCTGGCCTGGTTGGCAAAGGAGGCTTGTCGCCGGCATCGCGATGCTTCTCTCAATCTCTCCGCGCTATTCTCTCTATTTTCCGCCATAACCGTTGGCCGTACAAGGGACACGCAATAAGCCAACATTAAAGATGAGTGTGTCAAATCGTTAGTTTTGATTCCTTCGAGAATTCACGTCGTCGGGACGAATCGTCGTCGCGCTCGCGGAGTCGCGTGACGTCCGCGCGGTCGCGTCGCCGCGTTCGCTGCACCTCGGGTTGATATTTTTGCAGATGCATGAAGAAGGCGTTACGCTGTTCCCTCACAGGTCTCGTTACGCGAACTGTCGGGGCGATCGAGCCTCAACGACCCATTAAAAACTATGCATACGTGTTTATGTACGATGCATCACGAGTTTACGCAATTTTGTGCAAATATTTTTATTAGCGTGTAAGTAGAGTATAGTAACATCTTTTATGTCAATCGGTTGGAAAATGCCAGTTTTTGCGCACGCTTCGCGAAAATCGCAATTTTCACATCTCATGACATAAAATTTCGTTCGATACTCGTGCGAAAAACATTTTCTGAACTCGTGTGATTGCAATACTCGTCTTCGGCTCGTGCTGCAAGCTCACACTCGTTAGAAAAAGTTTTTCTGCACTCGTATCGAAATGTGCTACTATTTAACAAAAAAAATCGAGGATGTCTCGAGTAATTATAATGACGAAAAATATTGATTTTGGGAAGAAAAAAAAACACTTGAACAAGAAAGCTGCTGCCCCGAATGACGTTTGCGCGTGAATTTTTACGAAGTTTTATGACCACGATAAAGCTAATTGATAATTAAAAATACAAAAGCATAACCGACAACGATTCAAACGAAATCCGATTCAATTTGTCAAATGGCGCTTGCGATAAATCCATCTATATCGCAATGAAAGTAATATTCATTTTGTTACCTTAAAAGCAATGAAAGGAAAGAGAATAATAATCCAAGTGCGTAACGTGTCACCGTCGCGATAATAGGAGCGGACGTTTTATCGCTCCGCCTCATCCGTACATATACCTGACCTATACGCCAGGCAAAATATTGCTCGTTATTGCATTATTAAAGCGACAGTCGGACAACGCGTGGAAGACCTCTCAGCGTCAAACGCGTTCGGTATAACTATATTGGGGCGCTGACCGGCATAGCCTCCAGTAGACATGACAATAGGAGAATCGAGAATGCGCCCGATGCTTCGAAACGAGCGTATAATATCGAGTAGTCGCGATGGTGACGCTAGACCCCCGGGTATTAACATATTTAAAGTCGAACGCACTAACACACACACGTGCGTCGCGACTGCTAAAAGTCATAAGGGCTTAACCCGGATCATTTAACCCGTGCTCACGCCCTTATGACTTTTAACAGTCGATAAATTCCGCGTCCGTGTGAATTATTCGCGTATTGTATCCCATATAGAGACGCAGATACGAGCGTTGCATTCGTAGTTGAAACGATCGACTCCATCTATCTTCGTGCATATGTACGCGTCATTCTTCCCCTCGACACAATCACGCATCCACGCACTCACTTAGTCACAGTTTATCCGGACATTATATACTGTAGATTCATACATGTATAAAGTATACTCCGTCACGCAATCGCGGGGAGCCAGCACGTACACGGGCGCCTGTTCATGCTCACGGGTTTTATGTTTATATATTATTATATATATATGTGTGTGTGTGTGTGTGTGTGTGTTTGTGTGTGTGTGTATAGACACACACAAGTGGCGTATTACGCCCTGAGGAAGTCGTTGACCCGAGCGTATAAAACACGCGGGGATCGGTGCGACGAGAGAAGCGCGTTCGCGACGGTTCTCGATCCTCGGACGCACATCAACGAGCGCAAAAGCTGAGAAGCAAAAATGCAACGAGTTTCGCTAACACAAGCGACAGCACCCGCACGTTCGAGCTGAGCTTGAGCTTCGAATTGACGGCGCCTCCATTTTTGAATTTGAAACAACGCATTGTTTTTTTCATTTTTTATTGTTGAATAATTGTACTGGGATAAGTCGGGGTGATATGGCCAAGGGTAATATCTTTTAAGGTAACGAACAAATGGCGCTGGTATTTACACCGTTTTTAGTGTATGCGGGTGCAATATGATTACAACGAAAATTATAAGCGTGGATGTGCAAGGGTCAGTACGATACGCCACGGGACAATATTCCCCGCTATTCTCGGGTGATATGACCAGTAAACCCGTTTTCTTCTTTATTGGCATTTGCAACAGTTGACGAAGGTAATTATTGTCTTTCAAAAACATAAAATATACCATGACATCACTGTTAAAAATTTCTGTTTGAAAATTCATAAAATGTATATCAAGTTTTATGCACATACGGTATATGAAATTTCATTGGCACGTATGTAAAAATATTGCGTTACCGGTATATTAAAAACAATATTATTTGTATAATATTTGTAATAACATAATTTTCATATACGGGTATTGCATTTAGAATTAAATTATTAAAATTCAAATACAATGTGTATGAATTCTAATTTCATATACCGAGGTTGTATATTTCATATAACTTTGTATATTAAACGTGTTATAAATTTCATAACATTTTTAACGGTGATGTTTTGTGCGATCCATTACTATGGTTATATCAGCCGTACTGTCCGGGTGAAATGTCCGAGAGAAAATATTTATTGATAGAGCTGCAATTAAATCACGCATCGAAAATATCGAAAGTTCGACGTTTCTAGAGTTGAACAGTGAGTGGCAGATTTCAAGCGGAAAAAAAATACATCGGATGCAGCCTCGAAACGACGGATGAAAAAAGACATTTTTGTGCGACTAAATTTGGCGAAAGATACCGGTTCTTTTTTTTGCCTGTATTTTTAAACAGGCATATCTTCGTTCCGCGATCAAGTTCCGCGGGAAAAAAAAATACCCCAGATAGGCTACTTGGCGTGGTTTCAAAACCACTTTTTCAAGTCGTTACGGGCGAATGAAAAACGAGAAAAAAGCGTGATAAAGAGTTGGAATCGCAATTTTTTTTTACCGAAAAATTCGATCGTGCCTTCTTGGACGTTACCTTTTTTTAAGTGCATTCTTGTTTAAACTCACTTTTGAATTTAAATTTGAATCCGCGTTCTTCAAATGATGGTCCAAGCTTTGCGTTAGGTTTTTGTTTTTGTACAATGCACGTACACCTTCGTCCTACAGACACTCGCGAGCGTCGGCTGCAGCGCGTTGCACAACGCCTCGCGTTGCATTCGCCTCGTTCGCGTGGATCGTGTGTTCTGCGCACGGGATGGTGGGGGGGATTGAGTAGTATTCTCTTTCTCTCGACGAGCACACTGCGAAGTTGTCGTTGTGAAAATAACAGCAACGAGAGTGAGCGAGCGAAGAGCGAGCCTCAGCCGGCGGCGGTTAGGAAATAGCTCTCGGGGCGCTTGTCGGAGCTGTTTTGCTGTGCGTATACACACAGCAACCATCAAGCCAGGTGCCCGCCGCATAATATACGGAGGATCCCCCCTCCCCGTCCACCCTCTTGCCGCATCTTAATTAAGGGTTGAAGTAACTTTCCGCTATCCTCGTTTTATCTCGTTTATTATAACAGTCAAACTTTCTTCACCCACTTTTAAAAAGGAATCCCAAAAAAAAAAAAAGAAAAGTAAACGAATAAAATTCTGATTCAACCACAAAAATATCTCCCTCTCGCAATAGATCTTACCCTCGATAAATGCAATCACCCAGTCCGATGTCGATTGCATTATTCGCAGACGTAAAACTTTCACGGTAAATATACGTATCGATCCGTCTCGGTCAGCAATAAATTTTTACTGTACGAAACATAGTTATGAACGCGTATCAATCATACGAAGCATGTTTACTCTCGATAGTATAATGCGCGAAGAGGAGCCCGAGAAATAGCGCGGCGAGAGCATTACCGAGCTCTACGACGTGCTTTTTTTTTCTTTTTTCTTCTTTACTTTATTTTTAATTTTTTTTTCTTCGTCACGAACGCGGTGCAGCTACTCTACTAGCGTTGAGGTTCGAGTACGAGCGCGAGTGCTGCCGCTGCACAGAGAGCCCAGACGTCAGTCTCGCGAGTCGTTGACCGTGCTTACCGCCGCTGGTCTCGTCGTCTCTCGTCATAGCTATGCAGTTGGACGCGCGTTAACTCGGAATTCTACATGGTAGAAGAGGTTTGCACGTTTGACAAACATTTCTTGTCCACAAACGGTCAGCATTAAATTTTTTTTTAATTAAAAATACGGTATGTTGACACAAAAAAAATGCTGGATCTCTTGGTCACGAAATATTTGTTAAATGTGCAAAGTAGTTTTTTTTTTTTTTTTACTGTGTAATGTCCGATACGCGATATCAAAGAATGGAATGTCGCGGTATAAGTAGAAGAACCGCGCGGTTGAACGAAATGTAGAACAGTGTAGAAAGAGCCGCGCGGGTAATCAAGGGGTGGTCGAGTCTTGTCTCATTTCGTGTATCGGAGCTTGCATTACAATACAGCCAGAAGAATGGATCGGGGAGGAGAAAGGGAGGGGGAGAGAGGTTGTACTATAGACGGTATAAGGTCGCGAGGTCGTAAAATGCCGGTCCGCGCGCTAGAGGCTTCGAAAGTTCTTAGCCCGAGTGCTTCTTGCCAAACGTCTCTCAGCGATTGACCGAGTTGACGACGGAATGGATCGTACAGTTTGGCCGTTACTGCTGCCAGACTATGATACATAACAACGGGGAGCGAGCTGGCAGCGTGCCGCCCTTTAGCAATTAAACAACCGCAACGACACGAGAGTCATCGATCAAAACAACGATTCAATTTGTCTCCGTGATGCGGGAACGTGAAACGCGATTGACGGTCGGCTGATTATCGAGATTCATCCGTGGAAAAACAATTCAGAAAAACTGGAAAAAAGAACTTTGAGCTCTTTTGACACGAATTTCACTGATGACGATATCACTGATTTATGCAATGTGTAAGGAGATATAACTTTTTCAAAAACTTCATAAAATTTTAAACAATTCACGAGCAAAAGTGACGATGATTCTCCCGTGACGTCGTAAGAATTTAGAGAATTATTAATCGAGCCATTTGAAAGATCAAATACATTCGGGAGAGGTCAGATGCGCTCCGTTGAAGTTGAAAATATTATTTCACTTTAGAAAAGAGTTGGGAAAAATTAGAAAGACCTCGAATGAAAATATTGACCCGTCGCGGATGTTACATAAATTCCCGAACGATTCGTCGAGGATATTTGAAGATGCGGCAATTTGCTTCCGAGGCTTAAAAAGACCAACCAAAAGAGTACCAGTCGCTGTTCAATCCTTCCGTTCGCTCTGTCACGCTTTGCCGACTCATGAATTATTGAAAAAACCTTTCTCTGTCTTTTACCGAGTTTGAGTCGAAAGCACGACAGAGTCTACACCGAAGGTGGCTGGACGTGAGAGAAGAACACAGGACGACGTCGGAGAGGCCAGTGTTTGCTACGTTACTCTCCCGCACCCCCCCCCCCCCCCCCCGCCCCCAACCACCCCTCTCTAACAGCAACCCACTTTACGTTAGTAAAGATCGTCAGTCTCTTGCGAATTTCCGGTTGGATAGGGATCCGATCGATGGGGCATCGGGTCAACCCCTTCCTACATTCTATTCGCTTCCACCCCTTCCTCCTTCTCCCTCCCACCCATCCTCTCTCTCCGGTGGAAAGTGAGTTCGCCGAGCTCTCCTTCCACCGTCGCAACTATAGTACTAGGCCAACCCGTTTTCCTTCCTTCGAGCTTCTTCCAACTTTGTAGGACGATACGAACGTCGTAACGCACGGCCGCGCCTAATCCTGTGTGAGTTGAAACGTGTACCACGTGACACATGAGTGCAAGAGTGATAGTTGCACTTTTCTGATCAATGTGAAAATTATTGACATTTGGGGTAAAAGCGAAGTATCATCGGACGCGGTGTTGACCTCTACATCAGCTAATACTTTGCTTTTTAGCGAAATGTCTACGACCTGCTGTTAATGCTGTTAATTGCAGTTTTTGTTACCGACTGAGTCTGTTTCACCGCACCTTAAGGACATGCGAAACGAATCAGTCGGTAACCAAGTCTGCAATGAATGCGATTCAGAGACCGTGAACTTTTCGGGAAAAAAGCAAAGCATTAGCGGATGTATAATTTAATACCGCGTCCGATGATGCTTCCGTTTTATCCGAAACGTCAACTGGTTTTAATAGGCACTGATTCAAAAAAAATGCATCTATCTCTCTTGCACTCATATGTCACGTGGTCCATCTTTCATTTGGCCTTAACGCTCAATTTACCATGTGTACCACGCCGGTAAAACAGCGATTGAAAAAAATATCTTGATTTTCAGTCAAAAAATGTTGAAATAAATTTGACGAATGTTAATCACGAAGAAAGTTTTTCGAACATAGTTCCACCGTAATTTTCTTAAAAATTAAGTAGAGATTGAAGAAAAAATCTTCCTCTATGAGGAAACCGGAGGAAATTTTTAAATTATTTTCGTCCACGTTTGAGCTTGGCGCGATGGCCGGCTCACGTGCGAGACGAAATAAACAGAAGCCAGACGAACGAACAATTTATATCCTCGAGAGAAACAATATTAAGGATAAACGTGCGCTCTACTTTTCCGAAAGGACAGCGCAAACGAGACGATGAAGGCTTAAACAGTTATTCGAGATGTCGAAATCAAGGAACGCGAACACGGAATCTCTCGTGCTGACGTGCTTCTCTCCCTCGATATTATAATCGGTTCGGGTTATGGAGAAAAGAATTCCGAACATTCGTGCTGGCAGTAAAGTATGCGCGGAACGATCTGCATCGCGAGGAATAAAACGAGAGAGGGAGAAAGAGAGATGAGAGGACAGAGAGGAAGGGAGAGTCCTTGGCGCATAGTGTTTTTTTCGCGCTATCGCGAGAGCGCGGCAATTGCCCCGTTCGAAGTATCCGTACACTTGGCGCGTAACCGTAAATGCTTCTATTTTTAAGCTCTCGGTTGTACACCGAGAGAAGAAGCACGCGATGTATACGTTTCGTGAAATAAAAGAGCAAGGAAAAACAAAAACCGCGAAGGAATCCCACGAAGAAGCTCGAGAGATTGGCGTGGAGGGTTAATTCGAGGCGTTACTACGAGAGCCCACCGGGGGGGGGGGGGGGGGGGGGGCGAGATAAAAATCTTCGGCTCTTTCTTCATTCGCACTTTAACCTCCCGTCGTACTCCGGATGCATCGCGAGCACGAGAACAAACCTTCCGCGTATTTTTTTAAATAATTAATCTCGTGTGATAAGGCGATAATACAATGAGACGAAATAATCATTTTTTAAGGCCTTTGAAGATGCGGTGAATTTATACCGCCTTACAAAGGTTAACCCTTTGTGGCGACACTTCTCGAAACTGCAGTTTTTTCGCAATGGGTCGAATCGAACCATTTCGAAAACTATCCGTCAGATTGGCACAAAAAGATTATGGCAGATAATTCGGACATTCTAGAAATAGTCTCAAGAGTTTTACTTTATAAAAATGAGTGATAGCGTGTTTAAAAAAATATATCGAAGTGTGCGTTTGATGCTAGTCATTTTTGTATTTTTAAAATTATTTGCCACGTTTTTTCGAAGATAAATCTTTTATCACTTCGGATATGAGTATGATATGAGAGTTGCACTTTTCGCCACTGAAGAGGGAAGACGCGCGAGAAAAAAAAAAGAATTGAAAATTCCGTGTAACAGACGTTTACGGCGAATGCCTTAAGGGTCGTGACCTTTCCCATCAATCCCCTCAATTACTAGCGAAGATTCTCCCGTGCCAAGTGAGATAGGCGATCTGGCATAGTAGCGGAGAAACGCTTTGACCGGCGAGGCTGGCTCGCTCGATTACCCACCGTTCCACCTCGTAGTAACGGACAGTTTCGAACGGCCGCCCTAGTAGAGCCTCTCTCTCGCGTTTCTCGTAGGCTCGTTCTAGCGTCCGGTGTCTAGCGATAGCAGTAACGGAGAGTTAGCGGGGCAGGCAGGCGAGCCCTAGCTGAGTGTCGCGCTCGCGAGCGCGGTTCTAGTAGTAACGGACGGCGTAGCGGATTCGAGATCAGGAGTGCCGACGAACTGTGCACCGGCTGCGTCTAGCCGGCAAGTAGTCGCGGACAACTTTCGCCCGGCGGAACGACCTATTCGCTAAATAGAAGGAACCTACGGCATCCGATGAAGTCAAAATGAATAAATTGAAGAAAAAAAAAAAAAAAAAATGAAAAACATTTTCCTACTCGATGGATCGTCGACACCCTAAAAAATTGAGAAAAACAAATCAACATATTTTATATATAAATGCACTGGTGTCGAATGATTTCGTTTCTTCCCTCCACATGCCCACTCGGTCGGACCAGTGCTTTCTCTTGTTCTTCATCCTCTTTCCCTCTTTCTCTCTGCCCGGCTCTCTCGGCCTCTCTCCGCTCGATCCCAGGGCCGGTAAGTAATGACGTGGCGTACCCACCGGAGTGGCTGGTCAGGTATCTCGGGTACTCGGCCCCTTTTGACAGCCCTGAACACCGCGACAAGGAGCGCGGCGCGTTGCCGGTAAAAACCGAGCGCGGACCATAGACGGCGGAGAGTAAAAGAAGACGAGAAGGAGAGGTTGGAAGAGGAGAGGAGAGAGAGGAGAGCCGGTGCAGCAACAGCAACAGCAACAGCAGTAGGAGAGGAGAACGCGCAAGGCGCGCTGCTCCTGTAGGTACTGGCTGCTGCTGTTGCTGCTGCGAAACAGCGTGCAGTTGTTGACTCGCTGACTGACTAAACTAATGACATCGTTACTGACTGGCCTGGCCTTATACTCTCCCTGCAGTTATCTCCCTCCCCTCCCCTCCCGGGCCGGCTTTCGCGCTCCTTTTTCTTTTTTATCCTATCTTTCTTCTTTCTCTCCTTTATCCGCTATCTTCCTCCCGCCGCCCGGTTACACGTCGGCGAGAGAGAGAGAGAGAGAGAGGAGAGGAAGAAAGAGAAACAGGGAGAGAGAGAGAGACGACTCTCTTGCACGAGCACCGCAGCAGCCGCAACGGCCCGTTCGCTCACTTACCGAGAGTTCAATGATCTTTTCTCTCTTACTCTTTCCCTCCGCTCCGTTCGTCCCTCGCGCCATGAGAAAACCCGCCACCACTCTCGTTCCCTATGCCCTCTTTGCTCTCCTTCGCAGCTCTCTCGCTACGTTCGTTCATCGCAGCAGCGCCTATCCCCTTTCATCGATTTCTCTCTCGCTTTATCCACTGATTCTATACTACTTCTCTCTGCACCTTCTCCTCCTCCTCCTCCTCTTCCTCCTCCTCCTCCTCCTCCTTCTGCTTCTCTCAACAGCCCCACCACTTTCCGACGGTCATTCTCGTCGGGCTGCAGAATCGCGACTTCTCGCTCTCTCACACCACTTCTTGTTCAATCTCTCCACGTCTGTGTCTTCGGGACCCGCGGACACCGCGACCAACTGCACTGCGGACGAGCCAACCCTCCCGATAGCCCGATGCAAAAATGTATACAAGGTGTCGCGAAAAAAAATGCCCGAATATCGCGGCATCGTTTTCCCGGCTCAAAACCGAACGAAATTTGTCTTTGAACCGTTTCTCTACACTTCGTGGTTTTCACGGTACGAGCAAATTGAAATCTGACCAATGGGAAAAGGGCCTTTGACCGGCAGCGCCATCTGTCCAGCGCCCTCATTGGCCGAACTTCAATTGCTCGTAGCTCGAGAACCGTGGATCCGGTAAAAATATCGCGAAGACGATATTTGTTCAGCTTTGAACTGCCGATACGACTACACGATCTCTTCGTTCAAATTTGGTTTTTTTTTTTTTTTAATTTCACGAGCACAAATAATGCGAGTCTTATACCCGTGCCGGTGCAACAGGCTCGCGTGCGACCGGCACGAGAACGAACGCCGTCGTGACGCGTATGTGCGTGCATCTCTGTCTTTCTCGGACTGGCATGCCGCGGGCTCCGCGTCGAGAGTGAGAGTTTCTCGCCACGGTGCGATACGCCCGGACGACGACCAGAAACGCGCACGGATTTTATGAAGCCGAGACACAGCCGACGTTCTCCGTGCCCATGTGTGCATGCGCGGAAGACGTGCGCAACGTGACGCTATGTGAATTTTCGTATGCGTATAAACGCAGATGCATGCAGATACATAGATGGGAGACTACCGACATCGACGACGCTGACGACGCAAGCGGAAAAACGTAACTTCAAGCTTATTCGCCGGCTAACGCGTAATCCTGGAGGGAGGACGTCCGCTCGATCTTTTCTCGTCCACCGGTGTGTTTTATGCGATTTGTTTTTTTTTTATTTTCTTTCTTTCTTTCTTTCTTTCGTTTTGTCCGAGCGGTTTCGAGGGGTCGAATCGGGAAAAATTTTACGACACCAGCAGCTAGCTCGTCTTGTTCGCGCCACGTCGAAAAAGGACTCGTGTCTACCTCACACTGATGGACGAACCGAGGGGCGGAGAGGCCAAGAAGCCAAGTGGATATGGAGAGCGAGCGAGAACTCCGCGAGAGAGCCTTTTACCTGCTGGCAAAATATGCTCCGGGCTAAGCTATACTTGCAGCGAGTTCTCGCCGCCGTACATTTATCGAAGAATATATATATATATATATATATATATATATATATATATATATATATATATATATATATATATATATATACATTTATTGTATAGGGACTCTCGCGGGAGCTGCGGGCACCAAGAGTGGAAAATTTGCAGATAATCGTGTACACTGCCAGTGGCGAGCAAGCGGTTCGTACAGTTGTCGAGAACGGGATAGCGAATAGGGTATTGAAGAGAGGGAGGAGAGAAGTAGATACGCGTGTGTGTATACGGCGATAAACAATTGTTGGCTGGTACTCTACATGAACGAAGAAGAAAGTCGTGAATTATCGTTACAGCACCGCGGGTGTAATTTATCATTATAATTTAATTGAAAAACTATTCTTAGCACGAAAAAGAAAAATGGATGGGTTTAAAAAAAAAAAAAAAAAAAAAAATGCACGTTCCTGTGGCGATAAAAATTGACGGGATTTAATTCGATTGAAAATTTCTATGTGTCGGACGAGAATAGATTTTTTCTTTCCCCGACGATTTTTCTATGGATAAATTTATGTCTCAGCCCAAGGGGGGTTGTTCCGTGGCCTACAGTGCGCAAACCATAATGATCGCGAGAGGCGGAGAGCGTCCCGTCGTTTTAATGGGGGCAGCGGAAAAATTTTACGATCCAGCAGCAGCAACACCGGCAACAGCCGCGCTGATGGGAACGAGGAAAAGAGAGAAGAAGGTCGAGGATCGAGAGGGTTCGTGTATGTCGTATCCGGCGTGTGCGTACATGCATACACACGCACCAGAAGATATACGCACGTGTATAGTTGTTTGTACCTTATACGCGTGCACAGGTATTAACCCGCTGGTATAATAAGCCGAAGTTTCGAAGAGCTCCGGCTCAGCCAACGAGACTCGTTATGTCAAGGTTCGCGACGATAATATTCCATAAAGAGACTTTTCGAGGTGAAACGTTACGATCAATGAACAATAATTTTCCATTCAGCACGTATCTCGTATATCACAATGAGCGAAGTACTTCGCACGTGCGAACACTCATGCACAAAAATAATAATAATCTAACTACTAACCCATCATTATCAAAAAAATTTGTACGGCGGCTCCAATAATTTCTGATTAAATTAATTAAAAATTATGATTAGTTTGGTGTATTGAAAAAAAAAAAACCATTGAGACACTCTGTCGAAGCAACGCCTCGTGGAGTTATTGCGAAATGAATCAGTAATATCGAAGTGTGCGTCGGAGGGGTTCGTTGGACGCCACAAATTACGAGTGCGTTTAATTGGCCTCGATAATGGAATCCGTATAGTTAACGCCGGACGTTGATATCATCGTCGTTATAACCGAGATGTCGGGAGAGGAGAGGGGGGCGGGCTCGCCTATCTATCTCACTCTCCAATTTTCAATTCGAATCTTATTGTCTTTTTCTCGCGCTGAAGAGTTCTTCAACTCAAACGCGAAGATAAAGCTCTTCCTCGCGAACGTACTCGGCTGTGTATATATATATATATATATATATATATATATATATATATATATATATATATATATGCACACACACATAATATGTATACTCTCACCCCTCTGCAGTATCGTGATATTTTCACTCGCGCAATTCGCTCTCGAGCTCGCTGCTGCCGCTTCTGCCGTAGCGAGCTCTTCGAGAAGAAGCGGCTACTGGGCGCCTCGTTTCACGACGTAACACCGTTGCTAGTTATTAAGAGTCATTAGTAACCGTGTTCCCGGCATTAACATCAACCTCTCGAGAGGTCGTTGGCAAGAATGCCTCGAGCGCAGGCCGAGGCGAAACGGCTCGCCATCATCGGTACATGCAGTGACTCGTGCGACTCGATGTTTTTTTTAACCCTTTTTTTTCTTGCTTTTCCTTTCTTCTGTTTACTCCCTCCTTCGTTTCAACCAGAGCAAGAAAGTCGAAGAAGAAAAGAAAAAAAAAAGAAACACGAAATGAAAGAAAGATATAGAGATGGAACATTCGCGTCGAGAGCTTAATGAGTCTTTTCTCCCCCCCCCCCCCCCCTCCCCCGCCCTTTCGCCTCCTCCTTGCCCCACGCCCTTTTCCCCGTCTAACCGGAACTCTGTCTTCATTTATCCTCGCGTTAGTTCAAGCTCGAACGGACGGCAAATTTTACGGCTCGCCCGTTCACTCACCCCTGTTACCACTGCAACGAGTATAGAAGCTCGAGCATATTTTACGAATAGACGAAAAGAAAACAACGGGGCTTCCCGACGCCGCATCGAGGTCTCTCCCGCTTTTAGAGCGACGAGAGAAAATATGAAGATTGGTAAATATATATATAAATTTTCGGAACGAACGAAATAGTATTTCGTTTTCGCCACAAAATTCCATTCACCAACTCTTCATTTCTTTAATTTATAGAGATATCGTATAGAATTTTTTCTAATCACTGATGTATGGAGCAAGCTCCATGTAACTTCAACTGTTATTTTTAATGAAATAACGTTAGAAATTAAACAAATTAGTTCGCAACATATGTTTACAGAGCATGTTTAAAGCATGCTCAAACACAGATGACAGCGAAAATTTTCAGTAGACGGGACTAAAGAAGAAGAGGAAGATGAAGAAGCAAAGGGTGAAGAGGCGAAAGGACTGCAGAAGAGAAATTATCTGCCGACGAGCAAAGTGTACAAACGTATGGAAGAAACAGTTGTGGTTTCTGGCGACCGTTACACCGTTGAGCTGTGAAGATTCTACCTCGTGATTTTCACCGAACGATGTTGACTGCCGCTGTTTCTGCTAGTCTCTCGTGTGTTGGGGGACTCTATGTATACCCGAGCACAGAAGAAGAAGAAGAAGAAGAAGAAGAAGAAGAAGAAGAAGAAGAAGAAGAAGACGAAGAAGAAGACGAAGAAGAAGAAGAAGAAGAGACCGCCTGCTTACTCGCGCGCCCGTCGTACACGCGGTACAGAAATAGACGTAGCCGGGATGCCGAAGCGCGTCGTTGTGTGATTCTGATTCTTCCGCTGGCTCCTCTCTGCTGTGATATGCCTCTTCTTACTGTATATCCGCGATTCTCTCGGGATGTATCGTCTAATCCCATAGCCTGCGACCTGCTTCATTTTTGCGACAATTTTTGCAACCCAAGCCCAGCAGACTAATTAAATGGACGTAAAAAAAATCACATGTTCAAAATTGATCTTCATTTTTGGTGGAGCATCAAACGATGCTCCACCAATAATCCCATCCACCGATAATCCCATAACCTTCTACCTGCTCCATTTTTGCGACAATTTTTGAAAATGATTTTCATTTTTGGTGGAGGATCAATCCGACAAACCCCGTTCAATCCGACGGAAAAGTGTTGACTGTGAGGAATAGACGCGATCAAATACGCTCCAGGCGATTTATTTTATTGGTCCAACAAATGAGTTTGTTGCGAACCAATTAACCAGTTTGTTGCGCACCCAATAATCAGTTGGTTGCGAACCAATTAATTGGTTGGTCCAACAAATGAGTTGGTTGCGAATAAATTATTTGATTGTTCCAACAATTTAGTAGGTTGTGAACCTATTGATCAGCTGATAGCGAACCACTTAATCGGTTGGAGAAACAAACTAGTTCGTTGCCAACCAGACAATTGGTTAACCCAGCGGACTAATCTGTCGGCCTACCCAAATTGATCGCCCGGAGCGTATTTAGCATTCCTTGACGGAATTCCAAACGGTCATAAATACCGAGGAACAAATCATACCATTGTTTCTTCTCCCACGTGACCATAGGCAAACGGGAAGAAGTGAAGAGTTGTCAGCGTATCGAGCCGTTTTATATGTATATATTTATGTATATGTACTGAGTGTCGAGTGCGCTCCGAGAGCTCCGACGTCGTACGTCGGCGTGTTGACGCATTGCGATGATACGTACACCCTCTCGGAGTCGCAGCAAAGACACGTAAGAAGTTGTATTATGACAATATATATATATATATATCGACGGTCAAGATTCAAAAGAGCACAAGCCCACATTAAATTACATGGGTTACGCCCTTTCGACTCTTAGCCAACCATGTGTACATTATATAGATAAATATATATGTACAATAGAGTACATAGAACTATAGTAGTCTCAGTTTGCATGCATGCACCGGGTACATAGGAATCGTCTATAGCGCGAAGCGCGCGCGTAGCCGAGCACAAGGCTCACGGGAAGCGTGTGTGTCGGAGCGAAGAAACTGGGACGGCAACAAGAGCGATAACAAAGGAGTCACTGTAACGCAGTTTGCGCCTATTGTACAACGATGTACACACACATACGAGCCAGACATACGAGAACTTAGTACATGCATCGAAACTCGTACCAAACCATACTCGTTCACGTGTGTGTGTGTGTGTGTATGTGTCTCTGTGTTTGCATTTGCGTTCACAGAGTGCTGGTACTGTGGGCGAGTAGCGCAGTTGGTTGCGTACGATTCAGGTAGATCCTGCGAAGAGACGATAGCGAAACACCGTACAATACTAATATTTGTTGGGATCCGATCGATCGTAGGGTGCTCTGCACAGTACTAGTGTTTGTTGGGGTTTGATCGATCTATCAAATACAATCGTTCGATTTCTTCTCAAATGTTTCGGGAATTTCTTACGAATCAAATATTGGAGCGATTTTTTTTGTAGTGGTAAAAAAATATTTTGATTTTTTTTGTTGAAAATTGAGGATAAATTTTGCATCGCCAAATTGTATCCGAGGCTTCGTGACCATCGATCATTGCGCAGGAGTCGAAGGAAAGGACGCAGACATCGAGAAATGCGCGGTCCACGGATCGAGGGGCGCGCGTCTCATTGGAAAAGTCGTCCCCAAGGTTGTTCGCCACAGTGAAAGAGACGTTTCGTGAAACGATCTACCAGTCAGCCTGGCCCGGCTGACTGGTAGACCGGCGACGAAACCCAACTGCACGAAGGACAACCGCCCGAGCGATCTTTCAGTCAATTATTCCTCTTTTTTTTTCTTCTCTCCTTCACTCCGTCCAGCGTTGCCCGTAATACAATTTATTAACATTATTATCAAGGGGTAAATAATAAAAGCGATAGATGCAGATACAGCCCGGCGAGAGATCATTCTCACTTATCAACGTCTCTAGACTTTAGACTCGGCGGTGCACGATTCGCTTTGCAGCACGAGTCTCGACAATTAATTATATTCGACGTGAGAACGAAGGGATATTACTCTCCTCTTATTTATTTATTTATTTCTTATTATTATTATTATTATCATTATTATATTGTTATTTTTTTTCGATAGTCGCCGAGTTTCTCATGAACGTTTCACGGATGCACTGTCGAGCGTCAACTCGGTCTCGACGTCTCAACCCCCGATACTAACTCTAGACCATCCTACGGCTATAATACCCGGGCCCTCAGTATAACGGAGGAGAAGATCGATTAATTTAACTCCAGAGATTATCCCACCGCGGGCACTCGCTCGAGACAACATCTCGGGACAGCCACGCTGCTCTAATAAAACGACTTCATCCGTGGCTCATTTGTGTTTATTGATTTCGTTCCAAAACTTTTTGCAAATCTCACAGCCCTTACAAGGCTTCGATGCCCACTGCGAATCATCGACGTCAGGGATTCCAGGGTTGAAAGGATTTAAAAAAAAAATTCATAAATTCCCCGGTGTTCCATTAGAAAAATCTCAGAAATACGAAGAAAAAAAAACATGTTGCATGCAAAATATATTTGCGCTCGTTCTTTGATGGTTTTAAAATTCAACAGCGACGAAGAAAAATCTTAAATAGTACCTTGAAGTGTGATTTTCGCGATACCACAGAAAAGAGTTTATCACAAAAATGTATATTGAAGATTTAAGTTAAGAGTATAATAAAAGAAAGAAAAAAAATGAGCGTGGTTCATTCGCCTTGCAAAACAAAATAAAAAATCTATAATTTTTCATTCGTCGTTTTTGAAGTTGCATAGTCTTTTTTACGAGGTAACTGATTCATGCTCGCTACTCTACAGACATTGAAACTTCCTCGTTTCTCGCGTATGGAAAGAGGGCGGGGGGGGGGGGGGGGGGGGGATAGAGCGAGTCACCGTTGTGAGATACCGCGTCTGTATAACTGACTCATAGATCTCCATCTCTCTCCCTCTCGTCTCTCTCTCTCTCTTTCTCGTCTGTGTGAATGAAAGCGAGAGTGAAAGAAAGGAAGCGATAGATCAGACGTGACGGAAGAGAACGGTCTGGTCTAGTACCGTGCGAGGCTCTTTTCCGGGTCACGCAATGATAATCACACTCGGTCATAAAGCGCCGCGTAGGGACACATACCGGCCAATCTCGAATTCAGAGTTTAACGATCCTCGGTCTGTGTTGTTGCCGTGAAAAGATAATCGGAGTGGGAGAAGTCTAGCGTGAGGTAGGTTAGCGCTCGAGCGTCATCGAGGAGAGTTCCGCGCACTCGATCCTTTTATATATAAATCTTTGGCTCGGGGCCTTTGGCTTTCACGGATTAGTCTATTTACCCTTCTCGGCAGTCGTTCGTATCGAGATGCGTGATACGCTCTTGGATAATTCTTCGCTCTCGTTTCTTTCTTTTTTGTTTGACTCTCAGAGAGGCTTCAGAGTTCCTCGACTCGGTGGAAAACCATCTTTATAGTGTACATCCATGTAAAGCCCATCATGAAACTCATTTTTCTGTTTTAAATTTTTTATTTTATTTTATTTTTTCATTTCGCATAAAGCGTATGTACTTTCATTGCACATGCACACATGCAAAATCTCTTCGAGGTGGTACCCTCTCGTCTCGCGTGAGGCAGGTCGGCGTCGATGGCCTCACTTCTTTCCTCTTTCTTTCTCTGGGTTTCTCGAAGCCCCCCGCCACGAGAGTATGGGTTTCTCCAGCCCTCTCTCTCCCTCTCTCCCCGTCTCTCTTTCTCCGGAGTTGCTCACGGCCTTGGAACGAAAGATAGAACACAAGCTTTTCGCTCGACCGGGAGAAGCGAAAGGAAGCCGCCATAGGAAGATATCGCAAGGGTGGCGGTACGCGTCTCTCTTACCTTCGCGTGATGCCACGCGTGTAATTTGCCCTCTTCTCGATCACAGCTCGATGATTTTTCAGTAGGTGTATATATATATACATATATTTAAACATGTATGTATATAGATAAATATATAATACACTTACATAGGAGACTGTATGCGCCCGCATGCGGTTCTTTCCTCGCTGCTGAACCGGACGAACCGCGGATATATTAAAGACTTTGTGAGATATTTAATATGAAAATTTGAATGAAGGTTTTAACGAGCTTCAGAGCGAGAGAGAAACTTCAGGCAGAGCGAGAGGATTTTTTTTTTTTTTTTTTGGGATTCTCTTTTTAAGGGCTCAGGACGCTGGGAAGCCACTCCGATGCTACTTGAGGGAAAGGATCGCGATAGTGCGGTGCTCTGGATCCACACGCGTCAAGGACGCGTCTTCGCAGGCTGGTGCATCGGCCTCCCGGGAGGCAGGTCAGTGACGTCCGATTCGTCCGAGACCACTGGCGGCAGCCCGAGACGCCTCGCCTGCAGCGATGGCAGTACTTTTCTGAGCCATACCAGCTTGCTCCTCTCGCACGCGTTATGCACACGCGAATAATTTGCGACGTTCGATGCGTTATTATTATTTTTTCTTCATTTATTTAACTGCGTTAAGCCACTTTTTAACCCTACCGAGCGTGTTGCGCAATGGGTATTTTTTTTCGAAGGTCTTCCAGTAGAAAAATATGCTTCAATTTGGTTGGAGTATCGAGGAAAATGAATTGAACAAATTCACAAAGACGAGCATCAAAGCTTCTTGGCTAAAGTTAAAATATATAGATTTTTTTATCTAGTGGTTTTAGAGATCCGTCACAGAAACGAGAATGAAGAGATAAAGTACCGTCCTCCGAGGGATCGAATTTCGAATCGATCGATCAACTTCGCGAAAATCGATCAAGTTTGCTCCTCTCGCATGCGTTATGCGAACGTGAATAAATTACGACATTCCATGTGTTATTCATTTTTCCTTTTTTCAATTTCGTAAGGATACTTTTTAACCCTCCCAAGCATGTTGCCTTTTTGTTGCATCTTTTTTCAAAGGTCTTCGAGTGAAAAAATATTTTCCAATTTGGACGAAGTATCGTAGGAATCAAATTGAAAAAATTCATAAACACGAGTGTCGAATCTTCTAGGCCAAAGTAAAAATTTATCGATTATTGATCGAGTCATTTTGAACATACAGTACGGAAACGAGGGCGAAGAGATAAAGTAGTCCTCCGAGGAATAAAACTTCGAATCGTTCGATCGACATCGCAAAAAATAGCGTCCCAAAAAAAAAAAAAAAACAGCAAGGAAAACAAATTTCATCAGCGAACTCCACATGTACAGCAATATTTTCCAATAAAAAAAAGAAAAAAAAAATGAAGCGCTAACCCTTGTCGGCACCTCGCAGTCGATGAAATTCTTCGTCTTCGTCCGCATCGCGAAGTCGCTTCGACGGACCGTCTGCTGCTCGGGAAATTGAATTTCCGCTCCGGTCTCTCTCGCTCCATCCTCCCTTCCCGCTATCTCGGGAACGACGCTGGGACTGCGACGATGGACAGACGTCGGAACTTGGAATCCCCGTTCTTCCCCGAGAGGGACGGTTTCCATCTATCCCGGAGGTTCTCGCGATCGCGATCGGTCCCGACGGAGAGGAAGCTTCGAGACGCGCGCGCACACAGACGGACGGAGAGTTCTCCCTCGAAGAACTCTCATTCTCTTCCTCCACGTTCGTGGCTACTTGGCCGCTCGCCAATCCTCACCGTAGCCTCTCTCGGACAATCCATATAGCCCACTCGGCCTACGGTAGCCGACACCCGAGCAATTTTCCAGCGTCAAACGGACCTTGAAGCTTCGCGGCACCGCTCGATGAACCGACGTAGCACGGCTTCGACTATTCTACAGCCTCCGCACGTATATTACGCACATCCGAGTATCGCAACCGTTCGTGGGTACGCATACTCCGCCGAGGTGTATAAAGCCTGTCCGAGAGCGCGAAACCGCGTTTCGACGAATAAGTCGAAACGATCCGACGACTTATTCGTACGATCCGGCAATCCCGATCGGAAAGGGACGCGACGGTGCGGTCGGATGCAGCGTCGCTGCAACCGCGCAGGTGACGTTCGCGAACTCGGTTTGTATGTACATGTACATGTGTTTATATAGTACAGCACAATATACATGCATGGCAGGCAGAAGCCATTCGATCAAGCGATTGCAGGTGCGCGAAGGAAACGTCTATACGCATACAGCGAGCAGCGCGTATTGCACTTGGACCGAACGCGGGTTCGTGAAGACCGGAGAACAGGACTCAAGGACAGTTCTGACAACGCGATCGCGGACAGATATGCATATATGTTTTTTTCCTCGTATTCTAATTATTATTATATACATATGTATTGTTTTTAAGATGAAAAATGGTATTTGATGTGTTGGAAGCGATACGAGCAACGCGAATGTTATATTAATGGAAGAATTTCTCGGCATCCAGTTTCGTAGCTCGATCTAACGATTATTCTTTCTTTTTTTTTTTAGTCTTTCGTTCTTTTTCTGCTATTGATTGCATCCTCGGGAATATAGGGTAATATTCAATCTAGTTAATGGGAGGCCTCACTGGTACATAGCCAAATGGCTCTTATATATATATATATATATATATATATATATGTATTTATGTACAAGCCTCGAGTGCATTGTGTGCAGTCGCGGCGTGGCGTCCTCAATTTCGCGTCTTTCCGCGGAGCGTGGCCATTATATCGAAGCGAGTGAATATACCTGCATCGGAAATAATAAACGTAAATGCGGCCTTCCCCCCCCCCCTTTTTTTTTCTTCTTTTTTTCCGTTCATTATTCCCGGCGAGGCGAGATAATTGTTTAGCATATTACGCCCGACACGGTCCGATGGGTGAAGAATGGTGGAAGACTAAAGAGCACCAGTCGCGTGACTCGCAGCTCGCTCCTCGCCGGGTGATCGAGATCGTCGTGTGATCGATCGAGAAATCGAATTATCCTCGAGTCGGACTTGCATTCGGAAAAAGAAACTGACACCGACGAGAAAATCTTTTATGGCTAATACTGATTCGCTGACAGAGACGGCTGCCAATAATCGGCTTGGACAACCTGATCCAGCTAATTATATCCAGCTGCTAGCGGCGCGACGTTTTTTTTTTTATGTTCAGCACCTTTTCCGTTTTTTCTTTTTTTTTGCTTGGAAACTTAGCAGAACGTAGCCTTGTTCGTATTATTATTTCATTTTTTATCGTATATACCGTTTCTTTTTCTTTATGAGGTCGTAAAATTTCGCGGAGGCCAGCGTGGCGCCTCTTCCCCCACTATATACGTTTTCGGGGACCTCCCTTCGAGAGAGACACACATCTGGAATATTTCGCGTCGAATGCGAGTCCCAGTCCTCAATCTTTCAACGCGATTCTACATATTCTCGAGGCCATCGGTGGACACGAATACAAACATACGGAGAAGGATTTTTTCAACACCTTTTTCGAACCCGCGAGGACAGGAGACGGTGATAGAGACTCAGTCGGTAACAAAGTGGTTTGCTTATTTTACTCGCGACTGCCAATGTCCCGGACAAAAGAAAATTAGGTTTTTGTGCATCTATATATAGCACACGAAAACTTGACTTGCTTTTTCCAAAATATTGATAGCGGCGTAGAAAATAGGGAAACCAATTTGTTATCGGCTGAGTCTGCAACGCATGCCCTTTAGGCGGTTGGAGCGCTTCACACTAGTCAAATGTGTGCTATATTTTTGAAGTAGTTTATATAAACTTTTACCCATCTATTTATTATAATGGGTAGTTGCTTATAACAAAGCAGATGTCCTTAACCTAGAAAAAATCATTCATTGCAATGGATTTGCAGATATTAACTGGTTTGTGCTAATTTTCGAAAAGTGCAATTTCGTTCGATTTTTTTTTTTTCCAAAGAATAATTCGTAATTTTCGCTCGATTTTCATGTATTACGCTTCATTCTCTTCCTTCAAAGATGCTCTACGAATTCACCATCTAGATATTAGATAGTATTTTCCGTTTAAAAATGATAATTGTTTGTTTATGAAGGAATTTTGTCGATAGATTAACAAAAGGCTGTTATTTTTAAACGCAAAACACTATCAAAAATCTAGATGGTGAATACATAGAGCATCTTTCAAGGAAGAGAATGAGGCGTGATACATCAAAATCGAGCAAAAACTACGGATTATTCTTTGAAAAAAACGGTACAAATATATTCTTTTTCGAAAATTAGCACAAACGAGTTTATATTTTTGTAAATGCATTGCAATTAATGTTTTTTTACGTTACGGACATCTACTGTGATACAAATAACCATCTGCTATAGACAGATGGGTAAAAGTTTCTATAAACAACGCCAATAATGTAACACTCATTTAACTAGTGTGAAGCACTCCAACTTCTTTAATTCCACGGATGGAGGACGAATAGCGGATCAGTTACGAAAAGAAAAAAGAATCATAACTAGAGTAAAAAAAGGTTTTCCATTACCAAAACTTCGATATATGCTACGAGTAAAATCATGCAAAGGCCGTAACATCGAGAAATGTAGACCGAGGAAAAAGATTTGTTCGATTCGAGTAAATTTTGTTGTGCTAAAATAATTTCATTTTGCATTAATCGAATGTTCTTAACGGCCTGAGAATCATTTGGAGTCCCGGATTGGGTACAGCCGTCGAAGACACGTATTAATCGAATCAAACATTCGAATAGCACAAGAATAAATTGTACAATAAACGATCGATAGGTTAAAGAAAGCGTCCGCTTGTCCGGCTTGAGCGTAAAATGACGCTGTACTTTTAATTACACTCGGTTCATTGATCACTCTCATAAATGACTCATATTTAATAAATTCATAAAACTGATATTTCGGTCGTAAAAGTCATATTTGCCCAATTTTTTTCTTCTACGAAGCTATCGACATTGAAATTAGGATATGTTTATTCCATAAAACTGTCATCTAAAGAGTAAACGAATTTTTGACCATTTCACAAAAACGTCTCGTCCACAATGGTCTAGAATTATTTCTGGTCGACTTTACAATTTCCAAAGTATAAAATGCGGTCCATTGACAACACAAGTAAATGATAAAAACAATAAAAAAACAAACTGTGGATCTGTGTGAACAAGAATTATTTGTTACATATACAGACCATTTTTACTAAATAAATCAAATTTTTATGATAACGTGTCTATAAAAAAAACGAAATAAGCACATATTTCTCATATAAAAAAAAAAAAATTAAGCAATAATAAAAGCGTCCCGTATTGTCAAGCAAGCGCGTGGCTCTCAGCTTCTGCCCTAATGCATCCAAAAGTGCAGCGAGCTTTCATCTCTGTTCCAATACCACTACCCCTCCGGCTTCTTATACTTTTCTTCCCGAGTGAATCTCGCGTCTTTGAGCAGTCCCCAGGTTCGGCGCGGGGAAACGGCGCAAAGGGAGTCTCCTCTCTCTCCTGGCGATCCCCGATAACCGGTTCTCCTGTATTTTCACGACGGGCGTTTGAGTGCATATCGGCACGAGTTGAGGACCGATACTCTCTTAGCGTTCGCGCAAGATCGCGGACTCTCTCGAGGCGGGATGCGCTTTGCTTCGGCGTTCTTATTTTTTTCAAACACGCGCCGCATGCGAGAGCATCGCCGCCGAGACGACAGACTTCCGACGATGAAGGAAAAAGAAAAAAAAAATCGATCGCACGCCTAGATCGTTGATGAGTATAAGCCGTCGAGACCGAGAGCGTTATCTTTTATTTGAATTCGATAAATTTTTTTATTGTCCGATTCTGACGATCGGGATATCGTTCGTCGTGCGATACAACTCACATTGGCGACAGTTGGAGGGAAATGGGACGAATTGACAAAGCGTCTCTTTCATCGAAGCTTCGGGGTAGGGCGCGCGCGCGCGATCGCCTCGGGTGCGGATGACGGCAGGAAACGCGTCACGCGCGGAATTAGCGATTTGATAAAAAAAACAAAAAAAAGTATATACATTTTTTTTTAAGAAAAAAAGAGAGATTGGATGAAGGCAGCTATTAATTCTGAGAAGATTGTTGCGTCGATATAATGAATAAACATTGCAAAGATTTTAAAAAATGTATGTTAATAATAAGAAACAAGTATAGTTGGATGGTAAAATATAAGTCATGAAAAAAAATGCACGTCCGGCTAAAAACTTTCCGTCCGGAACGCGATATTAAAAACAGAATGATATTTCGAGGCTGTCTCTATAGTTTCTTCTGTAGTCGGAGCTCCGAGAGCCTCGCCTTAAACAGCAACTTTAATGCGTATATTTGCACTCCCAATAAAATCAACAGTAAGGAAACGAAGTGAAGGTCAATGGGGACGCCGTTAAGATTCGTCGGTCGGAACGTTTGCATGAAGTGCACAAGAAATGAGAAACTCGTTCACAGGCGCTTGTCTCTCTGCTTTCCTTGCTATCCGTTGTGTGCAGCATGAGAAAGAAGGACGCGATTCACCGAGCGAGACAATCAGACGTTGCAACGAGAGAGAGAGAGATATATAGAGAAGTGGCAAAAGCGCCGACCGTGAACTCCCTATATTTGTCTCTGATAATTTTTACGACAACGATACCGCCGACAGAGTCCAAGTGAGAGAAGCGAAGAAGAAAAAATGAAAAATAAAAAAAAATCGGACGGGCGTACCATCTACCGTGTCCCGCGCACGGCAACGTGTATTATCTACGTGACTTTCGTGGGTTCGGTCGTTAAAACGCCAGCGAAATGTGTTCCCGCTCGTTCTCTCGTCTACGGGGAATTCGCAGTCGCACTTCGTCAATGAACTTTTGGTGACCGTGAGTTATATCGTGTAACTGCACTGAATTCCAACCAAACTCTTCAATTCGAAGAATGAGAATTATAAAGATACTAGCCGTTGTGTTGATTCGCGCGCTCACAGTATCTGCGAGTATCCGTACTTGTAAGTATCCGTATCTGAGAGTATCCGTATCTGAGAGTATCCGTATCTGTAAGTATCAATATCTGTTAGTATCTGTATCTGTAAATATCTATATCTGTTAGTATCTATATCTGTAAGTATCTGTACTGTGAGTATCTGTATCCGTGAGTATCCATTTGGGTATCCGTATGCCTATTTGTGTGAGTACTTGGATGAGAATTTGTGTGAATGCCCAGTCGACAAGAACTTTGTTATTATGTAGATATACGTAAACTCATCGAATTGACCTTGTCAAGGAGCTTTTCGGTTAGAAGAAAGAATTTACCAAAAGACGAAATAAATGAAAAGACAAATAATATAAATTCATTTCCGTTTTCGGGAATTCAAGCGGAATTTCCAAGTACAAAGACCGTTCTCGGAGGACAAACTCTTCGGCGAGGAGAAAACACGTTCTCAATCGCACTGAGGTATGTATATGTCTCCTTTTTTTTCTCTCCTCCGAGCGACGAGTTGTGCTGATCCTGCGTCGGTATATTCAGCCAGCAACCGATGCATTTTACGAGCGCCGGCTGCGCAACCGCGACTGGAACCAAACAGCTGCGCATTTCCAACGCCGCTTGCTGTTTCGTGTCAAAGGTCTCGACGGGTGAAAATATTATCTCGATTTAAAAAATATATATATATATATACATATACACTCAACAATTCTATACTCCACTGTAAAATCGAAGTGATAAGCTTTCGAACTTTCATTCGTTCAATTACCACTCACTGTTGTTGTTGCTTTCAACTGATTAACGAACTAAAAATAACACGAGCCTCCCACACATATCCGCTTTGGACCGAAATATGATCGAAAAATTAGTCTACAAAATTTTTCAAAATGTTGACATGTCCATAAAGTGTATTTTCTTTATCGCATATCGATAAAGCCGCGTATCGATATCGAATACAAAACAATGCAATACAACATGGTAAAAGTACCAATGGCTGGACACCGAAGAGTGCAGTCCCAGTTTCTGGACATTCGTGAAAAATCGTATTACCGTCGTGCTTGCACGCACGCTTTGTCCAGCCGCTGGGACGTGTCCGGTCATTGGGACATTTACCTCAATTCGTACCGTCGTTACAGGGAAGTGAATCCAATTATCACTTCCGGCAAAAAAAAGTTCCTCATACGTGGTCTAAGTGAAGATTTTAGCTAACCACGGATTGATTGATTTGTGGTTTCAAAAATATATATACATCTATATGATATTTATATTTCGAAACTGTGCAAGACCGACCTGGGAGCATTGATGATCGGCCGTCCCATTGCCCGCTGTTGGCGCTTTTCGTTGTTGGGCAGGCGCAGATAATCTTGGTCGCCGAGGAGGAACAAATCCTTTGAAATAATCATGTCCACCACTGTGTAGCAGCTGCCGCCTCCTCCGCCTCCACCTTGATAGTCCGCTGCTCCAGTGGCTCGTAGCACTTTTTATATTATATATACTTCGTCACCACTTCGAATAAAATGGGGAAAAAAAATAAAAAATAAAAAGAATCGTACGTTCGAATCCGCGAATTCGCGTGGTCGACGTCGACTACCGTGAGACTGACGAGAGTCTCGCGGCTCACGACGACGACGACTACGAACGACTTGCGTGTGCCCGAGAACGAAGTAAAAAAAAAAGATAAACTGAAACACGCCGCACTATCGAATGTACGAAATATCGTTCCGATTATCCGACGGATCTTTTGTTTTTTTCTGCCTCGTTAATAAATAGAGTCGATCTCTTTGTCTCAGTAACGACGACAAAATGAAAATTGATAAATACTCGTAACGGAAGTCAAGGCCGTGGAAAACCTGCGTCACTTCATGTCTCGATCTGTTTTTTCTTTCGTGAGTGTGAAAAAGCAATCGAGCACAATTTCACGCACTTTGTGTATCGTGGAAAATTTCCTTTTTCCCCCTTTCGGTTGATCGTTTGAATACCACTCACGAAGGGTCGGGACGGCGATGGTATGATTATTTTCTCTTTGGCACCGTTGATCCTCGGCAGTACGTATACGCCGCTCGTGCGATTTTATGCCTCTTCACGTAACTGTTGCTTCCCTCTGAAATTTATATTTAAAAAAAGTACGATTAGATCACTGTAATACGCTGACAAGGGTATAAACGCGATTATATGGCTGGACGCCTATACATCAAGTATACCAATACTAAATTCTTTATGGTATCGAGTTTTCTAAGAAAAGAATAATCTTTTATCATAGATCGTCGAGTGAGTCGAACGTTCGGTATGTCTGTATTGGGATAATATTTACACCGTCTGCACTGCCAATTTTTTTTTCTCGAATTCTCCATTCAGGACTATTAGTAATCTAAGCCTCGGCTGCTGTGATAGAAATTTGGAGTTCGATGCTTCGAGCTGGTGATAAAACGCCTCCGATAACGATAGTGTCGCAGTTTCAACGAATTCTCGCGATTTCTTATCATGGTCGAAAAAAAAAGATTTGACTGCTCCTACCAAACTGACGATAAATTACTTTCTAACGATTAAAAACAAAAGACCAAGTTTGAAGAAAAACTGCCATCGGTACGCAAAATCGATCTGAAAAGCTCCAAAGGTTTACCCTTCGAGAGAAAGTAATTAAGAAAGAAAAGAAGGTACGGAGTTTATAGAAACGAAGTTGTGAAAAACTTTGTGCGGCGTAAAATTTCGCAGGTATCGCAGTCGGTTATATACGCGGCTGGGGGAGAAACACGAGACCACTTGGCGGTCCTCGGGCAGTAGACTCGCCCGAATTAAGGGTCAACGCTGCCTTCCCCGGTAGAATTTTCGAGGGGAGAAGTAGGAAGCGGATGAAGAAGAGAGCCCCGGTAGGAGAGAAGAAATAAGAATGAGAGAAGGGCAAGGAGAGGAGGAACGACCGAAGAAACGAAGAAGAAGCGAGAGAGGACCGAGACAGCGGCAGGCCACGGCAGCAGAAAGTGGCCGGAGAGAGGACCGCAAGCTGCAGAGAACGTGAGGGAGTAATTTTTAGCGCCGCGTGCTCTCGCGCGCTCTCGTGTGGTTCAACAATCTGTGTCAAACAGGAGCAAGAAAAGCGTCGGCGAAATAAAGATACTGCAGGGTGCGGAGCGTCCTCTCTCTCTCTCCTTCTCTCCACCGCCTTGTCTCATACCACGACCGAACCGCAGAAATATTCGGCGATGGAGAACTCCTATTCAGTCCTACTAACATCTTAATACGCTTTGCATAGCGACGGGAGAAAAAAAATAGCAACTCAAAGGAATTGTGTTATGTCAATTGAAACTAAAAAAAAAATTAAGTAATGATTTTCTTTTTTCACTAAAAGCAAACCGAACCTTTAAACGATCAATTAACCAATTTATCACATTTGGTCTAATCGGCTAAGGATTTTTTTGTAAAGCTTCAACGATCGGTGGGTAGTGATTATAAGAATAATTTAATCTCGAGTATTTCGTTGAAATAAACTGCCCTGTAGGCGTTTTACGTTTTAATTATTTATTTATTTTTTCTACGCTCGATAGTTACGCGATGCAATTAATTCCCCCCGTGTTCAATGAGTCATAAACCATTTGACCAACTCTATTGACGGATTTCGATTCACTGCAACTTAACGATAAAAAAAAATTGCAATGCAATAGACAAACTTTTCTAACAAAAGTGAAATTCCAATCAGTCTCATAGAAGTATAGAAACGCTTTGAACCCGTGGTAATCAAAATTAAAAACTTTCGATAGGGCGAGCTCGACGAAATTTCGAAAGCTACCGCGGACATTTTTCACCTCTCGGTCAACGCCCTCGTAAAACTACTTTTTATTTTCAAATCGTATTCCGCCTTCGTATTTAATCGGCGACGATGAGTCGTTCCGTTCTCGCTCCCTTCCCTCTCTTCTCCCCTTTGCTCTACTGTTCCCGGTGCACTACCTGCAGCGCCAGTGATATCAGGCCGTGGCGACGGTCACCGGTCGTCCATGTTCTTTTTTTTCCCTATTTTTCTATCCTTTCCCCAAAGACAGCTCTTTCGTCCCAGTCTATCCCTATTTCGTTTCAAAATACCTCTAGCCTTTCACCCCACAAACTTCCATCTCCGCGTTGCCTGGACGCATATGTAAAAATACCTCATGGAGAAACGAGTAAAATTTTTGTCTCTCCCTCCCCGAAGAGTGATCGGGCAAACGCGTAACACTGTTGTACGTCGCCGTCCCAGTGCAATATACAGCCTACCTCGAATACTATATATCAACTGCATATATTCGTGTGTGCCACATACCGCCCTCTCTCTCTCTCTCCCTCTCTCATTCTCTTTCACAGCGGTAGCTGCACAGCAGCATGCCCGCTTATAAAGTCCCGGTCTTCAAACGTTTAAACGCCTGCCACTGCTGCCCGGCTGCATCGGACTCTGTGCGACACCACACACAGTGGCGGATACGCCATACGACAAATCCGTCGCTACACCACAGCCGAACGTAAAAAAAAAAAAAAAAACGTAAAATCGTTTTCGAGAAGCGAGTGTCACGAAGTTGTTAGCACGCAGTTGCCATACATTTGTTATGTATACGAGAAAATCTATACGGCTATTCTATTCTGTACATCGCGGTCTACTATTTTTCCGAAATGTAAATCGTTTGTCTATACCGCTATCGTTATTTCAGTGACGAATCGTATTATCGTACATATGTGTATATTGCGTCTGTGTGTGTGTGTGTGCTTCAATGATTTTGATCTTTTACTCTCTATACGCTCGTCGCCTGCATATATAGTTCGACTATGTGCATGTCCGTTCGGTACGTACGTCTGTCGCGTATTCTCTTCACTTTATAATCGTTCACTGACCCTGCCTGACTCGTGCTCTTCTTGTCGATCAAGCGAAGACGACAGCCTCGCTTTAACTTGCGCCTATACGCTCCTCGGGCTTCGTGCAGCGTTGTTGACACAATCCCGCCGAAATCGTGACCGCTATCTCGTCACCTCGATCGCCAGATCCTCGTTGCTACTCCTCATGTCTCGTTTTTTTTCTATTTGTTTTTTTTCGCTTCTGACTCGCGCCTTCTCTTTCGTATTTTCCTCACAGATCAAAAACGATGTTATGTTCCGATGGATCTTCGATATTTTCTTATATTTTTCTTTTTCAGCGAAAAAATTTTCTTTAGTGTACCCTCGTACGATTCGATTAACTTCGAGATTATTCCTCGATTCTCGAGACGACAGAGCGCGTTTAACTTCGCATAATTAGTTATATATTAATATGCTTTATATAGATTTCTTTATATTTGATAATTTATCGATATTTTTTTGTTTTACTCTATTGAATTATTTATACAGGTACGCGGGGAGTTACGGACGTGTCTCACCGCGCAATTTTGTTTAACGATCTTTACGGTTTGGTGTAATTATTTTCTCTCTTGATTTTTTTTTTTTTTTTTTTTTTTTTTTTTTTCAATATTTACTCTCTACGGAGTATCTATTGTGCGCACCGATTCTCGACTGTTGTGACACGAGACGAGTATTCTTGATTTTTTAATCTTTTGTTATTTATTTGTGTTGGTTTTTTTTCTTTTGAATCTCGAGTGCACTTTACCGCTCGATTCAACTCCGCGCGCTATATATGTACATATATACTGAACGGGGAGAGATGAAGAGAAGAGAAAAAAAAAAATACACCGACTTTCCCGTTCGGTTTGCGGTGGAACGCGAACGATGACGACGCGACACTCGCGATGGTCGGATCCAGACTGAACTGCTCGTTCGCCGACGTGCAGCGTCTATACACGACGGGAGAGCCGCGAACGCCGCACCACCGCCGGCGCTTCAATGCTGCTGCTGCTGCTGCTGCTGCTGCCTCCGTTGCTGTTGCTGTTGCTGCCGCTGCTGCTCCTGCCCGATTCTATCCTCCCTTGTCGTATCGGCTATCAGCCACACGCCACCCGCTCACCGGCTTCACAAACGATACGCGATGCATAAAAAAAAATTGCATCCGTATACGATCGCTGAAACTCGCGAAGACCCTGCGGAAATACACAAAGTGTTACTTTAATCGTTACAGATTAAAAATTTGACCTTCAATAATAAACATTAAAAATAAACAGTCGACCCGATTTCCAGAACGTTCGTGACATCGCTGCAACTTCTTTAAAAACTATATATTGGCTGACAAATCGTTACTAATCGAATTATCGTTTTTTTTGCTTAGTGATAAGGAAAGCTATGTTTTTGTAAAAAAATAATTTAAAAAATCGAGATTTTGGTGGCAGAGTACTTAAAATAGTCTGAAACGTCGAGAAATGCAATACTTAGCTGACGTTCAGTTATATTTTTGTGTGTCACAGACTTGCATCGTTTAAAACGTATACAACTCAATAGCGGTTTGAGATAGCCAGTTGAAATTTGGTACACTAGTAGAGTGGTTACGTCTCTTCATTTAGTGCAATTTTCATAAAGATTGAGGTCCAATTGAAGATTTTATGCGATTTTGAATTTTTTGAAAAATGTCTGGTATCTCTAAGTTCCGTAAATTTTTAGCTATGGTCCTAAAACTGCATATGAAAACAACATTTTCACAACAAGCGGTCAGATTTATGGGATTTTGATTTTTTTTGAAAAGTTACTAAAAATTATCCAATTTCAGTAAACATGAAGGTATCGAGCTTAAATTTGATTCGGGCATTGACAAATACTGTACAATGTTTGGTATCAAATTTGGTGAAAATTGATCCATCCGTTTAAATTTTATGGAAAACTGAAAATTTTGAATTTTTTGAAAATTTGTTATTAATGTTCGTCGCGAGTTTATGCATCAAAAGTTGCCCTAGTAAAATGATTTTCCACAAGAAACGTTGTGGCAAATTTTGACAGTTTCAATTTTATGAGACGTAGACATTTTTGTACGTTGTGAAAAAAGTTGCAAAGTAATTTGCACTTGGCTTCCTAATTTATTACAATGTTTCGCACAGCTTCAAGTGTATTGTTTATCACTGAACCTGAATTGGCCATTCATTTTGCATAAAAGTGAAACACAACATTGACATTGAAAAAAGTTGAAAATTGACATTTTTATATCCGTTCTTCAAAAAACTTGAAAATTGACCTTTTCATATAGCTTTCTCATAAAAGTTGCAAACTGAAGTTTTCACACGTCTTTCTCACAATGTTCCTTTATTTTATTTTTTTTACATCTCCCGACAATTTTGTCAATTTTACGGCGAAGTGAAAGTCACGTGACGAAGCCATGAGTGTGAGAGACATAGCCGCATTAGTCTCACAGTGGAGCGAGAGAGAGAACGACAGAGAACTTGTTTCACTTCATCTGAATGGACTGCATTAAAAAGAGGTGTTTCTTTAATCGATACATATTCAAAATTTAAACTCCAATAACAAACAGGCGACCTGAATTTCGTAGACATTCGTGACTTCGCCGCAATTTCTGTAAAAACCTTATATTGACTGACAAATCGTTAACGATCGAATTATCGTTTTTTTTTTTTAGTAATGTTACCCTCCAATCATTCGTCAATCGATCGTGCGGCATTGAAAAGAAAATTGTTTGAGTAACACCCGGAGAAACTCAGAATTATACGATTCATGCCGACGACGACAAAAAAAGAAATAATTGTGTCGTTGCGTTTTGCAATACGCTTCGTTGAACGAAAAAGTTTTAAAAAATTAAAAATCAATAATAATAATAATAAAATTAATAACAGTTTCTCGATCCTTTGAATGTCGAAAGATCAAGTATTGCAAAGGCGATCTCGGTAGCGAAATGATTAACGGCACGCTACATCATCCCCGATCGGTCCTTTCTCTCGATATCGCGATCTTCGAGATCGTCATGCGTGTGCGGAAGTATCGGAACGATCCCGGTGTTACGCCGATCAAGAATCGATAAACCCTCGACATTACACTCTCCACTTTTATATGAAACACACGAGAAAAAAAAATCGTTATACACGTTTTATCTCTTGGCTCTCGCTCGTTTGATCGCGGTACCGTAATTTTCGTGAAAGTTTTTTTTCCTCCCCTCCCCCCCCCCCCCCCCGACACCTGGTACCCGGGTATAATGGACGAGTGCAGAGAGTGCATCGAATTTAACGCCCGAGCGCATATACAACAAGAGAGCCAACGTGTTTTCGTACCTCATATTCGTCGCTCCCGAGAACGGAAAGGAGGTACGAAATGAGCCGGTGCAGAGAAAACCGCATCATTAAATCCTCTCTTTTTACATCCAGAGTTCCGGGTATAAGAAAAGTTAATAAAAAAAAATAACATACAAAAAAAAGAAAACAACAAGAAACGTACAAAAATATTCCTCCATTAACCCGGTTAACGCTCTGCCATTGTAACGGGCCAGAAGCGCTTGTTATGTTACACTTCTCTCATTCACGAGTCTCCCGACTCTCGCAATTCGCATCGGTACAGTACCCGGAGAGTTTATACTACAGCGGTACCCGGGCGCGGAGGTAACTGATTATTAAGTAGACTCGGCTCTCGAACTCCCCTTTCTCGATCGTCTGCACAGCTTCGCGTCTCGTACGAACGGGCTGCCGAGGCCGCTCGGGCGAACAGAAAAAAAAGAAACAAAAAAAGTAACGGATACGAAATAACAATCCGTTAAAGCGTGTTATCTGTGAGTGTGTGCCATCCATACGTTATCCGTCGTAACATTAAGGTATCGACAATAAAAAAAAAGCATTCCACCTTATTAGCCCTTTCAAGCCTGATATATGGGCAATGACTTTCCAAGGTGAAAAACAATACGTTAGCTTGAAGAAAGGACTAAAATATATGACAGAATGTGCAATGTTAAAACAAAGAAAAAGTTAATTGTTGTTAATAATCTTTTTTGTCTATCACCTATTTCTACTCAATGCAAGTAAGTAAAAATAGATAATCCATAATCGACGCGGTTTAAAAAAAAAACCGAAAATTCGTTGGTAAAAGATTTTGCGAATATCGGGATTTAGATATATATATATATGTGTATATATATATATAATGTTTCAGTCAGCTCGTTTACGTCAAGAGTAAGCACGGGCGTCGATGCAAGCGGACGGAAATAGGTTATCCGCGGATTTTCGACGGAATTCGGGAAGGCTTGTGAAAGTGCGCCGCTTGCCGTTTCACTCGGGCTCTTTTCCGTCGCTTTTATCGCGAGACTGTCACGGGTCGTCGATCTCTCTCGGCTCGGACGCCCGATAACTCGCAACGTTGTTTTGGTGTGAGACAAAAAATTGAATAAAAAAACTAATATTACCTTAAATTTGGAATTTGTCGTGCAATCGAGTCTATCGACGAACGATGAAGTTTGTCCGGATGAAGTTTGGTTCCAGGGCATTTTCTTCGTCTTTCAGAAATACAGGCCATCGCAACCGATTGAATTTTCTACGGAACAATCGACCGTTCCACTTGTTCCAACGTTCGACAATTGCACTAGAACGAAATTAAGAAATGTGAGGTTAACGCCGTAACTACACAGTAAAATAGTTACCAACGTTTGTTGTTCACGAACGTCCACAATTCTTGTCTCATCAATTTAACCAAAAAAAAAAAGTCGATTTTACAAAAAAAGAATTCTACTTTACAAAAACGTCTGTCAATTTTACAAATATTTTTTTTGTAAAATTGAAAAGAAAATTATTGTGGATGTTTGTGGACAACAAAGTTTGTCAAATATACACATTTTATTTTTACTGTGTAATCATACGTTCAACGATTTTCCTCCGCCTCGTACAAAATGACCAAGATCGAGAAATTCACGTGTGCCGAAAACTCGAGGAAGAGTCTCGAACAATGAACAGCCTTTATTCGATCAAATATTTATTTAACCGACGCTCATAGCTACTCTCACAATTCGACGTTTGCACGATGCGTCCCGCGCGACGAGATGTCTCACTGAAAACTTTCTCAATCGTATTATGAGAGTGGTCTGTGAGGTTATATAATGCGAATGACAATAACACGAATGAACTCTATGTAAAGCTGATAAGAAGCGAAACGAAGATCAAATATATGCTCGTTCGAATACAATGGATTTCGGTCGACTTTTCTAATGGCGTCTCGGTCGAAGCGTGCACGAGCCTGTCGCGCGCTCGACGCGTGCTGTGCGGATTAACGAAAGTACGATTACGACGAAATGTTTCATTCTCAATAGTTTGTTTGATATTTACCGGATACGTCAGGAACATTTCGGCTTTCCGAACGACAAACAATCCATAGCATCACGATTATTACAAACAACTGTTCCATTCGAAGCAGCACGACACCCACTACAACCCACCACGCGAACACTCGGACGAGACAGTAACCGCGGAGAGGAGTGCAGCAGCCCAGCAGAGTTGGAAAACCGTTACGAATTAAAATAGCCAATCAGCGTGCTAAGAAAAATCCGCCAATCACCGGCACGTAACAGTTCCATGCATATCGAGGCTGGAGGATTTTCCTAGTTTTACCGACGTAGCAAAGGAGCTCTCCTTCATGCTCCTCTATTTATTCTGTCAGTCTTTTTTTTGCGGTTACTCTTCGATACATAACGTTGTCGTAATCAACGCGTATAACGTTTCGTCAGTAATTTTCTGCATGACTGTGCTCGACGGTACCGTACAACAGCTTAATTATTTTAATGATGTTTCATACCTCGTGTTTGAGTTTGTTGCGAGCTCGACGGTATTTTGTGGAAAAAAAATTACTATTTTCGATAATTCAATTAACCGTTAGATGCATTTGACACGATGCCGAAAATATCATTTAATGCTTTACTAATATGTGTGTGCGAAATTATACGGCGGGGGGGGGGGTTTACTCAACCGATCGGAAAACATTCGTTACAATTTCAAATCGACCAATCAGATTTCGCGAGGAAAATTTTCCGCCGCTGAGCAGGTTCATGCACGTCGACGCCGCCAAATATGGTCTGTGTCGCCGAAGCCGCGGACGAGCACACACCCTCTATTGTTTCTTTCTGTCAGTATTTTTTTGTGATGATTATTCCGAATAACTTGGATATCCTGGATAACAACGTCGAAGACGCGGTAATTTGACGTTTTATTCGTAAAATCACGCGAGACTGTAGCAAGCAAAAACGTACAACAGCTTCATTTTTTAACAACGTGTCGAGTAACCTTTTGAAGCATGCTATTTTTCTTTTACAAGTATGAAGTTTCAAATACATCGGTTGGTTATCAATGCTTTTTTATGTGAATTCGAAGAGGTGTATCACCTGTGATACACCAGGCTTCAAAGGGTTAAATCGTGTCTGTGTTTGTTGCAAGCTCGATGGTATTTTGTGGAAAGATTACCACGATGTGTTTAATTTTCGATAATTCATCGAATATTTATCTGTTGGATCAGAATAATTTAGTTTTCTCGAACGACAACGCACTCGTAACGTCGCGACTGCGACGAATAACTCGTCGATGCGTTTGGGTACGACAACGAAAATGTGATAATTTAACACTCTATTGATATGCTTGCGCGCGACTGTACCGGAGGGTGGGTGTACACACGTAGGCCGCTCGAGTGACGCAAAAAACGTTTACAATTTCAAATCGGCCAATCAGCGTTCGCGAAAAAAAATGTCCGCCAATCACCGCCGCTCGGCAGGTCCAAGCACGCCGACGCCAGCAAATGTTGTCAGTGTACCGGAATCGCGAACGAGCACATGTTCTCCTTTGTTTTTTGTTCGTCTCTTTGGACGCAATATTTTCCGAATTCAGGAATAAACGTTCAGTGCGTAGTGTATCAGTGTTTCGACGGCAGCGCAGCATGCAGACGAGCCGAACAACTTTACGGCCGTCGCTGTCGATGAGCTTTGGAGTTTGGTAAACAAGCGACGAATAACCTTCAACGAAGGACGCGTGCCAGCCGCCGCTGCCCTTGTGATCTTTGTCGTCGCCGAGTGAGTACCTCCTTTGTTTATCGTAGCGATGAAAATTCGCACCAACACCGGCGAATGCAATTGTAAGTTGATAATTCATGATGTATCGAATGTATTCACCGGAATATATCAATGATAGAGAGTCTAATGAGGTTATAAATACAAGCCTCGTTACTCGACGTTTCGCAACGTTCTCGGCCGTGTGCAACGACAAAATATCTACCGGAGCTAAGGAAACAGTAACGACACTTGGACACGTCGGGCACTTCTATTGAGATTTCATTTATTTCGAATTTAAGTATTCAAAACAATAATGATAATAAGTTTCGCAAACTGGACACTATCAGCTTGAAATTGGTTTCACTTATTTTCATTAAAAAAAAAATTGTTCTCGACCGATTAAGGACTGCTGAAAACTGCGCATGCTCCTAACCGTTCGAGCATTGGATCCCTTACGTTACGCATACGAGCTTTGTAATTTAATTCCTCGTTACGATGATCGTCCAGCTAGCAAACAAAAATTAGTTATCAAAAAGTGATCTCAATGGGTTTCATATGTACGTTTGAACGGTATCCAAAAGTTGCTGCAGATCCACAAAGTTAACTTTTTGAGGTATGATAGTTATCATTCGAACGGACATATGCAACCCATTTAGATCACTTTTTCATACCAAATGTCTTTTTGCTATCAGGGCGACCGCGCAATGAAGAAAAAATTATTCGCATTAAAGATCATCTTTCGAAAAATTAATTCAAAGAATTTTTTTCAATTTCTTTGAAAAAATTGTCCGTACTAATTCCTAGTCGCGTTTTCTTTTCATTTGCCTCGCACGTGAGCGCCTTCTTCGCTCTCCGCTCGTTCCCCCCCCCCCTTCTGGCCGGTGTGTATCTGTATATATTTTCGGTGCGCCGGGAGAACGAAACGACGAGGCTTTCACGTGCGTCTCGTCTCTCGGGTCTCAACCCGTCCCGCATATCTCGTTCTCGTGCCTCCTCCTCCGATATATAGAATATTCAACGGGAATGCTGCCCGATCAAAGATTCATGTGTTGGCATGATTTTTCCCGACGCGAAGAAGTACCTTCGTCGACGAGAATGCGGAAGAAAGATCGCGATGCTTCTGCGATAAACGAGCCTCGCAGTCGCCAGTCTCCTGCCTCGGTGAAAATTCGATAATTCATTAAACGCACGTCGAACACTCTCGCGTTAATTCCCACGTAATTTCGATACTCGAAGCCATTTTTTTTCGGCCGCTCTCGGTCCCATCGCTGAACGTCGCGCACGGCTCGACGATATAAATTGTTACGAAGCTCGCGTAATATACGTACAATTAAATAATTGTACCCCTTGAACTACTTCTCCGCGTTGCATCGTCGTCCGAGCACAAAGAGACAGCGGTTCCAATTGGGACGCGAACGGTAGAATGGCCTGAAGTGCACCTAACCCATATACTTAGCATGAACGAACTATGGTACTTCCCTCCCGTTTTATCTACCGTTGCTATCTATCGAATTATTTTCTTGCCATTGGACTTCAAGAAAATTCAACAACAACAAAAATTTATTCATTTGGAGAAGAGTCAGTACCATATTAAAAATTTTACCTCTGCAAAAAAAATTATCAATTGCCTTTTCTGTGGTTAATATTACGTAAATCGAAACTCTTAACGTTACAGTCGAATTGTTAAACTGGTCAAAAAACAAAATTAAAAGAAAATAGTAACTTGCGATACAAGTGCGGTAAAGCGAACTTTATACGTACGTTGTGGAAGGAGTCGCACGAGCCGCACGAGTACCGCAAGAGCACGAGCCGACGGCAAGTGTTCCCTGTGGTACGAGTGCGACGGGTAACACATTTTTTTTTTCTCGCCACTTTGAAGTAGAAACATTGACCCGACATTTTTTTCGAACTCCGTTGGAGCGTCTCAATCGTTCATATAATAAAAATCGCGATATCAAAATTCTTATCGGTGCAAAAAAGGCTATTAACTAGGTTTTTAGCGGTTAATATTACGTAAATCGGAGCTCCGAACGATACAGTCGAATTCTTAAACTGTTCGGGAATAACAAAAATCATTAAAGAGACCAATATAATTTATCCCAAACGTTTTTTTTTTTTTTTCTCCACATCGAAATAAATAAATCGGCACGACAAAATGTTTCTCGAACTCTGTTGGGTCGCCTCGATCGATCATACTCTCTTCGGCGATAACGAAGCTGCGGTGACTGGAAAAAAAAAAAAAAAAAAAAAAAAAAAATGAATGCTTCCGAACATCGCCAACAACGTCGAGATCGCGGTGGCAAAGATCTCTCACCTTATCAGTGTAGAAAAGGAAAAAGATGAAAATTACTCGGATATACGATTAAATTTACGATTTATTTATTCATCATCGCTCGCGGCGATATATAGGTGTGCAGAAACTTGACCGAGAAACAAAGGACGAGCTCTCAAGGTCGTCGGTATCTCTCGAAAGTCCATTGCTCCGCGTTTTACCACGACTTTCATACCTCGCGCAACATAAATACACTATAGCTTGGCACACAATTTTAGATACAGAAAACTCGTGGCTGCCATGCTTTACCTACATAGTTACACGCATAGTCGAGACCGAAATAATCTGCAAAACCTCTAAGTAAAACCAGCAAAACATTCATATTCTTTCGCCATACTTAATACTCATAGTATCGCTTTATATAGATAAATGTCTATATATACACACCTATACATATATATATATATGTACACATATACATATAGATATTATTATATCGAGAGTCTCTGGTATCTGGTACTGCGGTTACGGCGATGCGCGTGCGTTCTGCTGCTGCTTATAAAGGTCGGTCTTTGAACCTCGAGTGAAAATGAGCGCATCTGTCGTCGGGTTGCCCGCGATAGGAAATGGTAATGAATCGTGAATGCGCGCAGCATCGCATCTCTCGCTCCGTGACACGGGGCTACTGTGTACATGACGTTGCTATTCTCCGTTCACTCGGGACGTTGGAGGAGGGACAGAGGGGGGTGGGGGAGGGGGGGGGGGGCGAGATTATACAGAGTATAAACGTATATACAAGGTGGAGTGGTGTTGTATGCGCGGGTACATGCAGCAGTAAGGCAGTAGCAATAAGTCCAAGCTGACTCGCTTGACTCTCTGTGCTGATTTCCAATGCGATCTCCTTCCTCGGATTTCTCCTCTCTTGAAGCATCCCCTCCCCCCACTTGCCTATGAAGCGCATCCAGTGAAATTCAATTTCGACGGATGGCCTCTCGCTTCAATATAGTATAGAATAAAGAAACAAGCGCTGTACGAGCACAGATGAGAAGAGAGAGAGAGAGAGAGAATTTGCTCTCGCCCTCCCCCTCTCTTTCTCTTCGGTGTTGCGAATAGGGCGAATCAAATATATCCCCCTCCTCCCTACTCTCGTTCGTCCCTTCGCATCGTGCGCACTAACAAACGCAAAGTTCGTGCTCGCATGCTACTCGAAATCTCTCGGTGTTTCTCTCTCTCTCTCTCTCTCTCGCGCTCTCTCTCTCTCTCTCTCTCTCTCGAAACAACGACGGAGAGGCTGCATATGTACACACCGCTTAAATCATTCACGTTCATTCAATTCTCAATGTATGTTAAAATATACGATACTCGTCGTTTATTATAGTATATATACATGCCCGAGAGATAGCGCTATACATATTACTACTATAAGTGGTATATAATATGCATGCGGTTAAAATCCCGCGTGCAGGACATCAAGGGGCCAGTTTATGGCCCAGTTGGAATGCACTATGTGCCTCACCGGAAATGCAATTATCGTATTTCACCCCTCCTCCCCCCCTCCCCCCCCAGCGCCCCGGTCGCTCTCTTTCGTTTCCATTTCGCGATCTCATTATACCTGCAGCCGTTAAGACCCTTTTCTCACAACTTGCAGAGAAATTACTAATTTATTATAATTATAGTGTAAACTTCATAATTACATGTTTTTTTTTTTTGTTCGCCTGGGAACTCAAATATTAACCCTTCGAACACTCCTCTTTCATTAAAGAGATTTTCAGGTGAAACTCGATTGTTTTTTTCTTTCGTTATAAGTAGTTTTTGTCGTGGAATTAATTATTGTGGCGAAGGATATTTATTTTCCCGATTAACGTTGAAGGTTTAAAACTGTTGATAAAGAGCTTGTATTTTTAAATATTTTTTTTGGCGGTGGGTTTGCACCAATGACCTTGAGATATTGACCCTTAAACCACGAGGACTCGGATGTTCGAGCCCCGATGTCCCGGTCGATTCGTTTCGAGACTATGACCTTAATTTCACAGCTAGTATTGTGATTGATAGTTAGCACTGACCTCGGTCACTGCGATCCCTGATTGAAGCCTTTAGAGAGCTGTATGAATAATGTGGGACGCGCGTAATGGTCGTATTTACGATTTTTTTTTTTTTTTTCTTCCATCGCGTTGAGTCCCGAGGGAGGCAAAATCGTAGGGACATACGTGCGTCCAATCTTCGTTTTTAAGGGTCGTTCGACCCCGCGGAGCAAAGCTTATCGCTGAATCTCGTGGACCGGATGCGCAGATCTTCTCCGAGCCTCGTGAGAGTTCAAGTAGATGCAGTTAACTTCGCTGTCGCTGAAGCTCGAAGGAGCTCGACGTCGACGACTACGGCGACGACGACGACGACGATCACGATCACGACGTGATTGGATTGTCGCGACTCCGAGACTCGGTGCCGAGTTCGACGTGACGCGGAACCGGTGTAACAGGTCCTTATAGCCTGGTAACCTCCCTAATCCACCGAGTCTTCGATACAGTACGGTGTACAGAAAAATATCTACACGCGATACGAGAAAATTCAACCAGAATTTTAAAAATATCATATTCTCGCTTTCCTTCGAATCCCGGTAAAAATAAATAATAACTCCTGGTAACAAAATCATATTTGCCCTTTGCTTCGAATGGGGGTAAAAAAATTAATGCCTGCAAAAAAAACTCATTTCCAGTTTCTTGGAACACGTCAGTAAAAGATAACCATCCGATAGAATCGTCTTTAAAAAAAAAATAGTTTTTTCCGTTTACTTTAAACGCGTCGGTAAAAAAATCTTCTGATAGAATAGCCTTGAAAAAAGAAACTTTTTTCAGACTATTCTAACACGTAAAACTTGAAAAACAAAGTACGTACTCTGCAAGTGAAGATTCTTATTAAATCGATGACCCTTTGAACGTCCCGTATGGAAATTCGATGCGTCGTATACGGAGTAAATATGTCTTAACAGTATATCTATTTCACGGTGTCGATGACTCGACATCCGATAGAGAGTGCAATAACTTACGTATACGCCTCTGTGATATCTAACGATATATATAAACGGTGCGCGCCAGGGGCTTTGCCACCTGCGAAGCTATATAATAGACAGGAAACATTAGCCAGGATTATTGATCATTATTATTTGTGGCATTGGCTCATTATAATGCGAGAGGAGATATGGCAGCGTACAGGAGCTGGTAGGAGTCAGCGGCACCCACCGCGAAACGATGAGGTGTGTGCGTGACTGCGTGTTTTCCCAGCTACAGCTACTATGCGCTCGTTGATCCCCCTTGCCCGTCGCCGCATCCACACCGGTATGGTCCCGATGCGACTACCACCGGTCTCTCACTCTTTCTGCCGTGCCGCCGCGGTAATGGTATAGTTCACGGCTGTTCAACTTTCCTTAGAGCAGTATAAACTATCAAGATTCACATACCGCCACGTATGACTCACGTCAACGCAATGAAAACAAGCCAACTCTCGCGCTAGTCTCGCCCGCGATCTTTCCCTCTCCGTACGCTTCTTCTTCGTTTGATTTTTTTTTTGCTTTTTTTTTGCCTCTTCTTCTCTTACCGCGAGCGCGCCACTCGTTACTGCGGGACAATAATAGCTGTCGAGATATTGCACTCATTTGAATTGCGGCCTCCGCACGAAATTAGATAACTTTCCTTGCCAAGAAGTAGAATTTACAAATGCGCGCACACACACACACACACACACACCCACACTCACATTTAGATAGAGATATAATATATTTTCTTTCGAGTATAAACCGAGAATTGTGGTGTGCTTTTCTTTTTATTTGTGTTTTTTTTTCGGCCAAGCTGTAATTAGAATCCACAATCGAGAGCTTATTATTGTAGTAGAAGTGAGATTGTGCGTAGAGGGGGGGACTTAGCGATGTGACTCAGTATTCGTTATCCATAACGTTCGCGACCGGACTTCGAGCGATAAAGATGCGAATGACTTTTATCACGGTTATCTTCGCAGACAATGGTTTAAAAATATGTTTATTACGGAAGTAAGGATGTGGAGAAGTAGTTATGAGAAACCTACACGCGCGATTCAGTAAAACAAAAAAAAAACGAGGAGTGAATAAGTCTCAGAAAAACTTCATTGACCTGTTTTTTTTTTAAATTTCTTAAAGCCACTTAGTCCGCGAACCGAAATTAGTTACTTTGCCATTTTAACAGAGTCATTGTGTAATACATAAAACCCTCGAAAGTTTTCAGTTTAATTCGATATAAATACTGAAATGAATTTTTTTTTAAGTTAAATAAGTTACTGATTAATTTAATCGAATCGCGATGGACCGCGATATATGCCGCTGTCCAGTTCGGGATATCCTTGCGACACGAGCTCGGCTATGGCTCTGAAAATAAAAATATTTAATCGATCAATGAAAAACTTTTTATCCATCGTCGAAATTCATCATTAGAAAAATGAGAAATTTACCTCAGTAAATGTCCTTCTGGACCGTCCCATTTTATGGTTCCAGGATGAGATATTTTGTATTCCAACAACGTCTCTAATTCTTGGCGAAGTCGCTGCAATTATAGAGAATAAAAACTTTATATTTTCGACATCGTACAATCTGTAGGTACATCGTAAGTACATCGTGCAACTTGTAGGTACCTGAATGAGTCCAGCAGTCTTTGTTTCACAGCGAATAGACAGCGATGCGTTCAGCACGATATTGCAAGATTTCTCTCGAGATTCTGGACAAAAAATGTGAAAACTTTAACAATTTATTATCGTGACTTATTACGTCCATTAACATAAGTTATTACGTTTATTAACGACCTATTGCGTAACGTAACCTATTACGTTTAGTAACGTAACCTATTACGTTTAGTAACGCAACTTATTACGGCTATTACCGTAAGTTATTAAGTTTATTACGTTTAACGTTTTATTAACGTACAATTACTGAAAAATTGATCGTTCACTCACGTATGGTGCATTTCGGCGCCGCGAAGAGCAAAGCGACGCAACTGACGCTTGTGGTGTCGTGAAGATAAATCGCCGTCGATCGTTGCTTGAGGAAGTACGTTAGATACTGAGTTGGCAAGTTGGACACTCTGGCGTTTATACTGCCCGGATGAATTTTCACCGTGCCGTCGCTGTCTGTTTTTATTCTTGGAAATCCCTTTGGATTTCTGAAAATGTAATTAATTTTTACGGTCAACAAAATGGACATAAAATTATCTATGTTTCGCGTGAATTTTACTCACACAACAGTAGCGACGTTTGGATACAGTCCAGCACAAACTATGGCTTTGATCATCGCCAGATCGTGTGAATTTCGATTGGATCGCGGATCGTGAGGATCCTCGCAGTCGAGAAATTTCATCTCGCAAAGATGCCGAGCGAATTGTCGTTTCATGTCCGACAGAAGCTTCAGAGTATTCCAGGATAAAAAATTCTCGTAGCAGAATCGTCTAGCTTGGCCGCTAGCAAACGATGACTCGTATCTTCGCAGAGCTTCGGCCAGAGCTATGTGATCGCTGAATTGGCCCAAGCCGAGCTCTAATTTCCTTTTGTTCGCCTCGTCCGATTTGCCGAACGGGCAGTAAAAAGCGTCTTTGAACGAGAGACTAGCGGCGATCGCGAAAACTGGCTCAACGCATGAGAAAAGCGATGCCCAGATAATCATTTTCCCTGCAACAAATAAATATAATTAAATAAAACTAAATAGATAGCGCGAAGATTGCACTACTTAAAATAAGGGATATTCCATTTGCACTGGTTTTACCTGTTCTGGGATCGAGAGGCAATTTCGCCAAGTGATAACCGAGAGGGGTCAAGTGCTCGTTAGTATCGAGAGCGTTGAGAGTTCTAAGTAATTCCAGAGATAGTTCTATCGCTCGCGGTTCCGGTGGATCCATCACGCTCCTCAGAAACAATTCGACTTTGCCAAGCTGCAATATCTTCGCCTGGAGAATAACTTGCTCCAGAGGTGTCCTCAGCATCTCTGGCGATGGATACTGCTCGAATGTACTCTCTCGCGCTTTTGAGTACAAGTGATAGCATTCACCCGGCTGAACTCTGCATTCGAAGACAAATTATTGATTCCTGTAGAATATTTGATCAGTAGTTTTTAATTTTCTTTACCTGCCGGCACGTCCTCGACGCTGCTTCGCGTTAGCTAACGATATCCACTCGGGTTCGAGCGTCTCAATGTTCTTCGTTATATCGAATCTCGTGAGTTTCGTACGACCACAATCTACGACGTAGACTACATCCTCGATGGTTATTGAAGTTTCGGCGATAGATGTTGCTATTATTATTTTACGTATTCCTTCGGGCGGTGGTTTGAATATGAGCTTTTGCTCGACCGTTGGCATTCGCGAGTGAAGAGGATAAATGACACACTTGTCTGAAAAATAAACGAACATTGAATTGCCTTTCTCCTCAAATCCATGCTGCTAGATATAGATTTTTTTTCAAATGTCGCCTCACGTGGAGGAAATTGTCCGCTCTCCAGCAGCAACTGAGTCAACTTCGTTATGTCCATCATTCCCGGAAGAAAAACGAGAATGGCTCCGGGACCTTTTCTCTTGTCAATGTACTCGATCAATGATACCATGAGCTCGAGAGATAGCTCCTCGCTGTTGGGATTTCGTAGTTCAGTCGTAACTTCCCTGGAATATTTTTTCTGCAAATTTTATCGATGTTTTTTGTTTTTACATATACGCCCATGTGAAAATCGGAAGGATGAATGTGAGAAACACTTGCCTGCATTTCCATCAATCGTATAGCTGGTTTTATAAAATCCTCGAACTCGTTGACTTGGCCCTGCATGTTCTTCGCCTTCTTTGTAAGTTTTGGATCTTGCATCGGAAACCGGAAGCTGTGAAAATTCATTGGTTTGGCGCACTTGAGGATTCTTGGAGGGATAAAAAAATATGCTGCTCCCTTACCGAGTTACCTCGAGTACGTCTTCGAGGAAATAGTCTTTAACCGGATACGTGAATCCGGGAATGTGAATGTTGGGACAATTGTCATAGTAGGATGAGAATCTATCGGAGTTGAGGGTCGCACTCATTAAAATTACTTTCAGATCTGGTCTCTGTTTGGAAACGAAAAACAAAATTAATATCAATAACACATCGGAGGTAATCTTCGAATATAATTGACTTACTTTAGGAATGATTTGTTTTAAGAGCGTGATGATAAAATCGCTCTCCGTGTTTCTCTCGTGGATCTCATCCAATATCACGTGAGAAAAGTCTCGCAAAGCAGGATCACTCTGCATATATTGTAGCAATAGACCCGTTGTGCAGAACAGTATACTTCCGTGATCTCTTGTCGGGATTCTGCAAAGAAAATATTCCTTTTAGTATTCGCTTTATAACCAGAAAAAGTCAGAAATTTTCATTTTTTTTTTACATACTTTTCCAATCTGATCTGATAACCGACGGATTTTCCGAGATTCTCAGCTCTCTCGGCTGCGACCCTTTCGGCCACGGAGATTGCGGATATTCTTCTCGGTTGCGTGCAAACTACTTTAGTCACACTACCGTTGCCCCGCTCTATCGCGTCGTCAAGAATAAATTGAGCTACTTGTGTCGTTTTGCCGCAACCTGGAAGTTAAAATCAAACAAAATTTCAGTGATTCAGATTCGATTTTTTTTTCTTTTTTTTTTTGCGTTTTTATGTATCTCAATACGAACAAATGATGAAAATTCGGATAGAATTTTCTGAACAATTTATTAATAATATCTTCTTAATAATATTTATGCACATAATAAGCGTATAAAAAAAGACTATTGAACATCCCTATGACAGTTAAACTTACCGGTCTCTCCGCTGATTACCATGACTTGATTATTATTCACGAGATCAAGAATAGATTGTCGCATATTGTAAGATGGCAATTTGGCGCGAAAATTCATCATACTCTTGTAGCCACTTGAATTCTGCCTCTCCTTGTGTTCCTCCAACAGTTTGGCATCCAGATCCGTATTCTTGTGAAGTTTTGAAGCCAAAAGCAGTGCCTTCGATAAGTTCTGTTGTATGTTGCCTGACACAATCTCCAGGAATTTTCTCTTGAACTGAGAGTCGCCTATGTGAGTGTATCTTGCGCCTATGCTGTTGTCCGCTCTGAAGCCACCCTCCTGTCCCCATCTGGGTGCATAAGGAGGCTTGGTCTCTTCTAGCATCAACTCTATATTTTCCAAGACGGCAGGATCCAATTGGAAGCCAACAGAGGCTTTCGACTCTTGCTGCTGTTCCTTGGCATTTTTCCTATTCTTGTCTCTGTAATAGAGACCTATGGCTTTGCCGCTAAGGTGCGCAGGATGACCTCCTCCGCGTCCTCTGCCTCTGCCGCTACTGAACTCCGAAGGTCTGTCCGACATTCCGTACTGCCTTTGTCCACCCCTGTGCTGTCGATGATCAGAATTTCCATCTGTATGAAGGAGAAACATGGTTTTATCATTGAGGTAAATAAAATCATAATTTCCAGCAACCGCTAGTAGTTTGAGGCAAGAAAAAAAAATGTCATCCGCAATGACAAATGTCAACGCAACAATAATTTTTCGAGTCGCACGACAAAGATAATGTCACGCACGAAGTTCAGATTTTTGTTTAAAAAAAAAGAAAATATATCCAGCGATCGAATAATTGTGTCAATATTTTTTTTTTTTAAAGCAAAAAGTTATCAAAGATCAAGGAGCCAGTTAAGAAGTGGGGTTAGCCGGGTTAAATTAGGGATTCACCGACCCCGTCGGGATTGCGATCCGCGTCCATAGTTGGGCATGTATTCAGCCATAGTTCGATCCAATTGAATAATCCTTCTATGATTGTTTGTTATTAGTCGAAATACTTGCATAGATAGTAGTTGTCATCGTTATTAAAGAAATAATTATTGTGACACTAGTCAAAACACTCGCGACTGGGCTCGTAGTAAACGTACTACGGTCGTCAAGTTGGTAAGTGGTCGATTTATTTTATTTTTTTAATGTCTCAACAATACGATATTATTTATTGTAATATTTTTGGGAATTAATGAAGCGATGTTTAATTAGTCCACAGTTGTACGAGAATTTTTCACGACTAACGATTATTTTCGTCAAAACATGTCAACATTTGACATTCCGGAAGTGAAGGCGTCCTCGTCGATCTGCAGAGAACGCTTCTACGTCTTTTTCCGGTCCGTTCGTCGGGTGTACAAGAACTGTTACCAAAATGGTAAGATCGGTTATCGTGTATTTAACGTTCAATCGGTTTACAAAATAGATAATCATGCGCCCAAAACATTTCTCCACAATACCGTGCGACGATTGTTTCTAATATTTATGTGAAAAGATTAAAATTTACGTGACTTGCGACGTGTTTACAGTGAGGTTGTGTTCGCTCGTGACTTCGTCGAACAATGCCAATGTTTCGTGTTTATTCATCTTTCCAGATATAATATTTGCTGTCAATGACGATTTTCAAAAAATAATATTGTGTTTTGTCCAATTTTTCATTGAAATGTATTCATTGAGTGGGGAGAATTAATTTTCCCGATGCGTTACATTTCTCTTCGGTGTTAGGCGGCATGCACGATCCAAACAAACATTAAAAATATGCTTTACGATGCGATCACTCCTTCCTATCAGTTTTCCGCGGCGAAATAAGAGTTTTCTCTTCCGTTACAAATAACCGATTTGTTGATTGTAAGAAAGTTATGGCAGAGGAATTAACGAAATATTTGTTATTGACAGGCCAAGCGTACCAAGAAGGTAGGAATCACCGGAAAGTATGGAACCCGTTATGGTGCTTCCCTCAGAAAAATGGTCAAGAAGATGGAAATAACGCAACACAGCAAGTACACCTGCACGTTCTGCGGCAAAGTGAGTATCCAAACTGGAGAGATTATTTTTTCCATATGCATGTGCGGAGAGATCTAATGTTCATTGATGCTTCTTTCCAGGATGCCATGAAGCGCAGCGTAGTCGGAATCTGGTCCTGTAAAAGGTGCAAGAGGACTGTGGCCGGTGGTGCCTGGGTGTACTCTACGACAGCTGCCGCTTCAGTAAGATCGGCGGTCCGCCGATTGCGCGAGGTTAAGGAACAATAAATCTACTAAATAAACTTGTTTTTTCAAGTACATCTCTCTGCGTCTTCTTGCTAAAAACCCAGAAACCTTAGATTTTTGTCTGTCCTCTGTATTTAAACATCTAGGAAAAGGATATTATTTGAGGAGGTTTCATACTTCAAGTAATTAATTTTTTTGCAATTTGCTTGGAACCATTTTTTGCAATTTGCTTGGAACCATTTTTTGCAATTTGCTTGGAACAATTATAACAAGTTCGAGGACAATGCGTTTGTCCTTTTCATGTTCACAAAATCGTGCTTCTTACACGTTTTCAAAGCTCCTTTGCGCCGGCATAGATTTGACTAACGATAACTTTAGGTATCCAGGAGTGAGTGGAAAGAAAATTTTCACAAATTTAATAACAAAGACCTGTATTGACGGATATTATCATAGCTCTACAAGCGACGCGACAATTCGTTAACATAGAGGTTCATCGAATTGCGCTTACAAGTTGTTCTGGAATGAAGGAAGATGCTTCTCAGTTGGAACGTATATTGTGTGATGAAATAAACTGAAGAGAAAAAAACAACCGAACATAGAGGATAATACTGTATCGTTGTATTATCATATGCGGTATATAAAAATGCGGCATAGAAACATCTGCATTTATGAACGATTAAGAAATATGGAAGAGCATTCAAAAATTGAGTTCATTAAAATGACATCAACTCACATCGTGGGGTTTTTTTTTCTCACAATCGACGGAGCTCCTTACAAACTAACGCAATCTTATCACTGATATCGATATTCCAGAAGTACTGTACAACGCTTGCGCCTCGTATAACTGTTTTTAAAAATTATTCTATTGCTGTGTGAAGTAAAATTTTGTTTTCTGTTCGCGAGTCGGTCGAAAGTAACGAAGCTGGAAACGGGATCGTACTATTATCGCAATATTACGTCTGTACATGTTTCATAGTCGAACGATCGTGTCGCTGTTTTTATTTGAACTATCGGGGAAATAACCTTATAGCGCACAACACTCAGAGGCACGTCCGGGTTGTTAAATTAGCGAGAGATTTATTATTTCCTCATCGATATTCAATGATTCTCTTCATTGACGAGCTACGTGTTTTTTTTTGTTCTTTTCTTTAAAAACTATCAAATATTTTATACATACAAACGAGGAGATTCGGGCGACGAGCACACGAGTATTGATGAAATATTAACAAATACGTGTGCCGGGGGAGGGATCTTAAGATTCTTTTCTCTGCCACACAAGTTGAGCGTGGAAAATCGGTATTATCGATTATTAGTATACACAAGTGCCAGAGCATGATCTTGCTACTTCAATTGTTTTTTTTTTTCTTTTCTTTTTACAAGTAGAAAATAGATTTACTCCGCGAACAATGTTTAATTCAATTGTAGTTCGCCGCAAGCAGATTCTATATATCGTTATTATTAAAACGCCACCGAAGTGAGCATCAAGTTTAACGAGAAGGCGATTGCTCACAATTCAATGACGAATTTACCGTAGCCACACGTTTTCTCTCATTCCACTTCTTTTCTCACTTTGCTTAACATCGTAAAATCAACGCGAGGGCTGTACAAAAATAAATACTGCAATCTACGAAATAACTAATTAAATAGTATACCGTTGCACCGTCACCATAACTATGGGGATAATCGTTTATTTGCTTTTTCCTTGTTGTCGTTTTGTTTAATAATCGGAGTACCGCAAGTTCCGCGACATATTCATTAACGCGAATGCGTTTTGGAAAGGGGTGGGGAAAAAGCGTAAAACAGATATGGGAAGGACTTCATTAATCTCATTGAACGTTGGAAACTTAAGGAAATTATATCCATCAACAATTTGAATTCAGCTCGAGTGACCAGGTATTCGCATTAACGAAAAAAAAAAAACGATCGAGCCACTCGGTCGAATCCACGTATAAGTACAATCTTCTTAAAGAACGAGGTATATAACGCCGTTTTTATATTTAAAATTATGATGTTGTTCTGTTATTTTTTTTCTTTCTTTGTAATATGATGAAGCGAGGAACTATTTAGAGTAAACAGTATAAAAAGATTCAGTGCTCCCCCCTATACGCTAAACGGATTGTACATACAAGTCGCTATGTTCTAGTAAGTAAATTCGTCTCTCCACTCTTGCACTCTTAAACATCCACATCGGTCATATAATAGCTAAGAAAATTTCGCGTCGATTGACGCAGAAAAAAAAAAGAAAGTAAACATTCGTGTAAATATGACCATTGCACACATCCCAAGTGACGAAACATTTCGTCAATTAACTTGTGTTCTCTATGTCAACAATTATTTTATTTAATAACAGTTGTCTGATATGCTTCATCTACCGCCCACCTAGAAATTCTTCACTTATGTGTCTACGACGCAATCACGTATTTTTTAATCTCTTGCGCCCGGAAAAGAAAATCTCTTTTTATCTCGCACGCACTCAAAACATTCTGCTTTTACCGGTCTCTCTTTCTCTCTATCTCTTCAGGTGCAATTATCAAGGCGTACCACAAAAATGGCAGTAAATGCACGATACTGCTATTGATATTTCTACAAAAAAATAAAATAAAAAGCCCGAGAATTATTTATTATTCGAGGAAAAAAAAACGATGATCTGTCGCACCGGCTCAATGCTTAACGCGGTCGATAGTCAATTCATTTTTAAAATCGTCACTCAATCTCCACTATTAACTTCTTACTCGTATCGTTAATCTCATCGTTAACTTATCTCTCGCTGTATGCGTCAGTTTTCTTTGTGTGTTGCCTCGGAGACAACCGCAAGACTCACCAATGCTCTCTAGGAGTCAGTGGTCGTATTAGAATTTGTTAAATACATCAACAAGTATTGCGAGCAGTTCTTGTTACCGAAAGCTGCCCGATATTAGCTAGCCTGCCACTTGAATTTGCTCTTCATTATCCACTTTTGGCCCAAGCTGTGAGGATCGCACGGAGCAAGAACAGGCAGTGCCGCGTCGCCTGGCCGTGGTATCGACAAACAATGACCCGTATTTGTGTGCCTTATCATCTTCGTCTGCAACAAGTAAATAATCGTCGATAATAAAGTAGTTACAAAGTTAAATATAAGAGTATAACGAAGTTAAAAATAAAAGTATGATGAAGTTAAATATAAAAGTATAACGATGTCAAATACAAGAGTATAATGAAGATAAATATAAAAGTATAATGAAGTTAAATATAAAATTACCTCTTCGTTGTATACCCAAGCTTGATTGCCGCCCATTCCGTGGCAGCGAACTATTTTAACGGGACCCAGCGGACTGGCAGCGTCGAGGCACATGTCGTCCGACATTATTTGCTGCCTTTTCGTATACGCGAAGACCTTAAAGAACAAATAAAAAAAAAATTTCTTTTTATGAGTCATTGGAAAAAAATTATCCCGCTGTTTTTGCGGTCATTCTACTGACCTGATTGCCTCCCAATCCATGACAATAACTGAGCCCAACGTTCTCGCCGGTTCTTCTTCCCATCGTGTCCAAGCAATTCCGCATTTCGACGTTCTTGACGTCGCCGAGATAATAATAATCCAGAGGCATCGGCGATTCCGGATATATATTTTCCAGATACCACCTGAAGCTCTTGCACTTCAGCTTTTCCCGAAGCTTAACCCGCTCGGAAACATCACCGACCGGTACATTTCGGGCACCTGAAAAATACATTGTGACATTCAGAAAAATCGCACGAACGAAATTCCCAAGAATTTACAATTTTTCAAAAAATACAATTTCTCTAGTGCCGGTGCTCGTGTGATTTCGTGTGCTTCGTATGAAAAATGAAATTGGACGTGATACGATTATGCGTGCTTAACGAAACATCGTGACAACGTGTGTTTTCTGCCATAAGCTCTCGCAATGAAACCTAAAATAATAAAACTATTACACGGTACGAAATTCTATCTATCGAGACTTCGAAATATTCATCACTTCGGACGGAGTTAGGCAGTGTAAATTTTTAATTCCCGTAACGTCCAGAATTGCAGTACAATTTTTCAATGCAATTAGAATTCTTCAATTGCAATTACAAAAGTTGCAATAAATATTTTGCCGATCTCCGTCTTCGGTGTTGTCTTGCATGCAAAAATTGTCGGTTGTCGCGACACAAGGACACAATAAATATTAGAATATAAACAGGGAATACGATATAATCACGAAGTTCAGAAGTGAATAAAAAGTGTGAATCCTATTAACGGGTATCTGATAAAGAGACATCGTCGTAGTAGTAAATCCATAGCTTGTAGAATTCATGCTGATACATAGTGGTACAATATAGTTTCTAGTTTCTAACTATGAACATGCTTGGCAGGCATAGGTAGGCTCTTAAGCTCTCGGCGATTCTCGTTAATTCTGTACATTTTGCTTTTTTTTTCGTTCTCTGGTGTTAGTGCTACCTGGATTAATGTTGTAATAGAAGTACTTCCACTGATCCAACCAGACCTCTGCGAGCCTCGCATTGTTGTGGTTGACTATCTTGCTCGTACCACCGGGGAAGGTGTACGGCGTCGACTTACGGAAAACATGCCCAACGTGGGAGCAAGTCGCTATTTCCAATGTCCCACCACACATCCATATCTAACCAACTCATTTCTGTTAGTATGTTAGCGATTATATATTCACGTCAGGCTGATAAAAAAAAAGTTAACTTAAAAAAAATTTCGTAAATATAATAAACTCCATCGAATTGGTTTGGTTTTTTTTTTTCCCCTAAAAGAACGATAATGATCAGCATCGGAACGGCCTCGTGGAACAGCTGTTCTCACCACCTACACAACGGCTAGGCTTGAATAAATACATTTAACATGAGAAAAGCATGTCTGATGTTAGTCGAGTTGGATGGATGAGTGGTTAAGACGCTTACAATTAATATTCGCAATAAGAACTTCTGAAATATAAAGAAATATTAATTTCGTCGAATACCTCAAAAGCGCGCTCGGTTGGAAGCTTATATCAGATACCCGTTCGTACGAAGCATTCGCAACTTCTCCACCCTTTCTCTCTTTCTCTCTTTTTTTTTCATTATTTATCACTTCCTGAAAATCGTGCAGTTGATAACAAAAATTGAAGCTCTGCAGTTACCCACGTAGATCGGTTATATCGCAGCCTCGACGATAGATCATTCGGGAAGACGTTTATATTACGATTAATGGCGCGAAGAGGCAAGATAAAAAAGTATGCACGTAAGAGAGGTATTAAAAGAATCGTCTCGTTCGTTCGGCAGGTAAAAATTACCTTCGAACCGGAGACAACTCGCGAATGACAAACGAGCGAGATATTATTTATCTTTAAATAGGCGATAATAAAGCTGTCACATCTTTGATTTCTTTTTTTCTCACACTTGACAAAAGTATACAAGAGATATGAAAATACAAGGCGAAGGTAATATGCGAGCGGCTTTCAGTTAGCAATAATAATGACAATAATAATAATAATAATAATAATAACAATAACGGACATCAATCTTTTTCAATTTTACAATCAAATAGGATAGGCTAACCTGGGTTCATGGCATAGTAAAAGTCTCTCCACTCATCCATCCAGACCTCGGCAACCCTCGCGGCGTTGTGAAGTACAATCTTGCTGACACCGCCGGGAAACGTGTACGGCGACTTGTCACGGAAAACATGACCGACGTGCGAACACGGACTGATTTCTAAGATTCCACCGCACTGCCAGACCTACAATCAACTCTGTTATAGTTTTACAAATTTTATTCCGCAGCTGTTGTTTCATCTTCTATTGCGTGCGTCACCGCGTTCCGTTATCCCCGTCTACGTCATCACGCCGCGTTACAAATTGTCTTTCTGCAAATTCTATCTATCCTGATCCCGCGATTATAACAGATGGAGGAGACTCCGTCGGTTGCGCGACGAGACAAATAGCCTGCGACGCGTACGGTGGATTGCTAATTTGTGCATCCAGTTATTTTCGCAACGGGGACAAGTCGATGGATTTTTATTATTTCGAACTTTCGTATCTCGGCAATTATAAATCGTACGTAAATGAGCTACAAATAAATGTTTGAGGCTTCGAGCGCGGGGTAATTGGGACCGATCTAATTTCTCCAGGGTCTTTTTGCCGAGATACGGAGGTCCGATAAGGTTAATTATAGCTTATAAAAAAATAACTTGTTCTATATAATGTTATGCACATACAGTCACGTATATTGGACGAAGAAAATGGTTACTAATTTTAGGATCGAAGTGATTTTCGATAATAATTCTTTTTTTTTTTTTCTTTCGAACTCACCCTGAAGCTCATCTCGAGATTCTCGCCGCCCCAGATATCCATACCTTCGTCGTATGCTCCCAATTCGTAAAAGTATTCTTTGTCGATGGAGAATAACCCACCGGCCATTGTCGGCGTTCGAAGCGGTGCCGTTCTGTCGCCGTTTCTCCTGTCCATTTCTCTCTGCGCTACTCTGTACCTGAATAACGAAGAAGAAAAAACCGATAAATTTGTACAATCAATGAATAATGAGAGCCTAAGAATAAATTTAGTTGAAGCCGCGACGGGAAAACGATTCGTCGGGTTTGTACCATCTAAAATTGAGCTTCCAGTTGAAGCCTCCCCAGGTCATGTCGCTCGCCGTGATGTACTCGAAGGTATCGTCACCGATAACATCGATAATCGGACAAACAACCGTCGTTCTGTCCTCGGCGATTCGTGCGAGAAGAGGCTCGAGCCATCCCTCCGTGCACTCGCAGTGAGCGTCCAGAAACGTTATCACTTGACCCTTTACGTGTTTCGCGCCCAAAAGTCGCGCTCTTATCAAGCCCGAACGCTTCTCCGTACGAAACACGTAAGTCGGCACTGGCAAAGTCTTTACGTAGTTTTCGAGATCCTGTTTAAGATGATCTGAAAATTTACAAACGATTCCATCAAACATTTTATCTTGCAACGGATGCGTATACAAAAAAAAAAAAAATGCTTCCCCTTAATCAGGCTTAAATTACTTTTGATACCGCTCGTGGATCAAAATACAATCATCGTTTTATAAAAATATCGTCAATAATGATAATAATTAGTTCATCTTATATAGATTTTGGAAAACTGTGGATTTGGATGTTTGTACCACATAGTGTATGGAATGAAATTGGTAAATCCAAAATCCATCCCACATGCTATATCTTCGAAAATTCGGTTTTCATAGTGTATGGAACGGATTTCGAAATTCCATTTTATCTGCTATAATTTCGGAATTACGGTTTTCCTTAGCATATCGAATGGATATCGAAATTGAGAAATTCGATTCCATATCGGATGTGTTTCCACGTGGTATGAACCATGCGATCGCGCGAGCCAAAACCAAGTAAATCACAAACGGAATAGAAATGGATATTTTACTGAAATATCGTTCTCACATCTTTAATTCACGACATGAGAATACCACGAATAAAATAAAAAAAATGTGCATGTTTATTTACGCAACGAAAAGCTCACCTCGTTCGCTGGCGTCGTCGACGAGTATAATTTCTTTGAGTAGGGTCTTCGGCGATCTGTTGATGACCGACCAGACAGTCCTGAGCAGCGTGCTCCAAGCCTCGTTGTGAAAGACGATGACGATGCTGGTGTGCGGCAGGTACTTTGGATACTTTTTATTCTTGCATCCGTCGAGTCTGACGTCTTTGAGCGATCGATTCAGCGATATCATGTCGCTAGCCATGAGATTGAACTGATTCAGTTTGAAGAGTTCCTGCTGTTTGGCTTCGTTCTCCGGTGGTATGCGAACCGCCGACCCTAATTCTCCTGGGCTCCCTTTGTTTTCTCTTACTGACTTTGCCGGTCGCCACAAGTGAAGCTCCGATTGTTTGTATCGCCTGTGGCCGTTCTCCGGCTGTGGCTCGCCACGAAACGCTTCGACCCGCGGCTGACTCTCTTCCGTCAGAGTTTGCTTGCTGCTCTCCGTGCAGCCCCATCCCGAACCCCCGATGCAGTCCGAATAGAACATTAGCACCATCACGTCTACCAGGAACCACACCAGCGACGTCAGCAGTATCACCTGACACGTGTGTATGCGAATCTTCGAGCGAAACATCTTTGTAGCTTTTTGTCGAACGTTGAGGAATTTTCGCCTCCGGCGATACTGAGCTCATCACCCCGTTCGTTCTTCTCCTCTCCCCTATGTTTTCCGGCTTCTACGAGGGGGACGATGATTCGCCGACTATCCTTATTTATAATATCTCCCAATATCACTACCTTGCCGCTTCAGACCGCTGATAAGATTAATCTCGTGGCGAACTCTTGTTGTCTCTCATGACGCATCCGGAAGACGCCCTGCGATAAGGACAGAGAAAATAAACGTAGTGGTTAGAAATTGATAAAAAAAAAAAAACAAAACAAAAAACGCATCAATTCGTCCGGCTCGGCTTCGTTGGCGATATCCGGCCATAGGTTATCGCGCCGATGTCGCTGCATGGAGGTATATCAAATATCGTATTGACTTTAGCATCGGAACACTGTCAGTCGCGCGAATGAAAATAGAGCGGTCGTGCTGTTATGAAGATATTTAATTCACGACCGGTCCGTTATTCCTCGGGTCCGACAAATCGGTCACGCGATACTGTATTCACCGAGCGCAGGTAACCTGCGATTTTGGACGGCTCGCGTGTTTCCATTAGTCACTTTTAGGAGTCTACGGAAACGGTCTCGTCGTGCGTGTATCTCATAGATATAAATTCAACCGTCGAGATTTCACAATTTATTTTTTGTCGTTTCTATTCCACCCGAAACGAGCCCGTGTATCGCATATCCGAGTTTTCATTATTCTCAACGTACTGAGCGTAGCGCAAGCGGTCGGTATGTGTAAACATGGTAACGGATAGGAGGAAATGAAATTAAATCGACTTTATTACTCTCCGGCGCGAACGGCTCGTTTTGACGAGCACGCGAATTGTGTAACGTGGCAAACGTCGCGTGGCAAACGTCGCGTGTGTGTGTGTTCATAAATGACACATTGTCGCGTAGAGACGACAGCGGAATGCGAACGATAAATATTCGTCCGTTGACCGACAAAATTCACGGCGTATGAAACGCAGCGCTAGCGATGAGTCGAAGGCAATTATCCTCGAAGATATGTAATTGACGGGGATTTAGCGCTGCCTGTCGTTCGCGCTGCGCGCAAAATAATTGAACTACTTTGAGGACGCTCCGAACGGCTTCGCGGCTTCAACGGCGGCGACAGATCTCTCAGTGTAACGGCCAAAGTTTACTTCACTGCGGTAAATTGACTCTGATTAGTTCAACGACGAAAATTTTCACGCTACATTGTACCGGAGAGTGAAACCGCGAACTGCGCCATGCAATCGCTGAATTCTCTCCGCGGCAAGTGGAATCCTTACACCGAGGGGAATTAAGGACGATGCGGTTACGATGCGACGGTCAAGTTCGTCCGGTGATTCCATTGGCAATTTTTTCCACTCTACACTGAGAAAAAAAAAAAAACGGTGGATTAACCGAATTCGCGGTCACGCACGTTCAAAGTTGTTATTTGGCTGGTACAACTAAATAATTCTTTTTTTTTTTTTTAACGATTATTCGTTTCAGTCGATTCAAAATATTTCGATTCAATGAAATTTTTTTATTATACCAACTAAATAACGCTTTTGAACGTGGAGGAACGCACCTTGGTTAATCCAGCAATTTTTTTTTTCTCGGTGCAGTAAAATAGAAGGTATTGTTTAGTTACGAAAAAATAGCGCTAAAATTAAAAAAAAATCTCCGTAAATATTGTCATCATCAGAGATGCGAGAATCACGCTATTGGATGTAAAAAAAAATGTTTATACTATTTTTAATAATTGAAGTACTTTGAGGGCGATCCGAGCAGCTTCGCGGCTTCAACAGCGGCGACAAATCTCTCTGTGCAACTACCAAAGTTTACTGCTCTACGTTAAATTGAGTCCGATTCGTTCAACCGCGAAAATTTCCACACAACAATCTACCGGAGAGTGAAACGCGAATCGTGCCATGTAGTCGCTAAATTCTCTGCACGGGAAATGGAATCCTTACACCAACGGAAATTGGAGACAATCCGGTTGCGATGCGACGGTCAAATTCCTCCGACGACTTTGGCAACAAAAAAAAAAAATGGATCTTTTTTACTCCAGTAAAGCGGAAAGCATTGTTTAGCTATAAAAACTTACGGCTAGAGTTTTTAAGAATCATCCGTAAATATTGTCATCATCAGAGATACGAAAATAACGATATCGGGTGTAAAAAAAAGTTTATGCTACTTTTATCGCGAAGTACCTGAGCGTAAAATAATGGAAATACTTTGAGGGCGATCCCGAGTAGCTTTGCAGCTTCAACAGTCGCTACAAATCTCTCTCTGTGTAACAGTCAAAGTTTACTGCTCTGCGTTAAATTGACTCCGGTTCGATAAACCGCGAAAATTTCCACACAACAATCTACCGGACAGTCAAACGGCAATCGTGCCATGTAATCGCTAAATTCTCTGCACGGCAAATGGAATCCTTACACCGACGAAAAGTAGAGACGATCCGGTTACGATGCATAGGTCAAATTCCTCCGAGGATTCTATTGGCAAAAAAAAAAAAAAAAAAAAAAAAAAAAAAAAAAAAATGGAGTCTTTTTACTCCGGTAAAGTGGAAATTGCATTGTTTCGCTACAAAAAATTGCGGCAATCATTTTTTTCAAATCATCCACACCGAAGAAAAGCTTGGCAATATCAAACTAAGCTGCGGCTGCGCGTGGCGAAGGAAATATTTGGTCGCTTGATAGAAATATTCAGTTGATTGAACGAATATTTAGTAGTTTGATCTAATATTTAGTTGCTTCAACGAATAGTCACTTGAATTGAACAAACATTTTGTTCAATCGACCAAATATTTCCTTCGCCACCCGCAACCGCAGCTTAAGTTGATTTTACACAGTAAAAAAGATTTGTGCATTTAACAAACCTTTTTTGTCCACAAAAGTCCACATTTTTGTAAAATGGACAAGATTTTTCTGTGTAAATTTAACAAGTAAAGAATTGTGGACGTTTGTGGACAAGAAACGTTGGTACCATTTTTACTGTGTACCAAACCTTTTTTCTGTGCATAAATATTGTTGTCATTAGAGATGCTGGTAATACGCTTTTGGGTATAAAAAAATGTTTGTATTATTTCGATCGCATTATCGTAATTTATCGCAAAGTAGAAACCTAATGGGCCGTAAAAAAAAAAAAAAAAAAAAAAAAACTGTCTCATGGTTGTCGAATATCACCTGCTGGTTTCTCTGCGTCCGCGCGTGCGGAAACGGCGCAATTGTATTATTGGAAAGCCGAAGGGAGGAAGAGAGCAAAAGCCGGATGATTCACCCACGCGTCGCAACTTCGCTGGTGCCTCGGAAACAGAGTTGCTCCGACGAGACGAGACCGCGATGGTCCGGGATCTCGGACTCTTAACCGCGACCCTTTCCCTCTTGCCATTCCCATCAGCCGACTCGCAATTCAATCGCCGGCAGTCTCCAACTTTGCGAGACGCGCAGACCGAACAAACACTCGAGCGTCCTCGACGATCGTGCACGGTTATTCTAGCCGCTGTTGAAACTTTGTACAGTTTATTAAATGACAAGAAAGCCGCTTTCATTTTTATATGGATTCTATTATTGGAACAGGGGACGAGGAGAGATAGAGAGGGGGACTTAAGAATCCGAGGTAGCGACGTTGTTACCGGGAAAAGTCTCCTCGACGATTTCATCCTTGTTTTCTATTTTTTTTTTTATATCCGCCAGCTTGTCAGCAATAAATCCTGTGGAATTTAATGGCAGGTGCTTCGCAGGATATCGATATAAATTCTTGCGACAATAATTTTCCACGTTTTTATGAGTGAAAAAAATAAATAAATCGATAGACGTTGCTGGTAGCAAAGCCGTTGCGCCTTATTCGATCTGTGAGAACAATACGGATGTAGGTGATGAATTTATGTTCGGTGCCATAAAAAAGCTATGCTTCGAGGCTCGGGCATGAATTTTCGAAGATTTTTTATTATCGCACTTCTTCTTCTTCTTCTTTCCTTTCTTGGCTATCGCCAAAAAAGCATGAGAGCATGTGCCACTATTATCGCACTTCGAAACGATACGAGCCAAAGTCCGGAGAAGACGAAAGGCGACATCATTCGAGGGCGTTGCAGGCTCGCGGCGAGAAAACGCAATTGGCCAGACGTTCCGATATTTTTTTATCCCCAGATTAAAACCCGTCTGCGACGTGTGTCGAGTGAAAATTAAATTGATCACACGATCAAAGAAAAAAAAAAAAAAAGAACATAGTTTCCTCTACGAGGAAGCAAAGGATAATCTTAAGTTCTAAAATTCGCCAACCAATACCCGATCTCTCATTAACTGATAAAATCTTTTTTAATTACCGCAACAACCGCCTCTCATGTTAACAATTACGTCTCACCTATTGTTTGCCTCAATTGACAAAGAACCGAGCGACGATGAGTTTCTTCCGCGCGCCTCCGCGCGCGACTTCGTCGGCGTACGCCGACGTCGCGGTAATGACTGGGATAACTCAATCGTTATCGCGTGACAGAGATATACGAGGTGCCGAGAGAAATTCGTCGGGGTCCTCGAAAGCGGCACGGGCGATTCGGGAAACAAGTGCCGTACTATTTTCTTTCACGAAGTACCATGCTCGGGTGCGTCGCACGTGTTTTTGTCATTCGACTCTACTTCCCCGGGCTCGCCGCAAACAACGTTCACGCGCCGCATGTAGAACAGTGGCACAAACCTGGCAAACGTTGCAAACCACGGTCGAGACTATGTGAAGGAAACGTGCGCTCGCGCACGCCCTGGTAAACACGCCACGTTGCAAATCTCATCACACGCGGCGCGAGTCCACATAGGTAATGCGGGCGCACCGGGTAGGTCGTACACTGTAGCTAAGGTGCATTAACGTCTGCAAACGAATGACCAGTGGAACCGAGCGAGTCGAGTGAAATTGCCGGGTTCTATGTGCTAAGTTAAAAACTCGGTTAAAGCCCCCTCTCCGAATCTCGGGGCTCGGCGCAGACCGGAAGTCGGAGGGGGAGAACGAACGCGAAAGAAGTCTTTCAACCCGAGCCAGGAGTAACCGAGACAGAACATTTTGCGCAGATAAAGAGTGAACGCTTCGAGGGATGGGGAGAGAGAGTTAGTTTATCATTCGAACCCGTAATTTGCGCGTCACGCCGGTGGTCCGAGCGATCGGAACGATTAGCCGAGACTGCTAATGTTATGGCTGAAGAGCGTATTGTCGTTTATTGCGCTCGGGTACTATCGTAGATCGTTGGAGAGTTTAATGTCTTCGGCGATACGGCAGTCCATTCGGCCGACTGCAACGCACGGGTTATCTCGGGACGTGCGCCTTGTATGATAGCCGGGGCCAGACGCGGTACTTGCTTTTTTCGTCGAAAATCAACTTTTGTTCGAGAGTCGAAAATTCGAAACAGGAAATTCGACTTAGCGGCGTCTCCTTGAATTTTTTTTGGCCTCTTTCGAAGCGAAGTATATAAAACCGATCCACAGCTTGTTCTTAAACTTGTTTTTATTTCTTCGTCTATTAAAGCTCTAGCTACAGTTTATTTTTATTCAGCGAAATAAAACTCGTTATTTTGTCTCAGGAGTTTCGAAAGATTAAAACAAACGAAATACGGAGGCGAATTTATATGAGAAAATATGACAGTTTTGTGAAGCGGGAAGAAGAAAGTTGAACCGTGTTGAATTTATCGACTAAGTGGGACATCGAATTTGAGGCGAACGATAACGATAACGAACCATGGGACGGTCCGCAGGTCCATCGGATCGAATAGAATTTCCGTTATTGCGACTCGGCGTACTGCGGGAACGTGGTATAATAGCATGGCGACCTGACAACCGAGAATCCACGCTCGTTCGTCCGTTTCGCGAGAGGGAGTCACGATATATCGTGATCGGTGCGAGATCCGCTTAGCTGTGGCCGTTTGTCGAGTTGACCGACTACCACCTACCTACCTACCTACCTACCTACCAACAGCACAACGTTACCGGGAGCTACCGAGCTGCGTCGTAAAACGGTAAAATACGAGGCTACCGCATACACGCTCACTCACGAGCTGTCCGAGTTGCCGATACCAGTGCAAATACCGGCGAGAGAAGCTACAGGCGAAGCTGTGTACACACACAAACACGGGAAGGCGGCGATGCGTGTATTGCGCGATACTCGAACCGGCGAATGCAGAAATCGGCCGTTCGAGCTCGAACTATCAGGAAATCCGTCCGCGTCGACGGCTAATGTACATTGAATACGTTTGACTATCGCTCATCGCCAATCTCTTTTGCGTCATCCCGCCGCGGATATCATCACGCGATATCTAAAATCATTCGCCGCTTTTCCGTTGTTTTGAGAGAATAGATGTTTTTCATTTTTTTTTTTTTTTTTTTTTTTTTTTACGGTTTTCTCTGATTGTATTGTTGATTGCACTGCAAGGGAAAAGTTGCGCAAACTGCATAGGTGAGAACTCGCTTTCACGAATTCACGAATAAGTGTTTTCCACCGAAGATCCGAGGTCGCATCTTCGAGTGACTCGAAGCGACATCTTCGAGATGTCGCTTCGCCTTAGATAAACGATCATCGGTTTGTTTGCAGTGGAATCGATAAGGTAGAATCTCAATGACGTATCTATTAAAGCGCCGTACCGATTTAACGAACAATTTAACAGCTACGAGCTCTAGAAGACAAATGGTCAGCAAACCCATGTGCCGCCTTCTGCGACTAAAATCTTAGATAACGTTTTTTATTTCCGCTATCGCGTGACGAATCAATTTTATTATTGCTACACACTGAGAGATGATCTTTATCCGGCAGTAACAAAAATGTCGATAACTCTGGCAGATTCAATTAATCGCCATAAGCCTCGCGATACGCCAAGATTTAGCGCTCCAAATAGTGCCGATTAAGGAAAATAAATAAAAATGTACACTGAAGTTAAATAAAATCTACGTTAATCGAGAAATTGTAATGTAATTGTGCACGCAACGGAAAAGTGCGCGTATACGCAGTTCCGAGTGCAACGGCGATTCGAGTCGCACGAAGCGTGTGCCCATTGTTGAACACCCGTTAGTCCAGTCGGGTAATTCGCCAGGACGCGTGAACGAAGCGCGTGCGGTCTACCCACCCGCATAATAAATCCGCGAATACGGGAATGAATACCCTGCTATACATAAGCTATGTATAATGCATGTACGTATTGCAGTGTGCGTCGCGCGAGCGTGCGGGGAACGAAAAGAGCTCGTCGACTATGGGAGGAAAACCGGTGAGCGACGCGAGTTGTCCGGAGGTTGCGGTGGCTGCGGCATTTTTCACTTGACTCGTTTCGATGCGACAGCGGAGGTGCCACCTTGATGACCTTACACGCACTCGTGCACCTCTCATTCTCTCTCCCCCTTCCTGTTGTTTTCTTTTTTCTCGGCCTCTCGCCGACTATCCGCGATAGCCGCATCCTTGTCCGTCGCCCTTTCCATCTGTGGCATTCGATGCGAGGCGTCGATGAAGCCTGAACACGTCATTTGCCACTTTAATGTGCAGGAATGCGAGAAGTTCTTGTATAAATTGAACCGTACCGAGTTGCTGGGAAAACACTTGGTTTCTGCTATTTGTGATTTTTTTACGTATTTTTTTTTTTTTTTAATATAACCGGCTTCGGAGTCGGTAACTTTGATTATAAGGTCGAAAACGAAAGGAAATTCGAGATTTTGGATAATCGCGACGGTAAGTCGCGACTATCGCGATATGTTTGCTTGAATCATTAAATCGTATGTCGCCCAAAGAGGAGAACGGACGCAAACAAAAAAATTAATGCGGGCTGCCAAAGAAATTTAAAAAAAATGTTAATTCTATTTTTAATCCTTATAATTCCATATGATATTGAAACAACGACTGCAAGACTCTCAAGGTTACATGTTATCGTTTTAATACCGTATAGAATCTTAAGAATTCAAAGTAGAATTCAAATAACGATTTTTTTTTCGTTCCCAGCCCGCAAGCGAATTTTACTTGAGTCATTGATAATTGTTTTTTCAGCGGAGTCAACTAAACCAGTCATCTTCATTCAAGATGAGATCACTTTTTCAGTTATGTTATGCGAAAAATTCCGTTTTCTCCCGCTCATCCCTACTTGTTACGAAGCGTTCCATTTCAATTAATCTACCGGATAGCTTTCGATGTTTGCTGGGTTTCATTTTCGTCGACCGGATAGCTTTCGACTGTTGACGGAATGATTTCGCTTTACTCGGGTCGTTGGATCGTTCGTATCAGCTATGCCACCATTCTCCGTCTGTTCCGCGCGGGAAGGAGAACAACGCGTGACGCAATTATCAACGCTCGACGAATACCGTGCCATGGAGAGCATCGAGAAACTGGCGATAAATTTCTATCTGCCTTTGTTTTACGAGTTTGTGGACGCGCGCGATGTGCATCGCCGGTATTCCGACAGTTTCCCACGTGCCACTTGTATCGCTCCGTCTGTCTCCGTCCCTCTTAACACCGTCGCCTGAAAGGAGCTCGGTCATTGCCAATTGCTGGATAAACTCGAGGAAGAGATTACGGATTAGGAAGTCCCGAGCCCGGAGAGGATTCTCCTCGGAATCTCTCCGAGGGAAGGAAATCGAGTTGGAGAGAAACTATTTAGTCATGGTCGGTCTCTGCGCGAGCCAATTAGGGTAGAGCGGGAAAATTCCGGCTTCCTTAGGGAGAACTTTAATATCTCACCTTTAAAGTGGAGTGTCGATTAAAAAATCTCGAGGGATACAAACTTTGCGATGTCGACCGGCAAGTACTAGCTCTTTAAGCTATGAAATTATGGTCGAGCACCTGTTTTTAATAATTGCAAAAGATTTAGACAATTGGCATTAGCCATCATGCTCGGATAATGCCAGCCAACCATTTTTTTAATATTTAAAAATGATAAATCATCGACCCAAAAGAATGCAAAGATTTCATCGGAAAATAATTGTAGCAATCAATAATAAATAATTGAAAAATTGGAAGATATGTATCAAGCAAGATAACTTCAATTCGAAATAATGACTTCTATTATTGGACTTAATATTATTGTTGAAAGGACGATAACATTGTGTTTTGGTATTGCTTGAAAATAGACCAAATCTATAAATCGCGATGCAAACGTTTCGGGATCAATTGAAACGGTGAAATTAGATCCAATTGTTTGTTTTGAATTACGTAACAAGTCGAGAGTCATTTCGACATCACTGCTCGATTAATTAAAATCAACCCGGTGTTATCTCATCGCACGTATTCGCTAACCCCCCCCCCCATAATACTATCGATTGCAGTGCCGCCAGAGGGATGACAGAAGCCTCTCAAATTACTAATCACACGTTCCAATTTACGGTTGATAATGGCCCGAAACCACTAGCAGAGGCATGCGAAATTGGGAATGTCCCCGTACAAAGGATTAAATATCGCGTTAAACCTTTGAAGCACCGCGGTGTATCTCTCCAACCTCGTTAACGCCATGTCTATATTGAACGACGCAGTGAATCGTTACGATATTTGGATAACACCCTCAGACTTGCGATGTGCTCATTCGACAATTTTATTTATTTCATTAAAATTTTTCTTTTAAATATATATTATTATATTTATTTATTAAACATATATGTGTTTATTTATTTATTTTTTTTTATGTTTTTCACGTTTTACTTTTACGTTATCTTTTTCCAACGTTATTTATTGTTTAAAAATTTGCACTCGGATAAGATTATGTGCTATGCTTTTTTACCAAAAAAAAAAAAAAATACGAATATCGAAAACTAATCTCTTTCTCTGCCATTGTGAAAATGTTCCTTTAATGTAATTAACAACAACAAGCATTTAAATGATTCAACCACATTTTTGTGTCCCGGAAAGGGTTAAAATTTACTTTGGAACGACCCGTTTGTTCTACGACTATTTCGTGCATCTTTTTCTTTCTCTTTAAATGACATCATTGCACGAACAAAGAAGCTCGCGAAAGCGTACTGTTCGGTTGATCCACACGGCAGGCATCGCCGCACCGTGATGAATGAATGAACTCCTTTTACACGCCGTCTACCTTCCGTATTTAATAATCGTTTCGCGTCCGCAATAACGAGAAGAAACAAAAAATAAACGTTAATTTCGCATTCGGCCACTTGCGGAACTGCGCGGCTCGGATTTTTGCCTGTGCACGACGAATAATAAGAACTTGCGTCGCCGTTAAGACACCGGTACATAGTATAATGAGCATCTCCTTTCCGATCCCCGTTACGACTCTCTGGCTTATTACAGTACATTAACGCTTTATATCCATTGCAATGCGCGCGAGTACGCGTGAGAAGACGGTCCCCTCAAGGAATCTATGCAACGCTCTTTCCTGAACCCTCTCGAGTACGTGGAACTTCGAGAGAGAACGGTGAACGAGACGAACGATGGAATAGAAAAAAAAAAAAAAAAAAGAGATAATCTCGTCACAGAGGGCTGCCTCGGAGCAGCGAACACACATCCTCGTCGATGCGGCGGCAGCGCAACGGCATTCCGGTGGAAACGCGTGCGAGAGGTGTGTATCAAAAACCGTGAAAGAAAGAGGAGAACGGCGAAGAACCGCGCGAGCCATGTTATTATCATTGTTTCGCGCAGGAGCGAGTCACCGGGGAACCGGAGAGGCTGATAAAAATTCGAGGTGCGCACGAGAACGAAACAGACCGCGGACGATTCGAGTGGAAAAACAGCAAATATAATTACGAATGAAATATTATGGATAATCGTATGTGAAATTGGGTATTATTTGCGTACAAATACGCGCGCGCGAGAATGTGATTTGTGCAAGGAAGGCTGGGACAAAATGGGAACGCGATTGCTAAACTTGTAAATTTTTTAACGCCACATGTACACTGCAGAGATGGTGCAAAATGGAGTAGCAGATATAAAAAAAATATTTAAATTCTTTCATAAATTTTGTAGATTTTTGCGGATTGTAAAAAAAAAAAGTTTCGTCTCACATGGAGGGCACGGATCCATTTTGCGCCCTCCCCCCCTCCACCATTTTATCGAAGCGGCAGCGGCAACGGTCAGCGTTGCGAATCGTAATCCTGTTAACGGCGCGTCAGAGCTCTAATCGCAGTGCAAATCAAATGGTTTCGGTGCAGAGTATTACCGCGCCGTTGCGTCTATATCTACGATATTTTTTTGTTATACCTGAGCGAGACCCTGACACGTATACACCGTGGCACACCGGCGACGTGACCGTTAAGCCAGCCTGCCACATGGCGCGAGTCGTTATACTCAGTGCAACGAGTGAAATGTCAGAGGAAGATTATTATTAGACGGGAACAAGAAAAATAATATTACAGGGAAGCACGAGACGCGTGAAAGGGCGAAGAGAACAGGGTGGCCTTTGTTTCAAACCCCACCCGGAGACACGCATATACTCAATGAACTTCAATGAACAATTTAACGATCGAAAATTTTCATTAAACGACTTATAATTTGCTATTTTCAATGTAGTTTTATTGAGGGCCAAAATGTCTTGTTTTCTTCACACTCATTCCTTCACTTCTTTCAAGCCAATCTATTCTTTTATTTATTTTCTTGCGAAGAACCTTCAGAAAACAGGGGACATTTATATCGTAGTTATACAGTTATCAGACAGTTTACTCGGAGTGTTATTATCTTCACAACATTATTATTACGCTTAAGAATGCCTGAGTGAACTTATTTTAGATTATTTTATTTGCATCAGCATTCTACCTTTATTTTTATTTATTTTTCTCGAGAAATGCAATGTTACTTTCTCTTCGTTATATATTTCATTTACATCCGTCATATTTTATTTTAGTTATATTTCACTTCATCACATTATTTCTTACTATATTCAGATTTTCCTCACTGTCCACTGTTATACTCAAGTACCATTATGCTTCTTCGGATGTGAATGCATATAATTTTCTACGGAGGTGAAAATCTCGATTTTGTCTTTCTCGAGTCAAACTGCTGAAGTATTTAATTTTTTAACGAAGAAATATGCTTATTTCCGGCGCACGATGCATCGCACCCGGAGAATCCGAGCGGCCGGCAGTCTTCACCGAAATTCGTTTGTCCCCTCTCCATCTGGTCAGCGTTTCGAACCGCTGGCAAAGGAATTTCGTGCCGCACGCGTTCCTCGAGTAGGATCGCTAACCGGTTCCCGCCGCCGGCGAAGAAGTTCGGCGGTGTACGTAATACGAGTAAGCGCACGCTAGAGGCCCGAGAGCACGAGGGTTCGAGCTCACCGAATGACGAATGAGAGCAGGCGGTATAATCACTATTGCTCCTCCTTTTTTTTATTTTACTGGCGTCAACGCGCTCGCTTCGCTCGCGCTTATTTCATTTCTTTTAGGTTAGGTGTGACGACCTTACTAGAGAACGAACGATCCCGATTGGCTACGAAAACTGGCTCCACGATTTCGATTATTTCGATAATCGAGTGTCATGTCTTTTTGTTAAGAGGGGCTGCTATATTTCTCTTTCCTTCTTATTCGATGATATATTTTTGCACAGCTGCGACGAGGCTCTGGCACACTTGCCACGACGATACGGTCTTGTGTACGCAGACACCAAGTATGAACGAGCCTCGTCGAGGTCGTGTTCCGCGCCTTCGTTAGGTAAACGTCGAGACGATGGGCATATAAATTGGGATATACGATACGCTTAGTAGGTAACGATGTACATAAAGAGGGAGTAAAACTGCGGAGGGCAGAGGGGGGGGGGGGGGGGGGGGGAAGAGAAACCACTTTCACGAAAGTAGGTGCCCGGGCCAACACTGTCTCTCGTATCTCACGGTTGACGTGGAGCCACGCCGAACGAACGAGTGAGAGTTCACGGTGCGCGCGCGGACATAAAAAAAAAACTTCTACAGTGCACCAGTGAATGATCTCTCGAAAAATCAATTTTTTTGTGTTTCCATCGAAACCAAAAAATTCGATTATTCCTTTCGCACAGTTTTAGTTAAATTAAATTTTGACCTCTCGTTCGAAATGGATATTTGAAAGTTGTTTCTATGGGAATTTTGCAAGCGGTCGTTCACTGGTGCATCCTGTTAGCCACGAAACCGGCGAGGCGATAGAGACCCGATGAATCCGCTTTAGCTCTTGGCGATGTGCTGATGCGCGCCGGGTCTCTCTCGCTCTCTATGTTCCTCGCGAGGATGCACCTCGCGCAGTGTCGAAAGCGGCCACGTATATATACGTACGCGCATACAGATATAGTGATACATTTATGCGGGATAAACCGTACACGAGGGAAGGAGCGAGCGCGCCCGCGGTCGAGAGACTCGCAACCAGGTGCACGAGCGAGCGAACGATAAATATTGGGGGGGGGAGGGGAGAAAAAACGGTGAATAGAATAACGATTGGCGCTGATATAACAAATCCCCAAAGCGGCACACGGAAATATTGGCAAAATAAAAGTTTTTAAAAAATATCCGACAAAAACCCTTACAAATATCACACACCAATGATAAAATATGTGGATTAAAAAATGTCATCATCTTTTTAGATAAAGATCTCAGACATTGAATGATTAAATATTAAATGTCACTTTTTTCTCACTTTTCACCCATTTTATATATGTATACAATATATATATATATACACACATATATATTGTATACATATATCGAAACTTTCATCGGGGCGTTTTTTTTCCCCCGAATAATTGATTAGCAATATAAATATAACATCGTTAGTCTCGAGACTCACGGTGTGTGTAACTGATGCTGGTGGCTGTTTCTGTCCCGTTGCTGTTCTCTTATCTGCCTTGGTTGTCCACAACAGCATATTTAGCTTTATAGACACATTTGCCGAACGGCGGCGAACACGCTCGCGACGACGATACCGACGTCGAATTCCATCGATATACAATATACACACACCTAATTTGACCTAGTGGCGTTGACACGCGTGAGACCGACGAGACGACGACGTGAATTCGGTGCGATCTCGCTTTTCCAGCAGGTGTACATATCGCGACAGTTGACCGTACGTGTGTGCCGTTCGTACGATCGTCGTCGTCGCTTCTTTTTACACGCCACGAAACCAATCCTTCCTCCCCACTCGCGCCCGGTAACTCGCGGCTGTAACGCCGCCGCCGTCGCTGCTGCTCAATGCACGAATAGATTCCTCCTCTTTGCTCTGTCCGACGCGAGAGAAAGAGAGACGAAACTATCACAGAGGATTTTAGGTGGGGGACACCTGTTCGTAGTTTCTTCGAGCGGTACCGGGAGTCCGGCTGATTCCGCTGCTCGTGCTCAACTGCCCCGTACGACGGTCACGAACCAACGAATTATTTCGGCCATCGATAGCGGTAACCTCCGGGTCAGTGTCCATGCATGTCAGTTCCAGCGACGATTCTGTTGTAGTCGACCTCCGGGGCAACTGTCGATAAGATCGAGCATCGAGAGAGAAACTCGACCGAGCCAAAGAGTACTCAATAGCTCGCAGAGGCTGTAAACTCCGAGAGAGATTCTCGAGGTAAACGGCGAGCATGTCCAGTTGAGAACCACTGGCGCGGCTCCGGGAGCGCCGCGGGCGGCGGAGATTCAAACTCCAGCGATTCGAGACTCGGAGACGAATTCTGAGGTTTGCGAAGAACCTTCTATAACCCGCGAATTTTTGGACGGGAAGCTTCTTCATTCTTGAAGGATTTTTTGGGATAAGGTTTCGGACTTAACGATTGGATGAGGAAAGAGGGATTTTTAAATTTTCCCGCCGCTCGGGCAGCGCCTCTATCGTCGCCTGGGTCGAGTTACGTCATCGAGCGCGGACCCCTCCACGTGGACAGCTGCGCGCGACTTCGCGCTGGAGATCTCGGACTTTATGAATGAAAACGCGGTACACCGCTCGGAGTAGAAGATGGAGACACCGTCCGTGATTCACCGAAGACTCTGTAGAGACTCGCATTTTATGTACCCACGGGAAACTTGATTATCAAAGTGTGTAGTACAGATGCGATTGAGTTTCGTCGGCGGAGCGTTAAATTTTCTTGGCTCTCTAATCGATGCCACTGAACGCCTGTTCGCTGAAGCTTGTCGCATTCACGAAGCTCCGATGCGAAACTGAGCTTTCTTCTTGTCTCCTTGGATCTAATGATTTTCAACGAATTCGAGGAGTTACGTAACTTTGAAAATAATAATTTATTTACAGGATTGATACATCGTCGAATATATTTATGGTACAAGATCGAAGTACAGACGTCTCGTCACTTATGAAGAAGTAAACAATTATTTGAAGACGATAATATAAACGAGTCCATTGTCGGAAGCCAATTTGATTATTGGTTATAAAAAAAAAAGGAATTTGTATTTTAACAGTTCAAAATTATATTTTCGTCCTCGACATTTTTTTTTTTTGCATGTGATCCACAAACGTATTTCAAAATCAACGATGAATTTAATGAAAAAAAAAATTCATCTTCGTTAAATCGATTTCGTGCCGAGACAATTGTTTTGTTGACAATTTCCTATTCTTCGTCAGTAGTGATAATCCTGAATTTAAAAAATGAAACCGTGCCGAGTGCCCGGTAGACAGGTATATAATACACACTTTATCCTTCGGTCATCCTTTTACAATATGGCGAAGGATTTTCTTTTTTTTTTTTTTTTTTTTACGGATCTCACTATGTACACGCAAGCGACAGAAATGAACAAGAAAAGAAGTAGGTAACACACACTCGACAGTCGTTTATAATTATCTTCCGGACTTTTGTGAATGAACGGTCAGCAGTCTTCGACATGCCTGCTCGACTCTCGGTCTACTGTAGAGTATATTTATAACGAAGCTATATATATATATATATATATTTATATATATATTGTAAATTCTATAAGTATACATAATGAAGACTCTTAACGCTGCCGACAAAAGATTACATTGGTCCTGCTACAATCTCTACGTCGTTATAGAATCTTTTATAAAATTTTAAAAAAATTCTTCGAAACACCCTCAACGATTTTATTCGATTTTTATTTATTTATTTTTTCCAATTTCAGTAAACGAGTCTCGTTATCGTTGAATTACGAGTGATAATATATATATATATATATGTATAGTCGTCAACGCCTCCGTTTCCGGGAACGGCACTTTCCTTCGAATCCGGGTCAGTGCCCCTTATATATATATTTTTTTTGTTCTCCGCAAAACCAAACACAATAGAAATTCAATCACGATGTGTTGCGTACATTTCCGAGTAATTCATCGATCGTCAGCTATAGTCAGCTCATAGATTTCGTCGGGTCGTTGCGAAAGAATTTTACGCGTGGGAGAGGATTATTGATTACGACGGCAGCGGGAGAAACGTTGCGGTACTGAGAAAAAAAAAAAAAAAAAAAAAAATAATATAAAAAACTATCTATAGAAAATTGAACGAACCCATCACTTCCGAATCGTGAGGTTGATCATTTATAGAATCGACGGCTCTTCGAAGTCCGTCGAGAAAATTAATTTTTAATATACGCGATTTCTCTTCAGCCTCTCGTCGCGTTTGGCAGCTGCGAATTAATCCATGTCTAAGAACTACAAACAGGCCACTCGATGATTGCAGCGCAATATACGATTGAGAATATATCGCGTATACATTTCCAGCCAAAAGTTAGAATCAGCGGAAATTTCAGTACGTTCTGAAACGACAAAAATCGGCAAAAAGTCGACCGTATTAAAGATGCTTTGAACATTGATTTCTTGTCATAATAATCCGTCAAAGTTACCAACAAAATGATAAATCAATATTGCAAACATCTTTCATACGCTCGATCTCTTAAAGATTTTTGTGGTTTAAAAGAGTACTAAAATTCTGAACGTATCGAACTTTGATTGGCAATGTATACGCGACGAATTCTTAACCGCTGATGGCAATGGCTCAGTCGATTCAGGTTCCGGCGCTAAAAAAAAAAAATAACAATACGGTACTGAGAGCTTCGCGTTACACTTCATATCAATAATTATATCTATACACTTGTTCGCAATGTGTTTTTTTTTGTCTCGTATGTTACCATAGTTGAATGAAAATTTCAGTCGCACGTTGATCCCTTGTCTCGTCTTGGCTTGGCCTATACGCGCTACCTAAGTTACTCGTCGTTTAAATTATACAAATTTCTTATTTTATCTTTTATTCTCACGATATTTTCCTTATAATTTCAAGTATGAAATTTTTATGATTACAAACGTTGGTCGAACAGTCGCTAAATCTTTCTCAACAAGTTAATCTTTATACCATCCTATTTTTATTTTCGATTAATCCGCGTCAAGTTTTTTTTTTTTTTTTTCATATAATTTTTTTTGTCTCTAAATTCCAACGAGTCTAATTAACGCTAGGATATATCTCAGAGTCTCTAAGTAGCATCCGAGGAGCGGCAGTAAAATCGATCGGAGTCCCGCGACGTCGGGCCTACGCGTCGAAAAAGTCTAAGCAAGTTTGATTGTTCTTTCCTCCTTTCGCTGGTGTCCCTAGACGCGAGAGACAGATTAGATAATTCGTACACGTTCGGGTGTCAATTCTCTCGGCTATTAATAGCGTTTCCGAAAAGAAAACAAAAATCTCGTCCAGTCTGATATTTCACATTGGGCAGAGTCTTGAGCACACACTCGAGACACGACCGCTCGAAGCCGGCGTTTTATTCGTACTCTATCCGGTCTATCGGCGATATTATGCTTCATTGTTACAGCGTTATCGTCGTCCTCGTCGAAGGCACTCCCGTTCCCACCCACGGAATCAATTTTAACCCGCGAGTTTCCGACAAACACTCCGCCTCTCACCCGTCCTTGGGCTTTCTTCATTCTTATCCGCCGAGTGCGTCGATGACGCGAACGTTTAACTTCTAGTGCTAACGAAACCGAGATAACGAGCGTTCCGTCAGAGACTTCGTTATTCTTCGCGAGAACCATTGTGATCCCTCTTCGCGATAAGCGGATCAACTCCCGTCGATACTTTGAATATAAACGCGACGAGATCAGATACTCTATCGACGATAGGGAAGCTGCATTTGTTTCGTTTTTTTTTTTTTTGCAACATTTTCATGCATGTAGTTAGGGTTTAGAAATGATGAAAAAAATTAAAGAAATGTATGATCGTATTCGGAGCCGAAAAGTGAACAAACTTAATCCTCGAGAAATTTTTCTCTCGTGTACGGTTTTCGAGTTACGAGCGGTTAAGGGGTTCAGCCAATGGGATCGTTCGCGATGCACGGCTGGCAGGTCGTTACCCAAGTGGCAAAAATAGATTTGCTACGAAAAAGTCATCCGCATAGGTTACATATGTTCGCTCGAATGGTAACTATGAGCTATCCTACGTCCAGAAGTTAATTTTTAGACATGGGACAGCTTATAGCTACCATTCGGACGTGTAACCCATTCGGATGACTTTTTCGTACAAGATGTCTTTTTGCTACTTGGGTAGAGCGATCTCATTGGCCGGAAATTTTAATCGACTGCATCTCGAAGACTACGAACTTTAGAGAAAAATATCTAGGAAACAATTTGCTTATTTTTGAAGCACGAGTACGAATCTGATTTTCTTTCCTCATTTTTTTTTGTAAATTTTTATCGAAGACGGAGGATCGAAACTTTATGAAATTTTCAATTTTTTTTTTTTAATTACCCACAAGACTCTTCGTTAAACGAATTTTTTTCTAAAATCATCAAAGCGAATTGGTCCCGAGGTCGACCACGGAGAAAGGAACATCCGACTACAATCTCGACCGCGGTACGTGCATTTGTATACCAATGCAAATCTACCTGTATATATATATATATATATATATGTATATACATATATACCTTAACAACCGCGAGAGGTTTTCGCACGTTTTACTTTCGTGCCCATTGTCTCTATCTCGTTTCGAGGGAAGCGTCTCCGAACAAATAATCATCTCTCTTGATTGTATCGCACGCTCTCGTGTCGTAATCACTTTCATTCGAGTGTTAATTACATTGACTGCCTCCCCCACGCCGGAGAGCCGTGAGGGTAATACCGATTCCAATTGAGATGCACGATCGCGATTCGCAACGAGATAATATTCACACGTTAAATTGTCACAACAACTGTACATGATCGTTTTTTTTTATCTTGATTTTCTTTTTTTTTGGGTCTCATCAATAGAAATTCTCAAAGGATCACTATTATCGGAGTCCAGCTCCGTTATATCTCTCTACTACGCTATCGTAATACAATCGTCGATACAATATAAATCGTTCTAAAATCTAACGAAGCAACGTAACAAATTGTTTTTTTTTTTTCGACAGTCAAAAATTGTCTTCCGGTCTCAAGAACGCTTTCAGGTAAAGATTAAAACCGAGTTCTTTAAAAGTAGTATTTAGTACAGTTACATAGAGTAGGAATTGGCGCTCTAATCGCGCGACTCTTTGCCCCCTTTCGGTGAAGAGGAAAAACAAAACAAAAAATGATTTCCGCCTCTCGTCGCCGAGGCGATAATCGGTGTAATTACACTATATTTGATATACATCGATCATGAAGAATTTCATTCTCCGTCAAGTATGCACGAGCCCCGGTGGAAGCGTCGTCACGAAGGGCCAGTATCGGCACAGCGTCGGACGGTGTTCGCCCAACGTCGGCCAGCACTGCTCCCGTGGCTCTTTTCCGCCAGGCAGGATAGAACGATTTAAATGAAATATCGTTAATATTCTTTCGTAAACAACGAGTCTTTTAAACGCTAGTAGTGATTTGCTCGATGACGGTGACGTCCCTGTATCTGCGCGGTCTCGTGCTGTTGGACCGGAAGGAGTCCTGGTGGCCGAGACCCTCCGGAACGCTCTTGCTCGGCCTGAGTGGGGCGTGCTGATAGTAACCCGTTGGCTGATAATAGTGCTCGGTCGAACGAAGATGACGCTCGACCTCTTGTTCACGCATCTCCTGCTCGACGTCGAGAGGCACGTGAAGCGATTGGGACTTGGGCAGCCTCGGCCTCGGCGGCGGGGGACACGCGCACGGCGGTGGCAACGGTCCGACGTGCGACAGCCTCGAACCCCCGAGTATCGGAGACGTCGGCTGACGACCCCATCCGACGAGAAAGAGGAGAGCAGCACCGCACAAGGAACTCAATGTGCACGCGTAGTAACCAACTCGTGGACTGTTCGCGTTCATGTAACCTTCGTGAGAGAGAAAAGAAATGGGAAGACAAAATTAAAAATTACAATTTTCGAATCAACAAATCTTCAATTTTCGACTCAACAAATCTTCAATTTTCGAATCAACAAATCTTCAATTTTCGAATCAACAAATCTTCAATTTTCGAATCAACAAATCTTCAATTTTCGAATCAACAAATCTTCAATTTTCGAATCAACAAATCTTCAATTTTCGAATCAACAAATCTTCAATTTTCGAATCAACAAATCTTCAATTTTCGAATCAACAAATCTTCAATTTTCGAATCAACAAATTTTCAATTTTCGAGTTAGGGTAAACGTGGTGAATATGGACCAACCCGATTAAGACGTAAATCAATGAAATATGGACCAGTCCATATTCCCCACTTTTATCCTAACCAATTTTCTATATTCGGAGTCAACAAATTTTCAACTTTCGAATTGACAAATTTTCTATTTTTGAGTCAACAAATTTTTCATATTCGAGGCAACAAATTGTCAATTTTCGACTCAACAAGTTTTCTATTTTCGACCCAACAAATTTTCTATTTTTGAGCCAACAATTTTTTGATTTTCGAGCCGACAAATATTCTATTTTCGAGCCGACAAATGTTCTATTTTCGAGCTGACAAATGTTCTATTTTCGAGCCGACGAATGTTCTATTTTCGAGTCAACAAATTTTTTATTTTTTATTCAACATATTTTCTATTATCATGATAAGGATGACGCATGCGGTATCGCAAAGATGGAACATCATGCCGAGATATTTTTTTACCGTGCTCGTCCTCCGCGAAAAAATCTGGTTTGCTGATTATTATTTGTTACTGTTATTATTATAATCTGCATTATCATTTTTATTTTTATTTTTTCGTTCACACTGGGGCCGATCGATATTTATTTCCGTAGGTTCAATGTCACGAACGTGCATCCGTTCATAAACCTATACGTGTGTGTGTTTTTTCAGTCGATGACGAACGAGCACACGTTCTCTCGCCATTGGCCGTATGTCAATAATTGTTTGCGGATGCAGAAGCTATCGCGAGGTGACTCTCGGGCCGAATGAGAGTCACTGCGCGATAAATGCGAAGTTACTAACGACCGCTTGTGGAACGCTTTCGTTAGTACATTCTTCGTTATACTGTCAGCGATATTTTTTTTTTTTTTTGAAGGCCTTATTTGAAATTTTTTTTTACTAACTTTTATAATTATTTATTGACACTCTTTGCGATGGAAAAAAGGCATCACTTGTTCGATCGAGCTGACGTCGTAATCCGCGCTGCTAATTGAGTGTGAGAGTTGCAAATACATCGTCATGTTTGCTGCTCTCGTTTCCGCATTGGCAATTTTTCTTTTCAAAACTTATCTGTATATCAGCATGAGAAAGGTGAGCGCAGCTCGAATATCGTGCGACTTTCTCGCGCTTTCGTCCAATTCTCGTCGACTAACGAGACACGACTCTCACTCTTCACAGCCAAGTTGCGCCGATTAACTCAAAACGGGAAGTCGAATTTCACGCGCTATATATTCGTTTATTACAATATAATTTTTTTTTTAATTATTATTACTTTTTTTTGTTAATGATACGTACCGGTAAGAGGAACTCCAAGAAGGATAGGCAGAGCTTCGGCTGCCTGAACGAGTGCCCAAGACCTGGCGAAATGCCTCGCTCTAAGTCTCTCGAGCGCGAGCATCTTCAAGGAATAGAGGGCACCGCCGAGCGACGCTCCGTAGAGACCGGAAGCGAGTACGAGGCCCTGGTATCCCTGAACGCTTCCCAGAGCCACCTGAGCTACGGCTGCACATATCAAAAAATCACAATATACATAAAATATGTATGTGTGTGTGTGTATATATATATATATATATATATATATATATTGTAACGAATATGTAGCTGAGTATTCGTTAAGACACACGATATTAGTTAGGTTTGACGATAGACGACCAAACGGACGATCGATGCAAGATCGATCGTCATATGAGAGAGTCTTGACCGGACTTTGAGAGACTAAAGACGTTTGACACTTGATACTCGAGATACATAGCCGTCATTATACCAATATTATCCGCCCCAAAACCTATCGCGCGCGTTATTCATTCCCACAGTCGTTATCAAATATATATATACTGCTTTTCGAGCGCCACTAATATTTCATGCACTGATACAAAATACGGTCGATTCAACTGAAGATTCGGGCAAGGGACTTGAAGTAAATATTTTGTTACAGCTAAAAGATCGCTTAGTTAAACAATTTTTTTTTACGTTTTCACCAAAATATTTATTGAGGCATTAAAATATTTTTATGTGATTTGATTTATTCATTACGGAACAATATTTTACGGAATACCTTTCCATGGTATGCGCACATTCGAGCGGTGAGATTTTGATTCCATACAAATTCTATAAGGTTCTAGTATGCGTGCCGAAACGGAGTGTGTGAGAACTAGAGCCTAGCGCGTAAGAAGAGGCAGCCGGAAGAAAGAGCGTTGAATACCGAATATGTCCTCGATGGCCGACAACTCGTTCGCGTATCGTTGTGCATTTTCTTCATCAGGAAGGTTCAACTGAATAGTTGAACGTTCCTGCCCGAATCTGTAGTTGATTCAAACGTACTTTTTCATCAGTGTATTTTAAAAATTTTCCTTCTTTGAAGTTTTTGTCGTAGCGATAATGATCGTTTTCTGAAGAAAAAAAAAACTGTCACGCTAAACTGGATATCATTTTTCTCTCCATATTCACGAAAATTGCGAATCTCCTCGTCGAGACTTTGGCAGCTAGTGCGGTGGCACTCTGCGCGGCATCTTCTGCGTCCCGTCGAATCTCCGGTCACTAACCGGAGGATAGAAAAGATAACGAAAAAAAATGTTCCCTAGACATTGCCACGGTCGTCGCGGTGGCCTACGGACGAATTAAAAATGCAAATGGTCGCGGCTACCGGCTCGGCCAACATCGCCGTAGGGGACGCTCTCGACGTCCTCGTCGTCGTCTTCATTGAGACACCGCGCGTTTATGGCTGTGCAAGAAAAAAAAAAAGAAAAACCCGCGAGAGAGCCCTGTGCGTCGCGAGACTACGAGCTCATTCCTCTCTATCTCGTTCTGGAATTTTTAAACGCCCGACAGGCATTCAGCCGGGACACGCTCTCAGCTTACTTCCTCACTCCGCACCCTCCGCACGACTTTTTCCTCGCATCCCTTTTGAAGTTGTGTACTCCACCGACGTTCGAGACTCGCGCGAGAGATTCACGCGCGGTGTTACAATATAGGTTCTTTTTTTTCCACCGCTCTCCTATCTTCCCTGTGTCCGGGTTCTCTTTCACCGGTCCCTTTTTGCTCTCCGCGCTTTCGCTCTGCTCTCCGTCCCTGTTTTGCCACGACACATGTGGATCCAAGTCATGTTGTGCATACCACGAGGCCCGGCAGCCCTACTCTCGCGAAACTATTATCATTCAAGCCCTTTCCACTTTCTTTTCCATTTTTATTTTATGTTCTTCGTTTTTCATGTAATTTTGTACCGTGCAAGGATGAATTACTGATGCCGGACGGTGGTTCGCAGCCTGCGGCTAAACCGCTGATGGCGTTAGTTAGGATTCCGGTCGTACGGTCAAGCAGGTGAGGGCGTCAGCTCTGATGACCGACTCTGACACGTACGAATACGTAGCGCGAAGGACCGACGTGCGGGGTCAGCAACCACCGGCTCGGACAACCCTCTTGGAATTTCAAGGCGCTGAGAGTGAGTCCGAGGTAATTCTCTCGGAGAGTGCAGGGTAAACGAATCACGGTGGCACTCTAATGGACGAAGGTCTGCATGTATTTCGTCCGAGACACGGATCTTCCTCTACAATCTCTGCATCCAGTTAGTCTCGTCTGTACACAGAGGTCTGCATACGCTCCGGGCAGTTTTCGAAATGTGTCGCCTAATTTGGTATGTTGTGTAGGGTTGCTATTGCTCTCCAGAGCAAAGATATACTCAGCAATTTGTTTAATTCGACCCAGTTATCGCGTAACAACTATTGAGAATTTCGCCAAAAGGACTGTCTCGGGTGAAAAAATCCGGGACACGGGTCGCGGGAACGACAGCTCTTTTTCCCATTCCCCAAGCGAATCCTGGAATATTCATGCGCTGATGACGCGAAGGAAAGGAGACGGCGGTAGGGAGAAACGATGTGAATACCTTTTATTTTTATAGACGCCGGGTGGATGTAGGTGGCACGGCAACAGATGCTGAAAACGAGGGTTTGAGGGATAATGTTTTCGAATGTATATTTTACAAGGGTGCTAGGATCGTCGGGTTGGGCACAGTTGGGAGGAAACTCTCGGAACGGTATCTCGCCCGAGCTCATCCACGCTAATATCCCAGGCAATTTCTCTCTACCTCCACGTCCCTCTGCCTCTCCGGCCCATTCCCCACGTCGAAGTAGTACATGCTCCTGGATTTCGTGTCTGGCAGCTTGGGAATATACCTACTCCGAAACCCGCACAGCATCCACTGTCCGCTGCGGTACACGTATGGACTTTCCGAGATGGTACACGTACGTGTGCGGCTTCACATATATTCGTATATATAGATATATACGAATATATATAGGTATATTTTCATATATATGTACATATAGAGAGGTATACATAGGTATAGGTATAGGTATAGGAGGTTACAGTACTCCGGTAAGCTTATGCCATACTATATTAGACGTACGTATAGGTAAGCATGACGAGAGAAACAGTGGGAGGATTACTAGAGTGCTTTCTGAAGCTTGCCGTGTGTACTGACCAACTCCTAGAAGCGCTGCTTGACAGAGATATTGCCTGGACACGAGGCACTGTGCTGACGGTCTGGCTGTAACCAAACCCCACGCAGCGCAACCGAGGGCCGCGGCCAGCCCCAGACAAGTCTGCAACAGGACAAGCGCGCTGGCCTCCAGTCCGTCCTGGTATCCTTGCAGCGCCTGAAAATTCGTTGAAACCGAACGATTATAGAAGAAAACTAGATGTTACTGACATTTTTTCAGAGTCAGTTGTGGTGATTAATAAGTTAATTGTTTTAATCACAAATAATTATAAACGATTTTTAAGATACTAATGAAAAATCTGAGTGCTTTTGAGATTTTGTTCAGTCATGTAAAAAATCACGGTCTCAATCCAAGATATGAAGGGTTAGACCCGGGTCAAAATGGTGTGGAGTGCTCGATATGCATAGTCAGTTTGCCCTTTTGGCATTAGGCCACCGATGCGAGATTTTCAGAGAGATACAGAAATACAGAAATACAGAGATAGGGAGATTACACAAATGCAGTAGGGGAACCGGGGCGAGATGGGTCGCCGAAAGCATAATTTATTGTTTTCATTGTCATTCAACAATGATATTTTCACAGTTTTATAGCGCGTCCGAAAAAACAATTGTCTGACACGAGACGGGCTACCGTTAAATTGTTCACTTTTTTAAGCCCTGCCTTTATTATCCATATATCTTGGGTTTCCCTACTTCTATGAGCACTACCTATCGGTAATAAGCTCATGCGTCAATAATCCGCCGTTGCAGCTTTCCAGTAGTCCTGCTTATGGTGGCCCATTCGCCCCTCATCGGCCGGATTTTTCCCGCTCTCCCCTACACGTAAAAATATCCGCTCGACAGTTAAAACATGTACGAATTTATATGGGAACGTGGATCCGTACATATCGTTCACTACAAAAGTCAGTTCACGTTTCGGCGACTGGATTTGCAACTACATTAATTTACAATATCATATATCATATGTATTGGCTGTCGATCGTGGATACGCACACCAAGCGCGCATCTAGGCTAGTAGAAGAAAAAAACGGAACACACGCATACAAAAGGACAATCTTTTATAATTACTATCGAGGCAGATGGCGCCGTGTCCACCTGTGCTGCGGTTGTATCGACGCAAAAGAGCAAAAAGCTTTCGAGCTTCCAATTACGTACATCCGAGCGAACAATGACACCGGAAACCAACCGGATACGCCACTACAATGCAAAAGCGATCGGTTGGATTATAACGTATCGTCGACCGTTCGCGGGTACCACCCCTGGTGCCGTCCCGGCACGGGGTTGACCATCGCCTCGACGGCGTACAACTGTCCCGAGTTACCCGGGAGAAGAGAGGAAGAGAACGGCGAACGAGCTTGTACATTATAGGAAAGGTGACCACCCAATTAGACGCCGAGCATATTATCGGATTGGATTACCGAACATCCTATAATGGTTTCCGTCCACATCTTGACCACGGATAGAAAAAAAAAGCGTTTGCAACGATACGGGGTATCCAATTTTGCTCGATTATGCAATTCCGGAGTGAGCTCGATTTTCCAAACTCTACTACCATCGACGGACCGCGCGCGCTTCAGAATGTTTTTTTAAAACGGTAAACACGGGAAGCTATATCCACGTTTCGCTTCTGTGCGCGGATTTTCGTACAAATAACATTGAGCTCGTAGTTGCAGTACGGTAGTTCTACCAGTTCGTCCGAAATGTTCCATAATTAAATTCGTGTAGGGTAAAAGTGGGGAATATGGAACGGTCCGTATTTCATTGATTTACGTGTTAATCGGGGTGGTCCATACTCACTACGTTTACCCTATATTAATTGTAAGTAGTAGTAATTGTACTTATTGACAATGCATGGTGCGAACATCGATACATTTAGGATATTATTTGTATTTCTATTGCCAACGGGCCATCGACCTAAATTCTTCAGCCCATTAACTATAAATACTCCGAAAAGTGGATTAGAACAAAATTAAAAAAAAAATGTTAATAAAATATCCAAAAGAGACGTAAGCCCCTGAAGTTCAGTTGGGGGTTACGTTCGCTCGTGGGGTGGCTGTCTCGTTTAAATATTCGTCCTTAATCCCCCGGCTCCATCGACTAGTAATCCGTTCGCCCGAGAGAGAGTCAGTCACGCGGCAGATATTCCACGAGCTTTCTGCTGCTCTTCTCTTCGTCTCCCGCGCTCTCTCCCTCTCGCGCTTACGCGCAAATCGCGGGAACTTAATGGCCCCGATAAATGAAACGTGCTACGTGAGACCTTAAATTCTTTCGCCCGCACAGCCGCCGTTCGTGCCATTTGGAAAGTTTGAAGAGAAAAAAAAAATTAAAAAATCGGCAACCGCATTTATGAACGAAAAACCTTAGCTTACGTCACACGCGACTATACTCACGATGTAGAAGGCTGGAGTGTACAGACCAAAGCCAGCCGCACCGGCGGCGAGCATCAGCATCCTGACCGGACGACAGCCCAGAGGGCTGAGATCGACCAGCGGCTGGCGCGGTGCCTTCGACGACGATCTCTTCTCCTTAACCTTGCTTCGTTGATTTTTCAGATGAACTATCGCGCGACGCTGCGGATGATAAAGCGCAGCGCTTCGATATATCAAGCCGAGAAAGAAGGCCAACGACAGAGCGCCCGTGACCGACTGGAGACCCAACTTCCAGCCAAGCTGACTGCAACATTATTGGTGAGTCATTAAAATTCCACTAAAACGAAGAAAAAATAAAAACATCGAACACACTATATTTCGTTTAATCAGTCAGAAACGTCGATACGATAATCCTGTCGGATTGCATCATCAATCGAGCCTACGTTGATTAATTAATTAAACTTTACACGAGGCAATTAATTCGCAGTTGCCAGCGCACATTGGGGGGCGTGTACATGCGTTAATCTTTTTTATTTTTCTCATCGGGAAAACGATCTCGTAGTGCATCGGGTCTAAACCACCCCCCTCCCGTCGCCCATATCCGCCCCTGCGCGTTTAAAAGCTCCATTTCGCAGTTCACTACAATAGAGGCCGCGGGCGGAGGGAGATCGTGTTTGGCATTCTCGCAGGGTATTTTATGTGTATATGCATACAGAGTACGACAAGAGTGAAATCCGCTCTACGACGAACATCATACCTTTCCATTGAGATATACAGTATATATAGTTTAAAGTTTGTCGGGACCAAACCGCCGAATATATATACTACATATAAACACGCTCATTTAAATATATTTATATGTATATATATATATATACATATATATACACATAAATATCTAATATGTAGGAAATCCTATTCATCGGGGTGAAAGCTTTTTGGATGGAGGATATAACGCGGGGGCGGACCAGCGGAACCGCTCTTGGTGCTTTTCCGGCGTACGGGAATGGAAAGGAGAAGGGAGATGGGGAAAAAAAGCTCTCGCGACGGTGCGGCAAACTTCCAGCAGGTATGTCGCGCGGGACGATGAGTGACTCGTGGGCGAACAACTTGTCCGTTTTTTCCTCACCTGCCGATATGCAATGCGGCTACGAGCTCCGAGGTGTCCTTTGTGCCCCGAAACGCATGCGCGGGCTTTTAATGAAAGAGCTTTGTCGCGTTTGCGTGGAGACATAAATCGCTCGGGTCGAACGATGTTATTGCGAGGGGAGAGAAAAAGGTTTCACGATTATTTTGCCAGATTTCCTATCGCGTTGAGAGGTACACCAAGAAAAATAATTTATCTGACGGCCACCGTTTATTTAGATCAAGTAAAATATTTATTTGATTTGAATAAATATTTATTTCATTTAAGTAACTATTCACTTAATTTAAATGAATATTTATTTAAGTGAAATAAATATTTTACTTAAACCAAATAAACGTCAAATAAATTATTTTTCTGGGTGTATGAAAAAATCCTACCGAAAATCACTTTTCGACGGGAATGTACGCGCGATACGTCCTCATTTTTCAGGGTGTTCCTCGAGAATATCGAATTACACTTTCGTATTCTCTTTTTGAGCCCCCATTAACATCTTTAACAGACTTCCGGCCAGTCTTCGCGCGAACCTGTGCAAAACTACTTGTAAATGCGACATAAGCAGCCACGTTCTCCTCCTCGTTAGTTAAAGCCCGAGCGACGACTGCGCAAGCTTCGCATTCTAGTTACCGAACAATTTTGAGAATCGAGTAATCTTCCCTGTTCACGGGAGAGTTCCACTTTCCGCGTTATTCAAAGAGGGTAGCAACTCATCCGTTCTCCACATTTCACTCTCCCCACCTCACTGCATTTTCTCCACCGCGAGAACCCTCTTTAGGTAAAGTTATAACCTCGCCACAGTTCGTTTGAGGCGGCAAGTTAGCGAAACTTGGTGCCTCTCCGGGCATACATGCAGCCTCTCCCCCTCGCCGCTCCACAGGAAATTATAAATCCTCGGGAGCCGATCTCTCGCGCGGCCAGGAATGTGCATCATCCATGAATTTGAATTAATATCACATGTGAGCGTAAACGAGACGCGGTATATGGAGTATACCGAGATATTATTCAGCGGCAATAAAAAAATCTTTGCCGCAATGCACCACCGCGACGCGTATCTATGAAAAATCTATGGAAATTATTTGTCAGGAAAAAAAAGGGAATAAAAAAGAATTCTCGCTCGTTTTCGCGTCGAGAATTTTTCAGCGTTGCACTTTTTGAATTGCACGACATCGAATAGTCGCGAAACCGTCAGACTCCCCGATCGAGAGATATTACAGCATTTCTCTCTGCCTCTTTCGTCGCGCTTCGAGCAAAACAAAAATTATTCTGCATACCAAAAAGAAGAGGGGAGACACTTTTCCACGGAAAGGTTTTCTGGGACGCACCGAGAATATTCCATATTCATTAAAACAGCATAAATAAACGTTCGGGACTGTCGGAGGGGGCGGCCACAGTGCGGCTTACGACAAGGAAATCCTTTCACGAAAAGCCACGATAAATATTCTCGTTACCGCGACGGTGGCTCTGCTCGAGAGGGGATTAAAATTGAAGGACTGACCCCTTCAGAGCATACCCGCGAAGGCTGACCGTACGGATGGGTTTAACTACTTGATCGGCCGCGAGCAGAATAGAAGATAGGGAAACTTGAGGCGGGAGCGTTTGGGTTGCCTTAGGTAGTTTATACTATCCCTAAGTACCTTTTTATTACAAAATCCGTGTGCCCGTAAAATCAAACATTTTTTTTTCTACACTCAGAAAATTAATTTATTTGACGGCCACCGTTTATTTAAATAAAGAAAAATATTTATTTGATTTAAGTAAATATTTATTTAAATTAAGTAAATAGGTACTTAAATTAAACAAATATGTATTTAAATCAAATAAATATTATACTCAATCTAAATAAACGGTGGCCGTCAAATAAATTATTTTTCTGGGTGTATTGTTAATTTAACAATATTTTTTTTGACACGAACTGTATTTCCATAATGTAATATTTTTTTTTTTTTTAATCTTAAAATCTAGTCGGTATATAGACTTGACAGCTGATTCGTAGCGAATCGCAAAAAGCTCGGGAGATCGAGCATTGAGCCACGGTGAACAGGAAAATGACAGCGTTGAAACTTCGATATGGAGAAACATGCTTTTGTCCCAAAAGTCTTTATTTCTATGAATTTACATCGAAAGACAACAAAACCTGAGAAAGACCCCGGTCATGACTCAAAGAAACTGCTTGCCAAATTTTGAAAATACGCAAAGTCACGTGATCGCTTTGAAACGCATAACTTCCAGCTTTTGTTTGCCCTGGCGGGCAGTCGAGAGTTAATAAGAAGGAATTGTTCAATTTGTGGACAAGAAAAAGGTTCGTTAAATGCTCAAACCGCTTTATGACCGTCAAATTATTGCATAGAAAAGTCGAATTTGATAATATCGCTGTTTACCGGCATTTCAACATTTTGTATCATCAAGTATCGCATTCAAAATATTCTATAGGGAACTCTCATTCGCTCCCTGCAGGGCTTTCTACGCTGTACCGACAATCTCCGCCAGATTCAATTCACGCCAATCGCCAAAGCCTTCCAAAAGCCTTCTATCTCGCTGATTGCAGTTGCTAATTCCCGATAGAGTTCCGCGTTCGCGCGCGCTGCAAATCCGTCCCTTTCAGTCGAGCCTTGCGCGCTGCCCGATATCAGAGTATCAAAAAACAATCCCTGCACAAACGTAGAATCGAAATTAGAGATCAAAACATCCACGCCGGATAGTTACAATTTCACGGTAGTGAAATGGTCATTAGCGGGAAAACTTTTAAGCTACGGTCAATTACACTCTGCATAATGGAGTTCGAGCTATACGACGGTTGTGCGACGTGTATCGGCTGCTTGCATAGTTGTTACTCGCCCCGGGGCTCCAATCTTCAGCCTGGATATTTTGTTTATGGCCTATTCACGAACTATACCTCGTGTAACGACGGGGCTCCGTAACAATGCCGGTGGAGACGAACGCTGTGCAGCGACTGGTCAATAAACAGGCCAACCCCACGAGCCTGTCGTGCCGGTGCTTTAACGAGACTGTAAAAAGCCCCACTCGCCCGTAGATTTGACGACTTTTATTATTGCTCACCCCGACATTACAGCTTATTTGTAAAACACCCTCGAGCACTAACGCGCGCGCTTGTCACAGTCATAAATTAGTAGCTGTTTGAAAAAATCAAGTAGACGAACTCGCGGCCGCGGATTTACGGAGTTATTTTTACACTGAGAGAAGGATCTAGTAAAAATTACTATATCACTTGGGAGATATTACCAAATCACATAGTGATAGAGCGTTAGCCACCTATGGTAGGAACTATCGGATTAATAAGAATTTTTCTTAGATATTATGGTAAAAATTCTTGGATTATCGCAGACTTTCTACCACAGGTGGCGCGCCGGCGCCGTACTTCTATGCTCTATGGTAATTTTTCTTAGATGATTGGTAATTTTTACTAGATCCTTCTCTCAGTGCATATCAACTCTTTTCATTTGTCGGACAGACAGTTTCTCAGTATCGTCAAATATTTTAACACCGAAAAAGAGGTTTGGTAATATCAAACTTCATTGGTAATATCAAATATCTAGTTGATTGAACGAATATTTAGTAGTTTGACCTAATATTTAGTTGCTTCAACAAATAGTTACTCGAATTGAACAAACATTTTTTTTTTCAGTCGACCAAACATTTCCTTCGCCACCCGCAACCGCAGCTTAGTTGATATTACCAAACCTTTTTTTCGATTAAAGAAATGGATTCCTGGTGTCACCCAAGTGACGTCAGTGGCGAGATCAACTTTCTTTTCCAGTTATCGATAATAGTCGGTTACCAATAATTTGATAGAGCGAAACTTCAGTATTTGCTGGATCACCTCCTAAAGTTTATGTAGAGGAATTTTTATCGAAAATTAACTTTATTACAAAGATATTAAGGAGTTCTCTTCGGGAGCCGGTATTGGTCCACTCTCCCCTATCGCCCCGCGAAGCGTTCGAGGTTGAGGGAAGTAGGTCGTGAATATTTTTTTTCGGCTCTCTGTAAAAAGATTTTTCGCTGATTCACCGAGATAAGAAAGCGAGGGAGGATCGGCGAGTGACGCGACGGGAGGACGTGAAGAGTCAGCAGGATCCGCAGGGAGCTCTTGGCCTAGACCGGCTTTCATTAGTTTGCAATTAAGCCCGGCAGAAATTAGCTGCAGTGTGACCTTTCCGCCTATATACATCTTCTGTTGATTGTTTCGGAGAAGCCGTTGGCAACTTTCATTTCATATCGCTCGCTCTCACTTTATTGCCCCCGATTTCCGCGATTCCTCGATTCGAGGGCGATCGCAATCTCGCTGCTAACGGCGGCTATCCCGACAACCAATCCGGAAGTTACAACTGGAGTCGTGGTTGACCCTTTAATGGCTAATCGGAAAGTCATTTATTTTCTCGTTATTAATCGAGTCTTTGCGGGAAAAATTCTAATGGGGGAAACAATTGTATATTGTGCTACAAGGGAGGAAAGTGCGTCTTTTCACCGAGCCTGAAGTTTGAGCGAGAAATCCAGACGAGGTAAAAAGGACACGACTATGCTAATGAGCGGCCATATTTGTACGCCTGCAACGGGGATGGACAGTCGCTGATTCTTAACAAGCGGGAGGAACAGTGATTTAACGGAAGGAATAGTATATTATGCCACAAGGGAGGAAAGTACGTTTTTTTCATCGAGTGTGAAGATTGATTCACACGAGGTGAAAAAGCACTTCTTCCCTTGTGGTATACGATTTTTTTTCCGACTTCGTTAAAATAACCATATTTCTTGGGTCGCAAAATCGTCATATTCGCTAATGACCATTACTGACCCGGTAATAATGTTAATAATGATCATCGGTCAATAATAGGCTGTTTTCCGCCCGTATTGCACGCAAGGAATGTGCTTATTTTAGCGCAGACGGGGGAAAAAAGTGATTTAACGGGAGGAAAAGTTTCACTTTTCCTCCCGCTCGTCAAAACTGGGCCACTTTCCACCCCCCTTGCAGTCATAGGGGGTTTCAGCGTAGTCGGAAAAAAAAATGTTTCACGTTAGTTTAGAAAAACCAACGATTGAATAAAACGAGAACATTTTTTATTTTTTTATTTTTTAATGAATGCTTCATCCTCGATCCAATTTCGTAAATCATATGAATCAAACTAGCCTCGAGCTTAGCGCTGACTGCGTCCGTTTGCAAGCTAATGTATAATTTATATATATGGCAGTAAAAATATTGGTGCACCGAGTAATCGATATGTACGATATCGCGAGAAATGGTGCGCGATTGTTGGTTCACCTACAGCGCCAGCCCATCCGTTACTGCATAAGCTCGCGGTAGCGTTATTAATGTAACGCGCGAGAACGTCGAATCACTTTCAATTTAGCGCGGCGGCGTTCTGGTGCTCGTGGGCCCGTAACGCCCCCCCCCCCCCCCCCCCCGTTATATACAACGACCGGCTACAATACAGTAGTAGTATTCGATATGGATGCGAGGGTAGGACGAACAATTCGTACGAATAATTCAGAACGCGCAGCGCACACCGAGACCCCGAGAGCAGCGTCGAGAAACCACTGGCAGAGAACTGTACGGATAGAAAGAGAGAGAGAGAGTGAGGCAAAGCTCCAATCGAATCGGCCGATACGAATACGAAAAAAAAAAAAAAAATTTGGAGAGACGCTCGAGCGGCTCTCATCGTTTATTCAGAACCTCCGGACGTATTTCAGCCCCCTGATGCTATGCTCTTCGACGCCTGACGCCGTAGTACTCGTACCCGGGAAAAATCTTTCGGTGCGACATATCGACGAGGAAAAGCTACGGCTTAATATGCGTCCTCAGGAGAAAACCACTGTATTTACGTATTTATTTTTCCGTTTTTTTTTTTTTTTAACATTATCATAAAATCGGGGATGAAAAACTAAATTTAGGTTTTTTCGTTTTAACGCCCTGTTCAAAGAAGTTTTGTGTAATTACTTTCATGGATATTGTAGGGCTTAAGGATCGATGAAAGTTTATAAACTCGACTTTTCAATGACGCGCAAGAATTCCTGTCGACGAATCCCTTCGTCACTCGACCGGAAAATATGTGTCCCGAATGTTCTCATCCCCTCGTTGTATCGCGTTGTACGCATGAGCCGAGAAATTACGAGGAATGCCAAGCGTGACGAGAGGACTCTTGGAAATTAAACGAGAGGATCCTCTTGGCGATGGAGGATGCTTCCCAAACTCCGCGCTCGGATTCGAGAGGAAATTATACTTTTACTTCGATAATAGAATAACTTTGCCGGGCACTTTGAAGTATTTCTCGAGCGTACTTTCAGCTCTCTTACGCTACGGTACATCTTTAGTGTATAAATTGATCGGCTTGATACTTGTCCGTCCGTCTGGCTTTCAGAACGAACTCTGGAGGTTCGATTACTTGGCGAAATTGCGAGAGATCCGTCGGTAAAGCAAAGTATTCTACAGTGCGTCAGGATGGAAGTAAAACTACAACTTTGGTCTTCAAAAAATGTGTACAAAATATGACTTGAGTTTTTTTAGATTTCTATACCATCCAGAAGAGTGTGCAATTCTCTCCCATTTCTCTGAGACTTATGCGAAGTGAACATTATTCGCGAGGATTACCTTAATCCAACTACACCTTAGTTCACCCTACTTTCCGTTATGAAAATCCGTAAAAACAATTTTATTAATTTCCACTATCGGATCGACTTGACTGCACCGCGTTGATTACCTCAAAAGAAAACAAACGTTCACAGATATAAACGTTGAATATTCGTCGTGTTATGTAGCAAATATCGAAAGGGGGATGAGAGTGGCGATATTACGAGTGATACAGACAGCTCAGTCAGGGATTATCGCGGGTAGGAACGATCGAAGTGCCAGATTATCTCGCACTTCCTCTATACACACATATATACATATACGTATACGTGTGTATAATACACACCACGCTATATAGTATTCCTTTCGATGAAATTTCGTATTTCAACTCTCCCAGACGAACCGGGATACTCGAAGATTACCGATAAGCTTCGCGGTTAGCAGTTCGCCTCACGTCTTCGGCCCTAAGCTTTCGGATGTATATAACACTTGCCTCGAAAGGGAAGCTATCAAGAATAGCTGTTTCTCCTCACTTCTTCCCCACTGTCGCGCCCTTATTCGTAGCTTAATCGTGATATCTTCGAGACTGTTGAAATTCACTTATTAACTGTACAATTTAATGTTTTTATCAACTACATTTTTATGGTTATAGGGTAAGTCGGGGTGGTATGGCCATGGGTTTTTAAACAATTAACATTGGGTGTTTAACGGTAAAAAAAATGGTTACATTTTAGTCGTAACCAACTCTAGAAACATCAAACTGCATCAATTTACTCAGAACTTTCAATATTTTCGATGCGTGGTTTGATTGCAGCTCTATAAATAAATGTGTGTGATCGGCCATATCACCAGGACACTATGGGTGATATGGCCATAGTAATAATCGGAATCGATTATACCACGAGAAGCATAGAGGGATTGCATAAAACATGTCTTAGGGTCGAATTTTAAGACGTAAGTTCGAACTTAAGATCGCTCTTGAGATCGAACTTAACATCGAAGTTTGGCCCGAACTTCCTTGTTAAGATCTATCTTAAGTTCGAACTTAAGATCGAACTTGAGTTCGTGCGTAAGTTTTTTTTTTTTTTTTTCTTAGGGATTCTGGAAAATCTTGAAAAAGACAATCGCCCCGTGGATTTCGTACGTCAGTGTGATCTTACGATCGAACTTGAACTACAATCGAATTGGAGTTCAGACTTCAGCTCAAACTTCTTCGATTTTAAGTTAAGCTCTTCGGGACGCAATGAAGTTTGGACTACACTTCGATCTTAAGTTCGATCTCAAAAACGATCTCAAGTTCAAACTAACGTCTTAAGATCCGACCCTTATTATATTTTATGTTGTCTGAATGAACTGCAACATGACAATAATTACCTTTCTCAGAGATTTCAGACGCCAATCTAAAAAGAACACGGTTTTACTGGCCATATCACCCGGAGATTCCGGAGGATATAGCCATGCGGCATATCGTACTGACCCCTTGCAGATACAAACTTGGAATTTTTGGTGCAAATAAATTGTATCCACATATACTAAAAACTGTAAAAACGGCAGCACCATTCGTTTGTCAAGTTAAAAGATATTACGGGTGATCATATCACCCTGGCTTACTCTAATGGAGTCGTATTCATTATTCAGTATCTCTTAATACAGCCGTAATTTCAGGGATTTTCAAATGTTCCCTTGTATTTTTTTAAATTTCAAACTATTATGCGTATATGAAAAAATATGGCTATAATAAAATTTTCATTTTACTCTTCGTTCTCTGTGAGAAAGAAATAAGCAGTTGTAGCATAAATTCGTATGGGTCGTTAGCGATGATAAATTTTCTTAAATCTGACATCGCATAGTTACCACAAATATTCGAAAATTTCGTTATCATTCTCATCGCGGTAGGTGTGTAACGGGAAGAAAAAAATATATGATTATAACTCACCCGACAGCCTCCTTGTAGAATACGCTGAAGAGAGCTATTCCCACTCCAGTGCCAGCTTGCACGACCATTTCCACGAACTCCCGGCGTTTCTTGAAATAATGGCCGAGCACGAGCCCCGCAGTTTCACGTACAAGACCGGCTCCTGCTCCGAGTACGAGACCGTAGCTGCGCGTTGCATTTTGAAAATGAAAAAAAAAAAAAAAAAAAAAAAACGTAAAAAGTATGTAAAGCTTGTAGCACAGGCTTGGGACAACGGTCAGAGACGAGCTTGAATGTGAAGTAGTTACTTTTTCCGCGTGGGTAAGTGCGAAGTCGAAGACGAGCGAAGACGAAAGGAAGCGGCGCCAGCAAAGCGGTCCAAAGTTCAGGAAGTACTAACACGGTAGAGAAAAAAAAATCCACTTTTTTCATTTTCTTTCTGCGACTCACTCAGCGGCGCTTAAGTTTCATCCGACAATGAAGAAAAAAAAAAAAAAAAAATGCGGCAAAGTAGAGCGCGCACTGTAGTGCAACCTATAGATAAAGTATCGCTTTATTCATCGATAAAGACCGCAACGGGCGCAAGCGAGGTATAAAGAAAAAAAAGAAATTGCCCGATAGTTCTCTCTGTGCAGCTCGACTCCCCGCGCCCTCGCCCATTTTCAACGGAATACAAATGGTTCGCTTCTTGCTCGTGCCCGGTAGCCATTATTCTCATGATCCTCTCTTTTACCGGACTCGTAGCAAGCCCGAAAACCTTGAGATCACCATTCTTCTTTCTCGACTCGTTGTGAACTCGCGCTGAGCTCGCCAGCGCGGCTCGGCTCACTTTGCACCCTCACCTCTCTTGGCTACTTATTCGCGATTTTTTTTGTCCCCCTCATCCTTCCTCCTTTTTTTTATGTCCCTATTTTCCCGGCTTTATATGCGTGCTGTTGCGCTTCTGCCGCTGCCGCAGACTCGTCGTCGGCTCCGGCTTTTCGTCGTATATTTCTGTATATCCGTTGGCTCATCTCGCTAACGAGATGAGTTTCGCGTTGCGTCCCGGCCGCTCGCGGCACGGTAATGCATCACCGTAAAATGCCCGAGCGCAGCAAGTGGAGCCGCTGCGAAACGGTCTGAGCAACCAACTAAACGCTTCGGAGATGGGTGTATATAATACGGTTATACGGATAAAGAGAGGAAAAGGCGAGTGCGCGGTATCAAGTGGGTGGAGGAAGGCGAATGGTTAAGTGGTTCGAGGGTAAGTTGGACCCGAAGCGCAAGAAGCACGACAGCACTAGAAGAGCCAAGTACACGCCGAGATAGTCGCCGCAGCGTGTCCTCCGACGATCTGGACTACGAGAGGACGACCTCGCCTCGACGAGCTAATTAATCGACGGTTACTCGTCGATCGGCTATCGTTCACTCGCTATATCGCGTCTCGATCGAATGTACGTGCGAGTTTTCGCGTCAATCGACCGAACCGATAAACCGCGAGACCACAGCATCCAGAGAGAGATCTTCAGTCGCGCGTTATCTCGTTCCGATAATTTTGATGCTCGTTCGGGAGAACAAATTTCTGTCGGTCGATGGTTTCGCGGTATTCGATGGTGTTGGGCTACGTCCGGCTTCTCGATTACGCTGAAACTATGCTGTTCGACCTTTTTTTTTTTATGTTTTTTTTTTGTCATCCAATTTACGTTTCGATGCGCTGTTGAGATACGCGACGGTTTGGTGGTGCTTCCCGTATACATTTCCATGGAAAAGTTTTATTCGGTCCGAATTTTGGTTTTTCCCGAAAGACAAAAATCAGAAAAAATCAGCGATGTTAGTGTTGTTACACAGAGAGAAGGATCTACTAAAAACTACCTATAGTCTAAGAAAAATTACCACAGCGCATAGTAGTCGGGAACTAGGGCGCCAGCTATGGCAGAAAGTCTGAGGTTTTTCAAGAATTTTTATCGTAGTATCTAAGAAAAATTCTTATAAATCCGGTAGTTTTTACCACAGGTAGTGCTATGGTAATATTTCTCAAGCGACATAAGCATTTTTACTAGATCCTTCTCTCAGTGCGTAATAACAAGGCCGAAAAGGTGGTAACATATTGACGAAAGATAAAAAAAATTACAAAAGTCTAAAAAAAAAAAAATTGGCTTCCTGATAGTATTTTTTAAATCATAATATTTTTTTTTACTTATTATTACGCAAAATCGATATTCTTAGCACCACCAGCGCGGTTAATTTTTTGCTGCTTCTCATACCATCGGTAAGTATAAAAAATTCTCACCGTATTTCGCTTTTGGCTAGGAATTCACTTTTGTACCTGCTAAACCCTCAAGAACGACCCCGCTCGATCTTCTCTCTAGACGTTGGAACTCGAGAGAATTAAATTTTTTTATTTCACTATCCTCTCCCGCTCTGCATCTTCGCGAGCGCTTATGTCTATGGAAATTCGTTAATTTTATTCAAATTTTATAGAAGCACGGTCTACATGATAGCGTGAGGATGAAAGGTCTCGAGGAAGGAGAGCGCCGAGCATGGGGCGCACAAAGTCGAGTCTCCTTTTCTTCGCCACTCGCCCTCGTCATTATCATAATTGTATACGAGTAGCACACGTCTGTCCAACCCCGGCATGATTGCTCTCGGTAAGGTGGGTTAGGTGTGTGCGTGTATATGTATACAGTGTATACCTGAGTAGCACTTGATGCATCTGAAGAGCGAACGATGTGAATAGAGATGCCAGAGCCAAAACGAGGCCACCGATCACGGCTGTGAGTCTCGTGCTGCCTCGACGACACGCACCTACGACGAGGGGCGCGGAGCCACGCGACACCGCTGCACTCAGAGCTCCGACCCACGCTGAAAAAAAAAAAAATAATAGAATAAAATCACATATCAATCCGTGACATAGATACAAATATAAAATATCGAAAATTGACACGAATCTGGCGTATGAGAAGTGTCCATAAAAAAAAAAAAAAAAAAAAAGTTTTGCCACTGAAAAAGAAAAGTCGCAGCTATAAAGAGAACGCGTATAATTGATGAGGACAGGTAGCGGAAATACGTAAGCTCAGTGAACTCGAAAAAAAAAAACAATTTAACCGCTTTTATTCGCTTCGTCGACTGTTTGTTTGGGGTTTTTTTTTTTTTTTTTCGACTGTCAGCAGCAGATATTGCGATATGTATAGCGGGCGACCGCAAGTGCTCGTTTCAAGTATCCCATCAAATTTTTCGCTCCGTTGAAGCTCCGAGTATCTCACTCGACCTTTTTTTTTATTTTTATTTTTTAATTCTGGTAGAACAATGCTTCGGATGCATCCGTCGCGCACCGGCGCAGGTCACAGGGGAACAGATGTGACAAGTGGCATAATATGGTTGACGCTGTGCTACGAGTGTTCCATATTTCACTTCGAAAAATCTCGTTCACCGGGTCAAATTATCCTCGTGGTACTGCGGGCCATTTTTATTTTTCGGCTTTGAAGTGGCTTTATAAATGTTTCCGTGATTGTGTTTTTTTTACATTTTTTTATAGTTTATTTCGAGGGATCTTCGGGCGCATTTAGGCGACCAGATTGTACAGAGCTTTCAAGGAGGTGACGAAATGATATTGGCTGAAACTTGACGGCGTGCATATCTGTGAATCGTATGCGTTCTAAAACACACACACAGAGAAGCGTTTGGCTGAGGCGAAGAGAGCTCGTCTGCGGTCTGCCTACCCACGATAAACATACATCCGACCTGGCAATTATAGACTCAGGTTCCACCGCTACTCGGGTGTACGGTGGATGCACAAACAGGTGTACTATGTACCCCCTAACCGAGCTAAATATATACACGTCTATTTGTTCGAGTACTTCAAGGCGAAAGCAGCAAAGATAACGTTATACTTCGGATGAGACTCTTCAGAGTTTCGAGAAGCATCAACTATATTTTTCCTTTTGCTTTCGGGTATCAAAATCTAGGTATATTTGTCCTTGCACGCGATCTGTATCGACGGTTTTGCATTCATAAACGTCTCTCGGCCCTCTAGTTCTTATAATTTTTTTTTTGCTCTCCGACTAAAACATGTACATAGGTGGAATATGATCGTCCGATGATCTCTATTAAATTTGGGGAGAATCGATCAAATTGTTTAAATTTGATGTAACGTTGAATTTTTTTTATTTCATGAAAAATTCAAACTTCACATCCGACGCAAGTATTTTATATTAAATATGAATCAACGAATAAAATAAGTCGTCGATTCGTGATCAGCGTGAAAAATACATTAAATATAGTCCTGGGACAACGAGCAATGAAAAAAGTTTATCGGGTTTATTTGTATAGCCAAGATTGCAAAATCTCTACTACTGACGACTCTACCAGAAAACATTTTTTCCATATTACAACTCTCCCGTATTAAAACTTTATCAAAATCTCTACCAGAAAGTTAAAAAACTACTGGAAGGAAAATAAAACCTTACCAGAATACAAAGCTAAACGGTAGCCTTGTATTCCGGTAGAGTTTTATTGTAATTTCAGTTGTTTTATTTCCATTCCGGTAGAGTTTCATTTTGATTCTAGTAGTTTTTTTTTACGCCTATACTCCAGTAGAGTTGTGAATGGTAGAGATTTAAATATGCCATATTAATATAAAGATACAACGGTATCTTTACTTCCCGATGGCATGGCGGAAAAATCCAGGTGCCTATCACGCAATATACACCATGATGGATATGACGGGGTTGAAAAAGCTAGATAATACGGTATAATTTGGATTTTCTTAACAATCAAAAGTAAAAAAAAAATGTGGAGTACATAATTCCATGTATTTTTCTATCACTTCCCCGCAACATCCCTTTATTCGCAAAGCTTCCTCTGTGAGGAAGCCAAAAATACAGAAAATCCTTTCTCATATAAGAAACTTTGCGAATAGAGAAATATTATGAGGACGCGGCATGAAAAATTCAATTTTTGACTACTTTTCTTATATAAACATAATAAATTTATTTATTACACGCGGTACGAAAATGGTAGTTTTACACTTTGTGAAATAGAATTTAGTCCGATACTCGGGCGAAAAACTTTTTCTGAATTCGTGTGATTGGGGCACTCGTCACGAAAAGTTTCATCGTACTACTATCGTAAATGACCATTAATGATTTTTTTTTCAAGTCCAATGAGTAATTCCAAGCTCTCCGTTTAAATTTATATATAGTTTTTTTAACAGCAAAATTTGTCTTATTCCCTGGCGTATCGACGTTTAGTCCCGTCCTCCTTTCTCCTGACGTGAGAATCGGCGATCCGGGTCACGCAATACCGACCGAGAGAGAAGATTGTAGAAACCGGACAGCGCGGAGGGCGAGGAAGTGAGAGAGATACGATAATTGTTATTTCACTCGTTCCCAATGGCACGTTATTTTATTGCGAGCATTTTACTTCGTGCCGTGGGGGCTTTTTTAGAGGCGATCTTTAGCCTCGTGTTATCCCAACCGTACCATTGGAAGAGTCGAACAGATATTTAAAAAAAAAATTATTCGTTCTGACGAACCTCGTCGTACAAAGTGTCTGAAATAACCGCTTATTTCCCGTATTTGTGTCCTTTATACCATTTCATTCTCCATCCAATTGGCCTACGATGTACTGTAATTTCGTTTGATCACCGGGTAGGATCTCTATTCGATTCTCTCGTCATGCACACACATAAACAGAGGCGATAGGGAAACCGGCCGAGAGTCAACGATGCGCAAGGGAGGAAAAGCTCACCGCTACTGGAATTATCGACGATTTTGGATGTACCCAGTGAAATCGCTGGATCGAGAACGCTTTTCACTTTGAGTATACGTGTTCAAGCCGCCGAATATGATTCGCACGCGTACGCGACTGCCGGCTAACCCGTTCAACCCTATCTCTTCTGTCAGTCTATAGCTATACATGTATATACATATAGATCACAAAAATATACATGTAAACTCATGTGCCCACACGACATAATGTTCCTCCGACGCTCACGTTTCGATAGTTCTCGCTGCACGTTAAAAATATTTTGTACATTTAACACATTTTTTTTCTGTCCACAAAGGGCCTCAATTTTTTTTCCATTTAAAAATACATTCGGTGACAAAACAATTGTAAAGTTAACGAGAAAAAAAGGATTGCGGCGCTTCGACGTACATGACATTTTCGTTGAATACACAACTCTTTGTTTACCGTGTAATACTATTAAAATCAACAGTTCTTGTGAAACTTGCAGTGAATTTAGGATGGGATTTTTGTTATCGTCGTTCTCCAACCAGGTGGCCGGTGGCGCTGAGCGGAGGAGATTCGCTCCGAGTCGCCCTCGGCAACTCGTAACGTTTCACGCTATGCTAGTGCAGATGATCTTTCGGCCGTATGTCGAGCGAGATGAAAAAAGGGAATTGGAAAAAAAAAAAGAGAAGAAAAATTGCGAGAGGTGCTCGCACGATGACGACTACGCCGAGTCCACCCTCGCCCTCGACTGACGACCGCCGAACAGAGGGTGGATGTGAGCGGGACGGAGAATCGTAAAACGCATCGATCCCTCATGATGCCACGTAGGCAGGATCTACGGAGCGGAACGGGAGGAGGACGGATGAAAAAGTGCGGAGATAGTTCAGTTCCCTCCAGCGAGTGTGCGCGAGCTTTCGAAATAAAATGTCGAAGACGAGTGTACAGAGTCGCGGTGACTCTTACGGAGAAGACGCGAGGGCATCGCTGCCGGGCGAAATTGCGAGCGAACGTCAAAATAAGGGGCTATGAGGGCGAACCGAATAAAGGAGGAACAGGGAGCTTGAAGACTGAACGCTCTAAACAGCGAGACGACTTTTCGAGCGGGGAGCTCGAGTGGGATAGTTTGCCAGATAAAAAAAAAAAAGTGCGCCCGAAGGTCGAAAGAGGGTCGAGGAATTTTCATATTGCTACAAAAATTTGACGTCCTTCATCGATGAAACAGATTTTATTATTCAATTTTATTGACGCGGGCTGCGATCAATATCTCTGCCAATTGGAAAATTGTTCGCTCAAATGAATGATACCATTTTCGACATTTTTGCAGCGCATCGTATATTGGGGTAGGTAAATATAGAATTGAGTTGCTGGTAAATACGAAATTCTTCGCTTACGAAATCGTCCCGAGCCATATAATTGAATACAATCGCCGTCGATAATAATAACGTCTGGGCATCCTCTCGGGCCATAAATACGAATGAAAGAGTCCAGCGATGTTTTCGATCGTAGGCGACGACCTTAGCTGAATTCCTGTGGGGGATACCGGGATATTCTTCGTCTCCTGAGCTCGTTGAGAACGAGTGTTGAGAAAAATCGACTCTCGAGCGCTTGACCCGTGCCTATTATTCGCGGCCTCTTGGTCTCAAACCCGCCTTCATCGCTGTCCTCGAAACGACGTCGACGAATTATCGAGGTTTTTTTTTTTTCGTTCTAGTCGCGTAGTTCGTTGGCGTGACACAACGCCAGAGTATCAGCGGCCGCCGAACCGCATCAGCTTTGCCGTGTAACACGCTGGTGTTGGTATTTGGCAAGCTGAGCCTCCGCTGCATTCCGAAGGCCCGAGAGAGAAAAAAAAAAATTGCCGAGTTCCGAGCGAGAAAAAAATGACCGGCTCACCGAGCATTACTCTCAATTTAACGTTGCTTACAGGTGCAAAGAGATAAATAGCGCGGAAACAAAAAACTCGGAATAGAGTGCACACGGAGGCCTCGAGGGACCCGATGCGCCGGAGAGACTATGCTCTGTATCTGCGTGTCACGTGGCCACAGAAGCTTTAACCCCGCAACGAAATCAAATACATTCGGGGTTTTTATGTGATTAATGTTTCTGCTACCTGAATCGCTGTACTGCGTGATTCTCGGTGATGTGGTAACCGAATACGTTTTTTTTATACCGCGACCACAGATCTCCACTGAGAAAAGGATTCTGGAAAAAAGACCAAGTCGTACGGTAAATTTCGGCCAGGCAACGTGGTGCGTTGGCGCCACACAGGCGATATGTGAAATTTTTAGACGGGCGACAGCAATTTTCAGCCAATCCATATGGTAATTTTTTCCGGAAAGCGGGTTGGCAAAATGTTGCGTATCTGGCTGAGAATTTTGTGGACGATACTCAACATTTTGTGGACAATAGTAAGAAATTCGTGCAATAAAACTGAGAATTTCGTCGATAAAATCTTTTTATGTACGTAGACATAAAAAAATGTTATCGACATAATATGCCTTTATAATCAACAAATCTAAAACAAACTGATCGCGATCTCGACGTCGTCGATAACAATATTTTCTAGTAACAAGAACTTATATTCAAGCAAAAATTATGAGATACTCCGATAATATCTGCGATAGCTAAAATTACCATGCTTTCTAGCAGAATGTGTTAAGCTTTATTGTAATGTTTGCCAGGTCGTCGCTGTAGTTCCCATAAAGTTCTGCCAGATTTTACCAGATTTATGGTAATTTCTATCAGATCCTTCTCTCAGTGCATCAATTGAATGTTTCAAAACCCCGCAAAGTACTCAGCACTGATGTTTAGACTAGCTTGCAGAAAATAGTTGACACGTTTATTGAAGCCTATTCCTCCAATTTCCGGCTTACAAAAAAATAAACCTGTCTACACTACCCTAAATTGATCAAACCGCACGGTGAGCTCGGTTTTGCTCCGTGCACTGAAAAATCGACTCGCCCCGCTCGACTTCTCCCGCCGTCCATCGACAAAATGTCGTTCCACCTATAGTGACGAATTGTCGAATATACACCCAGAAAAATAATTTATTTGACGGCCATCGTTTATTTGGTTTAAGTAAAGTATTTATTTGATTCACATAGTTATTCATTTCATTTAAGTAACTATTCACTTAATTTAAACGAATATTTATTTAAAACAAATAAATATTTTACTTAAGCCAAATAAACTGTGGACGTAATATAGATTATTTTTCTGGGTGTAACAGCTGGCACTCACACACGCGCATTTATTATTGTACACATTTCGCCAAACGCATAGTACGTTAGCCTTGCGGTCGTCGCGCCCGACATGTGAAGCTGTGTACCCGAAAAGCTCGATCGTGCGAGCTGCGGTGGTGTTGCCGTTGCCGTCCAGCTTCCGCTCATAACGATCGATCGATGTGTACAGGGAGAGAGAATGTATTTCGTGTCCATCCGCTGTTCCACTATGAATATGCATTGTCCCTCATGCATAATAATTACGTCCGTTTGAGCGTTTTGACTCGAGTGCTCAGACAAGAGGATGCCTGTAGGGCGGTAACTTCCCGGTCCCACCTCGAACAGATACCTTTTCAACAGGTAGAACCGAATGTTTCGGGACTGATAAAACAGGAAGACGAGAGTCTCGGATTTAAACGAGCCGGAAGTGTCGAGATAGAGAAAGAAATATATTCGTGCTGCGAGGCGACGCTCCGGTGTGCCCCTTGTTTAAGCTTTATTGGACATTGTAGAGGCTTTGCCCGGGACCTGAGCAGTTGTACCGGGTAATCGCATCAACTTCTGGACGATTACTCTGACGTTCTCCCTTGCAACGGAGTTAAGCTCATTTATAAGCACGACGTGAGGATTTATTTTTATTTTCATAAGAGGAGTGGAGATAAATCATCCAACATACTCTCATCTTTTCGCACATCCAATCTCGCCCAAACAACGGAGGAACACCTGCGCCAGTGCATTTTTCTTTTCGATTATGTACATTCGTCCATTCCGCCTTCAGCGCAGCCTTGGAACGCGAGATAAATGTCTTGCGCCTTTGGCGCGTATGGAAGATTCTTAGGTATGTAGGTAGGTATTCAAGCCCGGCGTGGCAGCTCCGCCGCTCCGCTGGGCTTTAAAGTACGAGAGGTTTCTCTCTCTCTCTCGTTCGCGAGGGTCGCGGAACACTTGTTGCCCGTCGGTGGGCTGCCGCCCGAAAGATAACATTTCAATGGGTAAAAGTTGAAACGTCGCGCGGGAATATTCGCGAGAGAGGTATATATTTCTCATCCACGAACGAAGTAACTGCGCCGCACAAGTGCCGAGACCGACGGAGTGGAGTGAAATTGGAAATATCTTTTTATCCTGTATAAAAAGATAATATCCGGTGATGATCGGCCTTTCCGCACTGCTGCGGAGATGAGCGTTCACGGTTTCTTCATCCTTCGAGCGACGTCGTCATTTTTTATTAGCTACAAATCGTCTTTACGATAGATTACACATGGGGAGTCTCGAAGTGTAAAGATTCCTTTGATAGAATGACGACGAAAGGAAGAAATTAAAAAAAAAAAAAAAAACTGGCTGATACTGAGACGTTTTCCGGAATTGCATACTATCGCGTAGACTCGAGGAGAAAAGTGGAAATGCATTATTAAGTCTCGTATGTACTACCTTATGTATAGAATACACCTGCGTGGAGCAAGCAGACACAAAGGGCCAACTTCGTTCTCGCTGAATGTAGCTCGAGAAAAGTCATTACAATGGATGAGAGGATGGGGGACTGTTATGTACGTTTGCTGCTTTGTACTATTTGATAACGCACTTCTTTTACCGACCGTCGCGCGGAGTATCGTGCCCGATTGGTTGCTCCTTCGTTATCGATTCTCCTCCGCCATATTCGCCCCGCTTTTCTCGCTAATAATTGATCTTTTCCCAATCTCCGAACGATCTTTCCGTTATACTCGGTGTATCGGTATAATTTATTTGCTACTCTAGCGTACCCGCGAATTCATCCAAAGACCCCTTTTGATCGAGTCTGAATCATCTCGTTGAGAATACAATAATATTCGAAAAAATGTCCGCAAGATGCATTCATTATTCGTTTACTTTTACAAAAAAAAAGTAAAACATAATTTTTAATCTTTGTTGTATTTCGTAAAAAAATATACAAATGCGATTTTCCATACGTTCTCTCAAACTATTAATGATACCTTTAATAAATTTGCGGCAACCTTCAAAGTCCAAACTATAGTCATATTCATAAAATTTTGACGAACACAAAGTATGTTTTTTATGATTATATCTTGGATCTAACATATGCAAAAAAAAAACGGAAATAGTAAAACATTGTGTTAACTTTGTTATGTTTACGCGTAAAATGTCACAACTTTGTAATTTCATATCTCCTAAACTACACGATAAATCCCTTGGAAATTTCGCATACGTATGCATCAAAGTTACAGCTATGCTAAAAAAAAATGCAGATTTTCATCTTCGATTTGCTGTCCTCATCGAACCTCCTTAAGGCTTGATGCCATAAAACACTTGCTCTTACCCAGTCAATGCACTCGTTTCATTACATCCTCGTGCGATTCGTAGATTCATTGAACGTTGAATAAACGATCAAGCGTTTCCCAAGCGTCTTCGAGCACCGAGGCTTTCAAGCTTTCGTGCCATCAATGCCCCCCGATGCTCGTCGTAACTCGAAGTCTGGCACTCGGGCTTCTCAGCTTTCGCAACAGGTCGCGCGAGATGAACTGGCAAGGGCCCGTCGTTGCTCGCCCGGTTCGGATTGTTGTATCGAGAGGATTTCGGCGTACGAAATTGGAACGTGCTTCTCGACTGTGCTCTACTGATTGTCAACTCGGTATATATATATTCTCTCTACCTCGTCCATCAATCGTGAAACCCGCTGCTGCTATTCACTCCAATGCATGTCCGACGATTTATTAGATTCAGGAGTGGCAGCGGGGGAGTTAGGTTTGCACCGCGACACCGTGAAAAAAAAAACGAGAACAACAAATGAAAAAGCAGTCTCGTGGAGCAGCAGAGACCATCCCCCTAGCGCTACGCTATTGCACAATGCGAATCCATTAAACCGGCTTGTACGTAGTTGTGGCATACCGAAACCCCGAGAGCGTGGAACTGCGCAAACGCCCTCGGCACCCACGCGGCAAAGCACGTACAGTAAATTCGAGACGACAACTCCTAAATCCTTTTAAGCACCGGCGTTATGTTCCACGTAGAGAAACCTTCCCGCCAACCCTTCCACCCCCCTTCACGATAGATAATACGTGTACGGTCACGAGAAACCAAGTGCCTCGACATACCTTAGTCCAAAGGTATCCGTAATTAAGCGCAACGTGATTTCATTTGGTATGATTAGAGGATTCAATTCCCGAATCGCTAATTCACAATATCAGCAAATTAGCTTAATGAAATTCTGTAATCAGAGATACATATATCTGTGTAGATTTATGGCATACGAGGGATACTTTAAATTAAACTTTCCGTCGTTTCGCTTCGGAAAAATTCGCTTTAAAGAAAAGTGAATTCGTTGCTCCGACAAACTGCAAATTCGCTGCGGGCGATTTATTTGGTTTCCCAAAAAAAAATATTGTTTGGTTGGCCCAACTAAATTGATCGCCCGGAGCACATCGAGTCCCTTGGTCGGTACAGGTAATTCCGTTACTCTGTGAAATCCGAATGCGAAATATATAAATGCAAATACGAATTAACTGCTAAAATCCATCACAAAATGTTTAATCCACAGGCCATTTCCGTTATATGTCACCAACTTTGTAAAATTAATATCCCAATCGTTCCTGCTGCGCAAACCCGCTTACCCGATAATTTTTCGCTCTCCCACCCTCTCCATCTATAACGTAGTAATTATGTCATCGCCGTTCGTTTCCACGCGGGTGACGAAGTGAGCCGAGGAATCCGATAGAGAAGTGCAAAGCTTGCAAAAAGCGCTTAAAAACTCGATTCCGCCGTAGTGCCCCGCTTATATACATGTATAGTAAAGGAGAAGGCCCGATATATAGTCGGGTCACGGTTTCAGCTGTATGGTATATCACTGTGTAACACGGATCCGAAAAGCTTTCGGCCTCTCTGCTTTTCCGCTCCGCCGTGCTTCATGCTTACCGCACAGTGTCATCCGGACCTCAGAACACTACGTGGGGCATCCCACGGGGACCGCACACGAGCTTCTGACGTTCTCCGATACACACTGTAAAGGGACACTGCACAGTCGTGCAGCATCAAGGATCTACCGTGTTGGGAGCACAGTGGAAAAGCCGCCGAAGAGAGAAGACGGAGGCGTTGAAAATTCTGGGTCAAGCCTCGTTTTCCCCCCGAATAGTTACGGTTATATCGCGTTTCATCGTCAAGAGGCTCGTTCCCTCTCGTCTCTCGTATATTTATCTTCGAAGCTGACGTTATCGTGCCGCGAATCATCGTTGTCTCGCCTTCTCGTTTCGCCTACTCGATTTGATACGGAATTACGAGGCTTTGCGATATAACGTTTACACAGTCGGCTCACCAGTTGCTCCGTGTTTTGACTTGCAGGATTAGGCTGTACAATGCTTGTACCGTGTGTAGATATATAATATGCGTGCACATACAGACGTTGTACACAACTACGATTAATCCATAACCGGGAATAACGAGCAACGCATATCGGTGCTGACGAGTCACGGGCGGAGAGGACGATAGCGCGCGACCAGGCATCTGTATCAACTAACCTAATTAACACGGAGTTCCGTGTTTATGGTATATACGGCGGATCATATGTATTACAGGATACGCGCGGCGATACAGAGAGGCCCGCTGCCTAACGTCGGTCATACCCGCGGAATATTGTACCGTGTGAAATCCCCATTCCGGCGGTTCGACGGCCATGCCAGAGCTCTCTGGTTAGTTGTGCGTACGTACGTAATCTCACTAATTCGTTTCGGAAATCTGTGGCGTCGAGTAGTGTCGGAGGTTTGACAACGGGGTTTGTATCTCGTTAGTTTCGGCCTCTAATCAGTTAATAACACACCGATAAGCAATAAAGGATGATATGTGTCAATTACCACTGATGAAACGTACAAAGCTGAATAGCTCGCCTGCCCAATCTCGATATTCACAGTTGCGTGAGGAGTATAACCAATAATGTAACTGATAAAGACTGCTGAGAAACAGAAGCACAGAACACCAACAGCGTAAGTTCCATCTAGTTTTAGCGATAGGATAAAATGGACACAGCACGACCGAGTAAGTTGGATAAGCCTTTTCCGGAAGTCCGTTTAGCTGCATGGCGGTGAGAGGAAAAAACCCTTCCATTTTGTTACCTGCCTATCAAATAGTTCCTGCAGAAAGTTTTCGTACGGGAAGGGCGAGTCTGCAGACCAATACACGTAGTGGGCAAACCAACTTATCCGGCCGTGCCTAATTGGCTTGGTTCCCGAGCATGCAACTTGCGCGCTCCTCTACTGTATCCCAGTTTGTTTTGCATATTAAGTCGCCAGAGATAAACCCTTCCGCTTCTCGGTAATGGACATATCGATTGCTAGCGAAGGGGGCAAAACGGAACCCTGGGGAAAACGGAAACGTGTTCCCCATTTGAGATGAGACTTTTTTTTACATGCAGTGGAAAATTGGTAAGATATGCCCCACCGTCCCCCGAGGATTCATTTTGCCCCTTTCCGTAGTATATTCGCACTGCAGGAATCCATTGGGACAGTGAAATGCAAGTGATCGACGTACATTCGTATCGTTACGAAACCTCCCACTGGCACTCACTCTCGGTCTGGATAGCGCAATCCACCGACTGCTGCCGATACGTCCAGTCTCGAGATAGAACGACTATCGAGAAACACACGCGGAGCATCAGCAATCGCCAGGGCATTCGACCTCGTGGATAATAAATAATCCCTCCTGTCTACGTCCCAACGGACTGTACGTACGGCCCGGCAGATACGCAGTCGATGAACGATGAACCGTACGCAAAGTGAATATACGCGCTGTTCATACTTTTTTTTTTACTAGATGGTTGAATTTTGTTTGAATATGACAGAAAACGATTATTTTATTGTTGTAATGTCCACTCGCAATTTTGGAGAACAATTCGATGAAGTGGTGAGGCGTAAAAATATGAACATTTCAACTAAACTAAAAAAGTTTTTCACCTTCGTAATGAAATGAGTCCGGATGAATTTGATATGAATCGCCAAAGTTTGAAAACTCGCTATTCCGAGCCAATCTCTTCGACCCTCCGAATGGCAAGTGCAAGGGGAGCTTCCGTATAGCTTCGATACCAGACCAAGAGGGGGCAAAACGGACCGTCTTGCCGAATTTTCGCGGGACATGGGAGAGCAAAGTCACATCTCAAGTGCGGAGCACTGAACCGTTTTGCCCCCGAGTTCCGTTTTGCCCCGCTCTCCCCTATACAGGGCAACATCACAGGTGTGTGTATTTCGTTCTGTTCTCCGTTGGGAAAAGTGGGTCTGAAAGATCGCAAGAGGCTCGCCCGAGATGCCGTGCGAGGGAATAGAGTTTCCGTTCATCTCGTGTCTACCCAGCCATTTTCCTCTACCACTCGCTTGTGCGGGCGGGTGCGCGGGTCTCATCCGAAGCGAAACGCGAGGGTAACATGCGAGATCGAGAGAGGAGCCGCCAAGTCAGCTTTTACCCGGTCTCGGCCAGCCGAGAGAGAAAGTCAACCATTATCCTCTCGGAAATATAACCGAAGTGGAAAAAGTTGAGGAAATAAAGGAAGAGTGAGCTGAGACGTTTTACCATCCACCCGCTCCGCAGGGATACGTATATAGGTATGCACTGCCACGCTGCATGAAGACATTAACCCGATAATCATACTACTCTCTATTACCCCCAGCCAAACGAGTCCCCTTCCTCGTTCTCCACAAAGAAAACTTATTTTCTCGAATCTCCTTCTCTATCCGACACCCGAGAAAGAGGAACAATACCACCCAGAATGATCTCCCTTGCCCTCTTTCTTTTCTCTTTTTTTTTTTTTTTTGTTGGTTTTGTTTTCTTTTTGTTTCTCCTACCACGGCCACTTTCGCAAAGAGTTGCAAACTCCCCGAGTTAAAAATAAAGTTCGACCGAACTTCTCCGCCTCCCCCTCGACGCACGTGGCGCGAGATCGAAAGAGTTCTCTTCTTCGCAAACAATAGACAACTCTTTGATTTCTCCACGAACCTTTGTGATTTTTATTTATCGCCGCCTCGGTCGAACGATGGGAGATTCAACTCCTTCAATACGCAAGTGATTTTCATTATTCGGAGGAGGCGGGAGATAACGCTTGAAATTTAATCGGCGTCTTCATAGCGTCAACGATTTCTCCGGGTGAAAGGCGAAAGTGAGTCAAGGTTACTCGACGTACATAGCGCTAGGGGCGGCATTAGGGATATCCGTCGACGTTGAATTTTTAACCTTCGACTCCCGGGGCACTCTTCAGAGTGTTCTCTCGCTTCTCTCGGCAAGTAGCACGGTTAGCTGGGTTAGTGGAAACACCGGAGTGAATATTCTCACGCCTCGTTGCTTTCCGCCTCTCCTCACGTTCGCAGCCGCCTTTTAATATATCTTTTTTTTCCCTTCCTTCCCTCGTTTCTCTCGTATCGACTAGCCGGCGAAGGCAGAGGCTCGGAGAAACATTAAAGGCGAACGTTCGAGGTCGAAGCCTGCCCGACTTTGAAAATTAAAAAAAAAAATAGATAAAATAATTTTCGGTCGCACCAAGAAAAAAAAATGCATTCAAACTAAATAAAATTTATTTAGAGCAAATAAAATTGCTTATTTTAATATGGGCTTAGAGTTAAATATCGCATACACTTGAATCAAGTAAAAATATCCTTGAGTCTAATAAAAATTTAATTAAATCAAATAAAAATATTCTAATATCCGATTATATTGACGATTAATAAACTTTTTTTCCTGGGTGCGTAATTTGGCGTTATACCTTCTGGTTCGTATTTCTAACGGATGATCCTACCCTATCTCCGAATAATTAAGCGATAGGACCGTGGGAGCGTGTGTGCGAAAACCCTACGGGCAGATTGTCCGGAGATTTCTCGTACAGCGCACGACCATGTAAGTTCGACCTCGCCAAACGTTTCGTTCTCCTGCTCGGTGAAGAGACGCAACACGCCCTTCGTTTTTACCACCCGCGAATGAAACCCTCGCTGCTATCGTGGAATCACGTGTAGCGACATAGCGTGCGGTCGATTTCGAGGTTCCAACTTATCTGGCCGTGTACTGTACCAGCGTCGAGGAGCTTTCGGACTCTGAATATTAACGAAGTGCGTCGGTGCTCAAGTCCGAATTATCTTTGAGCACGAAGTTCGCGTGTGACCGAAAGTCCCTAAGAGGGTCGAACGGCAACAGGAGGAGGGGACAAAAAAAGCCGACCGTCCACGAGGGGGCAAATGTATTCCCGGGAGGAACGGCGAGACGGCGTAACGGTCGGCTCTCGAATTACCCCGAGGCCCGTAGACTCTCGTGCATTTTAGCACCGAGCGTGGAAAACATAGTTAAACTAATTGAGTCACAATTCACAGGGCTAGAGCAAAACAAGATTTCTTTTCTATTTTCAACTTCGTGATTTTCTACCACGGCCACCGAAGGGCCACGACGGCGAGTAAAATTCTTCGACAGTTGGAAACTAAACGACTACGCATATGCCAATAGTTGAATAAGAAACGGACCAAATCTGCAAACTGTGCTGAAAGCTTTTCCGTACCAACTTAAACGATGAAATCGTATCGAATAGTTTCGTTCCTTCGTGCGTCGTAAGATAAGTCAATACTGATCTTGACATTATTGCTCGATTATTTAAAATCAAGCACGCCAGTATTATCCACTGGCCGACACTGGCCCACCCTCCCCCAACTCGGTCGGCCATCCGGAGAACCCGTGAAAATGAACAGACATTGCCTTCTATCTTTACGGTCGAATGGGAAATCGTTATGTAGACTTATCGTAAGATAAAACTGCATCCTCGGACAGAGTTCTCTCTGCCCGTTTCTCGTTCGATTCATAGAAAAACTATAGTGGCCTCGCCTTCGACTTCTCAATTACCTAGACGATAGAGTGGAGAGCAGGCGCCCAGGGATCCATGGATCGAGCTCGATTATCGTGAAATCCCATTCCCCCCCCCCCCGATCTTCCTATTCCATCTATCGCGCCCGCGAACTCCCGCTTTCCTTCTCTCGTTATTTCCTACTTCGTTCTCTTTGTTTTTTTTTTTGTTCTTTCCCAAGCTACGTTGTCTTTACCTCTTTCGCTTTCTTATTCGATCGATGCGACCGTCGCCCGAGGCGATCGGGCGCCAAGATATGGACCATCTGTATAGGATAGTGAAGACCCCGCGGAGGATTTTAATGCCACGATCGGCAAGGACGACGTTAAATAGCCCGATCGCTTTTGTTCCGTGCGGCCCGGGGGTTCGAGGACGTGCATCCCTCTATCTCTATACAGTGGAAGACTAAGTAGAAAGGGATGAAGAGTGGCCCCCGAGCGGAACTTTGCTAATTGGATGTCGTAAGCTCTTCTCGGTCGCTGGACCACTCCTTCCCCCTTTCATACTTCCCGCTTCTCGTGCAATCCGAGTACCAGCAGGCAGCAGCGAGAAGCATCAGTAGGGGGATATGGAGTTCTACCCCTTACCTCCCTGCGTCCCGCATACCACGAGGTGTATCGATTGTTGCGAATCGCAAGGGCGCATCTCACGTCCTTTCACACTTTCGACGGCCTCGGATATGTCCTTCTTATTCTCAGCGATGGATGAGGGAGAATGGGGCAAAACAAACCAGTGTTCTTCATTTCCTCCTCCAGACTCTCTCATGTGACAACCGTTCTCAAAGAAGAGACACTTTGCAGCGCACTTGTGAATCTTGCCAAAAGTGCGAGGGTGGAAGAAGAAATTAAGCTGTATTAATTTGCTTCAAACCGGAAGTTCGTTAACAATACAATTCTTTGCACGACTGAACATGAACCAAAAACAATTGGCCGTCGAATCGTTTGCTTGTACCTACCGCTACGGGAACGACGAAAACACAAGATTGTGTACTTGTGAGGATTGTTTGACAAAAAAAAGGAAAACATAGTGCAGCTGCGGAAAGAGGTACAGAGAGAAAGATCGAAGGAGGCAGAGCTTCTTCGGAGTTCTCAGGGTCCGCGAAAGGACGCTTGAAACTCGTGAAAGTTGCACATAGAGCGCCTTAGCGTTTCGGTCCTTTCTCGGCTGCTGAAGATCGTGAGAGACCGAAGTGGAAATGTTCTATCGACGCTCTCGATTGTCCCGTTCGAAATACGGTCTTTGAGCATCTCTCGTCCGACAGAAGAAGGATGAGGGAGCCCGCGCTCCTTCCATCTGAGGCTACGGGGGAACGGCGTCGAGGCGCATTATATCGGATTTTTCCAAGTCGTTCGACCATACTGGTACCCCACTTCCTCCGTACCCCGCCATTTCGCAATAACCCGGACAAGAAAAGAGACGAGCATGGAAGGGCACGGAAGCCTGGGGGACATTCCCCGTGATGGACTGGGGCATCAAAAGCTATCCGACCATACAGAACTATATCGAGCATCGCTGAGCGAGTAACCTGTCAAGTGCCGCCTCGGATGATTGGTGACGCGGTAGCTTGTACACCTATATCTTTCCCCCACTATATAACATCGTTTCATACATATTTTAGTATGCAGGATGTACATGAGGGAGTCCCATACGTCTTAGCGTACGGCTCAGCGACTTGTAGACGATACGCTCCAGATATAATTTTATGTTTATTTATCTGGTTACTTCCGGTGCACGGTAAAAAATAATTTCGTGGAATCGGAATACGAAGTTTCGGAAAAATTGTTTTGTTAACTAAGTGACAAACTCTTTTGTTAAGTCTCGAATATACAAACCTGTTCTTTAAGTCCCTGTGTCATTAACAATTTTAGTTTGTACTTTTGTTTTTAAACCTATCAAATCGGATGGTGGATCGAACAATTAACAAATTTAAAATTGTGGGCGCTTGTGGACAATAAATAGTTGTAAAAAGTACAATTTTTTTTTTTTTACTGTGTACGGAGTCTCGTATCATTAAATTAAAAAAAAAAGTCGAAAAAATGATATGGAGTAGATTTGCAATATCTTATTTGCAATATATCTAAAAAAAATATATATATTGAGACAGTCTCTCTATTTTCAAGTTTCAACCTTCAATCAGAAATACAAAAATGTAGGTCATAGAGCTTTTATTATTGGCTGACCCGAATTATCTTGGAGCCTGGGACTGATGGCATCGCGAGATCGGCTCATTACTTTCCTCTTTATTTTTTTTTACTTTTTTTTTTTAATCGCCTTAGGTGTCGTGCATCAGCAAAGACGCCTGCAGATTTTGGCGTACACCGAGTGCCGAGAAGGAATCTCGCCTCTCCGGTACAGCAGTAAATGTGGAGCAGGTCGAAGGCAAAGCCACGTATCTGCATCCATCAGCCCTGGGCGTTTCGGCTTTTATCAAGCCCCCCTCCCTTCCCGCCGAGAGTGGATCGAACCGCGGTTGCTTCTCTCCGCGATATTCTTTCTCTGCCTTCGCGTGCAGGAAAGGCTATACAGGTGAAAAGCCTCGTCGTTCGGTAATTGCGACGTGTCCGAAAGTCTGGTTGAGTCGTGCCATTTTTAAATACGAGCAATTCTCCGCACCGTGAAATAGCGGCAGGCAGGCGGGGAGGAAAAAGGAAGTGAAAGAATCGCCCTGCCACCGAACGAACGTGAATTTTTCGTTGAAAAATCGACGCAGCTTCTGCATGCATAAGTCTACTGTGTGTGTGTACATGACTACGACGCTCGTGTGCTGGGAACGATATATAGGGAGGTTACAAAAAAAAAAAAAAGAGAAAAAACAACGGTACGAACGACCGTACAAAGAGAGAGAAAGAGAGCGTGAGCTTTTTTTTCTTCGCCAGTACCTCTCGTTCTCTCGCCGCCGTGCGCTTTTATCTTTTTGCGGCTCGTCGGCGATGCACGCTACGTTACTGCCTCTTGCTTCGGCCACTGCTGTGCTTTCCGGGGAAAGTAGAAGAAGAAAATACGAAAAAAAAAATAAATAAAAAGTAAATGCGAAACGAGGAACATATAAATTGCAAGCGTTTCCGGTAGTGCTCGGTATTGCCGGTGAAACTCCATAGGGACCACCGAGGGATGAGGGTCGAGGGCTCACCTATGTCCATTAGGTGAAGCTGGCCGAGATGACGGGCAGCGTAGAGATGTAGAAGACCGAAGGCAAGCTGCATCCCGGTTGTGAGCAACAGGGCGAGAAAGCCAGCCGCACACACGAGCCACCCCCAACCACCCTCCGGATAGAAATGCGTCCGCATACCAGCAACGTCTATGCCTGTGGCGTAATGATGAAAAAAAAAAAATACATCGAACTCGTCAGTGAGTATTCTCATCCAGCGTTATTAAAGGCACATCGTATGTAGACTGTAAAAATAAATTGTAAATTTCATGTACTGGTAATTGAAATTTGCTTACATTACTCACATTAATTAAACATTCATGTACATTTGTTGTAAAATAAAAAAACGAGATAGTAAAATTACAAATTTTTTGCCAGACATTTACAAAAATTTCCATTAAAAGCACAAATTTTACTGTAAAATTGCAACGCATAACTATTTGAAATTTCAGAAACTGAAATTTCAGAAGTTCATGTGCTTCTGTTAAAATTTCCAATACCATTCATTAATTTTCAAACAAAATTTTTTTACATTGTATTATACGTACCGTATATTATTCAATAATCTATAAGAGAAAAAAATGTTCGGCCCGGTAAATACCAAAACAAAATACCCTTCCAATACCTCTTCTTATTTAAAAAATTATTATCTTTATCTGATGTTCATCTTTATTTCTCATTTTTATTATTAGTATTGTTATTATTATTTTCGATTTCTTTGCCTCAATTTCGTTTCATATTTTTCTGTACGTACCTGGAGAACCCTCGGTCCTATTGTACGATAAGTCACTTCATTCATTCGTTCATCAACATTGAAAACTAATATTAGCTCGCACTCGTTCAAAGTAAGTTTCAATTTTCATCCAGGTAAAAGCCCGGGACTTCCAACGATAATAACGTAGTACCATGAGACTCGGAAAGAAGTAGTGACAGCGGGTCGAAAAATATTTTTCTCGCAGGTATACCTCTGGTAATATTACGCGAGGAGGGCATTATATAGGCGGAGCGGGGCAAAACGGATCCGTGATCTGACTTTGAGATGAAACTCACTTTCTTTCGTCAAAGCTAAAAATTGATAAAAACAGACCATTTTGCCCCGGCGTTCCGTTCTGCCCCGCGCTCCCCTATATAGGACCCTTCACTTTCGTACCTCATAATGCTCGCCCCGGGGCATCTTTAATGGTGGAGAGATAGAGATATACGTATCCCATAGTATTTGCAATCTCGTTCGATTACCGCGCGTTTGCCCGTTCGGGCTTGTGAGAGCGCTCGCCCTCGCCGGTTATGGGATCTTCCCGGAAAGTACATAGAGAGAGAGAGCTTTCTTACTCAGACGAGCCGCGCTTGCGAAAGGTGAATTTATAGACATATATATATGTATGAATACATATGCGCCACAGTAATGTTCATATATAGATTCACAAAGCATTCGCGCGTACCCATCCAATAAAACACTTTGACGAAGTGCGCTTAGAAAGCCAAAACTTTCGATGATTAATATTCAATCGAAGTCCGCGAGATTCTCGATCATATACGAGAAACCGGCGAACGGCTTAATGAGAACTTTAAACTGATAAATCCGGGCGAATGAAATCCTTCCGGCGTTATTATTACATTCAATCCCTGTTATATCTATCGCGGATCGAAGACTCAAAGATTGGAGCGCATAACCAGCCCCTCCGAAGCATCCGGACGAGGGACGGATAACAGAATTTAGTAATTTGAGAATTTCAGTTAAACGTAACCGATCGAATTAGCTCTCGGTCTCATTAATCGTCTCGACTTCCCACCGGTGGAAACAGGTTGTTTCATTCAAATGAAATCTCATTAGATCAAATTATAATTTGCTCGTCGGACGGATCGTTACGCCATCTCGTGGGCCGGGAGACGAACAAATGGACCACATTGACTTAAAATCCAAATAAGCTGATTGCTGAGCTCACCCGTTCGACGAAGTGCAGGCACGCATCGATGCAGGGTTCGCAGGTCGCCCAGTACCCAATTCGCGTTTCCGGGCAGGCTCTCGTCGACATCCATGCATCGAACTCGAGTATCTGAATTGAAAAAAAAAAAACAAAAATCACCAAATTAGTTTTTAAAAATACCGCCGGGTTGGAAAATATCCTCGACGTTTTCCGGTCAATTATAACATGGAACATAAAAGAATTCGTGACCGTATTGCTGCTTTGGAGTCCGCAAACAATTTTACTCGAGGGTCGCGAACAATTTTTCACCAGGTCGCACACAGCTGTGAGTCGAGAAAGCGGCATACTTTTCTCAAGACGAAAAAGAATGAAAAAAAAAATTTCTTAATAAGTCTCGGAATCTCCGGTGTTTTATTAGCTCGGTCTGGTACGCTGAGAATCGCGCACGGGTTAGTAATGCCGACCAGTTTCGCCCGCCACTTGTTAACCCTTCAGGCCGCGTTGTATACAGTTGTGAAGTGGAGTGAGGCTGCAGCGTGGCTTCAGAAATTGTTGAAAGGAGCGAGAGAGCGAGATATAGGTGCGATGCAAAGAGCGGGCGTGGAATGAAAAATACAAAAATAAAAAACATTAAAACCGTAGGAAATGAATGGGCAAAAAAAGACAGAAAGAGCCGACCTCGTAACGTTCGTAATGAAATACGCAGTCTCACCGTACCCTCGCCTCTCGTGTCTGGGGAAAAGTGAGAAGAAAAAAGGGACTCCCTCGTCCGTGTCGCATTGTCTGCGTAATCTATTTTTATTTATGTATACTCGAGAACAAGACTTTTCGCGTTATGCGACGTAAAACAATTTTGGGGACGAATCTAACTCGAGGTATCAACTGAACACTCGCCAAGGTCCAATTCTCAAATATATCAATTTTCGGATTCTTTTTGTCCCAAATTCGAATGAAAAACATATCTGCCTATTATTTTTCTACAAAAAAAAGCTCTCTCAGTGCCGGTCGCGATATTAATATTTTTGTGCGACTGACAAGTCGCTCTGCTTTCACTTTTATTTCTCTTTCATTACTGTAATTACCTAAAGTTGGAACATACCGTTGAGATGTAATTACCTCACTGCAGTCAAAGCAAGGACATTAACTTATTTTCTTTGCACACACTGTGTACATTTTTGTGAAAAATGTCCAAAGGTCAATACATTTGCATTCATAGCACTGTTAAGTAAGAGGAATATTGTTGTTTTTTTCCATACGCTATGCGCATTACAGCCAATCGCGTCATTCATTAAATCTACACATTGTTTTTCGCCTAAGGTTGGATAAAAAAAAAACACAACGTATTTGTGTATTATTTTTCTGTAAAAAAAAGCCGCTGGCCGTGACAGCGATATTTTTTGCGCCGTTAAAAGATTACCGGACATTCTCCTCAATTTCTCTTTAGTTACCATAATTACCTCAGGGTGAGTCTCGCGAAAGAGACATAATTACCGCACTCCAGTCAAAGCGAGGACATTAACGTTTTATTTTTCTTTCTTGCCGGCACTTTGCATACTTTGTGAAAAATGTGAAAAGCTCGGACGTTTACATTCTCAAAGCTGTTACGTAAAAAGCGAGTTTATTTTTTAATTTTTTTTTTTACATTCACCGTCTTTCGTCATACGTCTAAAGATTCGAGTTCTACGGGCCATTGGCAGAGACCGTTGAACTCAATTAGTCCAACTACTTAACCAATTAGTTATCGGTTCGATCGTGCGCTTCAAGCTCGTCCCATTGCCCGGGTCTTCATATGAACAAGCTTGCAAGTGTGCACTCGTAAAGCGTACCGCACATTCCTGAGAGCTGTGTGCACGAACGGGCAGAGCGAAGAACACGGCCGAGACGACGATCGAGCGTAAACAGTGTTTCGCTATCCTGCTGCTCCTGCTGATGCAAAGTTGCGATCCCGCCGCAACAATGCACTCAAGAACGATGTACCGAGAGTTGCCCTAGAGTTCGAGAAGTAATAGGTAGTTCGTGAGAGTTGCAAACGCAGCACTAACGGCCAAAGTACAACAGAAGCAACTCCGTATGAGCTCTCGAGTATCGCATGTAGAGTCCAATTAATTCAGCTAAATAAGCAATAATTAAGCCCAAACAAACGCTTTGAGGTTTTTCGGTATGTTTCTTCTTTTTTTCTTTCTTTTTTTTTCTGCACACGCCAATTATATTCTGGGTGATGAACAATTTCGTGGAAGACAAATGATTCGTGCGACGCGTCGCGGCGTTGGCTCGAGGAAACCTAATATTCTTAATTACCGCGCGTAACGAGCAGGACGAAGTAGAAAAAGCCCCAGCTCAGTGATTAAAAAAAACGAGTGGGGTAAAAAAAAAATACCAAGGGAGAAATAATAAAATTCTACGAGGGTCCGCGACGAGCCGACGGGGGCTGCACGGAGAATCGTGCTTCCGTGGACGGGGGATGACTGTTGAGAGGCGTGCAGACACAACGCGAGCGGTAGTCGAGTTTGTGGGGAAACAAAAAAAAAAAAAAAAAATACTAACGAGTTATCACTCGCAGCGGGGTAAACCCCGTGGGCTACAACACGCGACTTCAAGATTGTCGAGGGGACGTCACAGGGAAAGCAGACAACGGCGTAGAGAGATAAGTTTTTTTTGTTTTCATTTCAACACTCTTAATCCTCACCGACGATGAAGAAAACAGCAGTATTCCGTCGAATGATGGAGGAAAACTGCGAACATTGCTGTTTACAACAAGAACACTTTTTTTTTATTACAAAACAAAAATAAAGATTTGATCAATGGAGTTTCAATATTTGAAAATTAATACGTGCATATTCGCAAGTTGGCGAAGAGATTTTTCTTTAACTCGACGGATAACGCGAGTATGTGGGAAAGAGAAATCTTGGTGAAACATTTATTTTTTTATTTTTTTATTTTATTATTCGTGCGACAATGCAATTGCGTTGGGAAGTTTATATCAGCTGCGGAGAAGCAGATAGACATCTTCTATTTTAAATAAAAATAAGGCTTTATTCAATAGAGTTTCAATATGTGAAAATTAATGCATGCATTACATTCTGACGACAAGACGGCGATTTTTTTTAACTCGACGGATAAAGCGGCGGAGGTTTGAGGGAAAGAAAAGTGTCGATGAGAAATATTTTCTTCATTTTTTGGCGCTCGATCGATCTAATTCGCACCGATTTTAAGCATTGCCGTGTAAAACGAAAAGGACATCTCTTAATTACAAACAAAAATAAAGTTTTGTTGAATAGAATTTCAAGATTTGAAAACTAATGTATGCATATTCTGACGGCAAGTCGGGCAAGACATTTTTTTTAACTCGACGGATAACGCGGCGGTGTTCTGCGGGAAAGAAAAGTGTTGGAAACAGATTGTCTTTTTTTTCCGACGTCCGTTAAATCGAATTTGCAGCGACGATAATGCGCTGGAAAGTTTATATCGGCTGTGGAGTCGCAGACAAGCTTTAAGTGGTGTACAAGATACGCCCGTCTGTTTCTCGGCAGCCGATATCCACACGAAAGTAGTTCAAACGTCGGCATACACGGTATTATGCGATACGACGGAAGGCGATAGCATTTTCTTCACCGAGGCGGAATCGCGAAGTGGCAGAGCTGCGTAGATCGGATTGAAGCTAGTAGAAAGATCCGTTTTTAGTCAGACGTGCACGCTCTGTTCGCCTCTCTCGTTCCGCTCGGACGAATCTTTCGGATTTCCCTCGCCGGGGCTCAACACTCCGTCTCTCCTTTGCAGAGCTCGCTCGTCCCTCTTTTTTTACTTCTCTAATTTTTTTCTTCAATCGTTAAAAAACGTTCTTCCATCGTACAACCGCCTAACGTCTCGTCGTTTGCGCCTCCTGAACTCTCATCGACTGCGCGGCGGACTCGATGATCGTCAAGGAACATTTATTTATTCGTGAATAATTGGGACGTCGCATTGCTCGAGACTCTTCGTGCTATGTTCGTCTTGTCTTATTTTGTTTGTTTTTTTTTGTTTACTCTACGTGTATCGCAAGCTCGCATTATACCGCAGATAAAAGTTCTCGAGAAACGAACCAATTACTTATTGCTCGGGATGTTTTTTTTTTTTCTTTCAATTCTCCCTCTTCTTGTTTTCCTCGCTGTTATAGCTAACGGAAAATCTTTTCGTCGAGTTTTCGTCTCGTCTGCGGCACGGTACAATCTCATTCTTCTCGCGAGATCCAGGACGTTGCAATAGTCGACGGGCTTCCGAGGAGGCGAGCAAAAAAAAAGTAGAGTAGCAAATCGTACGATGAAAATCTCGACAAAAGCGGCAAAACTCGAGGACGCGTATTTCAGGTACATTCTTCGTCGTCGTTGTCACGGGCCGGAAAGTGGTGAAAAAGTTGCAACCTCCTGTTGTGTCATTTCCGACTCCGGCTTCGTCTGACTCTCTCTCTCTTATCGCGCCGGCTCCCTTCCTTCTCACTTGCCCGCTACATTTTCTCATTATGCGTTGGAATTCCTAGGGATCCACTTAAAAACAAGGCGACTCTCATCAGCCTAGCCTCTCCCCCGCGATTCGACGACGGCGCTCCAACGATCATTGCATTATTGAGGTAAAAACCCGAAGTAAAGTTTTGTCGTTCCGGAATGCAAAATTGTTTCAGTTTTTTTTCGGTTTTTTTTTTTTTTTTTTGCGTTCATAAAAGCCTGAGGATATTCGGGAAGCGCATTCGAAGCATCGTGTGACGAGGTTACTATGTAATGCGACTGGGAGAATTTCTTCCAGGCTCTTACCGCTTCAAGTTTCCTTATTGCTTTCGAATGAGGAATCGTGGCGCGCGTGACTTGCATAATGAAATTTTGAAAAATTCCTCCCCGTAGACAAGAACGATTGAATAAAAATGGAGTTTGAATAACAATGTCGGTATGGCAGATACAAACGATAAGCCTCTTCCAATAAAGATTACCGAGTCGCGATCCTAAAAAATCAGGGTATTTAGTTCGATTCAATCGTCTTTTTGATACCCTAGATTTTAATTAAAACGATTCTATTATTTCAAAGGTTTTTTCGATCACTGCAAGTAAAGATACATTGTTTCCTAAGCGCCCGTTAAAGATTTAACGGTTTCCTTGCACGCTCTCCATGGCGTTTTTTCACTCCGTATCGCGAAAGTTCAATGACCTATAAAACTGATCATAAAACGAAGTAAGAGCCGAAAGGCATTCGCCGATTTCTGTCAACGCAGTAAGTTTCTCTTTTCTTTTCGTTTTCCTTGCTCTCTTGAGCTCGAACTGTAGATTTGGCATTGCGATTCGATAGCGCGATATTCGAGGGTCGTACCGTGTGCCGGAGGGTTGCTGCGGCTCTCGCGCGAGAGCCCAGGCAAACCTTGTACAAACATCCGCGGACGTAGCGTACCTATATATCGTTAACACAAGAGGGTCTCGGTCGTCTCCAGCGTTATCCGATCTCGCAAGCTCCGCTTTCAACTGCATTGTCCAACTTCTCCCGTCCGTAACCGTGATAACAACGTTGCCTCTGCCGACTCTCAGGGATTTTACGTCCGCGACGCTCCAAAGATATACTACGCCGGAAAGCGAGTAAAAACCGAGATGCTATAGAGTAAATGGAAAGGGAGTTGAAAGAAGAAGAAGAAGAAGAAGAGGAAATAATGTAAAAAGAAGAAACATCATCACAAAAGAAAACATCTGACCGTTGAGTGATTACAAAAAAACCTCTTTTATCTTTGATCCACTCGGCTGCAGCTCGCAGCCTCTCTCCCGTAGTTAATGCTATGTCGGATGGGTCTCGCGATGTCTCAGCCCTTGTAACGACTGTAATCCAATTCACGGGATCCATTACGGCTCTCATTTCCCCCTCTAACTTAGACGATAAAGTCGCACAAGCGTGTAATTACAATAGTTATCCAAATGAAACTTTATTATCGCCTAGGTATCCATCAAAATTTTTTTATTTTCTCGTTAAACAAAGAAGAGCGCCCACTCCTTCATACTCTCAGTGTCTTTCCTTTCGACACTTGACCGAGAAGGGGGTAGGCGATTATAAAATTTTCCGTCTGGCGCGTTTTACTCGCTGTTACTACAATCCGTATGCAGAACGGTTAATTCAAGCTTATTAATTTCACGCTTCTTGGCTGCCGGTGCTTTCTACGCTGATGTTGTAAGCCGCGCTAAGCAAACGTATGCTCCGAGCACACGGATCCGCGTAGAGTACCCATACACTCGGTAACGAAACCCCCGAGCCCCATGGACCGTGTGGGATATTCGCCAGCGTGGCGCGGACGTCTGCACCGCCGAATGTAAATTGCTAATTCGTTAAATATATAGGATTCTATGCCGGTCTTCCACACGTAACGGTTAAAACTTTGGCTAACGTGATACGGGCGAACCCCGGAAAAACACTGGACCGGCGAGGCGAGTCGGCGAGTAAACGGTTGAATACCTCGTTTTAAGTAACTGGTCCATTAACAGCGGCTACGAACAAAATTTTGCCGATGAAGATCTATCAATTAAATCGGGCACATTCACATCTCCACCACTCACAAGTCTACCAGAAACTATCTCTACCATATTAGAACTCTACTAAAATCTTGACCAGAAAGTAAAAAAGATCTACCAGAATCAAAATAAAACTACCGGAATGAAAATAAAACTCTACCGGATTACAGGACTATCGTCTAGTCTTGTATTCCGGTAGTGTTTGATTTTCATTTCGGTAGAATTGTATTATTTCCGGTCCGGAAATCCGCTACAGTGTTATTATTTCAATCCAGTAGAGTTGTAAGCGGCAGAGATGTAAATGTGCCTGCCCTAGAGCTTCATTTTTAATCAATAATAATAATAATAATAATAATAATAATAATAATAATAATAATAATAATAATAATAATAATAATAATAATAATAATAATAATAATAATAATAATAATAATAATAATAATAATAAATAGCAAATCTATACGTATTAATTTTTTTTTTAATAAAAATGTAATCGTCTAGATTAATTGTAAAGACCAAGAAAAAAATGTCTGCCTATTATGATACTTTTGCAAAGTAGAAGCGAACCGCACAATTGTTGAAACTAAAATTGCGAGTTTTAGCGGTGGACCGCGAGTCATTTACTAAAACAACCGGTGACGTAACAGGCAAATTCACACTGGACTGCACCTAGATCCGGATGGACTTTCGGACGCGTAACTTTGTATGCGCCATCTACACATTCGAATTTTGCCGTACGCTCGCCGACGTCCGACGAAAACGTTTCGCTGTACACGGATACGGCTTAATACGAAAAGTTAACACGGTTATGCTACGCGCCGCTTGACTCACGCAGAACCGTGTGATTTACGCTAATTGAAAAATGAACGTAACTCACCACCGTGATAGGAACTTCCGCGATGGGGAGTGTACGCTCCACCACCGCCGTTCTGATGTCCGCCGTCCATGCAGTGACTCGGTGTGTAGTACTGAACCGGATGCTGGGCGTAATTGCTCGGTGTTCCCATGTGGACCGGATGACAGTGCATACAACGTCTCGGGGTCTCCGGTGGTGCCTGTTTTTTTTTTTTTTAAATTTATTTATTAAATTAGTGAGTCAATTGTGCTTTACACGTTAAAAGAATTGTACCTCACGCTAAAACGTCTTCAGTAGTTTTAGCATCAGGGATTGTAATTAGTTTCGAGTATGACAGTAATGCTTTTTGAGGACACTTTGCGGGAGTGCCGGTAAAGATGTTTTCATAACGCATGCACGTAAAACCCCGCTTTCCGTTCCTGCGAAGTGTGCGCAGAAAGACACTTTTTTTGCATCGCGTGCAGAAAGGCACTTTTTCACACTTCACGGGAACGCAGAGCGTGATTTTTCGTGAATTTGTTAGGGAAAATTATGTGAATGGAGTGAACGTAGAAAAGGGTGTTCTGACTCTTGTGAATGGCGCACTCGCCTTCGGTGCGTGCGACATTTTCCTTCCGTCAAGGAGACTTTCACATTCGTCAAGAATTCCCTTTCTGCGCCCTTGCCATGCAAATAACTATTTCCCATCGAAAGAGGAAAAACAAATAGAACATAGCGTTATAGAGAAAACTTTAATATCTAAACTACAAAATTGAAGGTTTCATACAATATTTTGAATAGGTACGCAACTAAAATACGCAGATGAGAACAAAAAGATTGAGAGATAATAAAAGACAATGCACCGGTACAAGGAGCTTGAACTCTGCTATACTCCGATGTGATACGCGCAGGAAGGGTGCGAGCTCTCGATGAGTCGTGAGAGGTGAGATAAGGGAATGAAATAATTTTCAGCCCGAAGAGAAACTTGGCGAATAGCGCGGTTTTATATGTACCGTATAATATACGGGATACCCCTCTAAGGCTGTAAAGAAAACGAGAGGAAGCTCGGAGGATCGTAAAGCCTCCCTTGCAGGGGCGTTACGTTACCGTCGCGTCCTTATACTGCATACGTTAACTCTCGCGAGGGTGTTATACTCTTCGGGGCTCATAGCTTAATACATACGACGATGTGCGCCTTGAAATATTATACCGACCCGGGTCTCTTTGGATTCAAAGTAGCGTTGGTACCGCAAGTAAAGAAAAAAAAAACGAATTTTATCCCACGAAGCTTCGCTCTCATATTTTGGCCTCTTCCGGTCCAGAAAAATGAATTTTTACGTTCTCCAGAACAATGGTTTCATTCCTCGAGCTATAGCTTGACTCAACCACGAAGTCCCTTGGACAAAAATAATTTTATCCACGCTCTCTGCATTTTTCTCCGCCCACGATTCTCGCTCTCAATTTATCATTTTCATGTTTCCTCCGATGAAAAAAAAAAAAAAAAAACTGCAATTTCACACGGCAATTCGATAACAATTATTCCGATGAAATTTCGTCGCATTCCCTAATTTAATTATTTTATGCGCATTTCCATGAATATCGATGAGAAAGCTTAATTTTTATATCGTTACCATCGAGTGATGAGACCGAAGTGACCTCATGGATCCGGTAGGGTGGAGCGACGGTACGCTGCCGCTGAAACTCATAGCCGAATTTCTGCATCCTCCGGGGGTCGACCAGCCTCCACGCACGCTCGGTCCCCATCCAACACCGCCGCCCCCGCACTCGTCCACCAACATCTTCGATGGTTACTGTCGCTTTACCGTCGACATCCGGACCGCCCGAAGCTTTGCCGCTCGCTCGATTCCGCCTCCAGCGAGCTCTCGCGGCTTCCTATCTCTGCCTCCCTCGATCTCCGTACGAGGTGCTCCCTTGATTATATCATCCGCCCCTCACGCTGCACCCCCGGCGTCGCTTTATCCGTCCGGCGACTTCCCGCTAATCGAACCTCGTTAAATTCTTAACCTCCCGAGGCAAACGACTCCTCTTCATCGATCATTGGGTCGGCTCTTTCGCTTCACACGATCGCCTCTCGCAATCTCTGTACCGAAGCTTCCTTTCGTTCATTCACGAAAGATACCTCCCAGTTGCGCAACCCGAATATAAATCTTCGTTGCAGCCTGCGCTTTTCCTTGTCCGATAATTTTATCGCTTCTCCGGCAGCTGCGCGTTTTCCTCCCCGTCAGAGCGGCGACACCTGCAACAGCCAGAGAATACGGAAGATATTAGTGCGAACGGATGATTTACTCTCGGTATTCGTTCGTGATAAGAAAAAAACAACAAAAAAATAAATTCAAAGGCCGCGCAGAAAATAAAAGCTCGGAGAGTCGAGTCTCGTTCGTCTCAGTCAAGAATCGCTTTTCGACCCTCTGTAATACTGCCCCGTCGTCTTTTCCGAGCCTGTGCACGAGCTCTCCTATCTCCGCCTCTCTCTCTCTCTCTCTCTCTCTCTCTCTCTCTCTCTCTCTCTCTCTCTCTGTCCCGTCGAGCACGTGCCAAGGATGTAACGGGAGCTTAAACGCGGGAGCCGCCTTGCTCGGAGCGGCTCGGACAGCGGGAAGCCGAAAATTTTAATATGTATGAGACGCTGTACGGTCGCGCCAATCTATACTGTACCCTGGACTCACTCCCACGCCCAACCTGCGAAATCAGCCTGTGCAGTCCCGAGAATCGCTGAGATTTATCGACGGAATATGTTTTATGCTTTTACCGAACGAAATCCCTCGTCTACGTTTGCGTGTAATAGCGCGAGAGCGAACCGTACACCGCTTGGGCAAAAACCGAGTCACTTCCACGGAGCTTTGTCGCATTGCTCGGTACACATCTATCTATGAATGTCGAGTCTTCGCGTATCGCTTACACTCATATTTCTTTCGTTTGAGGAAACGAGGGAATATCCAGTAACTCATGCATCGCCGTGTCATCGGGAGTGAAAGCTTATCGGAATACCGCAATATCTCGAAATTCGGAAATTTCAAAGGTCGAAGCAAGACAAGAATCAAGGTTTTGCGCGATTTATGTATTGTTTATGTGATTTATTAACCCCTGTTAATAAATCACTTAGATCAAGGTTCTATGTGATTTATGTATTGGTTATGTGATTTATTATCCCGCGTTAATAAATCACACAGATCGGACGTCAAAATTTACTTTGGTTTGTTCTTTTTGCTACCTCGTAGAGGATGCTATGTTTTCGTTAAAACAATCGAGATTTTAATGTTAGAGTACTTAAAATAATCTAAAACATCGAGAAATGCGATTTTTAGCTGCCGTCTAGATGTATGTGTGTGTACGTACAGCGATTTCTTACAATTTTCCCCATAGCTTCCTCCATGAGGAAACCAAAAATCGATCACGGAACTTTCTCACAGAGATAGCTAGGCATCAAATTTAAAGAAATGAAGAAGTCATGCGCAAACTACTTTGCAGCTTTTTTCATTGCAATGAATTAATGAATTCATAAATTCTTCCTAGAGATGAAAACACTTAACTTTGCGCGTCCAATCGAAAAACAGCACAGAATATTTTATTTTGTTTCCGAAGATCTCAAAGAAACGCTAATTGGGAAAGCTCAATCAGCACATTCCGCGAGACAAATCGTCTATCAATTTGCAGCCCGGGACTGGAGTTCGTGCTTCTCTCTAAATCATCGAGTGGAAGGCTCCCGCGTCGCCAATCAAAATTATTATTCGGGTGTGGGCGTCGAGAGACACACGAGGCAAGTGAGCTCGGCTCGCTATTTCTCGCCCGAGCATGTCGTATGGATTGCATCGGGAATTCAGGAGTCACGCTTCTACGCGTATTTTCGAGAAATCCATAGTAATTCAGGGCATGCACCGTCGAGCGAGAGAGAGGCACAGAGTGGATGCCGGTAGCAGTGGAGTAGTTGGACAAGAGATCGAGAGGGTTTCTCGTCCCGGGCTGATAACGACGTCACCGTGCACGTTCCTTCTCTCTCGGTAGTCTAGTCGCGGTATAATTGGAATATTGCATTTTCCCCGTCGGATTTTCCCTTCACGCCCGAAAGCGCTTGTCTATCCGCGCTCTGTCGTTATATTATATTCTCGTGGCAGCGATTGTATTTGCAACTGTATATAATAACTTGTTTTATTTCTTTTATCCTCTTTTTCCACTGGCAAACAAAAAGGTTCATTTAAAAAAAGAGGAGTTTCGAGATTTATCGCGTACGGAAAAAATATGCTGATAAGAGAAAATTCACAGGGGCGGGGGGGGGGGGGGGGGGGGGGCGGTGCAGTGGGGTTAGATAAAACAATGGAAGGAAATAACGAGTGAGAGCAAAAAATAAATTTAGAACGAAAGCATCCACGGAAACGAGGTATAATTGGAGTTACTGGGTGGTGATTCCCTATGCTACGCGGACGCGAGAGCGTTGACAGCTCTATATTCTGATGAGTTATTGGCGGTGGTGAAAAATCATTGCTGTATTTTTTTTGTACCTCACCAGCGTTCGATAACGGCAATCAATTAAAAACCAAAAACAAAACTAGGGGTGACCGCATTTGGCATTCCGATGAGAATGTCTCTGCGATCGTTGGTCGCGAGATCAGGAGATCACAGTTCGACCATGTCGGGATATCAAGACGCACCTGTTGTACGGGAAAGAGAATTTCCTGCCATGTCGTACAATATTTACAATAAAATTTTAAACGATCGTTGAGTAATCTTGTAAAAATCTGTCTCTCGCTAGTCCATTCGCAGTTTTGTTGCCTCAACGACGTCAGCACAGTAGAATTAAACTGAGCGAAAATAGATCATTAATTTTCCGAACCCCGAGCGAATCTTCTACGCTGCAAGGGAAAGAGTCAACGCGATTTATCCGCCACTCCGGGCGGCAACCGCTGTCCACTGATATTTTTGGCTTCTCGATGCAGTAATTATCAAGAGCCATCGGGGTCGGTCAGCGTAAAATAAACAGTGCTATTCGTGGCTCCAGTTAAATTCGTAGTCGGAGATGGAGCGAGGTGGAGAAGAGCAATGGCCCCGTGGGGTGTATTGCAAACTCTCGTTCCTTAAGAGGCTCAGTTTGCCCAACCGCCAACGTCAACAAGAGACTTCGGCAAAAACGCGCGCGAGGGCCGGCAACAATGTCGGCCGGAAGTGGAAACGAGATAAGAAATGGAAAACGAGGGAAAGATGAGATGGAGGGAAAGAGAGCTGAAAGGAGTTTTTGTTTTTGTTTTTTGTATGTGTTTTTTTTTCGGTGTCGGAGGATATAGACAAAACGGACTGTGAAGAAACGGGAGAGGCTAGACCGACTGGATGACGAGGGGATAGGACGAACAAGAGTATAGTGGTAAAGTTTTCCTCGTGGCTTTTCCAGGGAGTATACCAGCGAAGAAGAACAACCCGCTCGCCCACTCCCTCCCCTCTTGTACTGTTGCACGGTATCCTGTATACGGCGTACCACCTCAGTTCCACTTTCCAATTAGAGCTTATACTCTCGTTCTTTCCGCCGACTTTTCTCGCTTCCACCGGTCTCTCGCCAGCGGCAACATTTCCCCACACACTTTCACCGTGTTTTGCTTGACGAGACGCAGAATCGCCCGGTGACCAGCTATACACGATATTCTGCCCGGTCCTCCTTCTTCGCCCCCTGCAGCTTTACTTCAACGCGCAAAAAAAAAACTGAAGCTCCGGGTCGCTCGTCCGGTCCTCCCATTTTTCTACTCTCGAAACAGCTCGCGCGACGGAGACTTTTCTCCACGGCGGAAGAACAAAGATGGATAATGGCGTTCGTTCTCTCGGGCAAGAAGACTCTCGAATGGAAAAGATTGGAAAAGCAAAGAAGCCATTTCGCGCGAGTTAGACGGCGAGTGAAATTCTGCGGTCTCTCGTTACGCGCAAGAAATGAGAGCGGGCGCCCGATTAGTAACGTCCGACTTTCAGTCTTCCCTAGCCAGTTTTACAGAATTTATTTCTTGAGTGTTCTTTGCCCCTTTTTGTTCGCGCCAAGAACCCATTTGCAAGGCGACAATAACCCTTTAAATCCGGATTTCCTAATTTGACTATCTTTCTTTTTTTTAACAATTGCTTTTGCGAATTCTGTTGCCAACGTTATTTATAGCCAATACACCAATCCTTTCGTGCTCGACATATTATCTTTGTCAACCTCGTGAAACCGCTATCGAAAACGCTAATAAAAGAATAACGAAAATCTTGTTAAAAATTGTTTCTCATTGGCTAATCGATATGTTTCTATATCGATATGGTATCGAAATGTAGGTTATTTACGTACTTTTGCGCCTTAGCTTACAGTTTTTTTGGTCACGAACACAGATCATTATACAAAGAATCAGTATGCCAACTTTGGTTAAGTAATAATTTGTCATTTCGACAAACACCGGCGCCTTCAAAGAGACGCCGAAGTGAATCGTCGCAGTGAAAAGCATAACTCCCGTTTTCCCGGAGGGCAGTCAGGAGTTAAAAAATGAAAAATGCAGAATGTAAAATCTATCCAATCTAAAAATTAAAAAAAAAATTTGACGAATAAGAATGCACCCAAAGAGCGTTTTGCGGTCGTAATTTTTTAGCCGAGCCGCCAAAGTTCATCGTATATCGGAAAGCTAATTAGTTTGTTTTATCGTAAACTTCAAGTGTATCGTAAAAAAAAAAGCTGCGAGGTGTTCGGCGTTCTTTGAAGAAAAAAAAAAAAAAAAAAAAAAAAAAAAAAAAACGAGCGGTTCGCCTCACGAGCGCAGGTAATCGCCCGAACTCGAAGGGACTTTCATAATATCGGTGGATTTTCCTTTGGCGCCGGAGACTTTTTTCACGGTGAAGTGCGACCCCGCCGAGAGGGAACTTTATAGGCTCCTTTCTCGAGCGATATGAGTCTGGCCGCGCGCAGGGGTTGAGAAAGCCCGGAGGAGCGGTGCCCCACGAGTCCATCGGTCGTGCAGCCTCGTGTCGCTTGACACACGTTACCCGGCCACGTTTTCCCCCGGCGAAGCTATTACAGGCTACCTCGTCGTATCCCGGTAGTTTAGTTGCGCGTCGCCCACGAAGTCGTGGCGAAAGGCGAGACGCTTTTCCGCGTAATCCCGGCTAGATTGAATCCACCCTCTCCTCGGCCCGAGCAGACTTCTTCTTTACTCCTCCTATTTTTCTCAATTTTCCATCTCTCGTCGTCATCCTTCCGGTTCGCGCTCCACCGCTAAGACGCGGCCGGGTCTGCAAGGGATAACGGGAGATCCCAGAGCGGAAGGCACTGTATAGTCGCACAATGGGAGGCTCCATGGAAATAAGTGGAAGATACCGGGACGAAAAACTTCGGAGCATCGCCGAAGACGCTTCAAGCAAGTCAACCCTGCCGTTCACCCGGAATATTCCGATTTTTCGACGAAAACATTCGCGAGCTCGGTACACCACAAAACTTGCCCGGTCGACGATTCGAGAATTTTCTTTGCCGCACGGCATGTATATCTGCGGCCGTCGGTCTACTTTGGAGCTTTGCTGCCCCGAACCCCTCATCATCCCGCCCGGGCTTCGTCTCCACACGACACAAAGCGCATCATCGTTACGCGTCACAGAACTGAAACGCTGATGCGCTCCTTCCCCCCCCCCCCCGCCCCGCCCCTGTCTCTCGACCATCAAATTCTCCTCGAGGTGAATTTTTTCTGAAGCTCCTCGTCGCCCGGCGACGACGAACCTTCGGGCTCTGGCCGATCACTTTTTCCGTACCGTTTCGCACAATGATACTCGACTGTTCGGCGACAAGATCGAGCCTTGTGTAGCGCGGCTTTCGTGGGATTTTTCAATTTAGATTGCACGGTTTATCCGCTTTACGGACTTGTATAGTTTATCGGCTTTTTTGTTTTTTATCGCAAAGCTTTCTGGATCACCGAAGTTCGAATTGCAGGGATTATCGTTCAATGACCCGAAAAGTTCGAATGGTGTGTATATATATTAATTACAAATCGCCAGTTGTGATTGCTTGATCAGCATTTTTGGGGCCGTTGAGTTAAATTTTTTTTTAATCTTTGAATGCCTGAAATATCTCCGGTAGAAATTTCGCAAATTTCTTCAGCGAACGACAACACTCCAACGTAGACAGTGAGATCGTTCCGGTACGTTGCCAATTTGGCGCGCGCAGATAACTCTTTGAATTTTTGTCGATTCTTTTTTTCGTAATTTTTCTGTCCGTCGGCCGACTTTATCCACCCGTTGGAGAAATCAGTCGAGTATCATTGCCCAAACGTTTCGAATGGGAACGTTACCCGATATACCTGTGTATATCGCTGACGGCAGTACGGATCGGGCCCTCGTCGTCCCCTCCGAACTAAATTTCCCCCGAGGCAATTTTTTTTTTTTTTTCTTCCCTTCCACGATTCGGTCCGAAATTCTTTGTTTTCCCGTTATGACGGTAGGGACGTTTTTAGTGCGCTCTGCTCCACTCTTTTTCCGCTCTTCCCTTCGCTTTATACTTTGGCTATACACACCGGGTATACACGTATATGTCATAGAGCATGGCGGAGTGAATTCTCCGAGATCGGAACGAGAACTCGTCTGCCGAAAGCTGGAAAGCAATAGCTCCGGTTCGCCGAGCTTGTCTCAGGAGCGACCGACGCCAAAACTCGCCAGCTGTGCAACGCCAGCCACCGAGCAAGCTTGTTTCTTTTTTTTTTTTTTTTTTTCTTCACAGGACAAAAATACTCCCCCGAGCGTGCAGCTAACCGCTCGGGGCCCGAGAACATCCCCCGGATCCTCTGGTAAGCTCAAATTGAAAATTTCTTTTGATCTCGTTAAATCTTAGTCGCACGGTGGCTCTGGATTACTGTATATACACGTGGTAGCTCGAGGATTTCTATTTGACAAAGTGGCTACCCAGGTGCAGTCGGTCGACGCTCGGAGTATGGCCGACGATTGGGTGTTAGTCGGCAATAGGCTGGCGTATCGTCGTTCCGATGCGTGTTCGGCGATGTCAAGTGTGGACATTCGCTCACGACGTCGAACCACTTTGGAGCAGTACCCGAAAATTAACAATAAACAATGACATTTTTTTCAACTTACGCGACTGCTGAATGCTTATTTGTTGTCCCAAATTTCTTTATTGTAATTTTTATCTTCAGCACTGTAGTGCTGAAGTCCTGAGATTCGTCAACGTTATTAATTGAAATGTGAATAAAAAAAATCAAATAACAAAACTCAGATAATGTGAAGCTGTTGGTAAGATGAGCGTAGCCAAGTCCGTAAGAATCCCAGGCTCACGGATTCGAGTCCCGATTGTCGATTAGAAAATTCATTCTGCTGATTTCAATGTTTGAAAATAAGAAAGTACAAAAAAGCAAGTGTAGAATGATAAAAACGCATTTAAGAGTCTCGCAGATCTATCAAATATATTTTTTAAAATTTTGTTTAATAATACTTTTTTAACGTCGTTTGATAACGTTGGGCCGATGTTATCATCCCGACGTTAACTGGTCGTCGGACGTACACTGACGATCAGAGTCGGGACGACTTTCTAGTTCAAACGACTGTAGTTCGTTCAACATCAGCCTGGCTGTAAAACCGCACTGGACTAGGGAGAGGCAAGTCGGACTCAAGTGAGAAATGTTCCATCTCTACAGCGCCATATCATGAGTTTGTTTTTTTTTTTCGGAGAGGATTATAAAATGTCTTCACATCCCCAATTCTCAAAAACGCTACGAAATAGCTCCGTTTTAATGAGCATCGTTCTCCAACGCTCTCGGCATCCCCGGAGACAAGTCCAATATATGAGCGACTTAATTTGACGAACCGCCGCAACGACACGAAACACCGTTCGAAATATGAATCTTCCCACCCCCCGACACACATCACCAGAGAACACAACATTTTTCCAATTTTCAATCGCGTCAGCTCGGCAAAACTTTGCCGACGCTTGTAAAGTATTGAATTTTCTTTCCTTCCCGAGTTGTCTCCGCTTTTCTTTTCTGTTTCTTTTCTTTTTTTTTTTTTTTTTTTTTTTTTTTTCTTTGCACAAAAATAGAGCGACGTCTCTATTTTTGTGTCGCGAACCGCCGAGACGCGGCTTGCACAGCGAAGTTGCGCCGCGAGAGAGCATCCAGAAGCGGAACGTGCCGCGGATAAAGTCTACCCGAGTTTTCGCTCTTGCCCATCGGGAGAAGCTTCTCGGAGGGTGAAATACAGTTCTCGGTGGGACTTGCTGCGAATTCCGCATCGCGCGTCAGCTGTTTTCAATAAATAATGCGCGTGAGATGCCCCGACCGTGTAGGACACTGGGGAGGTTGCGGCCTGAGCGAAAGTTTAACACACCCTCGCCACCCTGCCACTGTGTCCTTCTCCCTTCCAGGATTTATCCTTCTCCTGCACTCCCGGCTTCGCCGTTTCGCGGTAAAATGGAAGCGTGCGCCTCGACTCGGGGATAAACCCACCGTCGAAGAAGAGACTCGCCCACTTTCTCAAGTCTCGCGTCACAATTTTAACATTTTATTCGACGCCCGCGTGATTCTCTCCACTTTGCCCCCCTTTACACGCCCGAGAGGCAACCAGCGAACAGTACAGGAAAAGCGGCACGGTATGCAACCCTCTCCCACAGACGCCCGGGGTAATCGTCGATAAACTTGGATTTCAATCACGCGAGCTACGTGCGAGACTCTCGTCGCTTTTCTTCAGAATTTCATGCCCCTTTCTCCGCTCCATCTCTCCTGGTCTCCGAACGAGGAGGCAAATTTCTCGGCTGATCTGACGCACGAGACCGACGTGATGTATGCTTACTTCCCCGATGCCGTGGAAGCGTGAGACTCTCGCGCCTTCGCGGAATTCCGTCGCGGTATTCGATAATCTTCATCATTCGGATTAAAACTTAGTGTAACGGTAAAAAAATAAAATAAAAAAATAAAAATAAACTAAGAAGATAATAAGTTTTTCACTCTTCTTCCGTAGCGTACTTCCTTTTCGTCCTGTTTATAATTCATTGTATTTCTCGACGCCACGATTTACGAATAATTTTGCATCAAATTAACCGACCGAGTGACGGCTCGAGCCTCCGCTCGGCGCTGTCTCGAGCATCGTAAATATCTTTTCCGCGAATCGGACATTTTAATGTGACTTTGACGCAGCGGGAAATGAGAATTTTATTGAAAAAAAAAAAGAAAATAAAGATAATTACCTCGGCACCAGTGTTGAAGGTCGGCATTAAAAGCTCAACGATTGAGCCCTCCCCTCCGACAGGTGGACTAATTAAAGTTACTCGTTGTTGTTTATTTATTTTTTTTTTTTTATCAACACCGAGAACCCCCGACTGACGGAGCCTCGAAACGTAATTTCGTGCTGGCCGTACGAGGCGGCCGGCGGGCATAGTCGGAGGGGGAGAAAGCGTTTCAGCTCTCGTTCGCGAAATAAACGGTGTGCGTCGTATAGCTACGAGTGCCAAGAGTGATAGGGTAGGGTAGGGGAAAGAGAATTGAATGACCAGACCGCGGGAACAAAGTGAAGCCGGAACAAGGGCAGTGAATTTTCGTGGACCCCGACTGGCTGCTGCTGGTTGAACCTCCCGTGGGCGCCTCTATACGCTCTCCCACGCATTCGTTATCCGGGAGCCTTTCCCGGGGAACCCCCGCGCGTGCACGAGTTCGAATGAATTCGCTCTCGTGCGCTAAATGAGAAAACTAAATGAAACGCGAGGCGAGGGAGGCGAGTTTCCAGAGCAGAACAGGGGGAAAACGTGAGTGCCAGAGGCCCGAGGCGAACGTCAAAGTTCGCACCGGTGCCCTCGACTCTCGTCGGCAGAGAGGGGGAGAGACCCCGCGACGAACAAGCTTGATCTCACGAGTCACGCGTTGACGTTAAATTATTCTACGTGACGCGTACACCCTGCATGCAACACCTAACACACACATGCACACCTACTCTATCGTGTATATTGTATATTATATGATACACTTTATGTAATGATGTAGAGGTTTGTTATACGACAGTTTGTACATGTATATGTCGGTGCAAAGGCGCGTGGGAAATTCAGGGGGGAAATTGGGGAATGCCGACCGTTTGAGGGAGAAACTTAATATCTTGGCTGTGAAGTGAATTTTGGAAACAAATTATTAATGGCCATATACTTTGGAATGTGGACCAGCATATACTCATGTTTTACAGACTATAAAATCCTTGGTAATTAATTAAGTGTTTCATTGACAGTTTAAAGTGTTCTGGAGGACAACCGATTATGTATTCTTTATTATCATTAATTATCGCTTGTGAATCAAATCGTTGAGCGACAGAGGCGTATCATCGATCGACACTTGAACTGATTGGATTTTGCACGAAAGACCAGATTTTATCGCTACCAGAAACATCAGCAGTCTTTGATAACTTAATTTAAAAAAATAAATAAAACGTCTACACTTTCATTATAAAAATATGTTAGCGCATTTGCAATATTTTGGTGAAAACTGGCGTGGGTGATTTAGGGGAAAATGTGTAAACACCAGCCACCTGAGGGAGAACCTTAATGTATTATCTTGAAGTGATTATTAAAGTGAACAAGTAATTAATAGTCACATACTTTGGGATATCGACTAGCGAATGTCGCATTTTACGCTATAAAATCATTGGCAATTAATTATCTGTTTTATTGACAGTTTAAAACAATCTACAGAATAATAGATTATGTATTTTTTTCAATTATCATTAATAGTTGCTTATCAATCAAATCATTAATCGACACACGCGTATCGTCGATTGACACGCGAACTAATTGAATTTTACACGAAACTCCCTCAACAACAGTCTTTAATAACTTAATAAAATAATTAAAAAAAATAATCGCTTTCATTATAAAAATATGTTACCTCATCTGCAAGATTTTATTCCCGTCCCTCCCGTGAATCCCCCAGTTCAGTCTCACGGTCTTTTTAATAAAAAAAAAAAAAAAAAAAAATCGTTTTCGGGGCATACGGAATCCACTGCGCCTCTGAATTTCGTGTGAATTCCATCAGTTTTTGACGCGCTACGGCGGATAGTTCGCGATCCGCGGAATTCGATATTCCGCGGAAGGGAATTTCTCGCCGAGGGTGAATGAGATGGAACGCGCCGGCGGGACGAGGACACCGACAGAGAGAGAAGAAGAGTAAGAGTGTGGAAGAAATCGTGAAAGTTAAGTGATTCGTCTCGTCTACAGAGGACGCCTCATCCCCCAGCGATCTAGTTGCCGCACTTGTCGTCTGGTGAAAATCTGTATACATCCATGTATGCACTTATATACGTTACACTCTCCCGTTGTCCTTTCGTCTGGTCCTGCCTCGTGTATCTTCGGCGTATATGCTCTGCGCTACCTGTAGCCTCTCCCTCGTACGAGATACGAGACATGTTACCATGCGCGTTTATATTCCTGGAGGTCCCCGCGAGCTCGCGAGAGAGATAGAGCTATAGATAAAAACGGAGAAAGAGGCACCGGGACGAGCTTTGAATGGAGGTGTATTATTGATTTCATCCCACACACCGCGCGAATTCCTGGCCCCCTGAACGCCGCCAGCATCAGCCGTCCTTCCTCCACTTGCTATTACTATACGGATATACATATATATCTATATCGGTCCATAGGTATCCCGAGCAGCCACCTACACCGTTTTCACCCTCCACTCCGCGCCCCCCGCCTCTCATCTTCCTTCTGGCTGCAATGTTGCTCCGCGGCGGCGACGGAACCCCCGTCGGCTTTTCCTGCTCCCATTCTACACCACTGTTGCTCCTCCACGCGTCGAAAACCCTGGAGCCCTGGATTGATTTCGATTCTACTTGTTTTTTTTTCCTTCTTGATTTCTGTTTCACACTTTTTTCCCCCCTAATTTTTGTTTTATCATATCTGTTGTACATGTTTGACAAAATATTTTTCATTTCGCTCCCTAAGAACGCGAGTTTGTACCCGCGAGGGTGGGAAATAAAACCTCGCGGCTAAGGGCGAGGTATCTTTGGAGATTTCTGGAGCTCCCCGTCGTTGTGCAGTTAACGAACTTTTGTGAAATTTCCGTACGGGAAATTGCAGCGAACTTGGTTTCCCAACGAGCTAGGCTCGGAATGGAGGTCTCCGAGTTTCGCGTTTCGATTAAATTCCTCGATGAAGTTTTTGCTCGCCGTAAGAGTCTGCGAGGTTCCTCGTAGCGGAGCCGTGCGTTATGTGTACGTTCAGACGCGTCAGTGCATTTCCGGTTAAAAATTAGCATATGCCAAGGAGAGCAGGAAGTATTAGCGAAAGGGTTGCACACGCTGAGGATGCACAAGAAAAAGTCAGCGAAGCATCGTCTTTCGAGAACAAGTCAGGGGGAAAATTCACGATATTTATATATGAAAAAAAATTTGCGTATCGCTGATACGACACGCGGTCGGTAAAGATCCTTTGATATTTAAATGACATTTTGCGGGGGGGGGGGGGGGGGAAGGCCGATCGATCCCGGAAAACTTGCGGAGACCTTGCGGAAAGCGGAATATCCTTTGCTGCGGTCTCGGCGCTCTGCGCCGTACCTTGTTCCACCTTGTTTCGTTACTGGCTATCTTCAATTTATTGATTATCGATGACGCGAAACTTCGCAGACGTATTACACGGCTTGGCGATGACGAGAATACGAAATTCGTAACTCCGCGCGACACGAAGACCAGCCAGAGGGCGAAACTTCGTCAAGTGTCCTTCTCGAGAGTCTCGCCGATCGTTGGTCTCCAGTTTGACTTCGTCGAACTCGAAGACGCTGGCATAACAATTGGCAATTACAATGCAGTCGGTCGACGAGAAGGAAAACGGAAGCGAGCCTTTTTTTGTCCGTGCGCAATTATAATTTTTACCGGATTAACAAGAAATACTTCCGCGCAACTGTGTAACTTCGTTCGCCTCTCGAACGATCGGCAACAGCTTCATCATTTAATTCTCCCTCGATCGAGGGTGCTGCGGCGGTGTGCGCAGTTGTCGAAGACGGCGAGAGACCGCGAGGGGAAGGGAGAGAGGAGTTCAAGGAGTCGCGAAGAGCGCGGCGAGCAAGGGTGAAACTTTTGTTTCAGCTCGTCGAGCTCGATGGACGGCAATATCGGGAAGTCGAGTGGGCGGTCTCGTTCGCACTCGAATGCACCGAGAGACGGGAGAGCGAAGGGTTGAAGGAGCTCACCTCGTCGGTGGGTGAATGCTCAAAATTCGATCTCTCGTTTCGTTGCGGCAAAATGTATATATCTGTGTATATTCTGTTTCCACGAAGCCATCGTACACGGTGAGCCATCAACAGAAACAGGAGGCGCATATATGCAAATGTACAAAAGTCCATGAGAGCGCCAGCTGCAACGGCAATACATTCGGCTGCACAGTGATCTCAATGCGTTTCACATTCGGTCCTAGTAAACACGCGTTTAATCGACCGGATGGACCGTCGATTCGGATCGGTAGTAAGAACTCGAGTGGGTATACAAACTACATCGGGTTTGTACAGCACGAGTGCGTTCGCTGTGCATGCGCGGCGGACGGGCCTCTCGATGCATCGGCATTAATGAATGGGCGCGCAAATACGCCGAACAGTTACCCTACCATTCTACAACGAGAATAATCGAGTGATCTCTTCACTGAAATTCTTCAAAAAAACCCAGTTCACTGAATAGAAAAAAATCGGAAGCTTTTTATATCTCGTATATATTTTAGCATGTACTATATTGGTAACACAAAAACGCCGAATTTAATATACTGTAACGACTATAGAGGTGAGGATGGACCGAGAGACACGATATTACATTGATGACCGGACGGTTATTCTCGAGTCACTCGTTTGCAAAAAGCATACGTTCTGTCGCTGTATTAATCCATATGTTTACACGCATACAGCGACAGAATTTATAGGCTTTGCAAACGAGTCACTCGAGAAGTCCCCCCCCCCCCCCCCGAATAGCTCGGTATGACAAATGAAGAACGGATAGATTATCGATTTATCAGATGACAAGAGTCTTCATCGGACTTCCGGAGAGAAGAGACGTGTCACAGTTCGTGCTCGAGATATTTAGCTGCGATTGTACTTAATAACATCTGCCCCAAATGCAAATACAGTAGAACTCCGATTAACCGGGGTCGGATTAACCGGGAAGCGGATTAACCGTGAGTCTTTCGAGGTTTTTTTTATACGCGGAGCAAACCAAAGTCACTGAGTACTTTAAAAAAACGGCCACGGTCAGGGAAACCGGGAAAACCGGGAAAAGTCAGGGAATTTCAAAATTGGTCAGGGAAAAAGTAAATTGTCGCCGAACCTTCTATAAATAAATAAGAAGTACATAAATGGAGCCTTCAAAAAAAAAAAAAAACGGGAACATTTTCAAAAAAAAAAAAAAAAAATGAATGAAACATTAATACAATAATTAGGCATTTTCATTTGCATCATTAATTTTTTTTAAATAGAAGTCATTAGACGTTGGGTCAGGGAAAATTTTGAATTGGTCAGTGAAAAATCAGGGAAAGGTCAGGGCATTTTTTCCGGGAAAAAAAACGGCCACCATGTATTAATGAAAATAAAGATTCAAAGCTCTACATTCTAATTCACACCATTTAACAATTTAAGTGCAAGGTGTACCATTAGCCATTATTGACTTGTATACTTTCGCTCTCTAGTTCGGATTGACTATGATTTCGATTATCCGGGGATTCTTTGGTCCCGAGCATCCCGGTCGATCGGCGTTCCACTGTACACAGTAAAAAAAAATGAGTACTTTTTACAACAAATTATTGTCCACAAGCGTCCACAATTTTTTATTTGTTAATTTTCTAGTCTTACAAACAAAAGTACAAACTAAAATTGTCAATAATAAGTGACAAACAAGTTTGTCACTTATTTAACAAAATAATTTTTACGAAATTTCGCATTCCGATTTTACGAAAATATTTTTTACTGTGTAAGCGCGTTATTTATTCCACGAGAACATAACAATACTGTCGATATATATATATATATTTTTTTTTGCATATGGGGTGAAAGTGGTAAATACGTCCCACCTCTTAACATTGTATGGACCGGGCCGTATTGCCCACTTTGACCCGATTTTCATTCCGCGTGAGTGAGCTCCTCTCCGAATATCTCGAAGCACATTATCGAAATATTATTGTTATTATGTAATATAATTTAACCGGAATATTCCACCTGCGCCGTATACACCGCATGCACCGCGCGTGCAGCATCGTTCTTCGCATAAAGTTATATATAGCAAAGTTACTTCCGTATAATCCGTGAGGTACGCCGAAGGAATCGGGGGGAGCGATCGAGCTGGCGGCCAGGATGTAGGATAGGATCTCGCGTAAGGCCGTAAGGTGGGTAGAGGGTTAATCGGGTGAGTGTAAACACGCCGGAGGTCGTCCCGCGCTAATTCGCTTGCACCCAGTTTCCCCGTCCTCCGCGCTGCTTACCCTCATGCCGTTCGCTCGATTCTCGCGACTGCATTTCCGCACCGGAGGAAACGCGGCAGTTCGCACACTTGCGCACGCATCGCCGAATTCTTCGCAGATCCGCAGAACGGCACATGCCGATACCGACCAGAACGATGCATTCTGACCTCATTTTTTCATTCGGTAAAAAAAAAAAACAAAAAAAAATCTCTCCGAGCGATTCGTAGCTTTGCGCTGTGAAAAGTTTGCAATTGAGACAGTAAGGCTTTCCCTCAGGTGGCCGGTATGTGACCCGCGTTCCCCTAGGTACGAGCTTCAGCCAACTCGCCTGCATTCAACGTCGTACACTTGGCTGACTCCACAGACCCTCTGCCGCACTCTCTCTCTCTCTATCTCTCTCTCTCTCTCTCTTGTTATCGACTAACCCGTTTCCGTTGCTGAGCTTTTCCACCGAGCGAAAGAAAAAAAGAACGAAAAAAGTTCACCCTCTGTGCCGTAGACCCTAGCGTCGACACTCCGATGATCGTTGCGCTTGGCTCGTTCGCGGAGCTTGCAGTTTCGTTTCACGGGAAAGCCCGTGATAAAACAAGATGTAAAAAAAAAAAAAAAGAAAACAAATGAAAAACGTGAACCACAGGAGCGGTCTGTGTGCTGGATGTATTTAGCAGGTAAAACGGGCAGAAGATTAAAGCTGCGTCGGTGATAGTCTCTGTTTAACCGTTGGCGAGTATTAGAGGATAGGTTTCCGTGTTTCGTTAACCCCCGGGGTTATCGTTAATTCACCTATACAATTGAACCAACACGCTAGCGGGGTGGGCTTTGTGTGTATCATGCTTTGCAGGTATCATGCCAGAGCCACCGGTCGGGGAGTTGCTCCCACGTGCACGGTACGTTTATCCACGCGTGAACCACCCTTGCAGGTATTATCTATTAGGGGTCAGCCGTAGTGACCTACGTGCCTGTGTGCTGTGCAACAATCCCGGTCTGCATTGTATGCGTGCGCCTGATTCTCGAGGTCTCATCGACGTTATCGTCGTCGGGGTGTGGGTCAGCGAGTGATTCACCCAGGACGTCGTCTGGGTCAGCGAGCACCGAGTGCACGGCGGTGGAGGTCGTGTATGTATATCGAGAGACATCTGCAGGTGGGATAGCCTTGGTACACCTGCTGCCTGTACAAGCGCCGGTCAAACCTTCCCGTCCCTCGCGTTGCTTGTGTCACGTTCAAACTGTTTCCAACCCCTGGGTCACTGAGTGTGTCAGAGAGGGAACTATACATAGGCTTGAATCTCACGTGAGAATACGCTCTGATTACGTGCAATCAAACTCGAGCTTTGTTTAACCACGGGACGAAAGCCAGTCATTGAATATCTTGGGACAATGTCCGCGCCCGATGGCTCGGGCCATCGAGTGCCTTAAATACAATTTTTTTTCTCGACTACGCTAAAAAATGGCTCCGTTTCATGCCTGCAACGGGGGTGGAAAGTGGCAGATTCTTGACGAGCGGGCAATAAAGTGATTTTAGCGGGCAAAGAAGTAATTTAACGAGCGAAAAAGTGATTTGGTGGGGGGAAAAAAGTCATGTCAGCGGGCAAAAGTAATTTCAGCGGGAATTAGATGAAGGAAGATTTAGATGAAGCAAATATATTTAAAAAAAAATTAAAATTAAAAGTTGCGAAAAAGTCGCAAAAAGAATATCGGCTAGTTACCTCTATAGATTCCTGAACGCGGCTCTACAGTTAAAGATTGTGCCGTTGCAGGCTTTTTAGCATAGTCGGGAAGAAAATAGTATATGCGACTCGGGAGAAAGTGCGTTTTCCCCTCGTGTGAATTTCTGTCCTGGCTTCGCTCGGGCATCAAAGTTCACACTCGGCGAAAAGACGCACTTTCCTCCCTTGTGGTATAATACACTATTTCTTCGTTTCAGACACAAAGGGTTTGATACGTAAAACATATGAGTTCCTATACGCTGTAACACATGTCGACATACATCAGGGTTACAATATTTCCTGCGAAAACATATATTTCCCATTTCAGAGATACATTTTTTTTTATACATGCGACATACACGTTTTTATGCCAAGCGGGACTTTTTACCGTAAATACATCTCTTCACCCCTCGTTCAAATTGTCCTCGAGAGGAGCGTACAATTGGAAATTGAGTAAACGTCCCGACCGATCCTAAAGCTGTCGAAGACGCTTTCACCTGCGATTCTTCAGTGAGTACAGGCACTCGACTCCCGCCACTTTTATTGGATTCCGAATTTCGACCCCCGACTGGATTCCCAAAGGCTCCATCACCGCACCATCCGTTTTCAGGGATCAATGAATATTTTCCAGACGAAACAGTTTCCTATCTATACCATGAATAAGGTATTCACTGTGCTTCCGGCCTCGTTTGTGTTTCGCGAGTATGATGTATCGGTGAGCGCATGGGTTAACGTAGCGGGTGTGTAAACCGACTACTAATCTATTTGGAGCTGCGGCGAGCTCCAACTCTCGAGCAACGGCAGCAGTAAGGGCTTCAACGGCAGCAGTTTCAGGATCGGGGCACCAGCAGCAACACACACCCCATGCGGAATCCTCGTTATATAGACTATATCCCTCCCGCATTTCCAACGAGAGAAACGAGATTCCTGTACATAGTTCTCGACGAAACGCTCTGGCTGTTACCAGCTAACTTCCGAAGTCCGAGTCAGGAAACTCTTGGTTTCCGGAAAAGGGTAGATGTATATAACCCGGCTGGAGGAACTGGCTGGTCGGCGGCGACGTGGCCGTCAGGCTTCCGTTATCACCAAGTGGGCTTCTTGTTAATTCGTCGTATCTAAGCGATTACTCTCGCCGACTCTCTGCCTCCCTCTTCACCTCCCTCGCTCCGCCGTTCTGCCACCCTTTCGCACTCTCGCTGCGCCGTTCCTCGTGGTCCTCGCTTCACCCGAGTCTCAAGCTCGTCGGGCTCGAGGAATTTCACGGATTTCGAGGTACACACTGCGACAGTTTCGGACGACGGGAGACCCGGCCGAATTCCAAAGGGGTGACAAGAACGACGCTGGAAGACGGACGACCGACGACCCGGGAATATCCGAGAGTGAGTCTTGGCTCGCACAGGGAAAGGCTGGTTAAGACAACTGAATGTGGATAGAAATATCTTGACGATTGAAAGGAAAACTAATGGTTCCAAAGAAAAATAATGTCTTCTCTGCGATCCATCAAAAATGTCCGGTTCGTCGCTGCAAATTTAGCTGATTTTTCACAATCTTTTTTTTTCTGACCGATGATCCAAACTCGAGGCTTAAAATCACGATGAAAAATTGTTCGATAGTCGACCTGAAATGTATCAACCCCGATCGGAGTCTCTCCGTGGAAACCTGACAGTGATTGCGTCGATCAATTAGACCTGGTCGTCGTTCGCTCTGACGTTTATTTTCCATTTATTCATTTACTCGTTCGACGTAAACGATAGGGAGGCGGTGGAGATTTCGGAGTGACGCAACGTTCATTATTCAACAGGGGGGGGGGGAGGTATTTGGCAATCTGTCGCTGGTTTTTTTCGCTGGCGCTGTACCGCCGAGTCACGAGCATAGCGGTGCATATACCCTCTAATGAGAGACAGCAGTACCGGGCTTTGAAACTCGCTTGGTGGTGCCTCGCTTTCGGACGTACTTTGCGCGATATAAACGCACAGCAATGAATGAACGTGGAGCGAGGGACGAGTCTCGCCGGTCAACCAGCGAAACAGCATCCGGACCGTCCGGTGAACTGGCCAGGGATCCGCTATGAGCAAAAACCATCGACGGTTACTGCACAGAACGACGGAACGTCGTCGCTAAACTATTCCTCCGAGAGTCGTATGAATATCCCCAAAATTTGCATGAAATCTAACTTTGATTTCACGGCGATTCGGACGCTGGATGAGCGTACAGATCGAAATCACCGGACCGTTTTCGACGAAATTTCACGGGAAGAAAAAAATTAAGATCTCGGAACAATAAACAAATGCAAATTTCAGTTATTTCACAGCTGTAAAATTTGGATTTATGCGAGGCAATGGCAACGGGCTGGGAAACGAAGCTAAACCGCTATGGTGTACGGCACGACAGAGCCGAGAGACGGATAGTGAACCGGAGAGAATTCGAGTTCGATGCAAACTCGGTATGACTAGCCGGGATAATGCTTCCTCGAGTTTTGTTCAACTATAGTCGAGCGGAATACCGAGTGCACCTACGTACACATTTCCCTACCGCAGTGTCTCTTCTACGTACAATGCAGCGGAAAGTATGGCACGTTTGCACATGCAGGAAGCATTTCGATCCATGACGCTCCAATGCTTCTCGAATTGGAGTAGTGTTCCGCCGGTGAGTTCATTCGTCTGCTCGCCACTATCCCGGCCTCGGTAAAGTTTCGAGACCGTACATAGAAATTGAGAAGTACCGACGCAAAGATCCTCGGGGACTTGTCTCTCACTTTGACGTGTGTTATTTCTATGTTGGCTCGCTCCTCTCCGTGCGCACTTCGATGGGATCGATAAAAATGCAATTTTTATCGTTCCTTGTCGGGCTTTTACCGCATCAACTGTGTTTATCTTTAAGCGTGAAAAAAAAAAAAATTCCTCTCGCGCGATTCTCTTGAAAAGGGTCGAATAAGGTCGGCCACCCGAGGGACAATTTTACGATCTCGGCTGTAAAGTAAAATAACGATGAAAACAAAATCTTTGGACAACTCCGCAATGCGCATGAACGATTCTTTCGAAAAATTCACTTTCCGTCCGTTGATCTTCGTTTGCTCGCCGAAAAAACAAAACAAAAAAAAACGGAAAAAAAATCGAGCGCGAGCCAACAGTCGCGGTGCAGCATAGAAGAGATGAACGACAGACTTTCGTGGTTGGTACGTGCGCCCTCGACGCAACAGGTGCCGCTGCTGATTCCGCAACTGCTGGCGCTTTCCTCTCGCTCCCTCCGGAAAGTGATCGGGATGGCTGATGGGAATGAGGACGGAAGGAAGGACGAGAGCGGTGCCGCACGTGAAAATTATCACCAGAAACCATATTGCACGCATAGATTTCGGGTTTATCGATACGTTTATTATCGGTAAACAGACTGATGATCGACGATTCGATTACCACTCGAATCGCTCGGTCACACATGCCACCGAGGCAACTTCTCTTTTCCCTGTGGACACGATAAATTCGCGAAATTTTCGAGATGAAAAATCCGCGCGAGTTCACCGTACAATTCAAGGGGGGATTAAAAGTGAAGGACACAAACAAATAATATTGAATTTAATATTGAATAATATTGAATTAATATTGAATAGAACTCTTAACATTTTTTATACTCGAAACCGGGCATTTTTTCATATGATTCGGACACCGTCGCGAATATACCGTCTAAGGGCGATTTTCGATCCAACTTTTGTCTGTCGAGAAAAATAAAATGAAACCCACTTTTTCTTGGCTGCAATCGATGGACTCCTTTAATTAAGGAGGGAAAAAGCAACAATGGCAAGTAAAAGCTTCGGGCGTTCTCCGATCACTCAGCGATCAATCTAATGAAGCCTCTACACGGCAATATTGAAGCAAATTTCGCAACAGTCGACAGGCGGAATCGATAATAGTACTCGGTCTGCTGCCCGCTGCTGTGTGCAGAGGCACAGCATCGAAACTCCGCGCGTTCGTCAAAGCGAGGCTGTCGTACCCATCTGGCCATGCGAATGTGCCAACGAACCATCCGTCAACGTACGTACTATATATATTGGCAACATCGTCTGGCCCATAGTTTGCACAGTCGGTTAGCATAAATTACCAATTCTGTCGTTGCTTTCCGAAAGCTTCCGTCGAAAGCTTCGATAATTCGTAACTTCGTATCGGGCTTCCCATCGAGTTGCGTGTCTCAGAGTTTATCCGGTCTCACTGATTCCCCGCTATATTCGACGCTAAGGGTCCAGTAAAGATGACAATATCGGCTGAGAAAAATCATTCTGGGACGACGGTGGCCGCTGTCAACGAATTATTTTCATGCGTCAGGAAATTAGATATCTGTGAGGGAATGAAATATTTGTCAGGGGATTAAATATTTGACAGGAGGTTAGATATTTGTCAAGGAATTAGATATTTGTCAGGAAATTAGATATTTGTCAGGAAATTAGATATTTGTCAAGGAATTAAATATTTGTCAGGAAATTAGATATTTGTCAAGGAATTAAATATTTGTCAGGGATTAGATATTTGTCAGAAAATTGCATATTTGTCAGAGAATTAGATATTTGTCAGGGAATCAGATAGTTGTCAGGAAATTAGATATTTGTCAGGGAATTAAATATTTATCAGGAATTTAGATATTTGTCAGGGAATTAGCGATATGTCAGGGATTTAAATATTTATCAGGGAATTAGCTATATGTCAGGGAATTAGATATTTGTCAGGGAAATTCGTAAATGCAAATAGGCTAGTGATTTTTTTACCAGTCGATAGCAGCACAGAGACGTGTCTCTGGCTCGCCCTCGGAGATGTCTGTAGAGCTGGGCTCACTTTATTCGCCGGGCTCAAGCTCAAATTTGCCGGATCCTTACTAGCTTTACCACGGCTCCACTTCTGGCGAAGAGTTACGATCGCGAAGATATTAAGCTCACCGAACGCGATTATACCGTGAGTCTCGGTGCCTTGTCGTTAACGCAAATTAGGCGGAACCCGAGGTAGCATTGTGCGCGCCGAAGGATTAATTTACAAGGGAACAAACCTGTGCGCGACGGAGGAAACGCGACGAGAGCGAGAGAGTAAGAGACAACGAGAGAGCCCAGGAATAATTCCGAGAGAGGCGAGAGAAAGCCTCATCGCGCGAGTAATTGCGACAATCCTCCTCTCGGCGTAGGTCCTCGAGTCAACTGCTAGAAGATGGTATATATATAAAGATCCTCTCGGGTATGATTAAACGAGAATATTGCAACGGGGATGCCGGAGAGACAGTCAATGAGACCCCGACGAATTCGAGATTGTAAAACGTCGCCTCGTGACGAAGCGTTCAATTATTTACGCAATACGGAAGATCCGAGAAAATTTTTCTCAACCTCTAAATTCAACGGGACAATTCACGCGTCTTTGGTAAATTTATTATTATGGGAATTACACAAAAGGAGGTCCCAAAGATAATATTACATTGGCATTTGACTTCATCAATAGCGTTTAAAGAGAAAATTGTATTTCATATAGCATGTGTTATGTCATACGATTTGACAAATTGAAGTACCGAAAAGGATTTCGTTCCAGTGAACGTTAGAGGGTTCATTATTCGCGCACTGATTATCGAGGATATACTGGACGACAGGGTAGGCGAACGGTGCTCAGCCATATATCTATATACATGTCTGCATGTGGACCGCGTGGTCCACTCCCTGGAAACAGGGACAAAGGTCCCTCATTGCTATAATGCAATCCGAGTGCACTCCAGCCCGATTGTCGCTTGCCCCTCGGGTCCCCTCAGCACCCCGCGATATATCAACGGTCGTGGACCATCTTTCATTTATGTCTGACTGGTAATGCTTCCGCGATCAACGTGCTCTCGACCATACTGTTCACTGTGCGAACGCATGCCTGCTGAACCTCTGCTGGTACTGTATCTCTAGCTAGTATCTAGCTCTGGACATGCAATAGTTGCTTCCGCTATGCAGCCATGAACCACCATTTCGATACTCCTTCGATAGTCGGGAATATAATCTACCTAATTTACTACATATTTCGAATCCCATCGCACCCGCGCTAGGCTGACTATCCCGAGTTGTAGAATTTCCAGCATCCGGCAATCGGCTCAAACGTAAAGTAAAAAAAAAGAACTTATCTGGTAAATAAATTTAAGTAGCAAATTCATTAAATTTATAAGCGAGCAACCGAAGTCTTATAGTAAAAATGTCGGTGGCCTAAATTTTTGCGATTTTTTTTAACCGTTTATGGAGGAAAATTCTCGCAAAACGAAGTTTCTCCTTTTCACGTGAAGGCCCGAGCCCACTGGCCCGGCGAAGCCCCCACCGCGTCTATTTTTAGTTCCGAAGTCTGCCGCTCAGTGCCGAAGCGTGACGAGCGGAGCGCAGTCCGCTGCGAGCTTTTTACGCGAGTAGAACGAACCGTTCAAATGTGTCACTCCAATGAATCGATATTTGTCGGTGTCAATGCGTGTCTCTGTGTTCGTTTGATTTGGGCTTAGTTTCGAGTTTACCGTGTTCACGAGTCCGTATTTTGTGACAGTGTCATTGCTTTATGCTTTCAGTGCATGGGATTCGTGTGAAATCAGCCGCGTGAGCTGCTTCCGGCCGGCCGCATGCACCGTTGGCCGAACCGGCTTTTAGATCGACTTTTCGACACTCGTGAGTACGAACAAACTTTCCTGACGTGCATATACGTTCGTCGTCGTCGTTTCAATTTAAAAACAAAAGTTCGACGGAAGTTTAGACACCATGTGTTTACGAGGAAATAGTGTGATGCTTGTTGCTGAACAGCGTCTGTGTCGGCTCGAAAAAATAACAATGGCCGCTTGCAAAACATTGCGGGCGTTCTGTGTTGAACTTTCTGGAACAATATCTCCGGAGACCCGTTGAATCGTGCTTCTAATAATAAAATAATCTCGTAATACTATGTCGGGAGCTTCCTTTCTAAAGATCTCCTTTCTTTCCAAAGTATCTTTTCTTTATAAAATGTCAGTTTTTTCTAGAGTGCCCTTTCTTTCTAAAGTGTCGTTTCTTTCTAAAATGTCCTTTCTTTATAAAATGTCCTTTCTACCTAAAATGTCTTTAGTGTACTCTAAAGTTCGGGCTATTCCATCGCGAACGTGTAAATTGTATTGAACGTGTGATTGTGCGATCAGCTGGCCGTGTAGCGGGGACGAGCTCGCGACGTACGTACGTTGCCATGAACAGTGCCTGACGACAGGGCCGGAACGCCGCGTGTGCAGCGGCCTTACGATCATATTTCACGATCTTCTAAATAGCTGCCAGCGTTTTTCTAATTGTAACAAAGTTATTCGCGACTCTGAGCAGAGACTTTTGTGAGAATCGGCCAAAGGTTGAGTATATTCGGGAGTAAATCGTGAGTGTATTCTATCGAATCCCGCGAAGTTAACCTTTTGGGCACCAATCGATGTTTTCGATGTATTTCCTTCGTGGCTTTTTGTCTATTATTCTAACTACATGTTGGGTTGTTATTTTTTTTTTTTTCGTTGTAACACAATAGCTCGAAGGGTTTTAGTTCCTGATATTTTCAATCATCAATTTCGCGTTGATAAATGGCTCTAGTAACGGGAATATAGAATCCCTTGGATGGAAAAAATCGTGTTGCGCCGGGTAAAAGCATACTTACGGAATAACAAAACCGAAAACCGATCGAAGCGGATACTAATAATATTGTGGAACAACAGAAAGTAGAGTGCGGCGAAGTGAATTTACACGATGATAATGTGATAATCAAAGCTTTTGCGTGAATGTATAATGTATGAATAATACCGCGAAATAACTAAACGTGTAGAGCTATTGTGGTGAAATCGATTGTTCGTAGAACCGTATTGTGTTAATTAAAAGTGCAGTTATAGTGTTGTGAGCGGTGCATCAATTTTGCGGATTATCCTTGTCGAGCTTCAGCCTCAAATGATTTTTGAATACGATGCTCAAAAGCCCGGAAGTTGGATCGGAAATCAGAGACCGGAAGTCGTCGGATGGTGAATCGGTGAGTGAAACGTTTCGCTTTTAAAAAAATAGTATTTATCATATTACAAATTCGAACAATTAATTTTCATCAAGGGATTATAAAGTAGCGAAGCTCGTTACGGAATACAGGTTGCCCTGCAATATCGAAAAACTTCCATCAAACGTAATTTAAAAACAGTATGGAAGAGCTCGTGCGAGCGGATTTCCAAGAAGCGAACACCGCGCCGAGTAACCTTACCGCCGACCTCTCCGCTAGATTGCCGGAGCTATTACCGAGAATTTTTCGACTAATATAACTGTAGAGTGGCTGCTTTGTTTACGTTGCTTCTCTTTATCTCGGGTACGAGACGATGAGGCGATGAGATTTCTCAAACGAAAACCTCTTTTTACAGCTTGATAAATAGAGCGAACGAATGTTCCGACAAACTTTAAATACAGTTTCACGCGGATCCAATTAAATATATCCTAGCTGTACAAATAAGTAGACAGGGATTCGCCCCCCCCCCCCTCCCCTCTCCCGGAAGATTCCGAAAGCTATTAAGAAGTTTTATACAGTTTGGCCCCGAATCGACAATTTTCTTTACTCTACAGGGACCTCTGTAGGATAAAGTTTTTCTTTTTGTTTCATCTATTACCCATCTCACGCCCGTTGCAGATAGACTAATCGTTAATCTCTCACTGAATTAACGATTCCGATAGTAAAATCCGACGGAGATTGTATTACCGTGGATCATCAATCGTCTGGCCTTCAACCGGGGTCTTATCCTTTCTTTTTTTTTCCAGTGCCCCTCATAAAACTATCTCGCGTACTATGTCCTTGGGGTGCCAGCACGCCCTTCGAATCTCGATCAATCGTCATTTAGAAGTTTCGACGCAAGGGCAAGACACACTCGAAGTCGAACACGATGTTCGGAGCAAGAGCGAAGGGAAATAAAAAAAATGGTCGTCCCATTCCAAACGCTAGGTATCGGAAGGGCGTAACTCACATAATATTTCATGTAAATTGATGCGGGTTACAGCGGTAGATGTTTTAAAGTTATCTTCTTAGTATGTTACATAATCTTATTACTTTGTTACAGATCTTGTTGTAAAGATCTTATTAGTTTGTTACATAATGATTCGATAATCTTTTTTCTGCGTCAAAGCTCGTCCGACTACCAACGAAGTAATACGAATATCACCCGGCACCTGTTGCCATTTTTTTTTTTTTTATGATCCCTGCGGAAGTTCAAAGCGTAAAAAAGCGTGCTCAGAGTCGAGGCTGCGCACTGCTTTGCTCTGCGATTTCAGGTTTTCGGTATGAGTTCGTGTGCACTCGAAATGTTAAAACATTGCTTCTCGGCACCTTCCGTTTTGGTCTCTTCTGAAACCAGGACCGCAAGGAAAGTTTATAATGTTTCTGTTATGGGCCATTATGTCGACGCACTCCGGCTCGTACGAATTGTCGGAAATCGCGAGGGTTTGGTGTGGACCGCAGGGTCCGCCTGCTACGTAGAGATCGTGGCATTGTCCCTTGTACCATATCTTGTCCAATTCCGGGCAAGGATTCTCGACGCACCTCGCAAACATGTCGCTCGGTCGTTGAACAAAGTGTTGTCCTTTCTTGCACGGACCTTGTGTGTACTGCACGAAGCAACGGTTGAATTGGGGCGCATACAAATTGCCGGGAGCGCATACGCAAAATCCGTCCTTGTCGTCGTAATCCTTTGTCCAGATCATTTGCTCCGGGCATTTTATCTCCGAAACGGGATAATTCTAAACGAAATAATTAAATTCGCCACTATCAATTAGCTACAAGATCGTTAGAATTTATCGACCACTAACCCCTCAAGTATGGACGACTTTATACTGAGAATACAAAAAAAAATCTTTAATTTATTTTTTATCTATTTTATTATTTGCAATAATTTTTCTCCGCTTAATTAAAATAAATACCCTCAATGATCTCTCTATGATCTTTTCTTGGTTTTTTTTTTAATGAGATTTCGTTATTTTGTTGTTCATTTATTGATTTTATTTTAAACGTTCGAAGGGGCGATTTTGTTTATTTCTTTACTTACATCGCTTGATGCAGAATATCGATGTTCTTCGCCCGAACGCACCAAGTTTCGTCCGAGAGATGCGTGAACAAGGAGTAGTTGACTACCCAGAGTTAAAAACCACCCGGGAATCGAAAAGTAACCGCGTTTAACCGAGCGTTGGGACAACATGTTAGCTTCCTCTCGCAGGCGATACTGTAAACTGCGTTGATGAGCATTTATACCCATATTAATAATCTCAGCTTCTATATTCGTGTCTCCCTCTCTCTCTCTTAAGAGCAACCTTAAAAGTTTATTGCGATTGAATTTCAGTTGTTTGTTCCACGAGCGCGCCACGACTGTACGACAAATGGATAATTAAGTTTAATCTTTGAATGTCGTAACTCAGCTTTGATCGATCCTTCTTGAGCCACATTGCGACAAAGTCGAAATCGTGTAAAAAAAAAAGAAGAAAACAATCGTAATTTGAGCGTGCCATTTGCACAGTTGCTGTGCGAAAAATTTCCTCTGGAGAGTTGCGGTTATCAGAAGATCGACATTATGAAACTGTGCACATAACGTCGCATCGTAAAAAATTAGTAAAGGTATTTGATGCCGTACTGTAGTAAAGAATTCAACTTCATTCTTATCGCCGAAAAATCCAACTCGAATATCATAAACGGCGATACTTGGATTGAATGTTTTACACACCAATGAGAACTGTTTGCAGATAATCCATCTTGAAACCCAGTCAAAACAGCACGAAATTATGCCGCGCTATAGGATGTGTGTGCTATTCACGATTGTTGACAAACGAACGTCAGAGCCGGAGATTTTGAGTGTGAGATAAACACGTCTCATCGAGATCGCTATGCTATTCGGTGAAATATAATATCTCATTCGCATGCCCTTTGGCGATTCGAATTTTTTTTTTACCGATCATCCAACTTTATTGAAACCAGAGGGACATTTTCTATGCTCGTTGAAAAAAAAAAAAAAAAAAAAAAAAAAAAAAAAAAAAAAATCAGCTACGTATTCAAAAAAATGTAATTTTTATTTGTTGATTGATTTATTTGTTTACTGGTATAATCACGGGCTGGGCCTAATTACCGGCACGATACGCAAACGTATCGTAACGTATCGTAACGTATTACTCAAACGGCCAATAGCAAATTGAGAGTGTATGTCGCAGAAATAAGTGAATATATTCGCTGAACAAAGTGAAGCAATATCACTAAAAGAACACTTATAAAATACCCAAGTAACAAAAATACGGTTCGTTACAAAAGTTTAACAGCATACATTCTAAAAGCATAACTCGACGACAATATACGAATTAGGCAGAATCAATGTAAATAATGGTTTATGCCACATTGACGAAAATTTGCACCACTGGGAGAACCCTAGTTTGAAATTTAATCGTCCATTGACTTCCACTGTGCTTCCGGTTCTCCATGTATGCTCCAGCCACCACAAGCTACTTACGCTGCATCAAAGTCTCAGCATTTTTAACCTGAATGAGTCGATCTCCCAACTTGAGTTTACGAAGATTTTTGTGCACCAAAAGAGCACCGGATTTCGATTTGAACGTGTTCACTAAACGACGAGGGGGTTTACAGAACGCCCCCGCGAGATTACGAGATTTATACCGCAAAGCAGAGACTTCAGCATCGACCCTATTCTTTGCAGAATCCCAGTTGAATTACAGTTAATTACAATGGCTTCGAGCGAAGGTATTTTAATTAGTAGGAATTAGTAGTAAATCGGTCGGTGTGACAAGATTTCATTTGTCTCGGGCGTGTGTCTCCGCCGTTGTCGAAAATACGATTCACGAGATAGTGACAGAGGGGGAGAGGGTGACAGAGAGAGAGAGAGAGAGAGAGAGAGAGAGAGAGAGAGAGATTCTATTCGATTATCGGTCCATCTTCGCGAGCGCTCGGGCTGTTAACCGCCTTCGACATCTCATTTACTCGGCTCTCGGGTGCACGTGCCGACGGCACAGTGTACCCTAACCGTCGAGATGAGCTTGAAAGCAAACGGTGATAGTGGTAGGTATACATGAAGGATAGCGGGAGTCGCTCGGTAAGCTCATCGCGGCCTACAGTGCTTACTTCCGTCGGCATCAGCTGACCTCAGCCTCTGAAACGCGTTACATCCCACCGATCAGCCACGACAAACCTTCGATTTTTTCGGCCCCGCTCCGTCAGCGAAGCCTCTTTTTGCACCGCGCCGTTTCGAGGTAATTAAACAAATCCTAGGGTTTAAATAATTACATTCAAACAACTGCCGCGTAGGAAATTATAATTGTATTATGCAATAATCTAATTTTATAATCGTATAATTTTCGCTGAACTCACCCTCAGGAACGCGTTAAATCCCATCGATCAGCCACAACAAACCTTCGATTTTTTTCGACCTCGTTCGATCAGCGCAGCCTCTTCTCATACCGTACCAACCCACGCTTTTCACAGCTATCGAATTAAGTATTAAACAAATACCAACACTGAGAGACGTATCTAGTGAAAACTACCGATCACCTAAGAAAAATTACCATAGCACACAGTACTAAGGAACTAGGACGCCACCTATGGTGGAAAGTCTCAGATTTTCCAAAACAAAATTTACCATAATATCTACGGAATATTCTTATAAATCCGGTACTTCCTATCATTCTACCACTGTGTATTATGTACAGCCTACTACTATGTATTATGGCACTATCATAGTCATACTTACTAGATCCTTCTCTCAGTGTAGTCTTTAAATAATTGCATTCAAACAACTGCTCAGTAGGAAATTATAATTGTATAGTGTAATAATGTCATTGTATAATTGTCGCGGCCTACAGTGTTACTACCGGCGGCATTAGCTGAGCTTCGTCTCCGGAACGCGTTAAATCCCTCCGATTAGCGACGGCAAACCTTCGATCTTTTCGGCCCCGTTCCATCAGCGTAGCCTCTTCTCGTACCGTACCGACAAACGCTTTTCGTTATCGAATTAATTACTTAAATGAATCCTAGGCTTTAAATAATTGCATCCAAAAAATTGCTGAGTAGGAAATTGTGTCGTTACAATAATGGCCGTGTAACTTTTTAATGAGAGACTGGAGAGATTTTTAATGAGAGAAAATGTGTTGAGGCGTCTAGAGTTCGAAATGCTTCTGAAGTGCAAGGCAACTATTATGATTATGGGCCTGCAACTAGCATCAGCTGCAGGAGCAACAGCAGCAACAGCAGTTTCCAATAACTTCGAGATCACTCCAGTTGCCGTCGGGAAGCTCCGGATGGAAAATAAGGATGTGCATGAGCAGAGTCCCCGACATAGGAGCCGCGCGTAACAGAAGCAAAGCGAGAAACAAGCTCGGATAGTTTGATAGGCGTGTAGGAGAGCCGGTATATACACATAGCGGAGCAAGAGCACTACAGGAGAGAGGGAGGCGAATCGGTACTCTGATTCGTGAATTCCACCCTTCACCACGAAGTTTCCCTCAGTTATCTGTGGAAATGTGCAGTATACGAAGTATCATCCCGGTATTCTCCGATTGCCACTGACGGCCCTAGCTTATCTCGTACAGCTTCTCTGTGCCCTGTACGGTAAACTGTACCGGTCGACGAGACGTGATATATATATATATATATATAGACCAAGGAATGAGGCTGTCCCAAACGAGTTCGTACGAGCTTCCCAACCTCGATAAGCGCATCAGTCGAGGCGGACTTCGACGATCGTTCAGCCTTAGTTGGAACACGACGATCGAACGTATCGGACAAATTTACCCCAATCTCCTGTCGCTCGTTCAATTATCGAGGACGGCAAAATCTACAAGGAAAAAGAAAAAAATTCCGCTCGAGCCAATTGCACGGATTTAAATGGGAAATTTTTCGTACCATCAATAGCATTCCCAATTACCAATCAGACCTCCCGGAGTTAAAGTCATACTTACGCAACCCACGATCTTATCAATATTTACTTTATATTTGAATTTACAAAAATATTTTACAATACGTTAAAATTGAATAATATTTTCATGATAACAATTAATTTCGATAAGAAGAAAAATAACAAGTTAGGTTGAGCGCGTAATTTCTGATAATTTTTAAAAAACAATGTGTTCGGTGATTATTGCACTAAATAGTAATACTGCATCACATAATTTTTTTCACGCACTTAACACCGATCACTTCAAAAATAAATCGCGAAAAACCCTACGATTATAAATAAATAACAATTCCGGGTATCTCATTCTTCTTCTTCTTCTTCTATCCTTTACTCCTGGCTGTCGCGGGCTTCTCAGCGGGCATTGAAAACTGACGATCTCGGCAGCAGCGTCAAGCATGCGGCGTCATTTACTTTGTCCGTAGGACCGGAGATCGCGCGATGTGATTTTTCGATATGTCACCGCCAATTTTTAACTTCTCCGATTATATTTTATTTACGTGAGTTTCTGGATTTCTTCGATTATATTTTATTTACGTGAGTTTATACCTCCGCTCACAAATACATTGTCACAAACATCAATCAGTCCATGAAGTTTTAGTATACAAAAATTTGTTAGCTAATTTTTTGCCGTACCAACGTTTACTGGCTCGTACGAAAAGTCGTCGAGCCGGTGGATCTTGCAGTCGGCAGCAAAAACGATAACAGTTGATGAAATCGAACCTACGTTCATTCTCGAGTTGTCAATCTCTTTCTTCGTTAAACCTGCATTAACGAAACGAGACGAATCGAATAAAAAAAAAAAAATATGCCTCACTCCGGACGAATTCAATTCCCCAATTCTCGGTTACTCGAAAACTATAGACTCTCGAGGTTCTGCTCTCACTTAAGTTCCATCTCGGTGCACTTGTGCAGGAAGCAGGTTGATTCCTTTTGTTTCACTTAAGCTTTTTTTTTTATATATATTTTTTCGTCGGCAACTCCTTCGCGGAATGCTCTCTCATTGGCCCCCCTATGTAAGACGGAGAAACGGAATCGCCGCGCCACTGTCGGACAAGAAACAGCCCACAAACTCCTCGCGCACTCGGTTCCCTTCTTTGTGCGCCCAGAGGCAGACGGGCAGTACCAGCGAAGTGGATGCAGCAGCAGCGGTGTTAGCAGGGGCTGCTGCGGAACGCCACGAGAGATGAATCACCGGGACGCGAATTTATTCACCAGACTCGCGGAACTTCCGCTTCCAGCGGTTCCCTCCATCTTTCTCTCTCTCTCTCTCTCTCCCCCACTCTGCCTCTCTTCACCTCTTCGGTCCACAAGCTTCATCCCGCTTTCTGTGCCCCACGACGTTCAAGATTTATCTGCCGGTTATAACGCCGCGGCAGCGCCAGCGGCAGGCGCAGCGGCCGCCAGAACCGGCAAGCGAACACAGGCGCGAGAAGGACGGGACGACCTTCGCAGCATTTCACCGGCAAATACGATACAGAGTAGGCAAAGTTCATCATCTCGTCTCGACAACGTGTGCATCAATGTTCCCCAAGATAAGGCACTCTCAACAATAATGAGGAGACCCTTCTCACGCCACCCCCCCGCCCCCCTCCACCCTCTTCGCTCCTGAAATTCGTACGGCGAATATTTTCAAGGAGAGTCCTCTCGACTTTGCATCCCACCGGAGTAGATTTGTTACTCGGAGCGAGAGGGACAGAAATTTTCGTATAAATCGCGGATTTCTCGGAGTCGCCGACCGCGCGCGGTGTGCTGACTGTTGTGGTGGAGGATTCCCTTTTTTATATTTTATTTATTTTATATATATATTTAATTTTTTTTTTATTTTTTTTTTTGCGGAATATAGAAAAATGTGAATAAGAAGCTCGGTAGGTCTTCTTCTCCGCTACTAGTTACTTGAGAAGCTAAAGCTGAAGCTGAAAGAGCTCTCTTCTTCGTATAGTACGTACCGGCGTCTTTCATTCTCCGGGCGGGCCTTACACTCCTCTCACCCGGACTCTGCACTTGCTTTATACTTTATACTCCTCTCTCTATCCCATCTCTAACGCCCCTCTCCCTCCCCCCCCCCCCCTCTTTCACCGACTCTGCATTACTTTTATTTGGCACGCTTGTGTGTGCCCTTGCCTCCTCGTCTATACATACTTTGTAGCGTAGAGTGTATAGATATCTACATATAGATATACAGTGCAGTTACTGTTAGTCTATATGCATAGATATAGGTTGGTTGTATAGGTAGGTCTCTGGCCGAGCGTGCAGCAAAGACCGACCGAGCGTTTTAACGGCAACGGGAAAATATTACGAGTGCCCACCTTCGTATGTGGTATTGCATCTATATATATATATCTATATATACATGCACAACGGTCCGGGCGTCAGCTGAAAGTAGTTTACAGATGGTGTGTGTCCTCTCGCCGAAGCAAAATATGGTGCGAATAGAAGGAATCGCTGAACAATACCATTTTGAGAGATACGAAATGTAAAAGTAACAAAAAAATGTCATTAAGAAGCCGGGTTAAAGTACCTTTGCTGTTCATTCTATGTGCGAAGGGAATACACGACTCACGTCGCGGTATAAAAAGTCCTTCGTACATAATCTTTATTAGCCGACCCGATGGAACCAAATAATTTTTATCGAAATTATCGATAAAAATATCCGAGAGGATTATCGACAAAAATTTAAAGAAAATTTTTAATTTATCGATGATATTTGACCCGAGGAATCGAATAATTTTTATCGATAATCCTCTTCGATTATCGATATGAATTATTTGGTTCCGTCGGTCCAGCGAATGAAAATTATGTGTGGACGATTTTTTGTGTGCTGAGAAATACTTCTGCCGGTGGGATTAATTCGGCAGGGACAGAGACAAAAATAATCGTGCCCCGGAGCCGATAAAAATCTCTCGCTTATTCAATTTTATGAGGTATATAAAAAAAACGCTATCAATAAAAAAAAATGACGTGCGGTGCGATTTTTATAGGATAAAAAAAAAAGTGGAAAGGTTCGCGGAGATTGACAGGGGAGCGAGCGGTTATCGTCGCTCGAATCCAGCGACGACAGTCCCGGCTCTATTATTGCCCGGTACGTCTCATTTTACGTCAAGAGCAGTCGGGTGCGCGGTAACCGGAGAGTCTAGGACGCTCGGGAGACACTATCGAGTGAGAGACCCAGCCAGTTGAGTTGAGTTCCGTGAGCGAAAATATACGGTATATAAATCCTCTATATATATATATATATGTGCGATTTTATGGTGTACGCGTGTCTGAGACACGTTGCAGCCACGTGCATCTCCGATGAGTATCGGGGCACATTATTATCGAGACAGAAGAAACTTTACGAGAATAGATATCGTCGTAAAAAAAATTAAAAAATATAATATGCACTACACGATCATACATTTTAGTTATTTATTTGTTTATAATTTTCGCTTTCATACGCAAGCCTCAAATTATTATAGTTGAGGCACAGTTACCTTCGACCTATACTACCCCCCCCCCCTGCTGGGCTATTTGTAAGGTATAAATATAAACGATGAGGACATTTGTTTAAATTTTGTTGTTTTTGCAAAAAAGCGATTTTTGTTTAAATATTTTTTATATACATATTTTAAAAAATCTACCGTAACTGAATTACGACTGGAAAACAAATTTGAAGCCGATCGACACTCACTAAATTACGTAGAACCGTTTGATTAACACGCGATAATAATACCAATGTAGAACCAAATCGCGATAACCGTTCGTTCAGTTACACAAATTGCCAATTGGCTCGGGCGCTTTCGGGCATATTTCGCGAAACATTCCAGCGTTTATTGGCGATAATAAACCGATGCATTCGCGTCGACAATATTTTTCACCCCCATCGATCCCTTCGAGCGAAAAACAGTGGTGATGCGGCGTTGATGACACATCTGCGCGTTAAAATTTTATTTTTCACACGTATTTGTCGCGGTCGTCGGACAATTGTTTTCATTTCTCGCAAAATGAGGCTAAATCGCTGATATAAATAAAACATTTTTTTTTTTTTTTAAATAGTTGCCCTATCATATATATTTATTATCATTATTAGTATTGGTTGCACAGAGAGTGAGTTAACAGACTTATGCCATTTGCATCGTAGCTATATCGTGTGAAGAAACCAAACACGCGTTCGTATTTGGTATGAAAATACAATTTATCAAAATAAAATTGATTCAATCGATTCAAACGACTTACATTTGATTCAAAGTGTTTAACTCTCTTTTTTCACTAAATTTTGTCCACGATCGAAAAGACATATCATGGCCACTATTCGGAAAAACGATTCATTGATTTAACATATATTTTTTTTTTAAGTAATAAAATAATCAAAGCACGATTCCAGATCCATTATGTTTTTTATAATTCCTAAAATAAAACAATATCACTCCGCGCTTGTGTAGTTTTTAAAGGTAAATTTGACTCTTTCCTGAAACAGTCGATAGTCGATAACCACCGATGCTCCGAAAGATTAAATATCCCGGAAAGCATAATAACCGCTACCGCAATATCGCCCCTCGAGGCACGTTCGAACATTAGATAACGGATCCGTCCTGTAGTTTCGAGTGCGAGTATCTCTCGTTTCGTTAATTTGCCACTTTGGCCTCGTTCGGAGGCTCGAGGAACGACGGTACACCGCGACATTGACCAATCGTCCACTAGCGTATTCCGTCGAATCTCACAAGCGCGAACAGTAGAACACGGCAGAGCCGCCCAGCGGCTACGGGTAATTCAATTTGTTCCACGTCCGGTATTCCACGTGTAACGACACATTCGCGTCAGCGAACAGCACCGGCCTCGGGCTTCATATTAACCCCCCGCAACGCCCCTCAATTTTATTTTCGTTTCTCTCGCTCCGCTCTGTTAGGCGCGCTTTTTCCCTCCCTTCCCAATTTGTTTTTTTTTTTTTTTTTTTTTTTCTTCTTTATCGTCGCGAAATTCCTGTGTTGCGTTTCTGGCTTGCGTGATTGCGCCCACACTTTTGCCGTACGAGCAGCTCTGTGTTCTTCTGCTTTGTTCTAGGTGTGTGCATTTTTTTTTTCTTTCTTTTTTCAAATTCTTTTATCTTTTTTTTTTTTCAATTCAATCCGGAGCTCGTTCAACAGTTATGTGGCGAACGCGCTAACGAGACAGGCTTTGGTCAACTGTCGCGTATTGCATTTTTGCACACCACCAGCTCTACGCTCCGCGCGTCTCGCGTTTTTTTTATTTTTTTTTATTTTTTTATTTTTTTATTTTTTTTTAATGCTATAACATAGCCCGGCATGCTCGATCGTCCGTATAACGACTCGACGATCACGTACGTGCCATCGCCAAAAACAAGCGACCCAGATGCGAAGAATGTGGAAAAAAAACAAAAAAATCAACAACAAGTAGAATTAAAGTACAGACGATAGATTTACAAGAGAAACCCTGCTGGGAGTTTTGGAAATCGGTCATTTAGTAAATTCTTAGAATTAAACAACACACAAATGAAATATATATACGTATACATATGAAATATATATATATATGTATATGTACATATTGTAACGACCGAGCGAATGAATAAAGCGCGTATTTGGTTTTTTCGGGCGGATATTATTAGTGCAATCGCAGCTAAATATCTCGAGTACGAACGGTCACAGGTCAGTTCATTCAGACGTCTCAGTCCGAACCGTTCTACATGATGATCGATCTTGCATCGATCGTCCGTTCGTTGATCTATTGTCAAACCTAACTAGCATCGTGTGCCTCAACGAATAGTGAGCGTACACCTTCGTTAAAATACATAAAATATCTTTGGTCTATACGAATGCCAAAAAGTTCGATACGCCCCATGTGTATTCGCACATATCGATTTCCCAATAAATTCTCCTTTCCGTGTAGGAGGACACTATCGTATTGTGTAAATAATCTAGTGCGGATTGACCGAACTACGGCATCGCTGCCCGCTGCGTTAAGCCTCATGTTAAATTTCTAATCGAATCTCCCGTCCGGCGCTAAAGTGCCGACAATTTTGAATCAACGACATCCCAACGATTCCGCCGCGGCTTTTGGAAATTTATTGATTGAAAAGCGGTAACGTCGCTTCGTACTTTTGTCCATCGGTACGTGTGGGTGTTTGTGGGTTTTTACCTGTTTTTCGTCGTTCGTCGCGGTGGATCCTGACGCGGGTTAACCGAACAGGAATAAAAGATAAACGCTTCGGCGACCGATAGAGAAGTTGGTGCGGTGAATGGCGCTTGAGAAAATAAGTGGCCCGAACGTTCGCAGCGTCAACACGACGGCGAAAACTCCGACGCAACTTCAACACGAGAGCAACGAGAGAATTTCACAACTCTTCGTCGCAGTGTCGTCATCCGAACGCGTTTCACATCGACGCGTCATATTCCACTGCTCGTTACCACCTTCGACCCTTGTCGCCCTCGTTATTCGCTTCGGTGAAAATTAACGGGATGGGGGTCGCTCGGATGTGGATGAGATCGTCGGGCTATTGGCCGGCCGGGTTTTTCCTCAGGCCAGTCTCGACCGACACTGTTTCACGGATAAAGGCCAATCGTTTCGAGAATAAACAAAAAAAAAAAACGTCCACTCTTCGAGCGACACGGATCATTTCTTTATTCGTCTAATTGGCGACGGTGCGAGGAGGAACAAAAAAAATCGCGGACATCGCGAGACGTAGGAGTAAGATAAACTATGATGTTACGTATTGAATGTCGATAACGGGGAAAGTTCCTTTTGTCGGGAGAAATCGGTGATCGCGTGCCGTCGTTTTATTTTGGGGGCACAAAAAAAAAAACTTGGGTACAAAAAGAATCAACAGCTTTTCACCTATCACGCCACACCATCGATCCTTCTCTCGGCATTATCGTTCTGCAATTACTAGCGTCAGGGATGGATTTTTTTTTTTTATTGGTCTAATTAACGATAGAACGAGGACAAAAAGAGCGATTCACAAACATCGCGAAATTATGGCACGAAAAAGCTGTATTGCAGGGAATGTAATGTCGATAACGAGAAAAATTAATTCTATCAAGAAAAACTTCCACAAATATCGCGAAATCATGGCGATTATATTAAAGATTATATTTTAGGCTATCGAAGGTCGATAACGAGAAAAATTAATTCTATCAAGAAAAACTAAAATCACGAGAGTAGCAATTTTATTTCGAGAGATAAAAACTGAGACCACTTACTCGCAGTTACTCGCGCCGTGGATAGATCTTTTTCGCTAATTGACGATGATCGAATGACAAGAGAAACTTTTACAAATATCACGGAATTATGGCGAAAAAGATTATATTTTAGGATATCGAAGGTCGATAACGAGAAAAATTAATTCTATCAAGAAAAACTAAAATCACGAGAATAGCAATTTTATTTCGAGAGATAAAAACTGAGACCACTTATTCGCAGTTACTCGCGCCGTTGATAGATCTTTTTCGCTAATTGACGATGATCGAATGACAAGAGAAACTTCCACAAATATCACGAAATTATGGCGAAAAAGATTATATTTTAGGATATCGAAGGTCGATAACGAGAAAAATTAATTCTATCAAGAAAAACTAAAATCACGAGAGTAGCAATTTTATTTCGAGAGATAAAAACTGAGACCACTTACTCGCAGTTACTCGCGCCGTGGATAGATCTTTTTCGCTAATTGACGATGATCGAATGACAAGAAAAACTTCCACAAATATCACGAAATTATGGCGAAAAAGATTATATTTTAGGATATCGAATGTCGATAAAGAGAAAAATTAATTCTATCAAGAAAAACTAAAATCACGAGAGTAGCAATTTTATTTCGAGAGATAAAAACTGAGACCACTTACTCGCAGTTACTCGCGCCGTTGATAGATCTTTTTCGCTAATTGACGATGATCGAATGACAAGAAAAACTTTCACAAATATCACTAAATTATGGTGAAAAAAACGATGATATTTCAGGGTATCGAATCTCAATAACGAGGAAAATTAATTCCATCAAGAAAAACTAAAAAAAAAATCACAAGAGCAACCATTTCATTTAGAGAGATCAAACAAAATTACAAACAATCCGTTTAACTTTCAATTTTTATATATTTTCACATATCGCGCTATAACGCACTCCGCCCTCTCTTGCGAGAGTGAACTGCTAGCGACAGATCCGTCGCGGATTTATTCCCTGGAGAAATTAATCACGACGATTGAAAAAGGATGAGTCGTTCAAGAGTCTGACGATTACAGGAGCCTTGAGATCCGAGCATATGGGTGCGTGTGCCATCGTGTAGAGGCAACGATTGACGTTAAACGCTTACTCGAGTCGTTGGTGATTTATGATAGCGCTACGGAGCGACCGGCGAGAATATTTACGATATATCGATGTGCACACACACACACACATATATATATAAATATATATTCACCTCATTGCTGCGGATGCTGGGAAGTAGCCGCCTCGCTGTATCGACGTAGTTGGCGGCAATCGCGATACCGCCTCAAGCACGTTGTACGGTTGCACAGGATGCGTTGCTCTTTCCCATACTATGGCTCTGTACATATACCTATTGGAAAGGCATTAAATTTTGATAAATCCGTATGCGCTCTCATTCGTCGTCTACCGTTCGGCGGTATCGATGCCCGATTCACTCGTTGCCTCGCGCACCGATCCTAAACACATCGCGCGGCACAGTGAAATAATTTTTTTTTATTATTTTGTTTAATTATTTGTTTATTTATTTATTTATTTGTTTATTATTCCTTTACGATTATGCAACGGCGTTTTAATGAATACTATTATAAATGTTAATTAATTAAACACGACGGTTAATCGAGTCCGCAGCCACGATGTCGACGATGAGATACCGGGCGCGCTGCGAAACTGCGAGAAAGATATTCTTCGTTAATTGATGATAAATGATATTTCGCCGGTAAGCAACGGGCGTGCAGCGCGCAGCTTATGATAGAAGCATAACGGGAGGGGAGGAAGAGCCCGTTGCGAAAAACATAAATTTATTCGGGATAGTTGGCATCGTAAAGCAGGATTAACTGTCCAATGTTATCGTTGTGAAAAATTGCGGTAACAACAATGGTACGTAAATCATTCGGGCGAACGACGACACGATTTATTTTTCATTTTTTTTTTTTTTTTTTTTTTTTTTTCTATTTTTTGTTATTTTTTTTTCGCCGTCTCCGCTCGGCGTACTTTTTTTTCTCGATTTGTGTTTACTCGTCAGGGCGAAAACGTCGAAGTTTGACGTGTACGTGATGCTGCACGAGACTGCCTCGTTACACCGTATACAGAGGCGAGGCGAACGCACGCGAGAATATCGAAAATATTGACGGTTCGATGAGTGAGGAGTTAAAAAACAATTCGTGTATACCACGGTTGCGATGCGAAAATAATTTTCAACCTCGGAAACGAATTCTCGTCTCTCTTCGTACGTTTTTTTTTTTTTTTTTTTTTTTTTTTTTTTTTTTTTTTTTTTTTTTTTATCAACTACCTTTTACGTTACATTCGCGCTGCGGGCAGGTTTTGAAAAAATTATTATTCTCAGATTGAAATCGAAAAATCCGTCGAAAATTCCAATGAAAAAATAATGTTGGCCCTTCAAAATTCCATGAACATTCGCGGTGAATATTTTCCGCTCTGCGGCTTATCGTCGTTCGATTAACAATTTTTTGCCTTACATTCAAACTACGTGGTTTGAAAAAAAACACACACACACACACACACATACACACACAATTTTTTACTCCAAAACTGCGATCGCAGATCGAAACCAAAAATGATATTACCGTCGGCGTTCGGAAAATTGAGTTTTCATCGAGTATCACTGAACGTTATGCAAAATAATTTTCGTTCAAAAAATTCCAAAAGCCAATTGCACCGCAGTTCTTTCTCTCACTCGCCCTATGTGCGTCAATTTTGTGTATTTAAAAAGCGCCCGACAAAATGGCACTTTCGTTCGTGAATTATCGCTTCTCTAATTTCGTGCCTGTGCGATGAAGCACACCGATGAACGGCGATGCCCGTCGATAATTAGAGCTCCGAGGACCGAATATTGAATTATATTACCCGCACACATCGCGCGTCTACTCGCCAACATATATTATCTCACGTTAGTCATATAAAATTATTAACAGCCTGCGCAGCAGCCGGAAGCTCTTAACGAGGATTCATTTATTCAGCCGTAGGAGGCTTTCGCCCTCGAGTTTTTCCGTGATTAATTTATCAAAGGACACATATCAGGATGAAACGAGGGGAAAAAAAAAAAAACCAACCGCGCTCGCCAACGACGCGGTCGTTGGCGGTCGTGACGGGTAGCGTGGAGAGAGCGGTCGTCCGGGCGCGAGCTCGAATTTACCGCTCAGCGTAGCGCCGTCCAAACTCTCCGCGACCGAGGATCATCGATCTTTAAGCTCAAACTTTATCTGGAATGCAACTTCTCCATAAGATATTCCGCTCCGATGGAACTTTCTCCAAGATAAAGAAAAGAAAAAAAAAAAAAAGAACCCTCCCTCAACTATTCGCAACATGTTTCTCCGGCAGACGGACCTCGCGGTATCTCATCCGAGCTCCGTTCGGAGCATCTCACGTTCGAGTTATCACTTTCTTTAGATTCAACGCATTCGACCGTGCAACAGATTTTTTTTTTTTTTAATTTCTTACGTTATCGTCCAGAGACGAGAGCGTCGATCGGACGAACCAAAAAAAAAAAAACAACAAATTAATGTTAATCTCTCCCTCCGACGCGTCTATATTTTCGTTATCAAAAACAAAACAAGAAAAAAAAATGTACGATGAGTCGAGAACAGTGATTTTTCTTGATTATTTTAAAAAAATAAAAATAAAAATTTCTTTGTGAATTTTATTTTATTTTGATACCAGCTCGATCGACTGGCCGGGGCGAGAGCCGTCGCGCGACTGAAACCGCTATGCCCACAGCATCCCTATCCTTCCTTCCCCCTCGGTACATCGCCACCGCCGCTGCCAGCATCGCCAGGCACGACTGCCACCCCCGGAGGCTCTCCCCCCCCCCCCCCGCCCCCCCCCCACCCCCACTCGTCCCTCTGCATCCGTACGCTCGCCGCGGATCCCTCGCCGACGCGGGAGCTCGATCTTTCCCGCACGGCGAGCATCACCTTTTCTTTCGTCCCTCCTCTGCCTCGAGCCTACCCACTTTGGAGCCCTCTTTCCCGCTATAGCTCACTACAGACACACGATATACATTATGCATACACGTATAACACGCAATTTGTGTGCGTCTCCCGGATATGCGTGAAAGACTCATTCGACGCTCGGTTACATTTGCCTCTCACCCCAACCCCCTCGCCCCCTCCCCCCCTCCTCCTCCCCCCTTCTTCGCACACACGTGTGCGCATGAATTTTGCAGGAGCGTGCCCTTTTGCGTGGAAAAATAATTTATTTCAACTCGGCGGCGAAGACCGCAATATATATATATATATATATATTTTTTCCATTCAAAAGCTTTCACAAGTTTCCGCTGGCTTGCCCCCTACCGTACGTGTCTCGTTGGCGAATAAACTTCTTCCTCGACGTTTAAACTCGTGGGATACCGCGTGACCGCAGTCGCATTCAGCATTCTTTTTTGCTTTTTTTTTGCTTTTTTCTTCCTTCTTTTTCGGTATTTTCTTCGCGTTTTATTTTTATTGTTATTATTATTATTTTTTTTTATTTATTGTCGAAGCGAGAGCGAGAGAGGACAGCGTACGTGCCAGCGCCTCGAGGCGTTCGATCCCGCTGCTCTGTACAGAGCTCGATGCCCCAGTAGCAATTGCACTGTCAAACCGCACTCAAGCAACGGGTAAATTGATCACTACCCTTAAACCCGTGGTTATCACGGCTTCGCGGAGGAGTCTCTTCGGGTTTTTTTTTTTTTTTTTTTTTTTTTTTTTTTTTTTTTTGCCGGACGTGCCGGGCCACGCTATTGGACACGAGAACGAGGAATGCATCATTCGAGGGACTTTGCGCGCGCGCGCGCGTGTGTGTGTGTGTGTGTGTGTGTGTGTGTGTGTGTGTGTGTGTGTGTGTGTGTGTGTGTGTGTACTGAACGTGGGAAATGAAAAAAAAAAAAAAAAAAAAAAAAAAAAAAAAAAAAAAAAAAAAAAAAAAAAACGGAAAAGAGTCGATAGAAGCTGAGATCAAATTAAAAATATTTCCAAGGGCTCCTTAAAAATAAGTTTACGCGGCTGTGAATGAATGAAGACGCCAAATTGCAGAAGCGGTTTTATAGAGTGGCGGATAAAAAAAAAATAATGACTCCGAAAACGTTCTTCAATTGTCGTCGAACTGTAATCGCTGTCTTGAAAGTGGGAATCGCCGAAAAGGGCGATGTTAACCCTCTAATGCCGAGTACTGCATCTGCCACATCGATAAAACAACTATTCTTAAAAATATCTTTTTGAAGTTTATTAAAAAAAAAATATTCGTAAAAATCGAGATTTTCACAAAGTTTTTTTTTCATCGAATGTACTTCTGTGTACGAAGCTTCTATGAAAAATATTTTTTTGTGACTATTTCGCTTCCGCATCGAGGACGCTTTGTCTATTAAAGGGAAATAATCGCTTTTGAAAAATATGGGTGTTTGAAAATACAAAAAATTACTAATTTTAGCAATGACACCGCAAAAGTTCCCTATAAAAATTCAATGTCAGCCATGTCTGGTGCATTTTTTCCCCACTGATCACGAATGTGCCACTGATTTTACTCTTGGCTCAATATTTGATACGGAAACTCGGGTCAGAAAGAAAACATACATTTTTCGTACAATTAAAAAACGGTATGATCGATGCCCGCCAAATTCAATAGGAGTAATCGGTCAATAATAATCCCTTCGGGTGCGACTTTTTAGGCCAAAAATTAGCTCAAAAATTACAAACTCATGAATTAAATACTGAGGATTGACCGCTCTACCTTCCTCACAAATTTCAACTTCATATCTCAACACGCACATGCACACACATCCAGATATTTTTTCTACATATGATTTGCCGATGTTTTGGAACATTCTGACCGTGTTGTTATTAAAATCGAAAAAAAAAGACTCCATGAAAACAAATCTTCTTCTGTCAGGAAGCAAAATTATGCAAAAATATGTCGGACGGTAATTCATCCTAGAGAAAATTTAGGTGAAGGTAACTTCGTCCATAAATTTTTTTATTCGCGTCTAAATATTGAAGAAATTTTTGAAACCTTTCTTTACTCGCATTGCATTTAATTTGCAGCAAAATTTATTCGCGAACATCTTCCACTTTCACGAACTATTCGATAATAAACAAAATATTAAAAAAAAAAAAAAAAAAAAAAACAAAGACAAGATAAAAATGTATCACCGTGTTATTGAAGCGTCAAAATTGTAATACGCCGTCCAATAAATATTCGTGCTAACGATCCACCCGAAAGTGACCCCTCGATGCGCTGATATCGTCATATTAATACTGTATGACAACACACGACTCGCCGTTGTAAATTGTGTCCTGTATTTGTCGCGTCCTGCAATATTCACGTGATGAAACTATGATAAGTTAACGACCAATCGTAAACGTAAATTTCGTCGATGGCACGCGCGTTGCAGTCCATACGCTGTTTTCTGTATTCACGTCGTCGACGTGAATCGAGGTTTCGCTGGTCGACGGCGAGGGCTGCAGGGGAGAATGGGAGAGTGGATTTTGGTTTGAACGAACGGTCATAAGCGGATATATCCAACGACCAAACCACTCCCGCATAATACAAGTTTTTCGGCTCGTATATCCTCGTGTACTCCCGTTCGGTTTTCCTGCCTTGTAAGCACGAAGACCGCGTAACGGTGAGGGGCATATGCAAAGCTGCCCCCCTCGCGAATACACGCTATCGTCTACGCGCGTCGGTTTTATGCTACAACGTGCATATGGAAGTGAAAAAGAGAAAAAAAAAAATGAAAAAGTAAAGGAAGTAAAAAAAAACAAAACGAAGAACCGGAATGCAAAAATTGGAAAAATGTGGCTACGCTGGCAGAGACGAAACATTGAAATTTCACTGGCGATGTTGCTGCCGTTGCCGCCGAATATCCAGAACCTCCAGAAAATCTGGACCATTGTCCAGGAGGCGGAACGTAGCGGGACGACGGTGAACATTCATCGGTCACCGAACCCCACGAGCCATGCACTCTCGATACTCATCTCTCTCTCTCTCTAGCCACCGGCATTATTTCACCCCCCCCCCCCCCCTCTCTCTCTCGTGTTACCGGAAATGAAGAAAAATTAAAGAAAAAAAAAGCTCAACGCAGTACCTTGCATATTCAGAATTTACATTGTACAATCCCGTGTACGTCGTTCGATCTAGTTTTGTTCGCGATTTGCGCAATCTTTCGAGCTCCGCGAAACGGTAGGATGCGCGCCACAAGTGGCAATGCAGCGACGAAAAGGAGAGTGAGAGAATGAGCGAGAACGTAGAGGGAAGAGAGGAGTTCACAGTAGATACGGCGTACGTGTGGTCAGACCCGCCGGCGACGCTATTGACCATTTCGCTCGAAGGAAATGAGAACGCTCGACTCTCCTGTGTTTACAGGCTTCGAATATCGCCGCAATATACGCCCGTTTATATATATATATATATATATATATATATATATATTTGTTGTTTTTTTTATTTATTCGTATCTCAATGAAAATCGATATCGTTTCATCGGGAGTTATGTTTTCCTTTTTTCGCATATATATTTTTATTCCTTTTATCTTGCGTCAAGCTCGTTCACCATTGCCCGATTAAAAAAAAGGACAAACGAAAAAAAGAAAAACTATAACTGTAGCGGGACAAGGACAAGTCAGAGCGGTCGTGAAATCTGGTTCACGGCTTTGGCACGATCCGTTAGACGTCGCCCATTAATTATAGTATAGTAGGCTATATAAGCGTACTTGTCGAGAGAAGCCAAAAGAAATCCGTCTCGGATCCACCGAGATCTCCGCTCACTTCGAGGCCTCTCTCCTCCTCCTCCCCCCCCCCCCCCCGACCCGTCCCATTATGTCATATTGCGGAAAAAGAAGTTTTGTCCGTGTTCGACGATCAATAGGCTCTTTTCGAGATACTCTCTAGTCGTCGTTTATACTATATTAATACTGTATTATAGCGCATACCGTTCTATATATCCTCTTTGCCCGGAAAATTAACGCCCGAGCGGTGCAAAGTTTACCATTATCGAAGTTTCCCTCGAGAGTATGCGTTCGAAAGTCTTCGGGTTTTCCCTCCCCCCGGTGAACGTGCGGATCGCCGGTGAAACCTCCACCCGGTACAGACGCTTTGTAACGACCCAGCGACGCGCCTCCTTCGCCTACAGCCTGGTAACTACGATAATGACCCACTAGAAGACTCGCTCCCTTAGCCCCGAGGAGCGTTGAAAAAATTAAAAGAAAGAACGTAGAGTTTGAAAAAATGAAGAGAAGAAGGGAAGGACGGAAAAGTACGTGGCACTTTTCAACCGGGAAAGTTCTCACGCTCCGGGCGTGTCGCTTTATTCGATAACTGTCCCGCGGTCAACTTTGTAAACGCTATGAATTTTACATGAGACGGTTCGACGCTCGTTATCAATTTTTTTAAATTGGCGAGGCTGGCGGTAAAGCGGGTTTTTTTTTATCCATATCGATCTACTTTATCGGCTGAATTGTATTTTACATGCTCCAATTTAGATAATGCTTACACATATGTTCGTATAGATAAATAGCAAAGACGAATTTTTTTTATCCATATCAATATACTTTATCGGCTGAGTTATATTTTACGTGCTCGAATTTAGATAATGCTTACGCATATGTTTGTATAGATAAATAGCGAAGAGCGATTTTTTTTTGTCGTGTGAAAAACTGAATAAGAGACGATGACGAGAATAAAATTCATTGTCTACTTGGCTCGGCAGCCAGGGGTGGACAATCTGATAAAAGGATTAAATGAAGTAAAAACTTAACTCCCGCGACACTACCCTCATCTCCTCGTTCGACACAATGTATAGAGACCGTCGAAAGTGCCACTTCCGAAGTTGCCGTGACGAACACGAGTGAGAGAACATTTGCATAGCCAGCTTCTCTCCACTGCTGTATTCGCCATAAAATTATGCAAACGAATTTCACGATTGTATTATTTCCTACGGCCGCTACCCGCTGTCGCTGCGGCAAGTACCATTCCTTGATGGACCCTATTGCGCAAGGAAATTTATTCGAATACGATTTGCAACTAATAAGTACAGATCCGTAAAATTTTTACAGAGACAAATCCGTATATCTTAACGGTGAAGGTTTTTTGCGCTTATTTACTCTCGCGATTTTTATTATCAATTCTCGTGCCCAGACAACAAAAAGAATTTATTGCAAGAAAGTGCACAACATACTTTTCTCACTATACTCTGTTATGCATTTTTTGTTTTAATCTACTAATGTGCTCAATTAACGAAAAAGTTAGATTAGAATAAAATTTAGGGCTCAGAATTTGGAGGGTTCGCAAAGCTGTTCATAAAACTGCAAAAGATCGTTGAAACCGTTTTGTTATGTATCTTTTTATTTTCAGCGAACTATACATAACTCTTCTCTATATACTCTCTGGTCACATACAAATGCACACAATCAATTGGTTTCACTTACAACAAGCTGTACATTTACGATTAGCCCGAATTTCCCGACTCGCAATTACACTCTCACGCACCATCGACAAATTAACAATTATGATTGATCGATTCGGGAAACATTATACTTTTTTTTTTCTTTGACTCTTAAAAAAGATTTACCCATATTAGCCAACTTTCATGTATGATTTTGTTTTGTGAGGATTTTTTTTACTGTTCCCATAAATTGGTTCAAGGTCAATGATGCCGATGTTTCTGTATGCACAGAATTGTCGCTTGTACTGTGGTGTTGTCGACTGGAACGAAAGGGTCTCATATAACCTTTGGCTCGTTTTTTTTCCCGCAAAAGATCCTCGAGGTTTTTACGCGAGGTAAGCGCATATTTTTAGAAGCAAGCGCAAACAGATATCGGATATATCTTTTGAAGTTTATTCCGCGGGAGGTAAAATTCCTTTTGAGGTAAATTCATCGAAGCTGAATCTCTTACGGTCCCTCGAGAGAATGCCTGATTTCTCCGTTTATCTCGAGAATTACATTAATATTTTTCTCTTTCATCTATTGGTCTGCAGTTATTATTTTTCTTCTATTTTTGGTGTTTCGGAGGATTTGGACCTTGGTACTTTCATGGAAGTTTATTTTCATTTTCCGGGGAATACCCGGATTATCCATCGAACTCGTGAATCTGCGAAGACTTCCACTCGAGTTTCTTCAACGCGCTGCAAGAACCACAAATGATTACCCATATTCTTTGATTGGACGATACAAAATTAATAATCACTTATTAAGGTTTCGAGGGATCAACGAACTCACTCTTTGGCGACGCTCATGAAAGCTTTCGGACCACAGATGAAAACGCACGAATGTTTACTCGAAGTTCCGACGATTTCCTTCAGCAAGCTTTGTGACACTAGGCCCCTGCGTCCGGTCCACGATTCACCCGGTTGCGAAAGAACGTGAACGACCTTTAATCTAACGATGATGTAAATCAATTCGATCAATATTAATTAATAATAAATCGGATTAAGCTATCAAATTATATTGAAGCACTTACTTTTCATCAAGGCAGACCCTGTCCAGTTGCGAACCATAGAAGATGTTCTCCTCGGTTCTGTTAAAGTTTACGAGATTTATCGTACGCCTGAAAAAATTATTAAATTAAGATCGTATCTTAAATTAGTATATATATTTTTAACCACTAGGCATCGAGACGCCATCGCGTCTCTTCAGCACTGATTATTCCGTACAACCAAGTAGAGGAATTTGTCAATATCGTCGCAGTGTGACGGTAATAAGTCGAGTGAAATCGATTCAACGCGGGGATTGTAAATTATTAACAGGCTTACACGTTGCGTCTGCTGAGAGCTCGCTGAATAATACCGAGCATTGGAGTTAAACCAGTGCCTGCGGCTAGCATGTGAATAGTAGGACAGTCGTCAAAGGATTCAACTACAAAGGTACCCAAGCCATTACTCAAAGTCAGGATTTGACCTGATTCCAGTTCTGTTATGGACGGACTGAGAGCACCATCGTCGTATCGCTTTACCATTAAGCATAAGCAATCGGTCTTATAACCGGGTGCCATGTGCTCGGGATGGAGGGACGGTGGGACAGGCGTGTAAGACCTCGACACTTCCATTCCTTCAATAAAATCAAAATATTCAATTATGAATTATCGTTACGGTACATTATACACATATATGGGGCATTCCCTACCATTCCCACTTGGGTCACACATCTTGGATTGGGACCGCGATTTATTATATAACTGAACTAACTCTGAAAAACACTCAGATTTTTTATACGATAAAAAAAAATTGTTTATAATCATTTATGATTAAAAAAATGAACTTATTGATCGCTACAATTAAAAAATCTGAACAAATTCTGAAACATCTCGTGTCATATATAAAATTTTTTTCGGAGGTAGCCAAACATCACCTCTATTTCTATTCTATTTTTTCACCTCTATTCTATTTTTCTATTCTATTTTACCAAACATCACCTCTATTTCTATTTTTTCATTTTTTTTTTTACATAAAAAGTAAAAGAGATTACAATAAAAAATAAGTCGACTGTGGGTTATCGCTTGACCATGTTTAAACACAATACTGAATTTTTGGGAATTTTTACATAGTTTTCCGAAGAGTTTTTATTTCTTGTAAGTTTAAAAAAAAGCTCTCCGGAAATATGTGAAAAATTGCTAAAAATGCAGTGTTGCATATAAAAATGCTCACGCGATAACCCTTAATAGACTAATAATGTCTTCCAATCTTTTTCACTGATCATTTACGAAATAAATCCGAGAAAAACAGAAGGTGAACCCTTGAAAATTTATGATATATGAATGACACAAGATTTTTCAGATATTTAAATAGTAGCCATCAATAAGTTCATGTTTAAAATCATAAATAATTATAAACAGATTTTTTATGTAATAAAAAAATCGCGGGCTCAATCCAAGATGGGGAGGGTTAGACCGGCGGTTCTTAACCTGGAGTCCATGGATCCCCAAATTACACGAGGGACCCCCTGTAGACCCCCAAGGTTAATAACCACTGGGTTACACCCAGGTCGAAATGATAGAGAATTTTGAGCATGCTTTGATTTTTCCAATAAAACGTTACATCCATGCAGTTATTAAGTCTGCTGCATAAAAAAAGACTTTTTTTCTATTGAGTGACAATTCGTCTTGCTTACCCATTACATTCATTCTCGCTTCGACGTGTCTGCCAACAGGCACTACTTCCACATAATCGTTCGATCTCACGACCAAGAGGTGAACCCCTTCGCACAGTACGGTATTGCTGACTACTTCGTACTCTCTGTACGTTCTCTCATTGCTCTTCGGCTCCACGCCGACGCTTCGACTGCCATAGGACTCCCACAATTTACCGGTCGATTTTGTAAAAGAGAAATCGATCTGACAAACAAAAAAATTGGCAAAATTGAAACTCACCACGGACAGAAACATAGTTTTATCGTCGTGAAAGCGAATAGGGTCGATCACCTCGGAACTTTCGAAACTTTTGCTCGAGGTCGGTGGCCAGCTCACATCCGAGCTCAGATCGTAGTCGTGCCTGATCACGATGTTATCGGTATATATCTTGACAACGAACTCCGCGTCGTTCAATCTCGTCAATCGATAGCCGGTCGAGGGTTGTTCGCTCGACGGTTTGTAGATAAACGATAACGAGTTTGTCGTCTGTTTCCAATCCACTTGAATCATCGAGGCCGACGATGGAGGCTTGATCTTCCCGACTTCCGGTTTTGCTTCTGCGACAGATTATTTATACGATTGGCATTTATCTCTCCCCCTCTTCGCCCATCCTCAGAAAGTCGCTCTCTTGGGCTCTCGAGGTTTTATCGTATTATCGATTGGTTGCTTTATTTTTAAACCTAACCCGTGGTACGGAGTGTCTCTGTACTCACTGGAAGCATCGCTGGAAACCACTGTTTCAGATCGACTTAATGATAGGTTTGTACTGCTGTTGATTGATTTATCCGCAATTTCCGCAGCTCCGTTCCCTCCGCTCCTGATCAATCGACCGACGACGCATTTTTGCAGTATGCTCTGATAGTTTACCCAAGCGTGAACCTGGAATAATTTATCTGTGGGTAGACACAGAGAAACAATTACGATCCGATCGATCGGTCACGAGTGATCCGGTGATTTTCATCCGTTAAATTACCTCGTCGAATAATTTCGTCGCGTCCTTTCCCACACCTCGCATCAGCTCCGACACACCACCGGGATGAAAATCCATGTATCTCGTTACGTTGAAGACAATTCCTGAAAGGGTAAAAAAAGAAATTAGAAAAATGACGAAATCGATCGAGGGAGAATCGGTGGATAAAATTGTCCGATCTATCGGCCTACCTCGAATCGCGATCCAAGCGTCGCTCTTCTTGTTGTGCTTGGCGAGCTCTTTTAGAGTCACATTACGCGTCACTCCCCCGACGCCGGTGAGATCGACACCCGACGAACCGAGACGGATCCAATCCATCAAACTGTGACCGGGCGCCAGGGCCGTTTTGTTTCTTGGGTTTCCTGCAGCGATAAAACAGTTACGATATCATAAAAAAAGTAATTTTAATGTCAAAGTGTTTTTACACTTAACAAACAATTTCTCGTACAACAAACTTCTAAAAACGTTTTCCTGTCGATGTTGCGACCTCTCCCACGTTAATTGTGCAATATATTAAATTAAGAATTGCGCTTCGTCAGCAAAAAAAGAAAGCAACGGTAAAATTAAGTAGAAAAGAATTTTGGTGGTTTACGCGGAAAAATGTTTGTTGCAAACATCGGCACGGCTGCTGGCAGCCGAATGAAGACAAGCCAGTCGTACTGTCGGCAATAAAAAATCTCTTGTGCTCGAAGCTCTCGACTTTATGATATGTTTATTGGAATATCGATATTTCGATATGAATAAAAGTTCTCGGAATCGAGTGCGAAACTCCGTCAATCATCGTGCTAATTAGTTCCGTGAAACGCAAAGCGCAGTAGTGTTTCACGAGCGACACTCGAGGTGTCTCGTGTAAGGTGTCCTTTCACCGTAAACATTACTCAAAGGCCGCGAGAGCGTGTGATCTCGTCTCGTGTGTCGCGCCCCGAGAAACCTGCCCGGAGACGTACAAAACACAGCTAATTGGCAATTACGTCAATTACTGACCGTCCTGTATGTGGAGACCGAGGCTTTGAGGCGAACGAGAGCCCTCGCCGTCCATCGAGGAAATCGGCGATGCCCCGCAGCACCGAGGCATCTCGCGACCCTCGTCACAATCTCACTGTCGACTTTTTCATTTCCTTCGAAACGTTGATTTCATTATCGCGACCATAAAATCCCAAAGCTTTCTCATTTTTTTTTTCTACGAAAAGAAAAAAACAATAATAATAAATAAAATCTTCCACGTGTCGGTCCGATCGACGATATCGGGCGTGTTGAAAATTTTCACCCGCGCGCCTTTTCCACTTTTCACCCGCAGAGCTCCTCCCGATGCTCGTCTAATCACGCTCCAGTCTCGCTGACACTCCAGTGTGTATTATGTTCCGACCATCGGTGAGGCGTCTATCTACCGCGAGAGTCGTCGCGCAGCCGAGACTCCTATTCTTCGCGCAATCACTCGACGATCAAACTGGTCTCTATATCGTCGGGTCCTCTGTTTCAACGTCCCGCTGTCGCCCGAGGTGATGGAAATACGAGAATAACAATAGGGAGGAAAGGGAGGAACGAGCGGTGGAGCGAAAACGAGGACGGTACGACACACTGGCCATGTTCAGTGCGTCCTTGAACTTGAGGAACGCCGTCGGATAACCGAGAGGGAGTCTCTGGGGCGTTGTGGGGAGCTGCCTTGCATCGTTGAAGAAACACGGATACGTGTCGAAGGTACATAATACTAATAAGGAATGGCAATAGTATTTTTACGCTCTGCGAGGGTGGAAGATGGGATTTTTTTTTAATATTATTTTTAACTTTTTCATTAAAATTTTTATTTTTTATTTTCGAGATAACGGGACGAAGCGGGTGGGGATTTGAGTGAAATGAGTTTTTAGTCGAGGAAGAATTTAAAGGATGGGGGATGACGACGCACCGGAGGATCGCAAGTAACTGCGCTGAAACACGCGGAACCCCGGTAACCCCAATAGAAGCGGGCTTACGACAGATAGATCAATATAGAGAGGAGCGAGGCAGGTGGCTTGCCGCCAAGCTAGAAACCACGCTTGGCCCTCCCGGCACACGGAGAAGCACGCAGCTCCTCGACCCGCGAAAAATGAGCAGCTGGAAAACTCCTGCGACGAGAGATACACACGGAAGCCGCGCACGACGAGCCTTTCTCCCTGCCCGGGAGAATAAATGGGAAATTCCAGACTGGGGCGGGGGGGAACTTTTACGCGAGGTGGGACTAACTTGGGAACCTTTTTTGTTTTGCAACTACCCGGTAAAAAAGTTAAAGCGGTGGTATGTTTAACCCTTACCGTGCAGACCTCCATCGAGACTTCAATTTGAGTATAATTAAGAATCCAATTTTACCCCAGGCGCTTGTCTGTGCAGACTCTTTTATTACACTCCGAAACATTTTGTTTTCGAGACGTTTAGAAAATTTCATTCAAACCTTGAGCCCGCACGGTTAGAGTGAAAAAGTTTCGATATTCGAAAAATATGTCTGAGAAATTTTCGAATTTTTTGTTGTTGCCTCGAGCATCGGTTTTCCCAAGAAATATGTTGGTTTTACTTCAGAAGAGTGTTTCGTTGCGTTTAGCAGCCTCGAAATATCAACGATAAATTTTCGCTGCAAATAATTAATTTTTCGTTGTAAATCCACGCCCGGAACAATCGCGCTTCGAGAACTTCTACCACGTAAAACTAGTGAAATTGCACCCGAGCGTGAAAGTTAAAGTCACACACAGCCGATGAAAATCATTGAACTGCAACGTTGGTAAAAATTAAATATTCTTTGAAGCATTATTGCGCGCACAATTTTGAGGTGGGGTAATTTTTAATTAAAAAGCTAGTCGAGCGGAGTGCAAATATTTGCATGAAAATATACATGGTAGACGTCAAGTTCGTTACGTGACGCTGGCGTGGCTTCGGAGCGATACATTATCTCGAGGAGGCTTGCGGTTGTCGGGAGTGAAAATTATTAGTTATACGCACGCGAAGAGAATTTGTAACACGGTGCTCCACTACATCTATTGTGTTCAGCACGGGCGTGCCTTGCGAAGCATTTCTCGGCGAGCATAGCAACCTGCCAGTGCTCAATTACCGTGTTTCTCGCAGGACGATACAATGGAGCCTCGAGCTACGAGATTCGACCCTCCTCCTCCCCCCCTCCCCCCAACTATAATTGCAAGTCAGTAATAACGACGGTAGTAGCACGATGCGAAACAGCAATTAATAATCGAGCGCGGAAGACCGAAGCGATTTATATATGAGGTATTTCATATCGAGAGTACCACCAATTTTCGACCGTGCTAATTCTTCGGCCGAGTCTGCACGACCATCCCGAAAGACACTGTCGAAATACTAAAACAATTACTATATCTTTATTTTGACCAAAACGGAGAAATGGAGGTTTAAAGATATTTTTGAAAAATGTTTACTCGAAGTTGCATTCAAAAACTTCAATTTTATATCCTTACGATTTTTTTCTACGATCAATGGTTTTCGAGTCAAAAAAATAGTTGGCTAGTTTTCGACATTTATTTTGGGCTCGAATACACGTAAAAAAAAATGTCTCGCATCCCTCGAGGGGTCTTGATAGCCCCTTTGTGGTTTATGTACATTAGACTCTCGCTCGCTCGGAGCTTTGCTACTTTGCTCACGGGCACGGTCAAGTTAAAACGCTGCAGGAAGGAGAGAAAACCGTCAAGGGAACTCGAACGTACGGTTAACACACTTGTTGCCCTCTTCCTCCCCCCCCGAAAGTCGAGTCAACTGATTCAACAGGTTCGTCAAGTCGTTGACACCGGATGCCTCTTATTTATTTCTTTCATTTCTGAAGGACATTTGAAATACCGCTTTCGGTAATGAAAAGCGTAATGCTATTTTAGTCAAGGCTGCCGAAACATTTGCGTCAGCAAAAAATAAAATCTCTCACTGCAACTGAAGACCCAATTTGAAGCCCACTTCCTTTAGGCGCTCATGAAAAAATAAAATAGTTACAGTTTTTATGACCGACCGGGCTCGGGTTGGTCGAGAGGAAGCAAATGTCACATCTCCACGAAACATTTTTTTATCGCCGGAGGAAATAAAACTTTCGGAGCCAATTGCGCTTCGATAAAATCCGGGCATGACGATAAATGAGATTCTGTCTCGTCACCGTCTGATGATACAGCTGACTGGTGAGCTGTAGCCCATATCTCGATTTTTGTCAGTCATATATTCCGTAGTGTTTTTTTTTAATACGATAATCGGTGGGAATACAGAAAAAAAAAATTATACTTGCCTGTGGCCGATCCGCTGGAAACCGGAAGTGCACTAGCACCAACTTGGAGGCCCCCTTGAACCGGGTTGATCTGCTTTAGTCGTGCCACTTGCGACGGCAATAAAACGGCGTTTCTCGCCAGGAAGCTCGTCGGCGACGGGGGCGGCTTGACTTCGATCTTCTTCATCTTTTCCGGCAGATCTTTCGCTTCATCCGTGCTGTTCGCACGACTGATCGATGGATCCGCAGCTTTCAGACGGGGCGGCTGACACGCGTCGGTACTATCTGTTCGCTCCATCCTCGCGCCGTTGTCTCTTCATTGAGCCGCTTCCCGGATTCTCCTCCCAAGGATCTATCGAACAATATTCACGAATTATGCAATGCTCTGCGCTTTCGTTACGGTGATAAAAACTTTTCACAGAGAAGCGAAAAAGTATTGGAAAAAACACACTTTTATGTTCTATGTTCAATAGGAGCCTATTGTTCCACTTCCGGTCTAGGCAGGGTATAGAAGAAAAGGCCTCGCTGCACGCGAGAGTGGAAAAAATGGTCAGTCTTTCATCGACAAAATTAATAAACTTTAGAGTATTGATCGTAAATTTTATCTATCGCGAGTACGAATCGCAATGTTTGTTTCTCACCGAAAATCTCGCCGATGCCGCCTTCCGGTTGGATCGTAAAAGATGTTACTATTCGATCGCCTTTTACCATAAAATAATTCGTCAAATTTTTTTAAATCCTCTTTAAAATCCGCCGTATCGCGCGGGTACGATAATACCGGAATTTCTCGCCAGAGGCAGCACGTTCGACGCTCGCTACTCGCGCCACCTGTTACATTTTCTCAACCGCACAGTAGTGACTCGAATACAGTGCGACAAATAAAAAAGAATAAACACTTCCGAAGTGTATTTTTTTTCTATCTCTCTCGCAAAACAATGTCCATCAAAAGGAGGCTCGTGTTTCTCGCGGATTTCGACGAACATCCGGTGAGTCTAAACGAAACGGAAGTTGAGTTACCATCGGTCGCTCGAACACGGGTATGCATCAATATTATTGTCGCAACCAAATAGAAATTTCGCCTAACCCTTTCGCACAAGTAAATCGATCGTTTCCTCCGACAGGCTGAATGTTTAAAAATTTCCCATCCGCCGAATCTGTAACTAAAAAATTGCCAATCTAACCTCCATCAATTGTACTAAGCCGTCCGCGGTCCAAACTCAATCCTTTTTTTTTTTTTCACCGCCTTCATCGAGTCACTACTCACCGGTAGAACGTCCACGGCCCGGTCCTCGATATCCCTCACCGAGAGATGAACGCAATGACAAATAATCACAGCAATTACCCTCGCACTTTGTCGTGTAATCAGAGCCAAGTGGCCGGAAAGTTAACGCTCCTATGTTCCCGCAACGCTCGCTGACACTGTTGCTGCTGCTCCTCGCCGTCGTCGTCGCGCTGTGTTTTGTGCCCTCCCCGAGCCACAGAGAACCACCGAAGAACGTTGCCATCTCCGGCGCGCGCGCGCACACTCGCCAACACGATTCCTCAGCCTATCAACACACAGAGACGGCCAGTCACGTGGGAAGCCCGTCGGGCCGAGAGTACACAAGCGCAGGCAAAACACGCAGACGCGAAACCGGCGTCCCGTATATTTGTCGCATACATGGAACATTTTCCCGTTAGACATTTCAGTTCGAACGTCTCTTCGAGCACCATAATCACACGAAATATAGACAATTTTAGTGTCCCGTTATAAACGCTACATTAGCCATTGGCAACGTATTTTTTTCCGTTTTTTTTTTAGCGACGTTTTATCTACGAATTTCTATAGGCGATCTCGCGGAGATTCGATGTAGTGGTAGCAGCGTTGCTTATAGCGAGTCGTCAAATCGACCGACGCTCTCGCTGGCAGCAGGGCAACACACGGAACCGAGCGGGACGGAGAGAATAGCATACTCTGAAGCGTGAAGGGAACCTCGCTGCCAGTCTATCTCCGTGCGGGTGTAGAGAGAGTGCCTCGACGGTAATGACACTCCGCTGATACCCATCGCGTAGCTTTTTCACTATTGTGCTCTTTAGTTTTTTTTTTTTTTTTTTATTTATCAATTTTTTTTTCCCGCTGTCGCGCATTTCGAAGTAGGAGGAGTTTTGGGCCAACGGTGGTTCACGAGCGACAGGGAAGTTCGCCTGTGGGGTACGTATATCCATACTTTTGGTAATAACGGGAGGAAAAAAAATTTTTTTAACCTTGACATTGTCGGGCGGTTTTGTTTTTTTTTCCTAGAATTTTATTTTCGCACGTAAAATTAGTTACTTCCGGTTGGGCAATTCGTAAATACCGATGACATGGGCGTGCTTGCCGGCTTGCCCGGTCTACATTCGGCATGAGCCGTAGAGGAAAACAGTGCGAACTACGAGACTGGGTAGATCCGATTGGGTGTCGAGAGAAGTTTGAGCAATTTTCGGGATCGCGAAAGTTCGGACGATCCTTTTTTTTTTTTTTTTTTTTTTTTTTTTGCAGGCGTGGCGCGTGTCTATAACACAACTCGTGCACTACAAGTGGTTTTGTGTTACGCTATGCGAAATATCGTTGATGCTGGGGGAGGGAAAGAGATATTGTGTTTACAGCTTTGTTTCTGCTCCTGTTAAAATCGTGTTTCGCGTTTCATCAAAGTCGTAATCCTTTATTTTTCTTAACAGCCTTTTGGGTCCGATAAGCCGAGGCTTATCGGTGCCCGCTTGCAGCTACCTTATCACAATACAAAGTTTCGTTCGGGCGTCGTCGTAACAATTGACACGTTTTTTTTTTCTTGTTCTCTTGCGAGTTTCCTGTCAAAATTCGCTACGTCATTGTTGTATGATCAAGGTCGAGGTGTCTGTAGAAAAGTGTTTTTCTCATTTTTGTTTGCCCCGTCGCGATTATTAATATGTCGTCGTTTAATGTTAATCGGATCGAACAACCGACTGGTCTTTGTAGTTTTTCTAATATAATTTTTTTTTTTTTTTTTTTTTTTTTCTTATTCATGAATTACAACCGGTGACGAACTCGAATGTCAAATTGTCGGCAATTAGCTCGCGTGACCTCCCATTCGTCGAATCGAAAGCACCTACAAGCACACAATTATATCTATACTGTGTGTGTGTGTGTGTGTGTATTATCGTTAAGCGACACCGGCGACGGTCCCGCCGATACGAGAGTGGCATATTACATGAGCTCGTTTATATTAAAAGCGTCATTGTACCGAGATACTCGGGATAAACATGGACGAAACACGTGGAAAACTAGTTTTTCTGAAGTAACACCGATGGTCTACTGCGATGTGCAAGGAAGTTTTATCTGAAAAATCGAATTGAGCTACTGTTAGATCGGCGGAAAAATAACAGAGACTACCTACGTAAAGAGGTGGAGTTTTTCCGTGAAGCCGATCTAAAAAAAAAAAAAAAAAAAAAAAAAAAAAAAAAAAAAAAAAATGAACCATTAAAACACATGGAACGATAGTGAAACACACACGCACGCATCAAATAATTTGAATCTGATTAAATTTTATCGCTTTACTGCATGTTTTTTTTCCCTTGACATGCTCTCAACGATGCATCATTGCTATTGCAAATAAAATTGCGAATTATACTTTTTTTTTTTTTTTTTTTTTTTTTTTTTTTTTTTTTTTTCGAGAATTTCGTCGATTTTTATTATTGTCATTTATTTCCTGCGATAGACAGACAAATGTCGAGGAAAGAATATTCGAGAGGCAAGAAAATGAGAGTCGGCTCCAAGATTGTTTACATTATTCATCGGATCATCGAATTCGTAGCGAGATGCATATTTCTCATCGTCGCGTACATAAGCGGTCCTGCTGAATCTCAACCGCCGATTACGGACATGATTCATACGCTGCGATCTTGCAAAGCCATCGCTGCAATGATACGGGACAAAAGAGTAAGTATACGTTCGGTGGACTACATAATGTCAATTAATTTCTGCATTATCTGCAACATTTGTCGATACCGACAATATCGTGTGCTCCGGCAATGGAACGATTGAGAGGAAAATATTCTTTTTTTTTTTTTCTGCGATACATATCATTGTTATTATGTCTATGCTAATAATCATATAATGTATGCACCGGTGCGGTTAATTCAATTGATTTTTACCGCTAGACCAAGTAGGAAATCGCGTATTTACGTGATAAAACACATTCATTATATCGTTAATGGGCTTGCTACTCAATTCTGAGAGATCGAGAACGATCATTTTGCAATTCAAAGCTTTTTTTTTTTTTACATTCCCATTGAATAAACGGTTGAATGACCCGTACTATCAACGCCCACGAGTGATTCACGTAATCCTGTCTGAAGAATCTATAAAAAGAAAATGAGATAACGATTCGTTTTTTTTTCTTTTTAATATTAAAGATACATATCAATATAAACCAAAAAAATGAATTCGATGATACAATGGATAAAAGATATTTTCTTCGTTCAAAGTTCCTTCGAAATTGCACACGAACGAGGTTCGACACTTCGATAGAATTTAATTAAAAAAAAAAAAAATTCGTTCCAGTTAACTTCGGAGTCCGTCGTGCAAGCCTATATCGACAGAATAGAAGTCGTTCAGCCTATTCTGAATTGCGTAGCCGAAGATCGATTCAAGGAAGCCCTCGAGGAGGCCCGAAAGTGCGATGCCCTGTTAGCATCGCCGGACGCACCGTCCACGCAAGTCATAGCGGAAACGAAACCTTTCTTTGGCGTGCCGTTTACGACAAAGGTATACCCAGCTAAAAAAGCGAATTTATTTATTTATTTATTTATTTATTTATTACGTTCATGTACGGGACAATGCCGTTTTTTACAAGGATATAGTATACAAGTGTGCACATACAAGCATAAGTTTTGCCCATTAAGCACTTGAAGCTATACAATAGAATTTATTCTTTTTTTTATCGTACATAATAAATTGTAGAATTGAAATAAAAGTAAATTAAAGGTAAGTTGTATTAAAAGTAAGTTTATTTTCAGGATTGCATCGCGATAGCAGGCATGAAGCAGACCGCGGGGCTCGTCGTGAGGAAAAACGCCGTCGCCGAAGAAGACGCCGAGGTGATAAAATTAATGAGAGCAGCGGGTGCGATTCCCTTGGCGACCACAAACGTTTCCGAACTGGCCATGTGGTGGGAAACCAGCAATTGTCTGTACGGCACTTCGAGGAATCCCTACAACACGAGGTTGGGCGGATCTTGTAATTCCATTACTGCAGTCAGCTTCGCCAGGTTGAATTTTTTAACGAATCCATTTGGTTTTCCGTTTTTTCTCTACCTGCAGACACATCGTCGGTGGATCATCGGGAGGCGAAGGATGTATTCAGGCGGCCGCGGCTTCGCAATTCGGCATCGGCTCCGATATCGGCGGATCGATTCGCATGCCGTGCTTCTTCAACGGAATTTTCGGACACAAACCATCGAAAGGTTCGAAAGGATCGAAACATCTGGGAAATGGAAAATCTCGTTAAAACTAGAGAAATCAAATAAAATAATTCCAAATTCTGCGACGCAACAATCTGTCGGGCATTCAGTCGGAGTCAGAGTGTTACGAAAATGTCGTACAAGGTTGGTCCGACCATTCGCATGTTTTAACAACCCGTTCAATCCGTAGGTATCGTTTCGAACGAGGGACAATATCCGAACGCTCACAGCAAAGATCAGGATTGTTTGCTAGGAATCGGACCGATGTGCAGATACGCCTGCGATCTTGCACCGATTCTCAAAGTTCTCGCCGGTGACAACGCAACGATGCTTCGTCTGGACGCTAAAGTTGATCTGTCGAAGCTGAAAGTAATACATTTTTCTTCCCCTCTAAATCACCAATATTTCCTCACAATTTTTGCTGCATTATCGAAACTACAGAAAAAACATGGAAATTATATAAAATTTGTCCACAGTTTTACTACATGGAAGACGACGGTGGACAGTATTTCGTGTCTCCGGTGGACCGCGAGATCAAGGAAGCGATGAAACGCGTTATTAAATATCTCGAAACAGTTCACAAAGTAAAGGCGAAGAGAGTCGAGATAAAAAAATTAAAGAAAAGTCTCGCACTGTGGCTCGCGAATATGACATCACCCGCTGGAAAAGACTTTGCCTATGAGCTGTCGAATCGTGAGGGACGAGTAAATATTTGGTGGGAATTTCTCAAGTGGTTAACATGCACCAGTTCTCATACGTTAATTGCCTTGATTACCGCGGCATTCGAGATGCTCGGTATACAGCACGAAAGCGAGCAACGAGCCAAGCTCGTTCAGGAGAGTCGTGATCTCTACCAAGAGTTTAAAGTGAGTCGAGGAAAATTTTACGACCTGCACGCGCTTTTCACAATTCACAATTGTACATATTTTTTTTTTTTACATTTCAATTCAGGATATGCTGGGAGAGGATGGAATATTTTTATATCCGACCCACCCGACTGCGGCCCCGCTCCATCACGAGCCGCTCGTAAAACCCTTCAACTTCTCCTACACGGCAATAATAAACGTTTTGGGCCTGCCGGCGACTGCCTGTCCCTTGGGACTCAACAGGCAAGGACTTCCCATTGGACTGCAAGCTGTCGGAGGATTGTACCAGGATCACTTGACGTTGGCCGTTGCAGAGGAACTCGAAAAAGCATTTGGTGGATGGGTTCTACCTGCTATCTCGTATTAATAGCTATTTTTTTCATTACATTATTATGGATTATTATTTTCTCGGAGATCTCGAAAATGACATTGGCACGCAGCCGCGCAACTCCGGGAAGAGCGCAGCCGCGCTCAACTCAACTCAAATTCAAAGTCAGCTCCAACTGAAATCTTGCCAAGTCATATCTATCGCTATTTTTTTTTTGTTTTTCGTTTTTTTTTTAACAACTTTGACAGTGATACCTAACGTTGGTTAGAAATAACTGTAGGGAATTGATAAGCATTTACAACTTTAAAAGAAATAATATTCTTCTAATTCGCGAAAACTAGACTGCAAACGATGCAGGTATGGTATAGTCTGGTACTTTTGAGAGTGCATCTTCCAAGGATATATATTTTTTTTCTTTCTATATGCCAGTTTATTCCACGCCATGAGCGTGCGTGTATGTATGTGTGTACGTGTGTGTTTTACGATTGTTTCATTGTTACAATGTACCTCATAGGTTTTGGTATAGTATTTTGATACGGGAAATGGGATTGAGCATACCGGTGGAAAAAAAAACGTGCTTTCACTTACAGACAAACGCAGGTTCGATTTGAAATTGAGAAATGTAATATATACAATTTTATTTACATAAAAAAAAACAAAACCAACTACGACTTATGTCTTACTTACCGATTCGCGTGGACGGAGAGAGGGTAAATTAAAATTACGAAAAATTGCAATTGGAAGATGAAAGTTATCGGTACTTGATGTGGCATCGTTGCGACGATGATATTTTCGTCTTCCGGCAATATTTGCTTCCTCATGATGGTAACTATTATTATTATTTTTTTACGGTGCTCACATCAGTCGCTCAGTTCGAATAATCACTCGTCGACAATACTTGATTCGTTTATTGTGCGATAAATATGATTTCTTAGCAAAATACAATTTAGTACAAGAATTTTAATTTTTTTTTTCTACTGCAACTTAGTCGCTCAGCGCAATCGTCGAGTGTTTGTGGATGATTTAAGAAAATCGATGAAGTAATTCTCATTTTTGCGGTTTACGTCTTACGTCTTTAGATCTTACGTTTAACGTTCTTTTTACGTTAATAATTCTCGTTGTCTATTATTATTATTTTATTTAATGCGCGAAACGGTTACGCTTTGCCGGAGAAAGTGCCGACTACTTAAATCGCGCGCGCGCGAGCCTGTAAAAGGGGCAGATCTTACGTCTGTTCGCGAGAGATTTCACCTGATGGATAAATACAGTATATATAAATGTTTAATTATAAAGGACGCCAGACACGCAACGGGGAACGTGTGATAATTTTCACGCAATCGAACTTTAAAAAAAAAAAAAAAACCTATACGATAAACATACTAGAAATTATTCGATAACCCCTCTAAAATAATTCCTCCAACTGTGAATCTCTCGAAACTACAAATCGGACGACTTATCGAAAGAGAAACTAAATAATGCCTAAATAAAATAAAAAAAAGAGCGAAAAGTAACAAACTAAAAAATCGTTTCCGCGTAGGAAATTTCAGCAGTTCTGTTTGAATGATAAAAAAAAAAAAAAAAATAGTAAGGTGGTCATCACAGTTTCAGTGACGCAGCGAAGATACATCCGATGCGTCGAAGCGAAGAAAGACGGAAAACAAGAAATGAAGTATTACGTTATGAGATTGGCTTCTTCGGCCAGCGAGCCGTTCCTTCCATTTTTCAACGTAATCTTTTCGACCCTCAGAGTCTCCAAGGAGTTGTCCCGACTGTCCTCGCTCTCGACCTGGCTCGAGATCATCTCGAACTCGTTGGAATTCGTTTCAGACGGTATATCGAGACACTCCATATCGTCGGATTCGGATATTCCGCGGACTTTGTTCTTTCCGGCGTCGTGGCCGACCTCGTTTTCCTCCTCGTCCCGGTAAACCCGAAATCGCGTTCTGTCGTCGGCCTCGCGATTGTCATCGTTGGTGAAAATTTTCATATTTTTATTGGCCTCCCCGGCGCGATTTTCCTTTCCGTTAGATTTGTTGTCGTTCCCCTTGGACGTTCGTTTTTCGTCTCTCGATAGAGTGTAACTATTTTTGCTCGAACTTATTCCATCGAGAAGATCGTTGACTTCCCGATCTCGAGTCTCCTCCTCGGCGCTCTTTCCGTACCTCGAGGCTTCGATCAGCGGACTGTCGCCGTTGCACGAGCGAGTCTCCGGCGAGTCATTGCCATCTGGCTTGCAATATTCATCAGTCGTACTTCTATTCTCATAATTTTCCTCGGCGCGACATCGAGCCTGACTCGCGGCAGCGATCGTCTCGTTCGCCGGAAGATTGATCGACTTGCCGTCCTCGGGATTATTCACTTCCCCGTTACCGGTGCCTCTTTGTCGTGTGCACTCGAGCGTTTCATTATTCCCCGTTTTGTTATTCGTCTCCTCGCCGGCGTTGTAAGCGTTCATCGCTCTCTCGGCGAGCTCTTTGTCCCGCTTCAGTGCCGCGATCTCGGCCTCCTTCATCGCCGAGTGGATTACCGGCTCTGCCCACAGGCCGGGATTGAACGCTGGACCAGTTCCGCCCAACTCGGCCGGCAGTATGTCCGTCGGCAGGTGCTCGTGAAGGGTGCTCAGATTATTTCCGTGAAGATATATCTGAAGAATAATAAACAAAAATTAAAAAAAAACAAAAAAAAATCGAAAACAATTGACGAGGGGAATCAAACTTTGTTTTTTTTTTTTTTTTTGTAAGTTCTTACCTTGTGTCGAGTTTTTTCGTCGAGAAAGGGTTTGACGAGGGCGAGGGTAGCTTGAACGTAGAGCGGAGGCGACAGGAAGTGTACGGCTTTGAATCTGGCAGGAAATCGTCCGCGCAGTGCGGCTATCAGATTTCTGAGAGCAGCTGCACCGAGGGCTCCACCCTGGCGCAGAGAAAATCCGCTCCAATCCACCACCGCGACAAAGCCGCATTGCTGTTTTCGAAAGATAAAAAAAAAACAAAAATTATAATTATCCGGTTGTTCCTAGCGTAAAGTTGATCCCTCCGGTTTGTGTATCGTGTAGTATCGATAAATCAAGGTTCGGCTGGCGTAGATCGAAAATTGTTGCCAGAGCAGCAAGAGGCTCGATTATACCAGATTAGTATAGCGAGCATAATATCGCGAGGCATGTAGATCATTTACCTTACGTAAGTGTGACTTAACCGTAACTCGTAAATCAACACGCTGAGAAAAAAAAAAAAAACAAGCTCCGTTCAATGAATGACCATGAAGATATTTGCATGATATTAATATCCATCTTTGGCAACTCTCTCCAGCAATGCGCTGCTTTAGGATGAACAAAAAATTGTTCACTTGTAAAATTGTATTCTCCAAGTGAACTTCCCCGCGCGACAAAAACGCTGACACGCTGACAAAAAAAAAAAACAAGCTCCGTTCGATGAATGACCATAAAGATATTTGCATGACATTAACATCGATCTTTGGCAAGTCTCCAGCGATGCGCTGCTTTAGGAAGAAAAAAGAATTGTTCACTTGTAAAATTGTATTCTCCAAGTGAACTTCCCCGCGCGACAAAAACGCTGACACGCTGACAAAAAAAAAAAAACAAGCTCCGTTCGATGAATGACCATGAAATATTTGCATGATATTAACATCGATCTTTGGCAAGTCTCCAGCAATGTGCTGCTTTAGGAAGAAAAAAGAATTGTTCACTTGTAAAATTGTATTCTCCAAGTGAACTTCCCCGCGCGACAAAAACGCTGACACGCTACCAAAAAAAAACAAGCTCCGTTCGATGAATGACCATGAAAATATTTGCATGATATTAACATCGATCTTTGGCAAGTCTCCAGCGATGCGCTGCTTTAGGAAGAAAAAAGAATTGTTCACTTGTAAAATTGTATTCTCCAAGTGAACTTCCCCGCGCGACAAAAACGCTGACACGCTAACAAAAAAAAACAAGCTCCGTTCGATGAATGACCATAAAGATATTTGCATGACATTAACATCGATCTTTGGCAAGTCTCCAGCGATGCGCTGCTTTAGGAAGAAAAAAGAATTGTTCACTTGGAAAATTGTATTCTCCAAGTGAACTTCCCCGCGCGACAAAAACGCTGACACGCTGACAAAAAAAACAAGCTCCGTTCGATGAATGACCATAAAGATATTTGCATGACATTAACATCGATCTTTGGCAAGTCTCCAGCGATGCGCTGCTTTAGGAAGAAAAAAGAATTGTTCACTTGTAAAATTGTATTCTCCAAGTGAACTTCCCCGCGCGACAAAAACGCTGACACGCTGACAAAAAAAAAAAAAACAAGCTCCGTTCGATGAATGACCATGAAATATTTGCATGATATTAACATCGATCTTTGGCAAGTCTCCAGCAATGTGCTGCTTTAGGAAGAAAAAAGAATTGTTCACTTGTAAAATTGTATTCTCCAAGTGAACTTCCCCGCGCGACAAAAACGCTGACACGCTAACAAAAAAAACAAGCTCCGTTCGATGAATGACCATGAAAATATTTGCATGATATTAACATCGATCTTTGGCAAGTCTCCAGCGATGCGCTGCTTTAGGAAGAAAAAAGAATTGTTCACTTGTAAAATTGTATTCGCCAAGGGAACTTCCCCGCGCGACAAAAACGCTAACAAAAAAAAACAAGCTCCGTTCGATGAATGACCATGAAAATATTTGCATGATATTAACATCGATCTTTGGTAAGTCTCCAGCGATGCGCTGCTTTAGGAAGAAAAAAGAATTGTTCACTTGGAAAATTGTATTCTCCAAGTGAACTTCCCCGCGCGACAAAAGCGCTGACACGCTGACAAAAAAAACAAGCTCCGTTCAATGAATGACCATAAATATATCTGCATGATATTAAAATCGATCTTTGGCAAGTCTCCAGCGATGCGCTGCGTTAGGAAGAAAAAAGAATTGTTCACTTGTAAAATTGTATTCTCCAAGTGAAATTCCCCATGCGAAGTTTTGTGCGACGTTAAACAGAGCCGTTGTAAATTGAAGAGATTTAGAATCGTGCCGATATCTTAAGGGTCACTTCAATGAGATCTTGCTAATGAGACAAGCAATTCCGTACTACCATTCCGAGTCAATAATTCGAGGGATTCATTACCTGATTTCGAGGGTCTTGAATAAGCGTCTCGAGAACAAGGAAAATCGCACGTTGTACAGAAAGAGCTGGCACCGCTATCGGATCCCATTGTGATGCCAATATCACGAGAACGCACCTACCTTTCCTGCAAAAAAAAAAAAAAAAACAAAAAACAAAAGCATTACAATCACGAGTTAACGTTGTTTATTTGTTGAGCGCGAGCAGTCAATTTCTCCGCACGTAAGCGTCGGTGCGAGGCTGCATTGCAACATTATTTATCATTATGAGACAATATTTAAAAAAAAAATAAAAACATTATTTTCTTTTTTCTGTCGCTCGTTGCATCGAATGTGAAGCTCGAATTAAGATAATTAATATATTCGTGAACATTGCATACAAATACGATTCAAACAACGGAGAAACTTACTTCAGGCAATTCTTCTTGTTTTTATTTTTATTTTTATTTTTTTATTTTTTATCTTATCATAAATTCGTACCTGTCCCGTGCTGGCAAGACACCGGGTATTCCTGCCCGAAGTGCTCGCTGAAGTGGCGGATCGCGTGCCGTTAAATTACCAAAAATATCCTGCCGATGAGCGATCTGGGACTGATAAGCGGCGATGAGGGCGGCTGCCTGTTCCGTTCGATACTTCCGGGCCAGCAGGAAGCGCGTTATGTATTCATCGGTACAGTGCTTCAGGTCTGCCAATAGGAATAACAATAGAGAGACATGCCTATCCGACAACGATTCTCGGTGATGCTCAGGAAGCATTGGCATACGAGACAGGAATATACGCGAGGATTTATCGTAAAGGGCGGGGTACATCGATCTCGTGCAAAAAAAAAAAAAAAAGGAACGCTTTTGATTTTTTTATTTCAACGAAATAAAAAAAAAAAAAATCGTGCGAGAAATCGCCCACGGTTCGATTGCCCGGAAGGATGTTCTGAACGCGTAAAAAAAATCGCCAGATCCGAATATAACGAATCATAGGAATAGTTCTATCTATATTTAGAAAATAGAAAATATGGAAAAACAGTTAAATTCCTGCGATTTGTTATATTCGGAGCTGGCGATTTTTTTTTACACAATCAGACAATCGATCACGTTGTTACTTCAGGACAATCAATTATAACGAAATTTCGATACGATTGTTTTTTTTTTTGCTGAAATATAATATGAAACGTGTTTTCTTATCGAAATATAATATGAAACGTGTTTGCTTATCGAAATATAATATGAAACGTGTTTTCTTATCGAAATATAATATGAAACGTGTTTTCTTATCGAAATATAATGTAAAACGTATTTTCTTATCGAAATATAATATGAAACGTGTTTGCTTATCGAAATATAATATGAAACGTGTTTGCTTATCGAAATATAATATGAAACGTGTTTTTTTTTTTTTACCGAAATATGAAAAGCAACGTGTTTTTTTTTTGTTGCCCGAAATCGACGAACCTCCCATTGACAATAAACATCCTCGCGGAGTAGAGCCGACAAAGTCACTCACCGACCCCGGGCATCTCGCGCAATATAGCCCTGACAGTCTTGATGGCCAATTTTCGATCGCGTACATCAAATTTCGCCTCCTCGGAGTAGATGCTCCGGGCCAGTGCCGTGTTCGTCACGCGACCGCGCGTCGGGTCCCACATGTATTCGCAGTACTCTGACATCACAGCGACAAATTATCCTGGTCTCCGTATCTCGGTTTTTTCTTTTTCTGGCAACAGAAAGAACAAAAAAAAAACAAAATAAAAAATTATCAACATCGCCGATACAATATCGTTGCAGCGTGACACATAAAATATTTGATCTGGCGTGTAAAAATCTGCTCCGAAACGTTACATCAGAATCCGCGCAGAGGGTAATCCGTGAGTGGCTGAATTTGCGCATCGGCTCGAGGATAAAGAGCAATAGCGCGCACAATCTAAGTGAAATATTGCAATATCTCGGGCAACGTAATCGAGTGGTATTTTGTATTCGTCAATCTCCGGAGGTGTGCCAGTATCGGCGACGACTGTCGACGGCACGGTGGTTGGTATTTTTTGTTTTTACGCGTTTTAACTGCGACGTTTCGATGAGGCGACTCTCGTTGAAATTCTTTTGTGCGCTTTAATCGATGGAGGAGAGAGCATTGTCTCGCGGCGCGAGCGGACTGCGGTGTGTCTCTCAGGAGCAACCAGCGACTGCGGTCGCCAGGCGCAACGAGTGAAAAAGAAAGATGCTAGAGGCATGAGTCACGGCGGTGAAGAAAGAGAACGTCATTCGCGAGAAAACGGGGAATCTCTCGCGACCGGTACGAGAGTCCAGTCGGAGAGTGAGGAGAGCGAGGAGAGAGAGGAGAGAGAGAGAGAGAGAGAGAGAGGGAGAGAGAGAGAGAGAGAGAGAGCTCAAGGAGGATTCGACTAAGTAAAAACCGGAGTGACCGTTAGACGCGAGCAAGTTCGTAGAGCAAGTCGGTATTTTTTATTTTTTATTTTTTTTTGGCTCTTACAATCCAGTCTGGAGAACGCGCAGGCGACGACTTTTCAGCAGGAGCTCGGTATAAACGTTCTCGCTTCTCCGGTTTGGCCAGAAATTCTTTCCTCCCCTGTCTATCTCCGAAGAACCGCAGATTATCTTCCATACGTTTTTTTTTTTTTTTTCTTTTTCTTTCTTTCTTCTTTTTCGTCGTGGACATTGAACTTAACTTTTTTTCGAGACAGGAGGAAATGCAGTTTTTTTTTTTTTACGACGCTTTAGCTGACGCAATAAACTGGGGGGGGGGGCGGGGGGGGGGAGATATTCTCTCAAGGTTTCGATAAGTCGAGCAAGGACTCTCGTGTTTTATAGAAAGCTGAGATTTGCAACATGCCTGAAATAATGGCACGTTTGCTATCGAATATAGTGAAAATTTAACGCCCCGATTTTACGTCGCTTTCACTAGATTTCACATTCCAACTCGGAAGATACTGTGGAAATGTGGGATTATTCAAAATTGTGTTGCAATTTTACCTACCGTTAATATAGGTTTGTCACGATCGAAATATGAGTAAAAAGTTGTTAAAAAAAAAAAAAAAAAAAAAAAAAAAAAATCTGTTACTTTCATAAATCAATGAATAATTTCATGTAAATACGAAGAATTTCAAACTCCTCCCACAACCATAATAATAGACTGCAGCTCGCAAAAAAAAAAAAAAAAACATTTATTTGGCTTAAATAAATGTGTATTTAATTTTAATAAACATTCATTTGACTTAAATAAATATTTGTTTAAATTAAATAAATGTTTAATTGTGGGGCGTTTGTCAATTTTTTTTTTTCTGGTTGCGAATTAAGATGATTGTCATCTTTGTTTTTTTTTTTCACATATCGCTCGTTCGAAATCCGGCGAGAAAGAATGTGTCGAAGATCCTTCGAGTTTGGTCTACACGCGTAATCGGATTCGCGGCTCGTTTGAGAAAGCCGAAACCATAGGTTGCATCGCGGTCGGTCGTCGAATCGAAAAGTTGCCGACGATGCATTGCCCGACTTTGATAAAAATGAAATCGTGCAGGTTGCGATATTCCTTCGAAAGTGTCGAGAGGGCGTTGCGGCGGTTCGAGCGAGATATATAGATGGGTGAACGCGAAGGAAGAAAGAAAGCCTTGCAAGGCGATACATCGAAAGGAGGAGGACGGAAATCGGCACGAAGCCGGTTACCGCGCGCGGTGAGTCAGCCTCGCCGCACACATCGGCCTCAGAGTACGGTTCGCCGAGGCGATGTTACAAAACCGCTCGAACACACATTTTTACGATCGTCTGTCTCACCGCTTCGACCTCGATTACATAAGAATTCAGTTGTATCCAAGCATATTTTATTTATTTATTTATTTATTTATTTATTTATTTATTTATTTATTTATTTATTTATTTATTTATTTATTTATTTATTTATTTATTTATTTATTTATTTATTTATTTATTTATTTATTTATTTATTTATTTATTTATTTATTTATTGATTTTGTCATTTTTTTTTGGTCATTGGGCGATTATTGTTTCGCAAGGAAAATTCCGCGACGACGTCGACGGTAAATTTTTGTTTCTCGCGACTTCTGTTTTATTGGCTCAGGTGTTCTCGTTCACGGTTCCCCACTGTATTTTTCGACGTGTAACGTCCTCCCGCGGTCCACCGAGTGGCCGACGCTCCGGGACAGAGGCTACGTACCGGCCGAACGGATATTACGATATATTCGCCGTTCCACAAACATTTGGCCTTTTATACCGATGCGCCGACCGAACGTTCCACCGTCGATTCCTCAAAAAACATTTGTCTCACCGTCGTAAAATATTTTTTAAAAGGGCCAAAAATCACATAGATTTTTTGTCATCTTTGACGATAAGAAGAAAAATCCATAGGGTAAAAGTGGGGAACACCGACCGCTCCATATTTCATTGATTTACGTGTTAATCGGGGTGGTCCATATTCACCACGTTTACCCTATCCCGATTATATTATTATTATTATTATGACGATTGTTGAGTGATTTTTTTTTTTTTTTTTTTTTTTGGAGCTTAAAAAATCGACGTCGGCGAGAGTGCCTCTTTAATATTTAATTTTTTTTAAACGCCTAGACACTTTTACACGGAGGCTCGTTGTCGGCGTGGAACTTGGAAGCGATTCGTAACTCGGCGTGCCTCGAATGTTGAACGATTTCGGAGCGCTTAATTAAAAAAAAAATACTCCGAGACTCGTCGAAGAATTCCGCAAAAATATTTATCTTATCCGACGTAAAATATAAAAAAAAAAAAAGGTTTAAAATAACTTCAATTTTTTTTTTTTTGGTCATTTACGACGATAATAAGAAAAAGAAAATACATATCGCGATTATATTATTGTTATGACGATTGTCAAGGGAATTTTTTTTGGTAGGTCCAAAAATCGAAGGAATTATGCGAGACGATCTTTTTGATATTTAATTTATTTTTTTTTTCTAACGCCTAGACACGTGGCACAGGGCTCGTTGTCACCGTGGAACTTGGAAGCGACTCCGTGACTCAGCGTCGCCGCCGTGTTTCGAATGCTAAACGATTTCGGATCGTTTAAAAATATTCCGAGGCTCGGTTCGTCTTCGGAGCCGATCGCTCCGAATGCTTTGCCGCGAAACGGTCGGAGCGTTCGCTCCGCAACGACTCGCGTTGCACCGGAAGTACGATAAGGCTTTACCTTTATGTAATTTTCTTGGCGCTGGAAACGTCGGCACGCGGCGTAACGCAAAGTCACGAGAGAGAGAAATAAAAGAAAAATAATACTCGAACGCTCGAACTCCGCGAAACGCCCTCTCAGCTGTGTCGCGTTCGGCGTGGGTGACGATTGCAAAGCGATTCGACATCGGTGCGTTGAAGAAAAAAGCAGAAAAAAAAAAAAAAAAAAACATTGCCGGTCTCGAAAAGATAACCGAGAGGCCGAGAGTCTATTAAATATGCATATCAACGACAGACTCGGCTATCTCACGTTCCACTTTTACTTTCGCCCTTCGCCACAAATTCACCGTTCCCCGCGGCGAAAGACAATCGCTCGGGAAATCATGACGTGTCGAATGGGGAAAAAAAAAAACAAAAAAATTAAATAAAATACATACAGTTATGTGTTTCAAATTTTTCTTTTTTTTTCTCGATCTTTTCATTTTTGTAAATTATTTTTTGATAATTTCGAGAAGTCCAAATGACACCGCTTTGTCTGAGGCGTTTAACTCCGTCGTGTCCATCTTGTGTATTTGTCTTGCTGCAAAACATGATAGGTAGCTACGTTTTTTTCGCGATTCCATCGGGAAGTAAAGAAAAATTGCAAAATCACCGATTATTCAAATTTTTGCCATATAAATGCCCGATAAACATTTTCGTTAGTCGTCACTTCGCGATTGTATTCCATGTACTTTTGCACGCCGATCACGAATCTGACACTTGTTTCATTCATAAATGAACAATTAATGAGGAAAATAGGCGTCTAATGTTAAATACTAATTTTGCATGAAATTCGAAAAATTCTAAATAACATAAAATTTGAACGGTTAGATCGATTCTCATGAAATTTTAATAGAATCATCGGGTAATAATATTCCGTCTGTGTACGCGTTTTTAGTCAGATAGTTTATAAATTGTGGTTTCTAGAGCGCGAACCGTCATTCTTTAAGAAATTGAAAATGGCGTACAAAAAAAAAAAAAAAAAAAACAACTGAACATTTTCTGATTGAAATATTGCAGAAACATCGACTATTAACCGCACGCACAGTGCGTGAAATTTTAGCTTTAGATCGGTCGAAATCTGTCGAGAAATTAAATATTTTTTCTAAATGTGATTCGATGTTTCGAAGCATTTCGAACATGTTTTCATTAAAATCTCGGAATGTTTTTTTGTCAGAACAAAGTTGCCTCTGGGAGGGCGCAAATAAGAAAAAAAAAAAACAACTGAACATTTTCCGATTGAAATATTGCAGAAACATCGACTATTAACCGCACGCACAGTGCGTGAAATTTTAGCTTCAGATCGGTCGAAATCTGTCGAGAAATTAAATATTTTTTCTAAATGTGATTCGATGTTTCGAAGCATTTCGAACATGTTTTCATTAAAATCTCGGAATGTTTTTTTGTCAGAACAAAGTTGCCTCTGGGAGGAAGCAAAGAAGAAAAAAAAAAAATAGAGAGACAGCGATGATAACAAAACATTCAACAATCTCGAATTGCACAATGGACGCAGGATCGTGTAGGTAATTCGCTGACCGAGTCTCGTAGTTGCTATCTCATGACATTGCAAGTGGTCACGATAGTTACACATCGAGGCTCGATACCGTCGCTTTTCTTTCTTTTAAAAACAATAGCAAACAATCATCGGAGATAGGAGCGCGATGTTGCGCGTGCGGCGAGTCGAGCGTTTCCCTTTAAATGATGGAAATTTTAATTCGACAATGGGCGCAAAGTAGTAAACGAGAAAAACCGACAGCGACAGGTGCGCGGTTGGTGTGTGGCTCTGGCGGTCCCCAAAGTCAAGCAGTTGCCGCTCGCGGTCAGTACTTGGATGGGTGAACGCGCTGGCTGGCGCATCGAATCGTGGAGCGGGAGGTCATTTTCTCGGAGATTGGTGATTATTACCCTGCAGTAACACCAATTTCTGGGGAAAGAGCCGTCTGTGTATGGCCAGGTTTCCCGCAGTTTTCCTGTGGCCTTGTGCGAATGCGACACAGTAAGGGGGTAAGTCGGCTGCGGACGCAATCCGGGGGCGGGGGGGGGGGGGTGTAAAAGGGGAAGAACCCCGTACAAGTGGAACATATATATATATATATATAGTAAACGAGAAAAACGGATTTTTTTTTTTCATCGACATTTTTTAAATTGCGATTTATATGCCCGTCAAAGTCGAAAAGGAAAAATGACAGATGACATATATTTTTCTTTGTGATTTGCGAAATATTCAATTGTCTTGTAAAATTTTGCTGTCGCAAGAGACGTCCAACGAGCTTACGACGATAATCGTAATTGAAAATTGTCGATGAAAAAAAAAAAATATATATATATGTCTCGTCGACCAAGCGCCGAGCGGTAAATCGATAATTTGCACTCCAGCAGATAAAGTATCGATGTGCATTGTGCATCGCTATCGCAGTCAGGTCGCGTGCAATCGCCGTCCGAGCTAGAAGTGTAGGAAGTGAGGACGAAACTTTTGTCGGCTGTCGGCCTTGGACCACAATGCGATACGCGCGTTTCGGCTAACGCGAAAGCTACGAACACAAACGCGCTGCTTGTTGAAGCGATTTTATTATAGCCGGCAAACTTTTAAAAGTCGCCCGGAGGGCTCCAATTTGCTATCACCGGAGAATATTTACGACCCAAGTGTAAAGCGACACGGCACTTAATTTCCTTCGATAAACAGAGACTTCGTTACAGTGGAAACATCAGCCTCGCTTTATCGCCGAATAATCGCTTCGCATAAGAACCAACCGAAAAACCAATGGAGTAATCGAGAACAGCATTTTTTTTTTTTTTTTTTTTTCCTCACACCAGTTCGCCACTGCAATTTGTCGCGGAGAGATTATCTTAATTTTCGTCTCTTATCTACTGCAGTCCTCAAATCAAGATCAAAAACTTTGCTTCGGTTCAATTGTAGGATTCACCGAATTGAACGATTTTTCAAGCTCCCTCGAGACAGATTCTCATTCGTTTACCTTCTTTTCTATACACCTTCGTCGTGCACGATTTTTTTTTTCTTTTTCTTCTCTTCACAAATTGAAATTCTCAGCTAGCTTCACGAGTCCACCGAAGCTTCGTTAACTCCGTATCGGATTTCACTGCGAACGAGCTCGAAGCTCGGGCTTCGGCGATTACCGTCGGAGGCACGTCACGTCGGATTAATCCCTCTCAATCCGACCTTAGTCCAATTGCGAAATTACGCGGGACATTTTATCGATACCGTGTGTGTAAAAGAAAAAAAAAAAGAAAAAAAAAAAATAGAGAACATACGCGAGTTTCACTCGCGACCCGCAAAGCTAAACGCAACGGCGTGTCCGCGACTGACAAAACTCGCGAGAAAAACCGGAAAAAGTGTGTGTGTGAAAAAAAAAAAAATAAATAAATAAAAAAAAATAAATAAAAAAAAATAACGGCAAATTATCGAAAATCGTGTGTTCACGCAGGCGAGAGAACTCCGCCGCACTCTCGAACTTGTCCGCAGTGGCGAACGGTCGAGCGAGGTATTAAACGGGCGACGCGAACACGGCGACCGAGGCCGAGGTACGAGAAGGAGAGCCTGCGGAGTCGGTGCTCGGTATGTCGAAGGGAACGCGCCGAGTTTCGTCGCTCGTTTCGCTCTCACAACTACCGGTCCGAGCGACGATCGGCCATGTTATGACGTTGAGTTTCACAGTTAACTGTTACATGCAAAGGAAAAAGATTTGAAAAAAAGGAGAAAAAAAAAACAAACAAAAAAAGAAGATAAATTACGCTAAGCCGTGGAAGTGCGAGGGATCCGCAGCGCGACTCGCGCTGCAACTGCAACTCGTCGGGATAGCAACGGTACGCGATATATGACTAAAAGTTCCACTGGCTATTCGCCACACTCTACAGCGCACACGGGAAACGATGTTTTTGCCGGCTGAGGTGAGAGGCACGCATGCTCGTCGATGCTCGACTAACTGTACGCCTTCGAGACTGAACACTTGGTAGCTCGGTGGATTGTGTGTTGTACAGTATCGTGGGGCATTATAGTCGTCGGCTTCGCGAACGCTCTTAGACGTAGATCTCTGGACAAAACCGTGGCGAACCCTTTCACCTTAGATCGAGGCTTGGGACGGCAAGGTCGCGCGACTCCGGCAGCCTCTCGCGAACCTTTTAATGTCTTTGTCAAGAGACGTGCTGCTAACTCGACGCTTAACAACTGTGCACTTAAGGAGGGAGTCTCGCTGCGCGCTGACTTCGCATAAGTTCGACAGAAATAAGAGAAAATTGCAAGTACTTCTTGATGGTATGAAAATCTGAAAAAAATTCATGCATACCAAAGGTACTGAGAAGATTAATCTTGCACAATAATAATTACAAAATTTTATTAACAAATTGATGAAAAAAAAAATTGCTTAACAAATTTACCCGCAACCCAACTTTTTTTGCTCGTGAAAATGATTCGTTTATTTTTCTGAATACGCATGAATTTTTTCAGATTTTTCAGTGATCGTTGATTTTTCCATGGAAAAAAAAAAAAAAAAAAAAAATCAACGATTACTGAAAAATCTGAAAAAATTCATACGTATTCAGAAAAATAAACGAATCATTTTCACGAAAAAAAAAAGTTGGTTTGCGGTCAAATTTATTAAGCAATTATTTTTTTCATCAATTTGTTAATAACATTTTGTAATTATTATTGTGCAAAATTAATCTTCTCAGTACCTTTAGTATGCATGAATTTTTTTCAGATTTTTATACCATCAAGAAGTACTTGCAATTTTTCTATTATTTTTGTCGAACTTATGCGAAGTCACCCTCAGCGAGACACCCTCCTTAAGCGAGAGATTTTGTGAGCTATCGAGACCAATCGAAAAAATCAGGATAATCTCGATGATGAAATTTCCACAAATGTTCCACGAATATTTCACTTGGCTCGTTGGTCAGTGTAGACGGGAATCACAAAATCTGCTGTCTCACGATGACTCTTCACTGTAAAGCTTGCGGATCTTCGTCGAGTTTAGTCCCACCGAGTCTTGGACGATACCACGAGCTCATTCGAGCCATTGAAATTTGAAAAGGAGCTTCCCCCATGACGAAGGAAACGTCGAATTGTGAACCGATCGATTGAGAGGTGTGTGTTGAAATTTTTTTTTTTTATTTATACACTTTATCCGAAAGTTTGTACGATACGACAGACGCGACGGACGTAACGTGCAAACTTCATTAGCTTGTGCGACAGTGCGTGCGACGTACGCATTAATTCGTACGAGATATTACTGTATCTATGCGGCAACGACCTTAAAGGTATTTCCGCTAAACACCAGTTTATCGTCTTTTGTGCATTAAGGTGTACAACCCGTGCTGATCGATGCCATAAGCATATGCACTTATGCATTATGCATCGAGCACTTGTCATCATTTTTATTCGTTCAACAGAAGTGGCACAGTTTGTCGCGTGGCGAGGCCGAGGTGAGGCCGCCACTACCTGCGTCGCGCTGCGGATTGCAGGTATCTGCGTATCTTGCGTTGTCGAGGGAACATGCTCGAATTTATCGATCGGTCGGATGTACCGACAAAGAAACGCGAATTCGAACGCCGCGGCGATGATGATTCTCTGCATCGCCGCCCGGTCGGATTGCGGCGCGTCGAAACTCATTCTCAAAGAGTGAATCCGAGGCGGATCGATAAAAGCCTCTTGGACTTTGCGTACACACATCGCACTCGCCAATTCGCTCAATGCGTAGGCTTTACCAAAGTCCGGGAAACGCATTACAACGATGTGGAAATGTTTTTTTGTAGAAAAAGCCACGGTCACGACGATTAATTGCGCAACTGAGGTATCGTTGTCGAGCCGGTGAAACGGATTAATCCGAACGATCGACGATCGATGCGATTTTCATATATTTTTTAGGGGCGAGCTTCCATCGCTACCGGACAAAAAAGTGCTTTCATTTTTTTTTTTTTTTTTTTTTTTTTTGTCAATGAAAATTTCGATAAGACACCTTTTTTCTGAAAATCGATGAACTACCTTTAATTGTGTCGAATGTGTCGATGACTGGCTCAATGCCAGCGAGTTTAATCGATCTCGATATATAGCAAGGTGTTATCGCCTCGTCTCGAATCCGTGACGGATACCCGATCGATCGTCGAACACCGATCGATGCCAAGATCCGTTTCGTCGGTCTGTTGAAACGTCGACCGAATTCTATCTGTCCCGCTGACGCGCATAAATCATCGATCTTTTGTTCGTTGAATCTACACAACCCTTCCGCGTGAACATTTAACCCGACAACAGTCCGTCGGCGCAAGGACAAACATTTAAATTAGTTTTTTTTTGTCGTCGGTTTAGCCTAATCGACTGTAATCGTCGCATCACATTAAGTGCGATTACTTCTATTTCTAAACGGCATTCTCGTCGAATGAATTTTTTTTTTTTTTTTTCTTAGTTTATTCTGTTATCGATCTTCGTATCGTCTTTCGTATACATTTTCAGCATTGACCCCACGATATTTTTTTCATTAACCTTTCGTCTCACGATAATTACACTCGCATCCGGGATAAGTCGCCGATAACCCTTTACGTCCAAAGACGTCTCGCAGTTAATGGTTCTTCCATCGAATCGTATGCCTCATTTTGTTTCACGCCCGATGCGATAATTTATTAAATCCACCGAATCACACTTTGGTGCGTATGACCAAAGATTTAACCGCCACTGCAGCATATTTGCTATATTGGCGAAACAGCAATTTTTTTTTTTTTTTTTTTAATTATCCACTTCGATTATAATTTTCTGTAATTCTGGAACATTTTTACCAACGTTGGCATTGCGTCAAGAAAACAAAGTTCATCAGACCATAATTTCATGAATTAATATTTTATTTGCTTTAGATTGTAACTATACACGGTAAAAAGATAATTTCGTAAAGTCGGAAAGCGAAATTTCGTAAAAAGTAATTTTGCTAAATAAGTGACACGAGTTTGTCACTTATTTCGTATACTCGAACATGTCCTTTTATTTTCCCCGTCATTGACAATTTTAGTTTGCACTTTTGTTCTGGTAAACTAGAAAATTGACAAATGAAAAATTCTGCACGTTTGTGGACAATAAGTTGTTCTAAAAAGTACAAACTTTTTTTTTTTTACTGTGTATTTTGGGAATTACTTTATGACGAAAATGTACATAGAGTGGTGTACGATCGAGAAGTGCCGAGCATTTGACGAAAACAATTTATGTGACTCGGTGAAAAAGTAGCGGTTTTACGCACGCTTCGCATGAAATCCCATTTTTCACACCTAACGAAATAAAACTTTGTACGACACACGTGCGAAAAACTTTTACCTAACTCGTGCGATCGCAACACTCGCCCTCGGCACGTGCTGCAAGCTCACACTCGTGAAAAAAAAAAAAGTTTTACCGCACCAGTATCGTAAATTACGATTTCCATTTCGAACGGCAAAATCGTTCGGAAGTTAAAGCGTCAAACCCAGTGAAGTTTATCTCCAAACGACTAATCGACCGAAGACTCCGTCGCAAGAGCGTTTATCGGTTATCGTCGATTGATCAGCAACGGGCAGTTTTAATCACCGAACAAAAAGTGATCCAAGCTTAGAGCGGACAGTCGAGTTGCGCAAGCCGTTTGTTTTTTTTTTTTTTTTTTCCTACTCAATGAATGAAAGCGCACTCGCCATTCCAGCTAGTTCGCAACTCGCCGGTCGACACCGGACTCGAGTGACCTCTCGGCTCGACGTTTGCCGCGGCGATGCCGAACGAAGAAAAACGGGTGGCAGAGAAGGACGGATCGAGATGCGCCGACGGAGCCGGAGGTGGTCTGTCGTGTGTCGACGATATAACTCAGCAGTCGACGCCTTCGCCGGTTTGATCACATCGGCGTTGTATACGCAGGGGAAAAGATAACACGTGCCATGTCAACGAGTCTGAGCCGAGGCGCTGCAAACAACACCGCTCAATCCGACGAACCATCCTGCGAGACTAGGTGTCCTCAGCTCAGTCCTACGGCCGACCTCGTATCGAATTCCTCGCGCTGCTGCCGCGGTCGCTTCTCCTACGCGCGTTGCTAAGCCAAAGTGAGCTGACCGAGAGCAACAAATACGCTTCGACGAGCAACCGACGAGACGGACGAACATAATAACACAAAGAAAAAAAAAAAAAAAAACGTCGAAAAGAAATAAAAAATTTATTTTGAAGAAAATTTTATTCCACAACTGCATCGGTAAGTATTCGTTGATTTGTTTTTTTTTGTTTTATGGGATTTGGTTTTCATTGATTTTTTTTTTCATTGAGTGCTTTATTTATTGATTTGTTTTTTTCATTGAGCTCTTTATTTATTGATTTGTTTCTTCGTTGAGTTCTTTATTTATTTTTTTGTTTATTTGTTTATTTATTTATTTACGAGTTTACTTGTGAAAAATTGTACGCGAGCATTTGTATGTTATCCAACGTACATTTGTTGCGCCGCAATGCTGCAGTGACAGCCGCGCCGTATCGGCGAAGCTGAGTGAGTCTAATCGTGACGAGACATAAAATTACTCCCGGCACGCATCGGTGAATCGTATATTATTATCTGCATCGTTTCACCGGGGGATTTTTTTGCTCGGTTTACATTTTGTTTCATAGATTTTTCGATCGTAATTTCCGATTGAAAATTCAGCTAAAAAATTCATTTATCGTCAGAGAAAGTTCTTTTTTTTTATGTACGGTTGTCAACATAGTTTTCTTGACGGATAGCACTTCGGTCGACGAAATTTTTATTATTCGTTTTCACTCTGCCAGACGGATCGGGAGGTTTTGATAGGACCTGTACTTCTCATTGAAGCTCTATCGAATCGATGCTACGTCCGTTGCGTCGGTTGAGCTCGCAAGAGGGCAACGATTAAAGTATTTTTTCCCACGAATGGTTTTAATTCACTGGACGATTTGACATTATTTACTTGTAGACTAATTTTTCTTGTTAATGCCAGCGTGCGATTAATTCAATAAAATATTCAAAACTTGCTACTATTATTGTAATACAAATGCGAAGCTTTGTCCGAGAAATAAGCTGTACGCGCTCGCCGCGCACCGGGTGTAAAAACTCATAGACTCACTGGCGAGAGCCAAACAAAAAAAATCGATCGATAATGACGCGTACCAAACGTTTGAAACCGGTTTCATTATTCCCGCGAGGTACGTCGGAGTTCTCTCTGGCGAGCATCGCTCAAGGTCACTTCCTTTGATTTTCTTTTAACCTCGACAGCGGATCAGATTGACGACGATCAATCCATTAATTATCTACGCACGTTTTTTTTTGTTATGTCGAGACGTTTTTTTTTCTTTTTGTAGCAAATTTATTCAGCATCGAGGCTGCACGGTCGGAGTTAAAAAAAAAAAATGTTTCTCTTCGTCGCAGACTGTTTTATCGCACGATGTTTTGCGATCAGCTTGAGCCGACCGCGTGTGCATTCGAAGTGTCAATATCGAGTCTCTTTTGACGCGAATCGATCACAAAAAAATGCCTAAATGCACGCGGAGAAAATTTGCAAAAACAATGAGGCGCGCGAATAAAATTTTGAAAAAATGTTCGAACAATCATAGATCGATCGACTGACCGACGGTCGGTAACGGTGCGACCGCAGCGGAATCGCACGTCTCTCGGCCGATATCAATCCGGCTCCGAGCGTAGTTAAGGCAGTCCTTGCGAATAGTTGTTCACTTCGCAATAAGTTTCAGAGAAATGAGAGCAAATTGCAAACACTTCTGGATGATATAAAAATCTGCAAAAAAAAATCAAGCATATTAAAGGTGCTGAAAAGATTAATTTTGCATAATAATAATTCGAAAATGTTATTAACAAATTGATGAAAAATTAAATTGTTCACCAAATATCTGGGAAACCTAACTTTTTTTTTATGAAAATTATTTGTTCATTTTTTTGAATACGTATGAATTTTTTCAGATTTTTAAATTCACTTTGATTTTTTTTTTTTTTTTTTTTTATGGGAAAAAGTGTAGAAAACCAGAAAATTCAAGGTGAATTTAAAAATCTGAAAAAATTCATACGCATTCAGAAATGTGAACGAACAATTTTCATTTAAAAAGAAAAAAAGTTAAGTTTCCGGAATATTTGTTGAACAATTTTATTTTTCATCAATCTGTCAATAACATTTTAGAATTATTATTATGCAAAATTAATCCTCTTGGCATCTTTAATACACTTAATTTTTTTTTTTCAATTTTGTACACCATCGAGAAGTGTCTACAATTCCCTCTCATTTCTCTGAAACTTGAGTGAAGTGAACACCATTATTCGCAAGGACTAACTTAATACCGGTGGTTCGGTTTTTCTCTCGAAAAACCTTCGTAATTTCCGACATCCGCTCGACGAACGACTCCCCGTATATTCCAACGGGTGTTTCACGACGTGTCGGTGCGTTAAAATCCCTCGAGCGAATCATTTTTTCGTTGAACTTTCTTTCGTCTCGGATGATAAAAAAAAAAAATCTAAAAAAATTAAAAAAAAAAAAAACTAAAAATGTTGCCTCGTAATATAAAGTCTGGCTAACGCCCTCTCGACTTTAATCGATATAACGCGTCTCTCGCTCTCTCTCTCTCTCTCCGTATCTCTCCGGAGTGCAATTCATCCACAGCGTAACGTAATCGACACCTTGCTCTGTCATTGAATTTTAATGAGCTGTCATTGAAATAATGAATACTACAGAAGTACCGATAATACACGAGCAGCAGACCGAATAATGAAAAACAAAAGGAATTTACAAAAAAAAAAAAAATCTCGGAGACAACTGATACGTCCGGTGTGTCAGACGTAACGGTCGATGAGACGATAAATATCGAGAGAAACAGACAGAGAGAGCGATAGAGAGTTAAACTTTGGACTTGCATTCATCCGTGATCACCAATGCTCTTCCCCCCCTTAAAATGATTTTTAATCGACGAATCCGTCAATTCTTTCGTCGGTCGAGTTACAAGAACGAAGCTATGAAAAATATATGCGAGACGATAATCGTTAACTGTGTCGAAGATCACGACGATGGACCAACTCCGGGATTAGGCTGACCTCGATTTATCCACATATTGTGGCGTTAACAAGTGTTATTACGATTCCAATGAGAAAAGAGACGCGTCAGTGGATTCTTCACTTTTGTTTTGTTTTTTTTTTTGGTTTTTTTTTTTCCGTTTCTTTTTGTTTCAATTATCCGGGTGAGATATCATTAAATTTGCTATTTACCGTCGACACGCAAGCTTTCGTCTGTCACCTGCGAAAATAGTAGCCCGCTACTTTTGAGACACGTAACGAACGCACCGTTGTTAAATTCAGCGCGGAAAAATTTGCGGTGCATTGTACATTGAAGACGCTCGTCATTCTTCTACGGTATAAATTTTCATGACTAGAGTGATATATTGTGAAAGTATAATATGCAGTTTCGAATTCGCTACATAGAGTTTCAATACCATTGTAGCGTTTCGTTTGGGTAACGTCGATATTTAACTTCATGTGTCGGTATAGACTATAAATGTTTTCAATGCTATTCATTCGCTAGTTGGGACACTCCGAGTCAGTGAGAATCTTTTTTTTTGTTTCTTTAGTTATTACGAAATTTGATAGTAAAAATATTTTCTCACGCCTCAAGTGGAATACGCTAAGGACCTCGAAAACAAAATGTATACATAAAATACTGTTTTTAGCAATAATTGTCAGCTGATAACTGCAATTTAGTGAGAATCGACTCGATTATCGTCACGAAAAAAAAAAAAAAAAAAAAAAAAAAAAAAAAAAAAAAAAAAAAAAAAAAAAACGATATCGCCAGTGAAGAGTAATTTTTTAAATTTTATTCTCAACAGCAAGATGACGTCGACAACGTTGGTGTTGCTGCACATAACGCAGCTGGCTACGTATTCCTTTACTCTGTACTACTCGTTCGTGCTGCTAAAACTACCGGCGTTCAAACGACCCGGGCGAACCAGCGACTTCGATCCCGGCCAACTCAAGTACTTGACCATCTGGGACGTGGTGAGACTCTCTATTCAATCCTCTATGTTACAATTCAACAAGAAAAATTTTTGTGAAAAATTATGTAATGTTAAATAAAAAAAAAAAAAAAAAAAAAAAAAAAAAATGATCCACCACGACGTAAGCTCTGAGTCACTCGTTTCGATGATTTTAATTCAGGAGCAAGAAAATGTCTCGCGATAGGAAACTCATGTACAGTGGCTCGATCTCATCGGTTATGTCACGATCGCTTTCAAACTCGGCGGGCAATAATAATTACTCGCTTTTCCTTGTGCACCGTACGCGACTGGACTATAAATCATCGCAGTCGTAATGCGCTCTGAAGAGAGTGCTAAATTCTGTGTCCCTTCGATCGTCTACGCACCGGTGAGATCCGACGATCACTACTCTCGTTCGTCTGTGCGTATCGTCGTGATTCCTCATTTATAGTTGCGCAACGTGTCTCGCACAACGTGTGTGTGTATACGGTAATCGACCACGAGGGGACGGAGGGGGGAGGGGGGGGGGACATAGGGTGGTTGCGTAACGGCGTTAATAAACGCGTAACCGCGAGACACGCTTGTGTCACTGTCTATTGACTAGAGGGCAGTGTAGATGCATTATTATGGAAGCGGAGAATAATTTTTCTGAACGGCGATAGTCGTGCAGTTATTTATTGTATCGTCGGGCCTTCTGCTCGATATTATTAATATACTACCGACAATGTTGAATGGCGTAGAGAAGCAGATTTTTTTTATTTTCTTTTTGTTTGTGTTTTTTTTTATTTTTTTTAATTTTTTTAATTTTATGTTTTTTTTTTAAATATTATCGATAACCAATTTATCCGGTGACTCCTCGAAGCCTTTGCAATTGGGCTGATGAATGTAAATCGAGATATCTGTTTTCCTTCACGTTCGAACTGCGAATGCTGTCGAGCCTCCGAGCTCTATACAGACATTGTGTACGTACGTAATTTTAGGCGAAGCGTGAGGAAAAAAAAAAAGAAAAAGTCACAGTTTACGATAGAGAATGGGAAAATTTTACGTAACGTGAAAGACTTTCTCGTGTATTATGGAATAGTGTATTCAAAGCGAACGACGTTCAGAGAAATCTCGCTGGTGTAACGCCGTCGGGTTCTGACGTTCGACCTTTTTTCCTCCCGAGCTCCCTCGATGTGTCTGCACATAATTTTCGAAAAATACATAAACGCTCTCGATCGATTATGAATAATGTCGAAATGTGGATTGTCAATTTTTTTTTCTCGTAGGAGAGGGCCATCCGCCGTTGATCCCTCGAGTCCGAAGCCTCTGTTCTGGCGCAAATCAACTTTTTTTTTCTTCCTAAATTGCTCGATACTTTTTTGAATTAAAATATTTGAAAAAATAACCTTTCATTTTTTGGATACATTTTTTTTTTTTTTAATGTCACGATGAAACGTACTCGCGAAACTTTCTTTGGGTTGCATTGCCATTCGTCAAATACTTTCGAAATTGTTGGTTTGAAATTGATAAAGACGATTTTCAAAAACAGCTGCTTTATTAATCGCAGCTGTTCCAATTAATGTTTCGCAAATATTGTGCATTCGTCATTGTAGAGTTAAAATGAATCGTTAATTTTCGATACATTTACATCCATTCGTCAAACTGCTCGATTATTCGTCAAACTGCTCGATTATTTTCAGAATTTTTAGTATGAAATTGATAATGATTATTCTTAAAAACCGGTTGTTCTAATAATTTTTCACAGATATGGTAGATTTGACGTTAAAGATGGTAAAATGAATCGTACAGTTTTCGTTATTTTTTCAAAAAACATTAATCTCAAAGGGAGGGGACATAAAATCGTTTGACATCTTTTTCGAGCACATATTTCCGATATATGACACGAAAAGTTCAAACACGTAACTTCAATTCATCCGATATTTTTTTATACGACTATTTAATTTAAAGAATTTCGTTAAATTTACATCCAGTCGTCAAATATTTTCAAATTTTTTTTTTTTTTTTTTTTATTGAAATTGACAAAGATTATTCTTAAAAACAGCAGTTCCATTGATGGTTCACAAATATAGCAGATTCGGCATTAAAGGATCAAAAAGAATCGTGCAATTTTCGTTATTTCTTCAAAATACATTAATCTCAAGCACAGGCAACACAAAACCCTTTCACAATGTTTTTTTTTTTTTTTTTTTTACCACACATTTCCTGTACATGACACGAAAATTTTAAACTCGTAACTCGAATTCGCCCGATATTTGTGCACCCCTTAAATTTAAACAATTTCGTTCCATCGACTCGAGGAGCTCTCTGTTTTTTTTTTTTTCTTTCTCTCCATATTTCGCCACGTAAATTGTCCAAACATTGAGAAAACGTTAACGGTCAAAAATAATATGACAGAGTCGCAACTTATCCAGCTAGCTTCGGCAACACGGTATTGAGCCTCTATCGGCTCGGTGATATTTTATGAAATTTTACAAGAACGTTACGCCAACTACGAATTATCCAGAGGGTTTTTTTTTTTTTTTTTTTTGGAAATGGACGTTTAATATTTTTTCATCCTCGTCGCTAAGCCCCGCGAGCTTCTCCACTCTCCGCTGTACCTCCCAACGAGATTCAAACACCGAAGCCAGCATCATGACGCGTCTTCCGGCAATCCTCCCACTCCCCCCGCACCCTCCCCCCCCCTCACTCCCTCACTCCCTCGCTCTCCTCGTCGGTCTGTGTATACGTATGCGCGAACTCGCGAGTCCCTTAGCGTGCCAGTAGTTAAGTTGCAGGCTCTAGAGACAGTCGGGTACGGATCGACCCAGCGTGTACATATCGGGGTTTGCTGTGACACAAGATAATAAAAAAAAATAAAAAAACGAGCTCGACCTCCATATCTGTGTCTCTCTCACGCATAGCTCGGAAAATCAGAGAGGAATACGCTTCGTCCTGCAGAAAAAGGAAAAAAAACAAACAAACAATAAAAACAATAGCGTATAAAAAAACAACAGCAAAAAAAATAAATAAATAAATAAATAAATACAGTGAAAGCAAAATATTGCCGAGATACACACGCGGGACACGAGAGATTGTTTTTATTTTTTTTTCCATCCTTCTGGGTTACGCTCGTTATAACGTGCCTCCGCGACCGAGTTTAAAAATAACCTCGGGTTTTTAGAGTAGAGCGTTAAATAAAGAAATTCTAAAAGGAAGGGCTTCTTTGACAAGCGCGCATGTACGACAAGCGTTGCCCGAGCCGAGGCCCCGTGGTTAAACCTCTTCCGCGGAAGAGCGATACGTCCGATAGCCATCGCGAATAGTCGTCATCGATAACGTATGCAACTCGCGTCTACCGCGATATATATAAGGTTATACGCGCGTGCCAACGGGCATACCGTGACGACGCGTCACGCCGGCCAATTGTCAGCGGCGGGCAGAGAGAGAGAGAGAGAGAGAGAGACGAGAGACGAGAGGCGCGATCGTTGAACACAGAGACGGATACAAAATGCTCCGAAAAGCTAAGAGTCATTGGCAAACAATTTATTTTATTTTTTTTTCTTTCGCTATCTTAAACTCCTTCGATATATTTCGAACTGAAAAGCATGTCGGAGCTGTTTGATGTTTTAAATTTCATATTGTCGATGGGACCGGATTTTATTTATACAGGAAGCTTCGTTAGTTGCATTAAACATTCGTGAAAAAATGTTAAATTAATTTACGTCATGTTTAAGTTATTTCATTAATTACGCCAATTTCATATTATCGATGGGACCAGATTTTATTTATACATGAAGCTTCGTTAGTTGCATTAAACATTCGTGAAAAAATGTTAAATTAATTTACATCATGTTTAAATTATTTCATTAATTACGCCAATTTCATATTATCGATGGGACCAGATTTTATTTATACATGAAGCTTCGTTAGTTGCATTAAACATTCGTGAAAAAATGTTAAATTAATTTACGTCATGTTTAAGTTATTTCATTAATTACGCCAATTTCATATTATCGATGGGACCAGATTTTATTTATACAGGAAGCTTCGTTGGTTGCATTAAACATTCGTAAAAAAATGTTAAATTAATTTACGTCATGTTTAAATTATTTCATTAATTACGCCAATTTCATATTATCGATGGGACCAGATTTTATTTATACAGGAAGCTTCGTTGGTTGCATTAAACATTCGTAAAAAAATGTTAAATTAATTTACGTCATGTTTAAGTTATTTCATTAATTACGCCAATTTCATATTATCGATGGGACCAGATTTTATTTATACAGGAAGCTTCGTTAGTTGCATTAAACATTCGTAAAAAAATGTTTATTTAATTTACGCCAAGTTTTCACTATCCGTCTATCACACAATATATCGAATGGTCCCGGCAAGCCGTGAGAAAATCAATTTTCTTTAATCGGATTCGATTAAAGAAAATTGATTGAATTAAACAAATCGTTTCTACTAGTTGAACACAGCCACGGATACTACCAGTCCTTGGGATAGCTAAGAGTCTTTCTCAAACAATCTTTTATTTTAGTATCTTAAAGTATGTTCGGTATCTTTCGAACTAAAAAATATAACGGAGCGGTTTGATGCAAAAATTAAATGTTTTCTATCTGCCTAGATTTGATTTGCACGGATTTCGGCTTATTAAAAAAAAAAAAATTAAAATAACTTACGCCAAATTAACATTTTGACTATGTGTTTGTTCGTATCGCACGATCTATCGAATGGTTCCGGTAGACCGTGAGAAAATCAAATTTCAATCGGATTCAATTAAGCAAAATTGATTCAATCGAACGAATCATTTCTGCCAGTTGAGCACAGCTGCGGATACGATTGCTTCGAGCAGCTAAGATTATTTCTCAAACAATAATTTCTTTTACTATATTAAACTGCTCCAATATCTGTCGAGCTATCTGTCGAAGAAAATATATCGGAGCGGTTTGATGTTCAAAATCAAATATTTTCTATGGGCCTAGATTTGATTTGTACAAGTTTCACGGTAATAAAAAAAAATAATAATATTTCACGCCAAACGCTATACTTTGACTATTTATTTATCGCACAATCTGCCGGTAGGCCGCGATAAAATCAAACTTTTGTCGGATTTGATTGAAAATGTTTCAGTCAAACAAATCGTTTCTACCAGTATATTTCGCGTTATTAGAAACTTTTTTTTTTCTTTTGGTTTGCGTTAATTCACGGTGTTACTATCAACGAAACAATAATGACACTGTCATTTATTGCACAGGTGAAGCTTCCTCGACGGTAAATCAAGCAATTGGAACTCCGCTCGGTTCGCACCGTCGCGTATTTCTCGACGATCGCGAATCGCTCTCTCAGATGTCGTATTACATCTCTCCCTTTCCCTCTCTCGCGTTACTTAATCGACACGCGTGCCGTCTTTCGCCGTTTCCATTTACACGCAACCCTCGTCGCGAAACGGAAGTTAACTTAATGCAACCGGTTTCTGGGCTTTATAACAATCTTTCTTTTTTTTTTTTTTTTTTTGTTGTTTCTTTTTCATTTTTAACAACGCTTTCCGATGACGAGTTTTGGTCTTGTACTTTCGTGAAAATCCCTGTCGCTTATGAGTCTCGGAGGTGTCCGGTGAACACATCAAACGCAAACATACGCGCGAGTTTAACGGAGAAAGTCTCACAAACGCTTACACGCGTTACGGCAACGACCGGATCGTTGACTTTGATACGCGCGCACACTCGTGTCTCTCGTGCGTAAACAGCTCATTTTTGTTATTTCTGACAACGACGAAGCGTCTCGACATGTTCTTCGAACTTCGATTTTATCACGAAATTTCGGAATACAAAAGAATTTCTTGCTGTACATATTTATATATATATATATATATATATATTTTTTTTTAGAAGCAATCGATTAAAAATGCGTGAAGGTCTGCTGCTCGTTATTCACGCAGCGACGTTCGTTACGTTCGCCTTTGCCGTTTACTACGATTTCTACTACACGGTAGTTCCAGAAACTGCTACCAAGATGCACAACGCATACGGTGGGAAATTTAAGTTTCTCACGTTTTGGGACGCGGTTCGTATGATCGATTTTTATTATTCTTACCGTTAACGACAGTTACGAAATACGAGAAAGCCGCGAAAATGAAAAACAAAAATCTCTTCTGTTTCGGTGACTTTCGTCGCTTGCTTTAGGGCGCGACTTAACGAAGCCCGAGCCGTTTTCACTCTCGCGCTATCCCGCATCGATAATAATAGAGCTCTTTGATAATTTGACCGATCCGAGGTCTCGCGGTTCAGGCTCGTGCTGACCCGCCCGACGAACACCTTTTGCCCCAATCTCTTCTATACTCGAGCTCCCACAAAACGTTCTACGTTCGGCGAGTTCGAAATCCACGCCATAATATCGGTCAGTCTTCCTGGTTATCAGAGAAAATCTCACAAAATCTCTCCGCGGAGCTTATATAGTCGCGCGCCTTTTACGCAACAGTGAAAATCTACTCCGCTTCTATAATCGAACAGCCATGAGAGACCACGAGAATTATTATATCACACCGCCCTCTCGTACGTGCGAGAAGACCGCAGCATAGATGAAATTACAGCGAAATATTGTGCCGGACAACGTATTATATGTACAACGAAATTTCTCTTTTTACATCGGTTTTTTTTTTCTTTTTTTTTTTTTTTCGAGAAACATTTAAACTCAAATTTTATATTGCTCTAGACAAGCCACCGGTTAACTACTCAATTCACTACAATTACTCGCCGTGTTACACGGCTACTCGCGAAAAATATACACTCATCCGAGTACCATTTCACTGTCGTCAATCGTCTAGACTCGGGCTATTCATTTTTTTTTTTTTCTCTACGCTTACTATACACGCTTGCATAATCGCATAATCACCTCTTCACCGTTGCACACCTTGACCGAGTAGACTGCCAGCTTCAGCAATGTCTCGTGTGAATTATGCAAATCTTCGTGACACAATATTTTTATCGAATATACATACAAACCTGAAGGAGCGTCACCGAAAGCCTCGGAGGCGACGCGAGAGAAAACTCTTGGGAGGAAATTATTTATCGATTTAGGATATTAATGTTTCCTAATAGATTTCATATGTATTCTACATATTTGCATATTTTTTGATGTATCTTTAATTTCTGTATGCAATGTACAATTTACATTTTTTAAAACTAGTAATCCCGTTCGATCGACCAAATTTCAAAGAACATTTTCTTAGGTCTCTCATACATTTGTATCACACTTGTGAATAATTTTGATCGAAAGTCAAGCGGGACATTGGTAGGTTCTAAAAACCATTTTCTGTTTTTCGTTTTCGGCACGACCGACGTTTCTTGAATTCTTCCGACGTGATTATTTTTTTGGATTTTGTTCCACTTCATTATTCAATATATATATATATATATATATATATATCGAAGCATTACCGGTGTCAATGGCCACTCGATCTAATCTAAGCCTCTCTTGCTCGACACGCGCTCACTGCGCTGTAAATGGCGCTTCAATTTACGGATCCGCCGTCTCTTGAATTGACATTTAATACGAGCCAGTAGTCCGAGTCTAAATGGCCCTTTCCCGCCTCGAGAGCACTGACGGACCACTGAACCAGCCATAAGAGCTCGAAAGTGCAATCGCTCCCCTGACAAGACAATTCGAGATCCACAACATCGCAGATGCGATCAGTTTAAAAAAATAAAAAAGATTATTTTATTCTCTTCTTCAAGATAATACAAGCGATATTCTTCCTGCTCTGCACGATCAATGACTTGCACGGAAGCAACAAGATCGCCCCGAAAAAGACACCGCTCATACGGAAGATCAAAGACTATTTTCATGCGACCTATGGTTTTCCACTGGCAATGGTGAGTGTACAAAGAATTGGATAGTTATTACCTGCTCGGTCACGACTCATGTAATATTCGTTTAACAAATCGATCGACTGTTTCAGTTCGTGGGCATCACGTTCTGGGCCCTGATGATGGTGGACCGGGAACTCGTACTACCGAAGGCACTCGATCCGTACTTTCCCTGGTGGCTGAATCATTTAATGCACACTCTGATTATGGTTTCCACTGTGCTGGAGATGATCGTCGCACCGCGAAAGTATCCCAAGAGATCTCACGGATTCACGGGACTTGCTGTAGTCATGCTCGTGTATCTAGTCTGGTGAGAAATCTTTCTAACTTTATGTAATCCTTTGAAGAAAAAGAGTGCACAAGTGTCATTGAATGTCTTTGTTTTCATTTTAGGGTACACATAATCTACATGAAGAGCGGAATATGGGTCTATCCAGTGATTGAAGTCCTCTCGCTACCGCTGAGAATTCTATTTTACCTAGCTCTGTTCGCACTGGCCGGTATCCTGTATTTCGCGGGGGAGGCGTTAGATCATCTCATCTGGGGTAACGAACAATCTAAGCAACAAAAAAAACATTCCAAATCCAAGTAGCCTCGCCAGTCGTCACCGGACGGTGACATGAAAATGTGCTCTGCCCTCATCGGTGGTGGTGAATACAATTTGTCTCCCGCTGAAATCTGCTCGTGTCTACTCGCAACATGCATGTTTTCTTTTTTCCTTCATTCTTCTTCAATATCTTCGCAAACGTATTCTTCCCCCGATTTCACAGCACGATTCTGAATATTCCGATAGACACGTTATCGTCCTTTTTTTTTTTGGTTTTATGAACTGGAATTGGGACTATGTAATGGGGAAGTTATAATTTTTTTTTTACTTTCTTTAAAATTAAGCGAAAAACCTCTCAATAACTAAAGAAAAACTATTTGCACGGGATGTAGGCAAAAGATACCTAGCCGAGAATAACGACCCAGGTTTGAAAACGTAGAAGTTGGATTAATCGAGAGAGAGAGCAAGAGGACCTGAAATTCCCGGCTGAGTACTAGGGAATTCAATATCGAATCTTTTACCTTTCTTCGACGAGGATTTTTTTTATAAGAGACAATAATGTTAGAGAGAACTGATTCCGTACCAGTTCCGACTGAATCGCAAGGAGCTTGTTCTGTTCGACGATTGCAGAAACAATGCCTGAGCACCTCTTCAAATGCCTGGAATTATTTCCACGTACATTCGTTACTGATTTAAAAAAAAAACTACTTAATATTATATTTTGTACATATAGGAAGAATATTTTCCGAATCACCTAGGTGTTTTACAGCTTTACGTATTGTTATGTCGACTACTTGTAGTTAACGTCCTGTTTGCCTGTTCGTTCGACTTTCCTGATCAACTGCCAGAGTTACTAGTTCGTTCGATAATTTCTCGTACAGTTTTTGTTGCCGGTGATTGAACTGTTTAATATTCACTCCTAAAATAGTTTCTCTAGTTATTGTTCAATTCTGTCTTCCACACTTGTTGCAAAGGCATTTCGGAAACCTCATCAAAATCCATGTACATATCTGTTTGTTGTAAAATGTGATTTTTTTTTTCCTATACTTCCGCATATTTCTGACGATACTAGACTATCAATTTCAGTTTTCTGTAAGTGTTACATTATAGACAAGTGGATCATCGCAATTTACCCTCAAATTCCTACTTTTTCACGCCTTAATTTAAGTTAAATCCAGATAAAAAATACTATTATAAACAATAAAGGCGTATATAGTCAAAAAATATTTTATCTGTTACCCATAAGCGGTCGAAGACAAGAGTAGAGGCTGAAAGACGAGCGCTAAGTTTTTCGATGATCCGCTAGCCTACTAAGTGTTACACCACTGTATGTTCGTGTTATGTTCGCTGTTAGCCTTTTTTCTTTTTAAACCTCCTCGTACAGTAGTTCCCTCTCACAATTTTCAAGACAAAGTTGTTTTCACGTCTTACCAAATCCGGATGTTACGTCACAGTGTACGTAGATGAGTAATCGTCTGAATTTGTATGAATAAATTGTTTTTATACTTCATAGTTAGTATCTATCGCCTGATGCCTGCATGCTCTATAAGACATGGGTCAGTTGATTCGTGCAAAGCCTTGTGATTCAAATTTTTCGACTTCCGTTTGCAGTCTTCCACCTCGCATCTTCTGTAAAAAAAAAAAAAAATAAATAGACATATATTTTCGTCCTCATAAAGCGCCATTCTCGTTTGCAGGTACTGCCAAAAGGCCTTCAGGTAAGGCGAGTAAGAAGAAGAAATCAAAATGAAGAGATTCGTCCCGTTAAATCACTCCGAATCCCTCGTTGTATTTCATGCAATGCAATACAGTGAAAAACCGCGCACAGCGGCATCAAATATCTCATCGTGTAACGTCGACGCTCCGTATTCGCTGAAGAATATAGCAATCGTCACGCATACACATTGACGACATAATAATAAGTATAGTTAAGTTGATAAAAGTGACAAAAAGTTGCGATCATAACAAAAAATGCAATTACTGTAGATAACGAACTCTCGTTTAGGAGAACCCGATAAGGCGTGTTGCATAGAGACACGCCAATTATCCATAATAATATCGAGCAATACGGAAGCAGCGAGGTGAAACGTTTCGACACTTTCCGTGCAATGTTGTTACACGATGTACAATTTTTCTAGCTAGAACGTAATATAAGAAAGCAAATGAATGATTACGAAAGAAAGATGGAGAGACAAACAGTACAATTGCCTTAGTTAGTGTCTACGAAAATGTGTTCACAATAAATGAATGTGATGGTGTTTTTTTTTTTTTTTAAATTATTACTTTATAGAATACTCATTGTGCCTAATCGATGTCGTTATTTTTTAGTTAACTTTTTGCCGACAACGTATCGTCTAGCGTTCGCCTAGAACATCGATAAGTCGATAAGTCATTATTTACTTTGTAAAAAAAAAATATATATTGGACGAAAAAGAAAAAAAAAAGAGAGAAAGAAAAAAAACGTCGGTTGGTAATCAAGAATGGATATTGAGAGTTTTGCGATTGTTATGTTGAATCTTTCAAGCACCCTTCCAGGTACGAATTCGACGATTTTAATGTTGCTGATTGGTTAGCCTTTGGAGCGTTATATCTCGTCGACGAAAGGTTCGCACAGCGATGCCGAAATTCATGGGAAAATAAGATCCTTTTACATTTCTTAGCGTTTGAAGATTTCGACAGGCGTAGACGCAGGCTAGCAACGCTGGATGAACGAGAAGGGAAAGCTTTCCCTGAGTGTTTTGGGACGACCAGTTGCCCAAACATGTGGCATGTTTTTTAATCCCTGACCTGGCAACTTCGACACTGGCCTGCGACGATGGACATTGTTCTTTGAAACGGCGGGCCATGCAGTAAATTTCCTATTGCGGGCTACCTAAAAGTAGGGGACGAGGGGAGTGAACAGAAACCGATGGTAAGGGTTCGAACGCTCGAAGCTCTTCCGTTCATACGAGTTTTGTACCCTTAGTGCAACGGTCGTTCAAGTTTTTTCAGTGCCACTTCGTTGACAACGAACAACGTAAATTTTCATCTTCTTTTCATCAAGACTATAAATGTAAGTATGTGTTCTCGATACAGTCGACTCCCTATAACTCCAACGCTCTCTATACAGTACAAAAAAATGTGTACTTTTTGACAAAAATATATTGTCCACAAAAGTCTACAATTTTTTATTTGTTCGTTTTCCGGATTCGCACAACCCTCTAGTTTTACAAAGAAAAGTGTTAACTAAAATTGTTAAACGTGGAAAATAATAGGACAGGTTTGTATATTTAAACGTTAAAAAACAAGTTCGTCACTTACTTGACAAAATTATTTTTACGAAACTTCGTATTCCAATTTTACGAAATGATTTTTTAGTGTGTAATAAGGTCAAGATTTCAATGTTCGGACGGTTAACAGTATCCCCAGATTCCAGCAGTTATTAATTGGTCAAGAACACTTTTTTTGTGAAAATACCTGAAACCAATGTCAAACTGATAGTTTCTAGTTTCCCAAACACATCGGATCGATTACAAATAGATAAATATTTTTTTAATTGTGGAAGAAAATAACATGAGCATCCAAATCATGAGTATCAGCGTCGGTTGTTCGGCACGTTCCTATTATTCGGACGCTTTATGTCCCAATATTTCGGACAATCATCTTTTCGCGAAAACACCGGCAAATTTTTGATTCCCGAAATGATGTATCAAAAATTAACTATGGATCACAGTGAAAAGCGAAGGTTACTACCGAACATGTGATTCCCTAGTTACTCATATATTAATATATATCATATATTAATATATATTATCATATATAATATAAACTCCCGTGTGTCTTACCGAGCTCTGATCGAGTTTGAATTATTTCATCGAACCTAATTGTTTTGCCCGCTCCAAATCGTCCACGGTGGGCCGTGAACTTTCTCTCGTAGGCCATTCTCTCTGGTAACACGAAAATTCAGTCGCGAGAGCGTTGCGTTTTGAGGGAATCGACTGTACCGAAATTCTCTGTATCTATATCCCCAGCAAACACTGAATGTAGCAGCTACATAACATTTAGGTCTTAAAAAGTCGTAACGCTGTTATATAACATCGCCATAAATGTTATGTCTTCTTTTAATAACAATTATGACATGAAATTATGCGGAAACGAAACGTAAATATTATATAATATTTCTGTAACAAAATATACGTACTATACGAAAACGTACTTGTTACGTAAATTTTATTAATAGTTACATATTTGATACATAACTATTTCCCTATTCTGTTACTTTCTTGAGTGAGAAAAAGTTTATCACTGGTGAATCACCGGTTATCTTCTTGCTACATAACGTGTTACTTTCTGTGCGGTAACTGCTACATCAATGTTATCTATTTGTGATTGCTGGGTCCTTATGTGTTGTCGAGTAAAAATAAATATATAAATATATATATATTTTTTTGTTGTTGTTGAATCCTAATATTTTTCAGAAGGACCCTGAATAATGACGGAAATTGCAAATGAAATCGAGCCTCTGCCCTTGGAAGATCTTTCACCGATCATCGATGTCGATCGAGCGTTGAGTCAGGTAAGAAATAATCCATCTTCAAGAAAAGCTACTTCGGCCATAATTTTGTGTACTTTCGGCGAATGAACTTAAAACGTTTTATTCAACGCTCTTTTTTGTCCCCACAGGCTGAGAGAGCAACGGAATTGAGACGATGCGTGGGCGCGATGTTGCACGTATATAAGTGCGACAGCGCGGAGTGCACCGTAGAGAGATGCTCGAAGGTGAAGAAATTTCGTGTGCACATAGAATCTCACTTTGCACAGTGTACACCGGCGGTGTGCATGGGTTGCCGGAATTGCAAATACGTCATATTTCTGGCTGCATTGCACGCGAGTGGTTGCACGGAGACCGAATGTCCTGTACCCTCGTGTATCGAGACTCAGCTTAGATTGAGGAACGCGCGTCCGGCGGACGCGAGGGTTGCAGCCGCAACAATGGGCAGAGTAGGATTGCCAACGTTGTAAGTGAATGGTTTCAAATTATCTTTCTTTTTTGCTCACACGATTATTATGCTGTATTGTATAGTAGACGCTACGTTGACATATGCCGATTGTCGTTGATTAAAAACATATGTTTTGCGTTACAATAGTAGGAGGCCTATAATAATCCCGACTTTGCGACTTCCGCCATCGACGGATCCGCGTTCTCGTGGGGTTTTGAATTTTACTGCACGTTTCAATAGGTAAGTCTGCAGTCGAAATTTAAGAGGAGCAAGATTTTCGTCTCAATTCCATCAGTTTGTGACAGCATAATTTTTATGGATTATTATTCGTGCAGGATATTGGAAGGACTGGAGAACAGACGATTGAACGATCATCCTAAAGTGCCACAGTGCTCGGTATGCATGGAGGACATATGCGAATCCTGTAAACCTATATCGACGCCGTGCGAACACGTGTTTTGCGAGAGATGCATAAATGACTGTCTCAGCATATATGATTTTTGTCCTAAATGCAAAAGAACCGTTCAGCCAGGATCGTTCATCAAACTTCACTTGTTCGACCGTCAGCCTTCATAGATAAAATGCACTGATCGCATTAATCGCTCACCTCTCGAGTTGAGAACAAGTGCCAAAGTTGTAGAGGCAATTTCTGACTACTATAATCGTAATTCGTAATTTTTATCCTTACGCATCTTAGCCTAAATGCAGATTCTTTTTTATAATTTTTTTTTACCTATCGATATATACGTATATGAATATTTTTTAAATGTATCCACTGTTATTTGAATATGTCTACACTAGTGAAGAGATCGAGTGAAAATCACAACGGAAGCTGAGAAAGACTGCTGTTGTAATTTTTACTAGATACTTCCCTTAGTCTAGTTTTTAATCGAGCCTGCGTGCCATTTTTATTGTTCACAGTTTCAATAAAAAATATATGTTAACCGTACTTTGTAACGAAATCAATAACTTTTCTTTGTTCAGTGAATGTTGTTCGAGCACAAACTTCCTCGCAATCTGACCAATGAAACACAGAGCGAATATCGTTTTGTATAAAATTTATATTTAAAAAAACAATCGTCAATTTTACAATGTCAACGGTACATGTCATCAGTCCTGCGATTATTGCCTTTGTTCAACTTCGGCGATATCTGCGTGCCCTTCGAGCTGCAGTTTCTACTATTAATAATCTCGTCGATGCTCTGCTTCAGTTCTTCCATCTCCAGTATATCGAGAGGAAGCGAAGTCTGCGTTGCCATTTCCCTGGCGTTTTTCTCCGGATCGGGCTGTTGCATTATTCTGCACAATTCCGGACAGTATTCCGTCAGGCTCGAGGCCAGGTCGCCTATGCACGCTTTTCTATAAGTATCCTTATTACTATTGTCATTTTCGATATTAATGTCATTCGACTCTTGCAGGAGGTGTTTCAGAACAGTCTCGTCCTGCAGCGTAGTCGATAGCGAAAATTTGCTCTTCGGTCCCTCCCTGCTTCTTCTCCCACTCTCGTGACCGTACGATTTAGCGCTCTTGTTGCTCGTTTTGCTTCTACTCCTCTCCTGAGGCTCCTCGGGTTCCATTATTTTAGTTTCCTCGTCGGCTTGACTATCCTCGCTGTCGCTCTCGTGGTCGTCCTTCTCAGCTCCACCAGCTTCGACATCGGGGTCTTTATCGATCTTGACGCCCACCTCTTTTTCCTCGCTACTGAGATTCTCATCGCTGGCGCTTCTGCCTGGAAACAAGAACGGCAACAGCAACTCCGCGTTCTTTTCCTCCAGAGCTTTGGGGTTCAATCCTCGTCCGTCCAAGCCCGCCGTTGCCGATCGTCTTTTCATATTTGGTCCTTGCGTTATGTTTCTTATACCGCCGACTGTGAGGGTCGACAATATCTGTCCACCCAACTGGCTCTCCTGCGACGTTGTGCTTCCGCGACGGAAGAGCGGTCCAACTTTCGCCGATCTCGATTTGCCGAAATCGCGCCGACGCTTCGCACGTCTACTGCGCGATCCCGGATGCTTCCTTGTCGCTTTCACCTCGGCATACTGCACTGATATCTGCGAGTCTATTGAATTTCTTCGCGACTCAACCGACAATTTACACATGCTGTAACTTATTTCCGAATCGCCGGAGTTCCTTCGATTGCTCGACATCGAGCCGGGATTTCCGCCAACCAGGGCTCCTCGACGAGTCACCAATTTTGGCAGAGCCGCGGCCCACGTCGAACTGAAGTCTTGCGAGGCTACGGAATCCAAGTTGAAATTCAGACCCACTGGATCCTCGTGAGTGTTACGAAAGCTTATCGACAAACGTCCGGCGTTGTTGAAAGTCTTTCGCTTCGCGAACGCCTGGGCTATCACTTTGTGCTTCTTCAGTTTCAGAGGCTCTTCCGGCTCGCAGTTGAAGGTTCTGTTCGAGAAATTGAAAAAATTTAACGCTCGTGAAAAAAATATATAGTTTGGCTTTAAAGTGGAATAGAAATGTTTTTGGTATCTCACCTTCGAAGAAAACGCTTCCATGTATCGACCGTCGAGCCCGTCCACACCCAAGAGGACATCAAAACTCCGGCGAAAAATATCGCCAAAAGATGCAATTGCAGATTAGCCATACTCGGCCTCGATTCCATTTTGCATTCAGACTCCTCGGCGTATTTCGTTGTGATCGAACAACTGCCGATAAAACATTGTATTATCATAGATAAACTTTCTTTTATGATAATTGTTTCATTTTTTTTTTTTTTTCATGATTCAAACTATCCTCACATCATGTAGTTTCTGAAGCTCTGTTTCCACTTCCAAGCATTTTGAAATTCGTACACGTGACAGTAGAAGGTGACTATAGCAGCGACGAACGACAATATCGAGAACGATCCCATTCTCACTATAGTCTCACGTATCTTCGAGCTCGCGCGTTCGGATATTATCTCCTGGCTGCTTATCTTCAGACGAATTAACGTAATCAATCCTGGGAATGAAAAAAAAACTTGATCTTTACTCCAAAAACAAATGTCAATGAAAAAAAAAAAAAAAAAATGAATTACTCACTTCGACGCCAAGCAAGTTTGGGAAAAGCAATGTACACGGATGATTAACACGCTATGCCGAGTAATCGTGACGAATGAAAAAATAATTAATCTCACCTCTCGATAAGAAATATCCACCGACGAGTAAAACCGCCAGAACCGGTCCCAGTAGGAACCAAGCTCGAACATAGTGATTCGTGTAGCCGACGAAACAAATACCGGTAACGCTGTTACCATCGATTTCTCCAAGTGCAATAACAGTCACGGTCAGAACGAGCGGCAAGCACCAAGCGATCAGATGAAAGTAAGCGCTCTTCTTGTCGATTCTATCCTGAATCTTGCCGAGCGCTTGGAAGCTCATGTGCCATGCGTAGGTCAGTATCACGAACCACACCATAGCCGCTATCAACGAGTAATACACCGCCACGAAGACGACCACGCACCAGATACTTTCACCGCTGTAAAAATGTAGCCATTTATTTATTTATTTACATATCAACGGGCATTTTACCCTTTCACACATATGAATGGAATGGTCTTGAAAATTTGATTAAAATTTAATAATACAAATTTTCTTTAATAATCGGTCGATGAAAATCTTGTTTTTTTTTGTTCCTATCGATATTTAGATAAATTACCTAGGTTCGTTCATCCTCGGAGTACCGTCCTTTCGACAAACAATAACGTCTCTGTTGCCAGGTGTGAATTGAACCAACCAGCCGATGCACGATACCAGGAAGCAACAATTTATGTAGAAAATAACGAGTGCCGGATATTTGTTAGCGCTTCGCCAATCTATCATGAATGTTATCTGAAAACGGAAACGCAAAGATTAACATCAAAAAATTAGCTGTAATCGAATGAAGCTCGAAAGTTTTATTTATTTTTTCTCTTCTCACCACTGTGAACAAATTGAAAGCCCCGCAAATTCCGGCCACCCATGCGATGAACGAGTGAATTTGTTTCTGCTCGTCGGAAGTGTACAAGGGATCGCTGCACTGCGTTCCGCATCCCTCGACACCCTCGAAGATCGCTAGGGTATTGTCGGTGGGAATGAGGGGCTTGAGACACCTTCCCGTCGTGTTGAATTTCAGCTCCCTTATGTCGTTCTTGCACATTCGCGGAAACAATTTCGTGTTCTCGCATTTGATGAAACTCGGCCATATCGTGTGATTGAACAGTATTCTGCAGGGCCCCGAGACCATTTTGCACATCTCCTGGGACGGTAGATCCACCGTTTCGTTCACACACTTCGGCATGAATAGAGAGCAGAGGAACGGTTGCACTACCGCCCAACACTTCGGTATGTGACGCAGTCCTTGAAGCAGGCGCAATTTTTCCTGTGAATTTGAGATCGAGCGAAAAATAAAATCGAAAAGAAACATTTTTTTCTTACTACGTATCTACATTACAATTTAATCCTCTAATGCAAGATTTACCATATTCGCCGTAAGTGTAAATACTATTTTTATATTCTGGGTGGATTAAAAATATCTTAATTTTCAATCTAATAAAACAATAATGCATCATGAAGACCGCCATTTTCGGACATAATATCATCACCATTTTTCTTTTTTTTTAATTTGTAAATTGAAAAAATAGATTTTCACAAGTTACATCTTTTCAACCCTTAATTCAGTTAAATAGCAAACAAACAAAAAAGTTTGATTTTCGTTTACAAATATTTCGTAAATTCGTTTCGTCCGTGCTCTCCAGAAGCCCATCCGAAGTTTGAATATTTACGAGCCCGTCGTTCCGCGAAGTAATAAAATTCGAGAAAAAGAATGTTATTGCTCCTCGGAGGGTTTGGAGTGTACCTGAGTCACTGTCAGGTATAGAGCGACCCTTCGCTCACGTGTTTCCCACGTTGCGAGCGGAATGCTTCGTCTCTTGTTTTTAGTCGTCGCACTTTGGAATAAAATTTTACTCTCTGTGCTAATTCGCGATGTATTCGTTGACGAAAATTACCTGGATCATATCATGTGTCGTGTAACCGGGAATAAGATCCATGGTTGTCGTCGCGTACGGCAATCGCGTTCCCATACAAGTCGTGTGCTGCATATCAATACATTTAGCCGGTCTCCGGCAGTCCACGGAATCCGTTGGTAATTCTCCCACGGGATACCTGTCCAGCAGGTAACTCGGATCTTTCATCCTGTGCCTGTGGCTGAGATCCAACTCCTTCCAGGTCTCGTTCTCGCCGTTCGAATTTGCTGCGAAGCTGTGTCCGAGCTCGGCTCTTCCTCCATGGTAACAGAGTAGACAGACCAAGCATAACAGGCTCAGTGATGTTGGGATCATCTTAAACACACAAAATAAACAAAGAGAAAATCAAATTACGAAAAAAGCATAAAAAATCATAAAAAAAAAGATAATAATAACAGGAGAAAAATTAACTTATATTTTTATATACTACAATATTATTATGTCACACGTGCCACATGCTTTATCTTGGTTCATGCCAATATTGTTATTTGAACTGTAAAAATGTATATGTAAAAAAAGGGGTCGTCCCGTCAAATAAATAAATAAATAAATAATAAAATAATTAAAGATAATAATAAAATAATGGCCGAAGGACTGCGGTCGATGGCCAATTGGCACTATGCAATATACGTGAAAAGAGAAAAATTCGTTACGTATAAAAAAAAAAAAAACTTTTACATGTCACGCACTGTCAATAAACGCGCTACTACTGCCCACTAATAAAATAACAAAAGATAATGATAAATAAAATAAAAATAAGAAAAATAATTTTTAAAAATTCTATAATCGCCACGCGAGCTTTTAAAATTCAAGAGGCGGCCGACACTCGACCTTCGGCAATTTTTAGAGCCACCGTTGTGCTGCGAATATCGATGAACCTCGCGAACAATAGCCGCACAATAAAACAAAAATAAATACACTTTAAAAAAAAAAAAAAAATTCTCGATTTTCGTAATATTATAGTTTTATTTAAAAAAAAAAAAAAAAGTTTAATTACACTTCGACCATTGTACACAATGAGTTGTAATATAGATTTTCTGCGTTTTGCTTGTTTCAGAGTAAACACCGCACGTGGTCACATTGATAAACAAAGGAGGGCAACAGCCTCTGGTAATGTTGCAATACCTTGCGGAGAATGGTAATCCGGTAGTCGACAAATTACAAGCCGAGCGGCTAGTCGCTCACGGGTGGCGAACTGAGGCACATCGGAGCGTCTCCTTGGTGCTTCCTTCGAACAAAGCTTCACACATCCTCGAATAATCGTGGCTGCCGCATCGCATCCCGCTTACGGACTGCCGGACCACACACACGTTGCCTCGACGCCGGGCCACCCACGATGCACTTGCATCCCTTCTTACCAGGACTTCTCAATGGATGACAGGCCGACGTTTCGCGAATAGCCCGTTGGAGGCGCATCCTCCTTAAGACTCCATCGTCCACGAATGCGGGAAAGTATGAATCGCAATGAAATCATTTCGAGCTTATACTAAGACAAGTCGGTGAGAGACTGAGGTGTTTAGACCGGAGATGGGGTCATAGAGAACACTTTCAAATCTCTTTATCTGTGACGTAATTTCCTGCGAAAAACTTAAACTCTGGAACCGAAAATGAATTACGATTTAATTATTATTTATTTATTGCATAATAATACTCGTGTAGAAATACAAATTAATACAAGTATACAGCAAATGCAAATTAACGACGATACAAATGAATGCAAAGTAACTACTTGTTAGTCTGTCGATATCTCAGTAGTTTAAGATTCGCGTTTAAGTGGCGTAACGTTAGGGGAACCAAGGTTTCAGAACTTCGGAATCGCCCTCATTAATCAGAAAAGAATGCCGTTTAAGATTGCAGCCCTTGAATTTGTTAAACGTCTTTAAGGTCCCCTAAGTATAGACTCTTTCAAGGTCATCGAAAATACTTTATCTTTCGAATAAAAACCATGTAGCAACTAATGCGATCGATTCGTAGATATAAGAGGCTCAGATTATTCAGTACATTCGTTCGATCTCAGTAAATTAAATCGTCCATTCGACGACATTAAATTAATCCAATTTATAATCGTATTTATCGTCACAGATGTTTTGATGAATGGAATTCGTTGCGTGCGCAATTTTCCCGAATACCTGTCGTTCGGCTTCGGCCAATGGGATTCATCGTGCGCGATATCGTCTTTCGGGTGCGTCAGGCGTGGACAGCGAAAGCTGTCAAAAATGACGTTCGACATCTGAGAGAGCGTTGTTACAGTACGCCGAGATATCCGAGATTATTTTTCGAGGCTATCAAACCGGTGCCGAGTGTCAAGACGGTGCGAAACACACGAAGCGTTATCTTTTAGTTTTTTCTTTCCTGCGGTTGATAGCGGTCCATTCGCGCAGCAGGAAGTATGATAATTACCCCTATGGTTGATTAACTGGCTGGGCTGTGTTGTTGATAATGATACGACGCTTTTATAATATATGTTAAGTCCCGTAAGCGTTAAACGAGCCCGCAGGCTTTTCTGGCAGTACGTCTGTTATGCTAATGGATAACAGTCGTCCGGAGAAGCTTCTCGGTCGGGAATATTAATCCTCAAAAGTGCCACATGCTGCCCGTCGCGTTTGACATAACCTATTCGTAAGATTCGCTACGCTCTCGGACGCGTTTCTAGACGTTACAAAAAAGCGCGCTTCAACCTGCGACGGTGAGAACGCAATTTTTTTTGTTCGTTAATTAATTTTATCCTTAACGTAAATTCGTTGCAGCGCCCAATTGACGTTATCCGTATATTTGTTCGTTTATTGTAATTGTGTTGTATTGTATATGACAATTCGTATATTTACTCTAATTCGTTGTCAGAGCTCCAAAATTAGAATTTATTTTATACCAATCGTAAAGAAATAATCCATAAAATAAATTAAAATTATATTGTGTCCTAAGCAGTGACTCGATAGGAAAATTTGACGGAGAGAAATGTTCCTTGGTTGACTCGTTTGTATCTTTTTCAGTTATCATGCTCGACATCCTGCGAGTGGGACTTTTTGTCCTATTGCTTGGCAAGTGCGGCGCAATGTACACGGATTGGGAACCCCACTATTCGTGTCCAGGACTGTTACCCAAAGTCTTCACGAGCAGCACTCCTAAAGGCAATCTGACTTACGCTGTGTATACGGAACAGCCACAGCTGAAGGGAATGGAACAGTGCGTGATTGCGTGCTGTAGCGCCTCTCTCTGCAATGTAGCGATGGTTTACAACAGCACTTGCTTTCACGTGCGCTGCTCGAGCTCGAAGATGTGCGCACCGCTTTATAGACCCGATCTAGATGGACCTGATCCACCAAAAATGGTCCTGGTAAAATCTACAGTCGACGAAGAACTTTGGACAGCTCTGTTGGATCAATTGAACGACGAAGCAGGGTCAGGAAAAATTATTGATTAAAAAATATTTATTGATTAAAACAGGAAAATTCATTGACCTAAACAAAATAATGAATTGTTTAAAGAAAAAAATTAATTGATTAAAACAAAAAATTCATTGATTAAAACAAAAAAATGCATTAATTGATTTTTTATTTTAGTTCGTCCCAGATGGATTCTAAGCAACGAGATCCAACGCTGCTGTTTCAATCCGGACAGGTCGGTTGCATCGACGGTAACGACGATTGTCCGCGGAACGAGATTTGCGTAACTAGCGATTCAAAAAATGACGAGGGTGTTTGTCAGTGCGTCATCGGTTTCAAGAGAAACTCCGCGGGTACGGGAAAACAGATAAAATATCGCTCGAACCGCACTGCGGATGCGTTTAGTATCTGTGCTGTAATAATTGTTGTTTTTTTTTTTTTTCTAAATCGTAGATACATGCGTGCTAACGGATTTGGCGCACTCGATCGACCCGGCGGTAACGATGGATCAGGAATCCGCAACGAGACCAACAACGACTTCTATAAAACCGCCGTTGAAGCAGCTGGTCGTCTCGGCCGTGTCGAAAGAGGTCAGATTGCCGGAGAACGAAGTTATCCTATCGGCGTTCACAGTTCCGGCTGAGCAAGGCGGCGAGCATTACAACTACGCGTGGAGTCTTCTGAGCCAGCCGGAGGGTCACACAGGCACGATGACCGATCAAAATCGCATGACTGTTAAGCTCAGCAATTTGTCGGAGGGATTATACAAGTTTCGCGTCGCTGTTAGCAGTCCGAACGCTTATGGCGAAGCGTACGCGAACGTCAGCGTTTTGCCACGTGGGTTTACCTAGTTAGACTAAAAATTAATTGAATTTCGATCCAAAGAACGCGGGTTCATCGATTTTTTTATTCTCGTGTTTTATTTATAGCCAAACGCGTGAATCAGGCACCGATGGCTATTGTATCGCCCGCATCCCAAGTCGTTAAATTGCCGAACACGGGCGCTGTGCTGGACGCCTCGCCCAGCAAGGACGACGACCGCGTAATACGTTATCACTGGGAATTGCAGCAAGGTCCGATCGGCTATCAGCCTAGTCTCATTGATACACCCACTCTGCAACTGGACAATCTCGTTGCTGGCAATTATACATTCAAGTACGTACTAATCATTTATATTCAAAAAGATGAACAAAAATGTACATCCTTCGGTGGTTGAAACTTGTGTTTTACGGTGTCGCCTTCTTTCAGATTGACTGTTGAGGATTCGGATCACGTCACGAACTCGACATTGGCCAACATTACGGTACTTAAAGTAACGGATTATCCGCCAAGCGCGAATGCCGGACAGGATATAATAATTTATCTTCCACAAAATACAATAACGCTGAACGGTAATCTGAGCACGGACGACAGAGGTATCGCAAGTTGGGAATGGACGAAGAGTCCCTCGGATCAGAACAAAGCTGTCGATATGCAAAATACAAGAACGCCGTATCTACAATTGTCAAATTTGGAGGAAGGAATGTATACCTTCGTCCTTAAAGTCACGGACGATTCGGATCAATCATCTACGGCCGAAGTTCATGTCTTTGTGAAACCGCCGACGAACAAACCGCCCAAAGGTAAGAAATTCTTTAGTTCGTTACAGTTGAGCGATAATAAAATATATTTTTCTATCGGTCTTGCAGCGAGTGCTGGAGACAATATAACTATAGCTCTACCGGATACTCGAACTACCCTTGATGGAAGTAAGAGCAAGGACGACATAAAAATTGTCTCCTATCATTGGGAACAAACAAGGTAAGATCGAATAGAAAAAAAGTCATTCGTATTAATTTTTTGTCGTGACACTTGTACAAGTATCATTTTTTTTTTTACAGCGGACCGAGCAAAGTTGATTTCAGTGCCGCTAACGAGTCGATCACAAACATAACGAAATTGACAAAAGGAGATTACGCATTCAAGCTGACTGTTATCGACGACAACGGAAATAAAGACTCCGATGTCGTTAAAGTAAAAGTGACGCAGAGTAAGTTGACAAGAATCGCGAGAATTATATTTTTTAAATAGTAAGTTAACAACCAAAAAAAACGACTTTTCAGACAAAAATGCGCCGCCCAAAGCGAACGGCGGTGGTGATCAGATCGTCGTGGCGCCTGTGAGCGCTTTGATAATAAACGGAACTCAGTCCACTGACGATTTGAGAATAGGACAATGGCAATGGTCGCGAGATCCTTCGAGCCTAGCGATTGGCACTATTGTCGAAGGAACGGATCAATCGCCGGTCTTGATGGTCACGGATATCGTGCCTGGTCGATACGTCTTCAAGCTCAAAGTCACCGACGATCAGGGACTCAACAGCGAAGACACCGTCTCGGTTATTGTCAAACCTGGTAATTGTTAACTTACAAAAACTTAACTATAAAGTACTGTGACGAAAGTCGTCGACCTTTTTATCGTCCCCAAGAGCACTAAATAATTTTTTGTGTCCTTCCAGACCCCGAATTATTGCATCTGGTCGAGCTGACGCTGAACGTCGGAGCTCATCTCCTAACCGAGTCACAAAAAGACTCGCTAGTCGTTAAACTGCAAATGTTACTGCGCGACGAAGCCTCGATCGTCGTCAGAAATCTGCGAGTCGAGCCACGAACCGGACGTGCGCGTCTGGTATTCTACGTTCAACAGAAAGGCAAAAAGACTACGATGCCCGGACCGGAAGTGGTCAACAGGCTGCGTGAGAAACTTCGTCAGGATTCCGGTCTCTTGCAGCTATCGGTCGCTGCGGTCGAGACCGCCGTTTGCCAAAATAATTGCTCTGGGCATGGTGTCTGCGACGAGGAATCCCGGCAGTGTCTTTGCGAAGCTTTCTGGATGCAAAATTTGATTCAGAAGTATTTTGGAAACGGCGAATCGAACTGCGGTGAGGGTTTTTTTTTTAAATTATAAATCTTCCAATATCCATTGATTTCAGATTTAAAATAATCAACGTATCTTTTTTTCTAGATTGGAGTATTCTCTACGTGATAATAGCACTGCTCTCTCTGATCGTATGCTGGGTCGGACTAGTCTGGGGTATCGTTTGCCTGTGCAGTAGAATCTGCGGCCGAAGACGATCGTTGAGACCGAAAAAGAAGCCAGCGCGTTACTCCCTTCTCCAGCCAGAACCAGAAGACGATAGCAGTGCATGTATGTTTCACAGGAACCTCGGATTTTACAGTCAAAAAACACCAAATGCAGTCAAAAATACAAAATACAGTCAAAAATACCAAAGCATGAGTGTTCATCCCCAGTGCGTCACTAAATAATGATTGTGCACAATTGTCTACTGACTATATAAATACAATTTTTTTAAAGCGTATCTATTGACCGTTGCTGATAATTGTAGTGCCTCGGCGAAAACGTATAACGTATTCTTCTTTGTAGTTTCAGCTCATAAGATGGTACTGTCAGAATCGGATACCGACTCCGACGATGTACTCTTCGAGCATCGTAAAGGAAAGAACGGTCACATAAGAAACGGCAAGACTCGTAACGGCTTCATTAAGAGTGGTTCGCGAGTGAAAACATGAGATAAAGCGCGATCTTTCCAGCCGAATGTGAGGTAATTTGCAGCGAGAGGTGTTGGGGTAAGATAGACTTATTTTTTTTAAAGCGACGTCAAAGAGCCCGAACAGTTGACTGTCATTGGAGATTTGATTTTTTGTTTCACGATTTCACTGCATTGCTTTTGATATTCTATGTGCTTTTATCTTGTTCGGGATAAAGCAGTTTGTTTTTCGACAGCAAAACCTTCGAAATTGTAAACGATTCGGATCTCCGATAAGCAGATGACTGTTTAGCGCATTTTCATCTCGTTTTAAAGTCGAGTAAACGCACATTTGCCGAAGAGTTCGGCCAAATGATAAGTACTAGTCAGTTGAGGGGCTTTTCGATTGAGAAGAGGTACCTATGCGGATCTCAACAGAGAGAGAATAAGAGATAAACTTATAATATTCCTCACCGAACGATTTCACGTATAGGATAAGAAAAAAAAACAGTTTTATTAATGGCGTATGCATGTGTCGCATGCGCGTGTTTAACACACTCGCCAATTTGTATTTTAATCATGTGATTTTATTTTTAAAAGTAATAAGTATAACGTTAACTAAACACAGCATGTATAATCTCTATTCGAGGATAAATCCTCGTAACGAATAGCCACGGATTCCAGTGGACACTTTTGTGCGTCGTATACACGGTATATGGTACGCATGAAAATAACGACGCTAAGTGACAGTTACAACCGCACTTCATATCAGAGAAAAACAGAAGATTTCCTTTCTCTCTAGTTGCGTGCGTCTTTATCGGTAATCGCTGTTAAAATACGATCCTCTTCGGCTAATGCGCTCAGCCATAAATCTCGCGCTTGATACGAATATCGGCAAGTTATTTTTCCAGACTAGTATGTAAATCGCGGTGCGCTGTGCAACCGTACTTTAAATCGAGCCAATGCTGCTGACTGTGGTCCGCAGTGTAATCGGTTAGTTTAAAATTAACGGCGTCAAAAAAAAAAAAAAAAAGAGATGAAAAACAGAACTTAAAAAATCCCGATCAAAGATCGTCGTGACAATCCACGAGAGAAATTTAGTTCACACGAGAGAGAGAGAGAGAGAGAGAGAGAGAGAGAACAAGAACAAGCACAGAGCAACACAATAAAATCGAGTTGACGATAAATCACTGACCTGGATGATATCGAAGACTCGACTAACATTCCATTCCGTACATTATGATTCCCCGAATGAAACGAATTACTTAATTCATCACAAAATAAATGTGCAATTGTATATAATTATATTTTTCCCGCATATATTCGTACTAAACCAAAAAAAGTGACATGTGTTTAACGATTCGAATGATAGTTGAAACTAGATCTAAATGTGACAGTGCCTGTACCTTCGACCATATTGAATATATTATCTTATAAGTAAACTCGCAGGATGTGAGATGTGGATGTGGCTGGAAACGGCGTTCCGAGAATCTACGAAAATTCAGTCGTTCCGTCTTGCTTTAAAATTTATTTTTTATTTCTCGTCAATAAAATAATTTTGCAGAGTGCGTTACCGCTGTGTAGGGAAAAAATGTGACGGTTCAGCACTCCTCCTCGGGCTCGGCTTCTTTACATGGAGATTTGGGCTGCAGGTAAGCCTTCACCAAGTCAGGATTGGACACTGCAAATGTGAGTGTAGCCTTCTGATAATAATCTGGCATTAACTCTATGTTGCTTATCACAGTGGACAGTAACTGCGCCTTTTCCGTGTAGATTCCTGATGAAAAAAAAAATATATATTTGTCGTATTCAATTGACACCCGATAATGATTACGTTTTCTTTATTCGCAGGAATTTTGAAATTTACCTGCATCCTCCACCGATAGGTGTGTGAAGTGCACATGAAGGTGGTAGTAGGATGGCAGATAATGAAAGAAAACTCTTAGTTTCGAAGCAGGTACATCATATTTCTTCACTATAGCGGCCATCCCTGCATCTCTTATATTCCTCAGCAGCGGCAAGTGGCTCTGGTTCAGTTCTCTTATGCATTTGACCTTCTGCCTGGAAAGCGCTAATACGTTGACGGTATTGACATTTCCATCCCACTTGAGGTCCGGTATCAGAACAAAGCCGTTTTGTTCATCGGTGTCTTCATATATTATTCTGTCAGCCTCCGCCGTGTGATCCAATATATTTTCCACCCACTGCGGAAAGATTGTTCAAACATCCATATTCAAAGATCTAAACATTAAAATAAAAAAAAATGAATATCCATTGTCGATCTTGACTAACCTTCAAGGAAAATTGTTGGCCTATCACTTTAGGTATGGTAACAGTCTTGTACAATTCTGGTGTCTCCTCGACGAGATTTATCTCTTTCTTTGAAAATTTTTCCAGGTGTTTCGGTGTGGCCGGATATATAACTGTAGTGTTCAAGCCTGCGGCAAAACGATAATTAAAATATTCGTTCTCGCACCGCCGATAACTGGTAAACACATCGATCGTATACCGGTCGTCGACAACAACATCAATGACGCCGCATTGGTTCCCCGCCTCAACTCACCATTGTGCTCTCTGGTAGGAAAACACTCGTACGATCCGTACGCGTCGTTGTCAAAGACATTTTTAACCAGCGCTTCGGCGTTGAAGAAGGTCTTCAGCGAGAAAGTCTCGTCGGGAAAAATTTTCTTCTCCAGCAACACGATCGCAGTCTTCTCGTGGCCCTTGAACGATCCCTCGAGCCATATTTGTTTGCGCACGACGTTGTTGTTAAGCACACGCTTTACTTCGAAGTTTTGCCAACTCTTGACAACATCTACCGAGTTATCTTCCCGATCGTCATTTTTATCGAGCTTTATTTTCTTTGCCGGCGAATCAGTAGAGTCGATTTCCTGCCGCTTGTGCTCCGCCATGTTATCGCTTGGGCGTCCTGACGACAAACTACGTCAGAAATGTACACCGGCCGGCCATCGGTGGTGGGGGACGCGACACGCACACGAGCGGGACCAGCGTGTTGGTAAATGTACCGCGTGTAAACGTGGACAATGTAGTGTTCGCCGAGCGGCTCCGGGTATTAGGGACAATGAGCTTCGACCAATTGCCTTTGATACAATGTAACGAGGACGCGCTCGTATTCGCAGGGTCGAATGTAATTAATTATTTAGTAAAAATTTCCAACTTCGAAGTAGTACACCTCGGTGTATACATGTTGAATTTTGTTCCGATGATTTTATTGTTTTTATTTCGGAAGGATATTATGAGTAAAATAATAGCTCAGGTCCAATCGATGTAATTCAACGTCCGAAGATCGTCAACGCGAAGCTTCCGAGTACAAATTTATTTCTATGCGAAGGATATTATTTTCAGTCGACCGATTGCTCAATATGCGCGATACAATTTTATCGATATCTCGTCCGCGCTTCGTTTTAGATCATCGAAAAATGATCGTAATATTATCTCAACAGCTCGAGGAGATCTGCGATACCATCGCCTCGCCTCGACTGCGACTGCAGTCACGCCACTCGATGAAACACGGACTGTGCATTTTTTTTGTTCTAGGTACGAATATAATTACACGCAGCAGGATGTAAACATGTCCGGCGTATTTGTCGGAGAAGCGTATTCGCAACGACGAGAACTATCGTAGAAAATGAACCGCAATAGGTGCGGGGGAGAAACAGCATGTTGCTTTTATCGACGCACGTGCCGGAGCCGCGGCAGCTGAGATATTGGAATATTACGCAACCGACCGTTATACCGGGCCATCGAAAGGCAAACGATCCATTAGCTCTATTTCGAGAATCTGAGCATAGCATTTTCATCGTAAAGGTGAGCATCAGTTGAATCGAACAATGGGAGTGTTAACCTCGAACGTAGATTTTGAAGTCGCCATTATTGCCTGTCCTTATGCGTGCGTTATTAATTTAATTTTCGTTTCACTCGCTAATCCCGGGGAAAAAAGAAAAACGAATAGATGGGATCAGATTTATCATATCATCGCCGGTTCGTATTCATTTTTCCGCGTAAAAAGAAAAAAAAACAAAACCTTGTAGACGTCATTATTCTCCCGTCTGACTAATGTATTTTTGTTCGCGGATATATTATTTCTCCGACAATAACAAAAACAACGAACTGGTGACTGAGCTCGTCGCGTGATGCGATTAGAGTCGAATATATTGTCGTCTCACCTCCACCTTTGAAATAACCCTGACGGCGTTGTTTTCACGATTACCCTCGAACGGGCTCTATAAATTGGTTGCATATACCGTGTGTCGAAACATTTTTGAAAAAAAATTATCTTATTGCATATCGCCCTTGCTCAGCTTAATAGAAAAACAGAGGATCTCATATATTAATCAAAGATGTTTCTTTTTTACAGCGTCACCAAAAACTACTCTACAATCATGATAAAAAGAAAAATCGAATGGCAGATTCGTGTCTGTATACACGATTTCCCGAGGGCGCAAAGTATAACAAACCTTTGTATCACCGGATAGAGCGCTCTGTTGCTCACTGCCGAGCCCCCTACTACGTGCCGGCAGTCTCGCGAGCGCTCGCACGGGCCGTGACTATATAAACTGGCTTCTGCCTATCGCCGAGCTCGCAGTTCCCGTGCTTCTCTTTCGAACGAGGTACTGCTACAAAAAAAAAAAAGAATCGACATTAGTAATTTCGGTTAATCTTTCTCCGACAAAAAAATAAACTAAAAAAAAAAATAAGAAACCTCGTTTCGGGAGATCGACGAGCACAAGTTTCGTCAGCCCAGCAATAATCGTCAATTTAAATACAAAGAGAACTGCGTAAGCTCGCACTGTATTTAGCTCGCGTACGTCAGTGTATCGCCAGCTTGTATGTACACACGAGTAATTCAGTAGTGTTGCTCATCGACGACATCAGTAGAGCCGATTGGCCGGTCCAAGCCGATTTGCTGCCCACGCGAGATCTCTGAGACTCGGGAGGTAGAACGGGAACAGGCGCCTCGTGCGATAACCGACTGAACATAGGGTGATCTGCGCAGCGAGCACAAAGAGGCGAGCTACGGCTTGGTGAAAAAAAAAAGAAGAGCCGAAGGCAGAAGCGTGCGTTTTGCTGGCGGCAATTTCGTCGAACACCTCACCTCGCTATCAATAGAGGCGCGCATCGCTCGTGAGAAGCCCTCTTCGCTCTTTTCATCCTCGGCCTCCTCTACTTTTTTTTTTTTCTCTTTTGTCATCCGACGCACGCGGCAAGCCCACGCACACTGAGGCGCGGAAGGCAGAAGCGGCGAAGCGCACACGAAGAACCGCTCCCCTCTCCCCCCCCCCCCCCTTGTCAGTCACTGCTCTGACATCGACACAGTACGGGACACATCGCAGTCTCGCAGTTTGCGCCTCGTGGGCTTCGTCGATTAGTCGCAGACGCCTGATAAACCGCGAAGAAAGGAAAGAGCTTCGAGCGCGAAAGTCATGTCTGCATCACCGATCGCGAGACAGGCTACTCAGAGCCAGAGCATACCCTCAAAGAGGATCGTGATACACGATCCGAATCAATTGCCGGCGGACTATTCGTCGACGCCGGGAGGCACGCTTTATTCCACTACACCGGGAGGTCAGTGAACATTGAATAATTTTATATTAATTAGAAATAACGCTGAATAAAAGTCATCGTTAGTGTGAAAAAAAAAATGTACGCCTGACACGCAATGCACATTGACAGGCAACAGCAAATGTCCCGTGGGACTTTCAATAGCATTGGGCTTCGAACGACTCGTGAGAGGATTTTTTTTTACGCTCTGTCTGGAACGTTTTTACTGAGCGTGTCAGTCGTCGAGAAATTACGTATTGTGCTCAGATTATTTGCGCTTATCAGTTGAATATTGTAAAACAATGTTTACTCGGTTAATTTTATTATTTTTATACGATTAGTTTAACAGTCTGGAGAGTATGAAAAGATTTTGTGGCCGTAAATACATTGAGGAGCGATAAGAAGAGATTCTACAGAATTTTCCTTAGGATTCTGATGTCGAGCCATAAATCTAGGGAAATAAACAAAAGCTCGTGAAAAACACGCGTTTTGCCACATGGCAGCCTCGCGTCTATAATAATAGACGCGTAGATCGCGAAGGTATCGTTGAGATTAATTATTTTTGTATTCCCAGCAATTGCGTAACGTTATCTTTTTTTTTTTTTTTATAGCACGAAAATATTCTCCGCTATGGGCAATATTTTTGCATTATTATATTAACCGATGAGAATTGCTGCGCACATCTTAGCACGTACACTCGTTTATCGAGGCGCGAGTGACGAAAGAGGTGGCAAGCCTGTGGTCGCAGCGAAGCTCTTTATCCTATCGAACAACGTTCTTTCTTTCCTCAGTCGTGAAATTTATGCCCGGCTCCGCGACCAATAGTTTCCTGTCATTTTGCGCCGTCCCTGAATCGTTCTTTATATATATTCGTTCATGCGAAAGCGAACACGCGGTGGCTCAAGTCTTTTGTCTTCGCTATCTAATCTCTGCCGTTTAAGATTCGTCGTGAAACTTATTCATTCTCTTTAACTGCTTTTTCATGCAATTTCAACATCCTCATTAAAAAAAGATATATATTTATTTATTTTTTTTTACCATAATTCAACCCGACAAAACTGCATGATTTTGCATTTCATTGACGCCGAGCCATGAATCTGACGAGTCTTCTTCATCGTTGCGATAATTTAGCAAGAATATTTGGCACTGCCTATTAAATATAAATTGCTAAATTCATTAATCAAGCGAACTGCACTTCCAAATTAAACTTTATCCCAAAGATAGCCCGTTCAATATAATTGCAAAACTACTCGTGCTTCGGTCTGTCTCTCCCGTGTTCCTTTCGTCTGGTACCACAACGCACACATTCATTCGTATAGCATAGAGACGAACATTGCGACAAAATCAAATGCTGGGAACGAAACGATACTATTAATAGGGAGGCCTAGCTGTCCTCGCGCGAACGCACGGCGCTTCTCGTTCTCTCTTCGGCTTTGCTTTATGCACTGTTTGCCTCGCATACCGAGTTCTTTGCCGTTACTATCTTGGATTCCCCGAACCGCACGCTACTCGATGGCGACTATTATTGTTTTTCCGGTAGACTCCCGAGTCCTCTGGATTGACCTTCGATAACTGCCTTCAATTCATCCTACGTAGCTGATTTTCTCTTCTACCGATGGCATTGGAACCAAAGAATCTGTTCACTAAGTCCATCGATACCATTTTTTTTTTCTTCTTTAAGGTAAATGACTCCAATGCTCGGACGGTTAAGAGCATCCCCAGTAGCCGGTAGTTACTAATTGGCCAAGAGTACATTTTTTGTGAACATAACTGAAAGCAACGTCAAGCTGATTGTTTGTAGTTTTCAAAACACATCGAGTGATAATAAAAAGATAAATATTATTTTTTTTTTAATTACAGAAGAAAGTAACAAGAGAGTCCAAGTGTACCAGTTTTCGAACGCGATTTTTTCGGCACGTCCCTACGTTCGGACACTGTGTGTCCCGATCTTTCGGACAATCACGGTTTTTCGTGAATTCTGATGTACGAACGCGACTGGTTCATATTGACTAAAAGAATTTCTTTGCTGTTTGTCAATTAAAATCAATGAAAAAAAAAATTATATTTACGCTAAAGGACAGCGAAGATAAGCTATGTAGAAAAGTGGCCAACCTACCTCTTCGAACTGTCCGAGCATTGGGTCGCGTATGTAGTAAAGATTGTACCAATTTCCGGACGCTATATCGTCGGTCTTTTAACAAAACGCAACGATAGAAAATAATTTTGGCTTGAACCTTGCATAACTTTCTTTCTGCGAATAATATAATGGTATGTAGGATAACATTACAAGTGTCAAATTGGACTTTTAATAGTTACATTCGCAATGAATCAAATCTGCATAGGAGTGTCCGACGATTGGGACGTGTCCGAGCATTGGTACCGTTACCTTACGGTGTTTTTTCATAAAAAAAAAAAAAAAAAAAAAAAAAAAAAAAAAAAAAAAAAAGGAAATACTCGTTTTTCGACCGGAAGTGACGTCGGAGGGCAAAAATGTGACTTCCTTTTTAAAAATCTAATTTTTCAACCGGAAGTGATGCCATATCGGAAATACGTCATGTCCGGTTTGAAAATCGCAATTTTACACAGGAAATACGTAAATTCCAGTTCCAAAATAAAATTTTCCGACCGGACATACGTCAATTACGGTTTTAAAAGCTCAGTTTTTCGAGCGAAAGTGATATACCGAAAGTCACGTATTTCCCGGATAATGTTACTTCGAGTCGTAACATTAGATTCTTAAATCGGCAGGGACGTATTTTCGGTATGACATCACTTCCGGTCGAAAATAAAAATTTCAAACCGTAAGAAACGTATTGCGGGTAAATTTTCGAAAATCTAAAATTTTACAGTCCATAGCGAAGACGTGAAGCGGCCGCACCACAACAACTTGCCTAGTGGCTCATAATTCATCAATTATCAGGCTAACCGTGAATTTTCATCACTAAATTCCCGTAGCAAGTGAGACGTAGATTTCGTCAGGGTCGACACGCACACCGGTCCTTTCTCCGCTATTCGTCAAGCATGTGGCTATGCAGCGTCGGCACGCCTGAAGATAATCGACATACGAACCATGCAAGATTACGAATAAGCAGTAAACACGAACAGATGACCTATCTCGTTCGAATGTGAAAACGAAAATGCCTCGAGGTCGCTGGCTGTGTGTTACAACAACAACGATTAACATATTAAATCACACGTTGCGCAGTGATAGAGGCAAGCTTATTATACCTGTAATTAATTTCACCGGTAGAGCGACTCGAGGAATTTTCGCTGCACGTGGTGTGCGTCGGCAGATCGTTGTGCGCAGCCTTAGCTCGATAGCTCGGCCCGCGCTGTTTGCGAGCGAATAGGCGTAATCGGAGGTTCGTTTGCTCGACCGTGGCCAGCCACAACGGTGACCGCGACAAATATATCGAGGACGAAATATGGCTCGTAGCACGACCTCGCAATTGCCGCATTATCGCTCTAGGCGCCTGCATGTGTGTAGCACGCTTCTCTATCTCTCGTCATTGTAAGCACGTGTTGCACAATTGCGTCTGGGCCATTGAGGCGATCTATGTGGTTGCGTTCCCGATGCCAAACGGGCTATCGAGTCCATTAGTCGCGGTATCACACCACTCGGTTTCCTAGTCGTGTTTACCGGCTGCAAAATAGATACCGGTCTACTTTGTAACTCACCATTTTTTTTTTTTTTTTTCACATTGTATTGATCATATTTTTTTTCACTTTGTAGTGGTTGATTGTATTGTGTTATATATTGTACAGTAAAACCTTGATTATCCGAACCTTTATTATTCAACCAAAAAGTATACAATCAAAAATTGACGACTTTATGAAAGAGAATGCTCAAAGTACTTGTTTAATATATATATATATATATATATATATATATAATGTTTGTATGCGAATTTATACTTTTAAAAAACTCATATTCATTACGTATGTTATTATAATTTTTTTTTATTCATAACTCCGATTATTATCCGAATAATCGTTAATCCGAACTGGTCTCGGCCCCGATTGGTTCGGATAATCGAGGTTCTACTGTATTAATTGTGAAGATCTGACACGTCTTACATTGCTTTAAATTCTCACATTCACTGTTGCTTGCTGATACTAATATCGTTTTTTTTTTGTGTCGCAGGTACCCGGATAGTTTACGAGCGAGCTTTCCTCATGAATTTGCGAAACTCACCGATATCCCGTACGCCACCGAGGACCTGCTCCATTCCCGCCGAACTGTTAAAGAGCTCGCCGGCAATTACAAACTCCATGGCTCCGATCGCCTGTAGTCAAGCTGCCAAAGGTCAGTATTGTGCGGTGTTCGCTTTGTGTTCATTTCGCAAAATTTGAAAACGTTCATGCATAGTAAAGGTACTGAAAAGATTAATTTTGCATAATAATAATGATTCCAAATTGTTATTAAGAAATTGATGAAAAAAAAAAATTGTTAACAAATTTCCCGGAAACCCTTTTTTTTATGAAAATGATTCGTTCATTTTTCTAAACACGTATGCATTTTTTCAGATTTTTGAATTTGCTGTGAATTTTTTTTTTATACGGAAAAAAACACAAAATTCAAAGCAAATTAAGAAATCTGAAAAAAAAATCATACGTATTCAGAAAAATGAACAAATCATTTTCGTAATAAAAAAATTAGTTTGCCGGGTAATTTGTTAAGCAATTACTTTTTTGTTTAATTTGTTAATAACATTTTGAACTTATTATTATGCGAAATCAATATTTTCGGTACCTTTAATATGCATGAATTTTTTTCAGATTTTTATACCATCGAGAAGTATTTGCAATTCTATCTCACTTTTCTCAAACTTATGCGAAATGAATACCAAGCGACAGAACTACCTTAAGGGACGTCGTAGAAAAGTTCACTTTGCAAATGAAACTGTGCATGTGGATAGCAAAGTTTTGTTTCGATGTCCCCCCCCATTTCAGCTTTGAGAAAAATCATTAGATTTTTTCGTGAAATCGGTGTGGTTTTCGCGACATTAATTCATTTTATTTCGTTACAGATATCCCAGTGATCGATGAGGCCGCGGAACAGTTCGAGATGGACATGTGAGCGACGAAGATTCGTAAAAGTCTGTGATTACAAGATATGTGTTCATTTGTCTCTCGGGACTTCGAGATGCAACTTCGAGAAGATCGTTATGCGCGTCGCCCGATGCTCCTTGACGATCCACAAGAACAGTAGCAAGCTTTTGATAGCTTCGTCGTTAATTCATCGAACGCAAGGCCGATTGCGATACTCTCGAAACCTTCGTGTGTGACGTAGCGAGTTGTGTGAAGCTAAGCTCTGACTTCTGCTGCAGCGTACACAGTAAAAAAAGATTTGTACTCTTAACAAAATTTTCTTGTTCACAAACGTCCTCAATTCTTTATGACCCTGAAGATATCTGCACGAGATTAAATTCCATCAAGTCTACAACGACTGTGTTTGGCATCGCACAAACTTCGCTCCGGAAAGTTCACTCGCAGAATAAAATTCTACGAGTGAACAATTTTCTTCTATTCCTAAATCTGTCCATTGAGAGACACTTGCCATCGATTAAATTCGTTGTCGTGCAGATATTTTCAGGGTAATAATTCTTTTCTTGATCATTGTTCAAAGAAACGATTGCAAAATGCCCAACATTTTTGTAGAACGTAACATTTTTTTTTTTTTTTTGTAAAATTGACCAGAAAATAATTGTGGATGTTTGTGGACATGAAACATCGGTATCACTTCTGCTGTGTACAACGATGCGAGAGAACAACGACACATTGACGATTTATCACGACGAATCGTGATATTGAACAATGCGCATACGTAATCGGAGATCCCCGACTATGCCACGACGATTTTCTCGACGAAAGACCCTTGGACATAGATATTTTTACAAAAGATATATTCTTCGCCAGGTAGATTTGTCGCTCAGGATCCAAAAAAAAAATAATCAATGGTCTTTTGACCAGATTCTCTCGTTCAGAAGCCTCGGCTATCGAAGACATACCCAAGGTACATCGAAACGTCCGATATATCCGATGCTCGATATTTTATATCGTAGATTGATTATGAAATAAAAAATGACTTTTTTTAAAGCTCCTTCACGTCAATTCTCGCAACGATCCTGCTGATCCACAATCAATATTCTTCGCAAGCCCATCTAGGTCATCTCCTTATCACGATAAACCAATAAAGCGCTTTAAACGGCTTAAAGAAAAAAAACATCAACAACAACAAAACGAACCTTCCACGAGGAAACAAAATTGATAAGACCATGCCATCTATGGGTCATCGCACTCGATCCACGATCGTTCCAAATGATAAGATAAGGGATGCGATAACGACATGATGTTTGTGACTCATTTAGTGCGACTTCGATGTAAATATACTTTGTTCTTCTCCAGTCAAAATTTACAAAAACAAAAGATAGCAGGGCAGCTCCGTGAACGTGAACTAGCTCCTTCTTTCGTGTTACATACAGAGTTCTATATTTTTTGCCTAATAAAGGGGCTTCCTATCGGTCCATAAACTTCCGAAATCTTCAGAAAGAGGAATTGGCCACTCTGACAATACGAGGCAAAGAATCGATCCTTTTTTTTAGTATAACATTTAGTATAACTCTATGATACAAAATGAATTTTCTGTTGATTTTTTTCTCAACTGCGTACATTCCTCGGAGTCCATAGACCCCTCGAGAAGCTTCTCTTTGGGGGCCTTCCTCGGAATAATCTATTTCCGTATCATCGCATTAACGTCCCGTATGACACTCCGATCACACGCGTGGGAGTGTGCTTCTAGCATCCATGAGTAAACAATCTTTCAACAGCTGTACGCGACGAGAGTCTACGAGTTGTGCCGAGCATATCCGAGTGCACCTGCACTTTTGGCGGGACATTAGACATCTGTAAATATCATTGATACGAGCGTCGCAGGTGCGTCGTAAACACTTTGTTTCGTTGCATGCGAAAAATAAACAGGAAACGAGCGTTATGAAAATGAGAGGATGGTAGTAAGGAGGTTGGAGGATGGACAAATTGTGCAGGGAGAGTTTGTCGAGTTCGTAACGAGGAGGGGAAAGCCGTCGGGAAGCAGCAGGTCCGGCGAGAGAGCGCGCAGCACAGGCGCACATGTTGGCGCACAGCTGGCAGCATCAGGGAGGGCGAGTGAAGGCGTCGAGGGAAAAAGAGGCAAGGGCAAGAGAGGACTGTGACGCCGGGCCGCGCGAGAGGTGGAAAGTTGGCGCGTTCGGGAGACCATAGAGACATCCGCGATCGATAAAGGCCCGGAACCGGGAATCGTATTACAACCGAAAAATCGTTGGTGACGTGGTACGGTGGACCAGTATATACACCTTAATCAAACGTACACGTGCGTCTGATATAACGGCATTAACACGAATAACGACGATATTACGGTGTGTCTCCTCTCGAACGGCCGGAGTGTGTAATCGTTATAAGAGAGGTACATTTTATTAAAGCGCCATGTCTCGCGATGGACCAATCAGCTGCTTGGTGAATCGCCGTGAGACCTCGAATCTGTCCACAGACGAATGACAACAAAAGAGATTGATAGAGTGCTCACGGCTCGAGTGAGAAAGAGAGAGAGAGAGCGGTCTCCAACGTTTGTTCCGGTAATATTGTATACGTTTTTTTTTTTCTTCGTTGCGCTGAACGCCTCGCGTAGGCTCGCGGCGTCACTAGTGAAAAGGTGAACAAGGATAATGAAGAGAAGAAATGCCGAGTGCGGCAAGCTCCGTAGGCCCTTGAAACGCAACAAAATCACCGAAGGAATCTACGGAAGGTATTAACAAATTTTTGCGCTCGTCGCCATATGTGTGCATCGCTATCGGACGGTACTTAAAAATAACCAAAAATTTAAAAAAAAAAAAAAAATTGCACGATGCAGCTTTGTTTTGCGTCAGATTCGATGCGTTGGCACAGCTGTTTTTTTTTTTTTTTTTTTTTTGAATCTTTCTAAACCGTCGAATCTACGCTTCGTCTGTTGGTTCACATCCTTTTTCCAAACATAGCCTCGCAGATGAAATCTTTCGTGTCGTCGCTCGAGTCAGTGCTCGCACGGTTGCGTCTCGGCTCTGCGTGACACAACTTGACATTTAGACTAAAATGAGAATCGTGTTTACGAGTCATTGGCACCATACCACCCGTCCCCAAAAACCCTCGGCACGTTGGTCTGTGACACGGAACCCAAAAAAGAAAAAAAAAAACACAAATATGCTTTCGAATAACTTTTTTGTTAACATTAACTTTCGAATAACTTTTTTGTTAACGTTACAAAAGAGATGTTGTGCCAGAGACAATTTGTTTCGATCCCCTCGATGACCTAAGACAGCGGTATCAAATTTTTTCGTTTTTGCTCCATTATGGATAAGCACGAAATGCTTGCGCTGCAATCTTTTATGTATGAAATATTTTTATGCTTATCTGTTTCACGTTCTTGGAATAATGGAATACAATAATTTTTTTTGTTTTTTTGTATCAATTTGCACGTCGATATCTCACATTTTATCCTTCATTTCGCTGTTTCACTTTGAGAGCAGTTTCCGCTGCATAGACAGCTTATCCACATTTGGCGAGACTGCATTGGTTTTAACCGGTTAACAATGACAACGAGATTGGTCAAATATCTGTACTGAAATCTTTTTGGCAAAAAAAAAAAAAAAAAAAATTTGTCTACCGTTGGCCGTTACTGAGACGATAACCTTTCGCCGATCTTAACGCACCCTATTTTTATTTTCAGTACTCTGCTCTATCTGAAGTTTCTGCTACTATGGGCCATGGTGATTCTGGCAGATTTTATTTTGGAATTCAGATTTGAATTCTTGTGGCCGTTCTGGCTGCTACTCCGAAGCGTCTACGATTCATTTAAATACCAAGGCTTGGTAAGAGACCCTCGAACGATAATGATTACGCATAAACATCCTCGACGAGCGATTTTATTTTTAACGATACGCGATAAATGAATCTCCGTTTTTTATTTTCCTTTTTTTTTGTTCCAGGCCTTCTCAGTATTTTTTATTTGCATCGCCCTTACGTCCGATATGATTTGCTTCTTTTTCATCCCGGTGCACTGGCTATTCTTCGCTGCAAGCACATACGTCTGGGTGCAGTACGTCTGGCACACAGACAAGGGCGTGTGTTTGCCCACCGTCATGCTGTGGCTGTTGTTTCTCTACATAGAGGCGGCGGTGCGGTTGCGAGACCTACGCCACATGCCCTTTCATCTCGATCTCTGCCGGCCGTTCGCGGCGCATTGGTGAGCGATGATTTTCATTTTTTATGTAAATAATTTGACATAAAAATTAAATCATATTATTTTGCACGATATGAAACTGTTATTTAATTTATATTTCCATTGCAGCATCGGCTATCCCGTAGTCACACTTGGCTTTGGTTTCAAAAGCTACGTTGGCTACAGAATGAGACAGGTTCGTATTACGAAAAAAAAAAACAACGATAGCTAGCGACATTCCCTTTGTGTAGCCCTTAACATTGTGTTCGCATGAAATTTTCGTTCACCGATTATCCTCAGATCGACGAGCATGAGAATCAATGAGTAACCGAAAAAAAATCGTCATTTTGTTAATCAGAGAAAACAGAAAGATGTAGCAAAGGAGAATGAGTTCTACCTGCAGTTATTGCAGCAAGCGTTGCCCGCGGAGCAACAGACCGCAACGACACAGCAGCTACAGTCACAGGCACAGCCACACGCCCAGCTTATAACAGCCGAGCAGAATTCAAAATCTCAACCACACAGGCCAAGTCCACAGTACAATCCAAGCCCGGAGAAGAGTAGAGGTAGTTTGTATTTATTTGCGATTAACGGCGACGCGAGACACCTTACTTCATAATTGATTTACGAACGTAATTAAACTTTTGTTTCGCTTATTTTCAACAGGGGGTACTTCCACAGAGACGAGTATACAGAACGGTGGTGTACCGAACGGTACGCACAGCGTGTCGCAAGCACAGAATGCAACGACGAAAAATAATCACAGAAAATCTCTCGACAAGGGAGAGAGACAAGAGGAGCATCAGAAGCACAGTACAGGCAATTCATCGTCGCAGTCGGAGAGGAATGACAAGAGATTCGTTCACAGTAACGGATCGACGGTCTCGCACAACGATATACAATTTATCGAGCGTGTGAGTTCGGTCAACGATTACGACGCGAACGAGATTGAGAAAGACAAGACCGTGAAGGGAGGCGGCGGGGGCGGCGGTGGTACGTCCTATAATTCCGTGAAGACACAGTTGAACGGTTCGGCCACTGGCAAGTGGAACAACGTCAAGGAAAGCCGTGACTCGTCGACCTCGGTTAACGGTCAGCGCGAACGCAAGGGACGGCAGCCCAAAAGTACAGTCGACAATTTGGCTGAACAACAGAAACAGCAAGACGAATACTGTCAGAGGCTACTGCTCTGTCGTAAACTCGAGGCTGACATAAAACGATTGAAATGCGACTTGCAGTCCAGTCGGCAGGTTGAACAGGAGCTTCGATCACAAATTAATACTCTTCTCAGTGGTGAGCGTCAATCCAAGGGCGACATACAGCAGTTGCAGCATGACAATGATCAGTTGCAGAATAAGTGAGTTTCATTGATCAATTTGATAAATCGCCTCTAACACTGATGGAATATACTTGGGCGTAGAATTTTTTCATTCGTACAAAAAGAAACATACGAAGCATATAAAAGTTTGATGCTAAATCTGATGACAATTTTTTTTTCGCCTTAATTTCAGACTGCACGGACTGGTGACCGCCCGGCAGGTTGACAAACAGACAATGACGTCTCTGGAGAGACGAATAGCGGAGGAGCGAAGACAGCGAACCGCCTGCGAGGCGTCGCTGGCTTCGGAAAGACGTGCGCGTCGCGTAGCGGAGGAAGCACGTTCGGCAATACCTCCGCCTCCCCCGCCTCTCGTAAGGCAGGAGTGTACGGACGCGTGCAAAAGTCGCAGAGCACAAATGGAGCAGGATCTCAAAAGTTTGCGGCGTGAGATTAAAACTAAGGACGACAGATGCCTAGCGTTGGAGAAAGATTCTGTACAATGCAAGGATAATCACGGCGAGACGGAAATATTGCTTGGAGCACTGAGCGCACTTCAGGACAAAAATTCACATCTCGAGAACAGTCTCAGCGCCGAAACGCGAATAAAGCTCGATCTGTTTTCAGCGCTTGGCGAGGCGAAACGACAGCTTGAGATCAGAGAGAGTAAGTTGGGATGGTTTTTATGAAATTACTCTGTTACCGTTACACCGCTAATTATTGTTATTATTATTTTTTTTCGATTTCAGGTTTGATCAGATCTCAGGAGAAAGAGATCGATCTGTTGAAAGCGAAAATAGCCCAGGATCTCGCAGTGATGCCGCAGAACACATTCGGTCCAGCGCCCACATGTTCGACGTCGAAGCTTCGTTTGAACAACGAGGTGCGCGTCGGTGGTGCGAAGATGCGAGGGACAGAAAGTCCGTGTCCTGGCTGCACCGTTTCGAATCTTGATCCCAACGCGACCGCATACACACCCAAAGGCTCCCTGGTAGCCTCGACCGAAGCTTGAATGCCACGACTCTCGCCATGTCTATAAAGCTCCATCGAGCTCTACGACGTAGACTACAAAACAAAGCATGTTTCAAGGTTTCTTTTTACGTGAAAAAGACGAAACGAAAAGAGAAAGAAAATAACGAATGGGATGATCGTGAGTATCGATATAATCTCAGTCAAGTACAAGCTCTCCACAACACGCTATTTCGCTCGTTGTTTATATTTCATATTTTTTTTCTTTTTAAATTTCGTCTACCGAGATGTGCAAAAATCTATCGTCCGACGTAATCGTGACTTTAATTTTTTTGTTATGCGTAAAATACCGCGGATAAAAACGTCCTTGTTGGAGATGGGTTGATAATAACCACACTACGGCTGATATTTCTTTCCTTCTCTTTTTGATTAAACGAATCTTTATTTTCTAAAGAAAAAATGAAACGAGGACGCAAGGGTAGAACTATAGAATCGAAAGTTTGCAGAATCGATTGACAAGATTTTCTCTGTCCACGGCAAAGTTGTGTTTCCGAACTAGTCCATCGTACAAAAAAAATATTGTAACGTTGCCGACGTACATCGTCACGAGGTTCAAGCTTGATAGAACACTCGATTGTTTATTCGAGTCGATCGTCCGAGATACAAACAAAATACAATCCTCGTTTGCTTTACGTTCCTCTATGCTCCGTCACGAAATTCGTTCCTATATCAATTATAATCGTGTCATCGACCTTCGAAGCAGGATAGTGACGAATAAAATTTTCCAAATTTTTTACATCGTTTCATGATGCACAGAAAAGTCAATATTTCATTTAATTTTAATTTGTAAAAAAAAAAAAATTCCATTGCGATACAATCGTTTTCATTTCTTTAGTGTCGACGTTTGCACGGCCTGCATCATTTTAACACGATACTACACGAAAGAGTCAATATCTGATTTAAAAAAAACAGGAGTTTTCTTTTTTTTTATTCTGGGTTTACGAAATGTGTTTTATAACTGCGAGAGTGAAAATGAGAGCGAGTGCTTGCTCCTTGGCCGCGTTCGAGAACGTAACAGAAATCCTCCCTCTGACATATACTACTATTACCATACCCCGCGCTCCATTGAATGTATATAATGCGGCATCGTCATGACAATTTCTCATTCATTTTTCTTCTCACATCGGCACCACCCAGCCAACTAGTCAATCCGAAGCAGTTCTGTGAGCACAAATACATTAAATTTAGTACCTAGCTGTGACTTTTTTTTGTTTTCTTATTATTTTTTTTTCCATTCGATGCGTAGGTACACACGAGTTGTCGTATTTAGCCATAAAAGTCTTGCATCGATCGTTCTGTCAGTAGTACAATATTGATTGGTTAGAACGTTAGGGAGAAGTTTCATTGATCATATCAACGTTTGTATAACGAATATAATTCGAAAGATAATACATACGGCTTCCTTGATATTTTCTATATATATTTTTTTTCATTAATTTCATCTCGAAATAATTATATATATTTTGATAAATATAATCGCGATTTGTGCTCACAATTACGCGCAATTGGTGAACAAAAAAGGAAAACAAAACGAAAAAAAAACAAAACAGTGTGAATTGTAAATTTGGCAAATCGTCAGGGAGACCTAAAAGATATGAATTACGATCGACCCGGTGGTATGATTATTATGTTGTAAGCAAATTACTTTATTGATGAACAAACAACAAACAAACAAAAAGAATTAAGTGTTTCTTCTGTTGTTTCTTTGGAGTATCAAAATAGCGAGTTGCGAGGCATTTGCGTGCGATAGTCACAATTTTACAAAGGTTGTTAATCTAATTTATTATTCAAATAAGGAAAAAAAAATTGCTTCCTAACATTGTTCTCCGCGCGAGCGTGTGTTGATGCACCGAGAGACTCTGTGCAAGGTAATATTTCGATAAGCTGCGTATTGCGATCACAAACATAATGTACCTGATCGGGGATGTGCTAAAAGCAGTGGTTTATTTTGTTTTTTTCTTCTTCTTGGCTGTTGTATTTATCGTGGGCTTAACTTTCGACGCGCGGCGTTGTTGATAAGAAACTATTATTTTTTACTATTTAAAATAATCAATCTTGGATTGTTGTCGTGAATATAGGACGCATAGATTTTTCCTATAAGGTCCTATGTGTACGCACGTATTTTTTTAATAATTGAAAACAACACGATAATTTTTTTTCTCCTTACTGTAATAATTATGTAAAGCGTAGAGATCGAGCTACTTACAAGTTTAACGTGCGAAGTGTACTTAGATATTTTTTTTTTACTTTACCATGGTCATATATATTATGTCCTCTGTCGAGGAGTGCACACGAGCACGAGGGCAGATAGCGACGAATATTACCTGCTTCCCACCATAACATACTCTTACTCTTATTATTTTTTTCGTTCTTGCGCCGTAACGATTAACGAACGAGTTATCGAAAAAAAAAACAATTCGGGAGTCTAGATTGTGTAACTGCGAATATATTTCGCTTTTTCGATGCATAATGCTATTTTTTTTTCTTGTCATCTCATCGACTACTCATGTTTTATCGCGCTTCCAACAAACAAAACGAATGTACTTACCTATCGTATGTTTTAATTAGATTTAAGTTTACGGCAAAGGGATTAAAAAAAAAAAAAAAAAATAAGAACGAAGTGAATGCCAAATCGACGAAAATTTGGTACGCAACGGCCGCTGATTTTGCCACAGCATTGATCTCACATTCAGTGGCTGAACACGCAAATGCCTTTCAATCGATAGACGATTATTTCATTAAAAACATTAAAAAAGAAATTGTAAAATAATTTGCACCCCTCCGATTGGAAAAATATCGTCGAGTGAGACATAGATCTGACAAAGTGATTTCTTCTTTTTTTTTTTGTCACGGCCTGCGCGCCGTATAGAGTTATTGACCTCGAGGTTCAATATTAACGATAATACGTCCTTATGCAACATTGATATCATTTGTAACGATACTTGCATCTTCCGACTTTGTTCATTCGATCGAGATCGCAACATGTGTGATGTAAAGTAGCAGATGTACTCAGATAAGACTGCTACGAAAAAAAAATATATATACGTTCGTATGGCCACTGTTCAATTCTCATCCACTGCTTATCTTTGAACGTTATTATTATTATCATTAATATAAATATTATTCATTTTAATGTTAATTGAGTATTTCAGATTATTGACGATTGCACACGTTCAAAGATACGTAGGGCAGTTCCGGAAACGTAAGTGTGGAAAGAGGTCCTCTTTTTTTTTATCGGGGAGATAACAGAAACACGAAAGAGAGTGTTTGGAATAACCCGATCACGTAAGATTTTCCCTCCTTGCAATCCATTTGTGTTGAATATTCTAACACATCATTGACGTCACTATCACATTAGATTTAGAAATCGTTAATTTCATTTATCTAGAGACACGAATTTTACGGATACACAAGACAAGAAAAAAAACAACTACAAGAAAAAACGGAGCTCATTGTATGAGACCATGCGCGGATCTAATTACTCGTGTAGCTTCTCGCGCTTTCTTCATAACGTAGCTTTATTCATTGTGGCATAATAATCGGTTGAATTTCTTTTCTCGGAAATACGTCTATCGTTCTTTACCGTAAGGCAAGAATAAATTAATCTTGGTATATAAAAAAACAAACAAACAAAAAGCAACCGGTATTCGACTGTACATATGTATCAAAATAATCTTTCCTAAGCGATTTACTACGAATGAAAAAAATAACTTTACCATGATAACTTTCTAGTAGTACAGTTGTTATAATTTAACGTTACGCTTCATTTCGTACTTTTGAAATGGATATAATGAATACAATAGGGTCCGCGAACCTGGGCTAACGTATTGGAGTCACGGAGAGAAAGATACTACATGCAGTTATAGAATTTGATATGGACAAAAAAAGGAAACAAAAAAAAAAGGACGAGGGTATATTATTCCCCTTATGGTTAATTATACCAATCTTTCATTGTGTACTGTGTATCACCTATACAATATACATATTTATTAAAATAAAGGTTCCAAAACGATATCTCGTAGCGTATATCTCTGTTGTTTCTGGCATCGTGATAATTTATAATGTAGAATTGATTAGAGAAAAGAAGCTTGAGAGATGCGAGATGATCAATCCTTTTTATACGTCCAGCGGTAGGATCATAATTCTTTTAGTACTAACAGAGAGCGAAGAAATAAGCTAATTGAAATAATACTCTAAACGTACAATCTATAAAAACAATTATTTCTTTCACATATCAGCGAAATCGTCCTTTTTACAGCAGCCTAAGAAAATTAGTAGGTCTAAGGTACGACAGTTGTCAGCAAGGAGGGAAAGTTTGTCGTTCGAGAATCGCATTTTCGCATTCGCATTAGTTCACATTATTTGTCACGATACTCTCATTTTATTGTCTTCTCTTGTACGTGCGGTATCCCGACACTTATCGCAAGACCGATATCGACGCGAATGTAGGTGTCGCATTCTAAAAAAAAAAAAACAAAAACAAAACATGTAATGAAAGTTGGTAACAAGCAATACAATGGAGTTGAGTGATACTTGTGGATTACTTTATGTGTTATTTCCTCCGAGGAAAGCCCACTCGTCGTCTGTCTTTTTTACGCTTTTACGTTTTCATCGCATCCGATCTCAAAGAAGCTTTTTTTACACATGCCTACAAACTTTACAGAACGGGGAACCGAACATTTTTCTACACGACCGCAGAACACATTACTTTCCGAGTGGAATGCAGCCTTTTCAAAAATGGGGTGAGGGAGCTGCGAATTGATAGCGAGTTCTTTCTGTCGTACAAACTTTTATAAATTCAAAAAACATATAAATATTTCACTGTACACATAAACTATGAATAGTATACTTGTCAGTCGTATGTTCGTACAATTTCTAAACCGAAGATGAAGCCTCTGCAAGAATTCTTCTCAACAAAATTTCTCCGACGTTCACCCTTTTGCCGTTTACATCCTTATCTAGAAATGTAAAAAATGGATATTAGTTAAAACACGATTCAATCCTATTTAAATGCAACAATCCTCGATAAAAGCTGCAACACGCACCGTTGTAAAACACCAGTTCGCAGACGTCTCTGCATCCTGGATCATTGTTCAGTAACATTTGGAGGGTCTCGTAAAACGAAGCAACGATCTGCTGCCGGTGTTCCCGATAGGCGGCTAAAATTATTCGGTTAATGCAATTTTTAAGTCCAACGGAGAATTTTTTTTTACTCATAACTCACCAGTTTGGGGATGATCATGTTTAAGGACTTCGTAGAAGGTCAACATAGGCGTGGCGCCCTCGGTCGTCACGTACACAGGGGGATGACGTTTTCCATCACCTCCTGGGTGAATTTTGTAAACGGTATTGTGATACGTACGACTTTTCACGCCCGCTCGGTCCATCACGATACTTTCCAAGGTCTAAAATTATATACGAAGTACTGAGTCAATCTTAGTGTACTTTGATAATCGCGATCGTATTTTTAAGTCATCTTTTACCTTAGTACTCTCGAGCCAATTATCCGACGCTTCTTTCAGATTCGGTGGAATGTGACCGGATGCTGGAATCAGTATAAATAATTTCTTCACCGGTATAGATACGCTTTCAGTGTCCTCCCATTCTTCCATTTTTTGACGAAGGCCTAGAAAATAATTTTAGCATTTAAGGATAAAAAATGCAGTCTTCGAAACATCAGCCGGAATTATGAGCCGTTCACCTTTGTTCGAACGACCGTCCGATGGGAGGACAAAAGCCAAGTATCCATAATAATAGCTGTACGCCATTCCAGTGCCGTAATCGACACCTCCCATAGAACTGATTGCCAAAGCAGTGTTCCGTGCGGAGTCTCGCTGTCGAATTGACGCGACGTTATTTAATACGAGACACAGAGATCTTCTTTGCATGCGAATCGACATATTTTTTATACAAAACGAAAAAATGATACAAACTAATCGAAGGTAAAAATTCGGCGTGACTATTCTCATGGTGGTAAGAAAAATTATCGAAAGTTAAATCCGATTTATAATTTCGATTACTTTGATCATCATTTCGAATTTTCCCATATTTCGAGTGTACACACCAGCCCAGTACTTTGGCATAGAAGTACGGATATCATGAAGGCTGGTATACAGGCAATGGGCCCAAGACTCCAGATGTAATCAACAGTGTTTCCTGCCCAGATATGGAGCATCTACAAGTTGTCGTAGTGTTAATTATGGTGCTACTGTAGAAAAATTGATATAACAGTTTTCATTCTCACCATGAACGATACACAGCTCAAACCCAAATAGATCCATGATGGTATATTTAGATTCAAAGATGTGAATATTTTTTCTGCGTCGCCTCCATACTTTGAATACAATTGCACAGAATCCAGTAGGCAATGATATAATCTGATGAATATCTCGAATAGACCAAAGACAAGTGCAAAAAACGACACAGCGGATACTAGAAAATTAGAAATATCTCAATCAATGAAATGACCTTGTAGTTGTTTTTTTCATTATAATCACAATTAGTTTACCTGTGTCCCAAAATGCCTTTGGAACCGTGTCCTTGTACAGAATCCTCAGAGAAACTGTAAAATAATTTAAAAACTACTTCAGTAAACGCAAACAATTATTGAAATAAGTATCTGGAATTCATGTCCTACCTGCCAGTAAGACAAGGATAAGGCAGGTTGTCCTACCTGCTAGGAATACAAGGGCGAGTAGTGCGTTGGATATTAGATGATAAGTTTTGACAATCTGCGTAGGCACATACTGCAGCCCAGCGTCATGAGTACTGTTCGATGATTGGATCAACTGGAAATAGGTGTGAAAAGAATAATCAACAAGTAAATTGAAAGATCGTCTCACTTAGATCGCCTACTGTGTGTGTTCAATTTAAAATCACTTACCGCTGCTTTCTCCATTATATAAATCAGTAATAAACAAAGTGTCGAAAATGTAAGAATTAACAGTGCAGCAAATAAATTTTCACGAACGTCATTAACGTCCACGATTAAAGTGAAGTTATTCTACGCGAAATTCGAGACTGCCGAGATCCCAACTGTCAGCGTACCGACTTTAAAAGCGATAGTGCGACCCAAAGATCTTTTTCAGTGTGCGAGCAGAAAGATAACCCTATCTGTAGAATAGTGCGTCAGCTTTGGACTGACGTCGGATTCTGAACGTTTGTTATGCTACCGTTCCGTTGGCTAACCTTGCGTTGACATTAATGCTGCGGCAACGCGAATGTCAAACTAATAAAAATCCGGCAGCCCACCATTCCCTAGCAAGCCTGATCACCAAAAAAAATAACCGAGATATAATAACCAAAGGAACGGCACCGAAAAATTACCGTCAATAACTCAGTTTATTTGGGACATTGCAGAACCGAAAAAAATGGGCCTAATTACCGAAAAATAACCGAATGCTTTAAATCGGTTATTTTTCGGTAATTAGGACTATTTTTTTCGGTTCTGCAATGTCCCAAATCAACTGAGTGATTTTTTTCGGTGAAACTTTCGCTTGCCGAGGTTCCCAGGAGGACTCCTCCATACATCGATTCTACACATGCGTTATTCTACGCAATTGATCCAACACAAACCGGATCCTACACACATGCTAGTTACCAGACAAGCGTTTTATCCTACACAACGAGATTTCGTAGAACACCGGGCATCGCAGATTCCGGACATTCGTAGATCACAAATTATGTAGAACGACGCGAGTGTAGAATCGATTTTTGGAGAAACAGTACATTGCCAGTGAATTGTGTAGAAATGGTGCCCGGTGATCGTCGAAATCTCGTTGTCTAGGATCACGCTTGTCTGGTAACTAGCATGTGTAGGATCTGGTTTGTGTCGGATCAATTGTGTAGAACACCGCATGTGTAGAGTCGGTTTATAGAGGAATGGTGAGCTGCCGATAATCTCATTTTTCGACCGGAAGTGACATCATCTAGGTGAAACTTCACTTCCAGTTTGAAAATCTCAGTTTCCGACCCGAAACGTCATTTCCGGTTTCAAAATTTAATTTTTGGTCCGCAAGTGACTTCATCTAGGTGAAACGTCACTTCCAGTCTGTAAATTTCGACCGGAAGTGACGTCGTCACGTACCGTGCTAACATAATTGATATTAAAAAAATTTTCTCGCGCGATCCGTAACGCGTACTAGCGATATGGCACGTTCGGACTTGTCAGCGACTAAACAATGAATTAATCAAGGTATCGGGATACATGGGATGTATCCTTTCGCTTTGTTTATAGTTGCATCGCGCTGAACGCTGCCGCGGCGTTATTCAATGCGATATTGGCCGTCGAGCGATCATGCTTTTCTAAGACCCATGGAGGACGTGAGGGAGCATGACGATGTCTCGTCTCGTCTTTTGTCGTCGACGAGATATTATTTCTGCTACATTTGCTAAGAATTTATCCGGCTTCCTGTCCAACGGTCGTGAAATCGGCGAACAAGCGAGCTGAAGAAGTCAGTACCGATCCGACAATCAAAGTGTAAAGCTGCTGCTTGGATAAAAGTCCTCGTAAAGCTTCCACAGGCAATCTTCAAATCTAGAAGGAAATCAGCGGTCTGTTATAAATTGTCCTAAAGTCGATAAGGCCGTAAGGAGCGAAATAGTGTATCGCGTCGCGATGATAAGTCTGAACGTGCTAATCATAAGGGTTACAATTATCCCTACGAACTTTTGCACTCGTGGATTTTTTTTATTAAGTCCGTACGATCACGGGTGCAAAGAAAGCGAACAGCCAAGCACGGATCACCCGTTATATTATTATAAAAATACTTTTGAGTACGATTATATGAGTGCGTGTGAATGATTTTATTCCATTTTTTATATTTTTATCAGAAACATTATAATCTTTCAAAGTCACATTTCGTGCCATTTTTCTTGACCATTAAATACGAGTAATCTAAATTACTGCCTTATTATTTAACAACCTAACCAAATTCCGGGCAGTGTCCTCTACAGGGCATTCCAGAGACGATCCCGAAAAATAAATATAAACTCGTGCTCCACACAACGGGGTTATTTGGACGTGCCTAACGTCCATACATCACTTCCTCTACGAGAAATGGCACTTCCGTTTTGACAATCTCAGTTCCGACCGGAAGTGGCGTCATCTAGAGGAAACGTCACTTCCGGTTTTAAAAAACTCTTCCGGCCAAAAAATTTAATGTTCAAACAGGACGTGAGGTTTCCGCTAGATGACGCCACTTCCGGTAAAAAAAACTGAGATTTTCAAACAAGAAGTGACGTTTCCCGTCTAATAAAATAAATACATAAACGGACAAATAAACAAACAAATAAATAAATATTCAACGGAAATATATAAATTACAATACAAAATATAATTACAATTACAATATAATTACAAATTCAATTAAAAGATTAAAGTAAAAAATTGAATTGTTCTCGAACTTTCGAAGGACCTCGAGGATGTGGCTTTGAACCTGTCATCTGCAATATACACACACGTACACACACACACAACTGCGCGAGGCTGCCCAAAGTTATGAAGGCAACCAGTCCGGCAGTATTCATTGTGCAACTGTTGCTGAAGCAATATTTGCAGATTTTTTTCTCTCCACCGTCCGTTGTGGAATTCCGAAAACTATTACAAACATAGGATCGAAATGTCAGGAAAATTACCAGAAAACAATCCTTGGTCAACTCTTTCGACCGTGAATTCCTTCGACAAAGGTACGTCGATTTCTAACCTATCGTTTTACCCGCGTAACTTTGAATACTTGGCTATCTTATTCGTTTTAGACTTTTCACTTTTTTTCCTATCCTCAATTTATTGTCAGAGCAAACTATATTATTGCCGTCGTTTGATCGAAACCAAACCTTCAGAATTCACGGTTTACGTATGGAGCAACAATGATTGAGAGACTTGTACTAAAAAAAGTATCTCGGTTATCTCTACAGCGTCGTATAACTTTCAAGGATTTTTTATTTACAATTACCGTTACTATCCGCACATATCGTCGATTTGGAGCAGATAAAAATAACTCGTGTACTTTGAATTCTCAATTTTTTGTCGAAAATGTCTAACAAGTATGCGGAGTTCTCAGGGACAGACAACCGTGCTTTTTTTTTTTATCTCTAGGTTAACTGGGAGGAGAGTCTTTCTTTGCAAAAATTGTGCAGTCCACTATTTTCCTCTCGTTGCAGGTAATCATTCGTGGACGACTCGATGCATGGATGATTCGGAAGTGCAGGCTGGAGGCCAAATTGTAGGCAGAGTCGCACCGTCCACCAGTTTGTTGATCGAATCTCTCATACAACAATTGTGCACAATGTTCGAAGGAGATACAGTGAGAAAGAACAAGCTCTACTTTGGTATACAATTATTTCATCTAAACTATTTAATTGTTTAATACAATTTTGTTATTAGTTCAAAAGCAATATTTGACATCGCCAATAGAATCAATGATTTGTTTCTTGTAGCTATATGCGACAGACTACATGAGATGAAGCTCATAGATGGTTCTTACAATAAACTTGAATTCGAAACTGTGAGAGGCCAGTATCAAATTGCATTGTACAAATTAGTTGCAGTCGCACGTGCATCGACCGGCAGCGAAAGTCCTCTTCAAGTTCCCAAGTATGAGCAGCTCTGAAAAAAATTTACATTCCTCGCTGAGGATTCTTGCCATTATTTGTATTCTCTTACAGCCTTGATACTCAGACATATCAAAAAGGTCGGAATATCTTGTGAAGAAAAAGAAATTGCATGCATTTATATATGTATACATACGATCAATATTTCGTGAATGACATAAACTATTTTTGTTGTTTTTTTTCTGGAGTTTGGAGTATCCCAGTCTATTGTTAATGTTTCTAATATAAACCCTTTGCTTCTCTCTATTCGATTTTCAGCTGCTTGATGGCCGACTGGTCGCGATATCGCAGAGAATTTCAAGAGATAGGTTTCATAGCTGCTGGCGGATTCGGAAGCGTTTTCAAGGCCTTGCATCGTCTGGACGGCAATGAGTACGCTGTAAAGAAAATTGTTGTGCATTCGGGCCGTGTGAAGACGATAATGAAACATCTTGAAGAAGTAAAGACAATAGCGAAATTGAATCACACGAATATCGTGTCGTACAAAGGAGCTTGGATAGAGTCAAAATTTCCAACGACATTTGTGCCGGGTTCGGAAACATTAACGGATTGCGATGATAATCGCGATCGCGAGAAAACTGATTTTTCGACGAGCTTTCAGAAACGACGAAGAAAGTCACAAAGTTGTCGTATCTCCGGAAAAAGTAAGAGAGACAGTGCGTCCAGAAGTAACAAAACGTGTCATAGTGCGAGTGACCATCCGGGTGAGAATAATAAACCAAATGAACGGAAGAAAATTACATACAAAACTGGTATGTATATATCTATCGAAAGTTAGTGCGAGACTGCTGTACGTTGTGGAAGTGGCGGTGGTTACATTATAAGTCACGATATTATCAACGAACGTTTTCAACAATTGAATTCTACGAACAATATTATAGGTGAAAGAATATCTGAAACAGTTAGTTCTAGGATAGTTGAGGATGATTCGGACATCGTGTCGTTTCGCAATGAAACGCAGGAGAACAAAGTTAACGACACCAACGGCAATAGTGCACAGAGAAACAATCCTGAAGGGATGACTACATTGAACTACACTGAAGAACCTGACGACAGTGAGACCCCCGAGGACACGGTCAGCGAATGCAGAATAATCCAATATACAAGGGTTTGTAATATTTATCATATATTTTGAAAAAAATTTCGAATTTTTCTGAAGAGTTTCTATATTTTTTTACGGTAAACAGAAAAAACTTGGGAAACATCTGAAAAAAGTTCCAAAAATGCAGTATTGCATATAAACATAGTCAAGCGAAAACCCATCGATTAACCTTTTTTCTAATTTTTTTACCTTTTTTTCTTATTTAAAAACTAGACGGTGACGCCGGCCCAACCCGGGTCAAATATTGACTTTTTTCTATATGTGACACAAGATTTTTCAGATTTTTTAATTGTGGCGATCAATAAGTTTATTTTTTTATCATAAATAATTATACACAATTTTTTTAAATCTGAGTGCTTTTGAGAGTTAGTTAAGTCATATAACAAATCGCGGGCCCAATCCAAGATGTAAAGAGTTAGAAATGGTGAAGAATACCCCTTATATATTAAAAGATCCCTTAATTAAATTTCGAAAAATATGGTTCTTATCCTGACTTGTTCAATTCAATTTAATGAATATAATCGTTTCGATGCAGCCTCTGCAACAATATGCAACACTCTACATCCAAATGGGTCTTTGCGATGAGACATTGCGTCAGTGGATGGACGCAAGAATCGAACCGACTCCCATGCCGTTCGTTACGGAGATACTCACGCAGATACTCAGTGGCCTGACGTACATTCACTCGTGTGGCATCGTTCATCACGATATAAAACCAAGTAACATATTCATCTCCACGTCGGCCAATCCCAAAATTCAATTGGGAGACTTTGGTTTGGCCTGTCCGCTTCAGAGAGAGCATCCTTCAATGCTCGGAACCCCGACGTACGCGGCACCGGAGCAATTGAATGGCAAATGCGATCCGAAGGTACATCATATGTTACACATGTTGCTGTGCTGCTAAGTACACTTTTCACTGTACTCCTAAGTAAACATTTTACTCCCCTGCGGAACGTATATGTTCCAGGGTTTAAAAACGATTTTTCTATAAGATTGCATTTTTTATAAAAGCTTAAAAAAAAAAATTAAATTACTATTAATTACTAAATTTAATTGATTAAAAATTGTTTTCTTTCTTTTTTTTTACTCATCTAGTCGGTATTGTAGTTTTAATAATAGCTCAATCGGTATTTTCTTTTAATTTCTTTAGTTACTCTGATCCTGTACAATAATTCAAAAAGGTTTAATTGCTATGTATGTAAGACTTTTTAGTTCCGATATAAAACCCTGGTGATGGGGTCTTTCATCGTCGTGTAATTGGACGTAGCCCGTTGTTTAATACAAAAATAATAATAATAAAAAAAAAAATAAACGATTGGTCAACTGTTATTCCAAGTGAAAAAATATGAATTTTAATTCTTCGTCTTAGATTTCGTCTTAAATAAACAATTGACAATGTGATAGATGAAAATTGTGTTTGACCCGCGAAAATAAATATCGAAGTGATATTGAACGGTTAATTTTTGTGATTGCAGAGCGACGTTTACAGTCTTGGAATAGTTTTGTTGGAGCTGTTGTTGCCGATGCAAACCTCAATGGAACGGTGCCGGGTAATAACTGCACTGAAGTCGGGACAAATGCCCACGACACTTTCGACGAATCATCCCAAGTGGGTGAGTATCCGTTTCGTATGTACGAGTCGTCAATTTTATGTAGTGGAAATGCACGATATCATAAAATCGAGAAATATTCGAATATTATTTTTGCCAATTGATTCTAACCGGTGATTAAATAATTATTGACCCAATTTAATAATAACGGGCACCAGAACAATTTTTTTTACGTTTTCACGTAAAAAAATTGTTACTTTCGTAAAGTTTCGATGCTGCCTATTCAGTCGTACATGTTCTTTAGGCCCAGATGATAAATCAACTGGTCCAGGAAGATCCGCATAGAAGGCCCTCGACGGCGGAATTATTGAAGAGTCTTCGCGAAGACAAAGACATGCTGATAGCCAAATTGACGGAAGAAAATGAAAGGAAGGATGATATAATAGTCAAATTGAAGGAGGAGAATAAACAGAAGGACGACGCAATAGCCAAAGTGACGGACGAGTATGAAAGAAGGGTCAGGAAGTTGCAGGACAAGATAGCACAATTGGAATCAAAGAGTGGAGAGTTCACGATTACACTGGACAATACGTAGCTAAATTATCGCAGGAACTGTTACCTCAGGAAGATGTAAAGCATTTGTGTTGCCATACAGGAGACAACAATATCGAAGGTGTATGTTGCTACCGTCGAGCGATAGATTGTTCCTGAATAATACTATTTTTTAATATCACGAGAATTACGTTCGCTGATAATTCGTGAAGGACAAAACGGTACCGTGGCTTTATACGCACGAATTTATCCAATTAAGGCGTGGGTGTGATTTGGCGATGAGCATGAGGCGAGTAAATCTAAGAATATTTAATTTTATGTAAACATTTTGTGATAATTTTCATAGACGAAACTCGTCCATCGCGGACTCCCCATATGTGGTTATTTGTAATAAAATGTTTTTGCTAAAATAGACGACATCGAACTTATTACTCCGCATGAGTCGCCACGCAAATCGAGCTCCCTCTTAATAGGAGTCAACGTTAACGTCTAAAAATCATAGACTTAGAAGCCCGACGAAGGATCAACTAAAAGAAACGAGACGCTCAAAAATTGTTTTCTTAACAATTTATCCAGTATCTTTTACAATTTTGTCGAGTATCTTTTTAAGCTCGTCGCCGAAACTTATTCTTTTGTACGGAAGAAAAATAGGTACTGCACATTGATCTAATATATGAATCAAACCCGTATACTTTTTTAGTATATCCATTGGCACACTATGCAAAAATCCACCGGGAAATGAGGTAGCGCTCGTTCTGTCTGACAATATGTGCTGTAAAAAAATATATTTAGCTGTCGTAAATCGATTCGGTAATCACAGAAGTAGTAATAATATATATGGGTAATCGAAGTGCCCGAGTAAAATCGATAGCTTTGATGGGAACCGCTAACTGACCTGACATATCGCGTAGTAATTGTGGTCACTCAGCTGATGATTGCAGATATCCGCGGGTGTAAAAGCTAAGCAATTTCTGCATTCTATAGTTTCGTCATTAACTTGCATCTGTCTCCACGTTGCTGACCGATCTAAAATTTAAAAAATCAAGTGGTTTCTCAATTACTTCATTCGTAAATTAACGACCGAACTAAAAAATCTGCTACCAATCACACGCGCACAAAATCTGAGTGAAAAAATGAAAAATGGTTATCAATCTCGTGACGATATTTTCGTTGCACTCGTTGACAATACCTTTTGCAGAAACATTCTTGTCCACGATAATAATATTCTCCAGATCAATGAACTTTGCTTCGTCATCGGGTGTGATAGCAATATTATCGGGGGAAAGGTCGGTCAGATAAAATCCAAAATCCGGGTTACGAAAGGTCAACATTCGCGCTGCTCCGAGGAGGCTCGACGCTATTTTGGCCCGGCGAATCCACGGTTCGTAGTAATAAGTCGTCAGTGGAAAACCGACGTACTCTTGGACTATGAGCCTCCCACAGGCTCCCAAATACTTGGGCACCGGCCATCCTTCGCTAGCCGGCAAAATCTAGGAAAAGTAGAAAAACGAAAATTATCCTCCCGTAAAAAAATTACAACGTTTCGTAAACTTGCGTTTACTGTGTTGTCATGGTGTCCAGTAAAAAGTCCGTACAAAATTCAAGGACAATTTCCAAGGCATTTCCAGGTTGTATTGGGACATTTATAAAAAATGAAAATATAAAATATGAAAAAATATGAAAAATGAAATAACATTTAGTTAGACAACAGTTTCTTTTTATGTTTAAATTGGTTCAGAAGAAAAGCTACTCACTATGCACGAATGTATATATGTGTCTCAGCAAAACCGATACACATTTTTTTTAGGATGGTCGCTAGTAACATAAATTTTGAAACATTCTCAAATTTGCGAGGAACTACAAAATTCAAATACATTCCAGGACGTGTTTCAAGGACAGGCAAAATTCAAGAACAGTTCCAGGACTTCAAGGACTTCAAGGACCACTACTGGACCCCATGGTTCAACTGCGCTCTAATGTTATTGTGACCAAAAATGATGTCGCCTTTATCTACCTGCAGAACAAGGGGTTCTGGATTGATTTTGATCAAGGTCCATTGGTAAACATCCTTGCTGTCCCCATCGTTGCCATAAATGTTCCTGAAGAGTTTGTCTATGCGTTCGGCAGTGGGGCACAGTCTGAGACTGCTGGCGTCCGGTATCAAGAAACTCGAGGTAACAGCTTTAACTATGAGCGAATGAAAATCCACGCTGGCCTCGTACGTCTTATGATTCCTGCGTCTTGAACAGATACCGGCCAAGCTCTCGTTGTTGCAAATCATGTCGTCGAACGCTTGAAGTTCGTAGCTGTGAGCCAATTTTTTCAGCACTATCTTAACTTCTCCCATTGTGCCGAAGAAGACATTTTTCGAGCCCACCAGATGCGCTATTGCCGAGTACAGGCCGAAGGGTGTTATCCTGATGCTGCCGTTGACGATCTTGTCGCATATCGAGTTACCGTAGCAGGCCGGACATTTCTCGATCTCCGTAAGTGGCAGTACAGCCGGCTTTAGAGCATTCGATATTGTTTTTGTCGCTACCATCAGCATAATCGCGCCCATCAACAATGGAAACTTCCATTTTCGTATTTTGCTCGTGCATCGAAGACACATCGTAACCTGATGAATTTTCAACTTCGCCGAGCATATCGATCATTACGATTTATCGGAATGACACTTATTCTTTATTCGATGAATCTATTGAGTTTAACGTAGAAACTCCTTTCGGCGATGGGAAATTTAGAGTACCCTTTTAATCTACCGTTATTCAAGCTGCAGAAGCATTGCAATGTTTTATCGTTACGATTGTTGTTACTCGCAACACTACAGCTGATCGTACAGCTGACTGTCTGACAGCTCTTATTGGTCGCAACGGGTGAGTTTCAATACTAGCTGTAGGTTACCAGCGGCTTGCAGCTGACGTAGAAACACGCCCGGCGAAAATACAGTGACTGAATGTACTCCGTTGTATTCGTACGAAAAAAATGCCTCTCGCAACGTCTATTTCAGGCCGCTGATTAAAAATTATCTGTGAAAAAATGTACATTACATTCAACTATCGTGCGTACACATTCGTTAATTAATATTTTTTTAGTTAATCTTTCTCGCGCCTTTTTTTACTATTTCGGGTACTCGAATCGCACGGTACGACCATTTTTAGATCGAATTTCATTGATAAACGAATGCATTCATTCCGGAGTGGAAGGTGTGTTCTTGTAAATGACACCGATCCTCCCACGTAGGGTATGGCCAGCTCATGTTTTAGGTAAGAAATAACTTTGTACGACAATTAATAAGTTTTGCTCTTTCGCAAATTTCAATTGATCCTTTTTCCTTCAGACAAGCGTTCTAATTGTTCCGCCCACTACGGTTGCATTGTTTAGCAATTGTTTAGGTTATAGCTCGGTAAACACTTGACAAAAGTAATGAATCTTCGAATAAATATTTCGAACGTTAAATCGGGAAAAATATAATACAACAATGTTGAGCCAGAGTAACGTCGATATTCAAAAATAAAGTACATACATTCATTCGTGCTCCAATTCAGTAAGTGTAAAATTTTTCTTTTGTCATTTTTTTATTAGTTAATTCATTGGTCTATTATTGTTTTCGAATCTCTTGACAAGTATGGACGAAAAATGTAGTAAACTTTTTAACTACGATTTGACAATAAATGCTGAGTTAGATGTAATAAACGCCGTTAAAAAATTATTACAATTTTCTTTGCACAGTCACTGATGACCAGATGGTAGTTTGTTTTTTTTATATGCCTAAACTTTTTTTTTTTTTCATAGCAATGTCGACGAGTATGGATTTGAGAGGCCTAGAACTTTCGACTATGAGACCTATGAAGATTTTATGTCCGAATACTTGAAGGTTTTGGCGAAGAGAGCAAAAAAATGGGCTGAACTAATTGGCGAAGGAAAGTCGTTGCAGCATAGCATAACTATTAAACGATATGTACGTAAAGGCATTCCAGGAGAGCACAGGGGAATGGTGAGTTTGCAGTATCATTTTATTGGCTTTCATAAAAAACTTTAGCTACGGTGTTCATTGCTAGGAGCAAAATATTTAAGCAGCTTGGAATATCTAGTCCGTTGTACTAAGATTGAAAATAGAAATGGTAAATCTGATGGTTAAAAGAAAAAAAAATGCTTCATTGACTTTTGAAATTAAAAGGTATGGCTGGCTGTGAGCGGAGGCGAAGAATTGCGAAATGCCTCTCCCAATCTCTACCAGAGACTATTGGAGGGTCCTCACAACTGCCAGGTTGCCGACATCATCAAAACCGATCTGCCACGCACTTTTCCAGACAATATATTCTTCAATAACACAGAAAATCATCAACACCAGTTGTACAACGTTCTACTAGCTTTTGCGCACCAAAACGAAACTGTTGGCTATTGTCAAGTAAGAAGTATTGTCAATCATTATATTCTGTATATATTCTGTAAACGTTCTTCACTAATTTTTTATTATTGATCCTCAGGGACTGAACTACATTGCAGGATTATTACTATTAGTAACAAAAAGCGAAGAAACTGCATTTTGGCTTTTAAAAACGTTGATCGAAAAAATTTTGCCGGATTATTATACACCAACGATGGATGGTTTGCTCACTGATATAGACGTGCTCGCCGAGCTAGTCAGGTAAATCAAATGTAGTAGAAAATGTAGACATATATATTTTTTTCAATCTTTCTGTCAATGTACTGTTTTCATTATTTTTTATATCTGTTCTGCTTCTACAGATTAAAAATACCGGATGTCCACGAGCATGTAACGAACTTAGGTTTACCTTGGGCAGTAACAACGACCAAATGGTTCGTGTGCCTGTTCGCCGAAGTATTACCCATAGAGGTGCGTAAATTTTTATAAAATGTTATAAAATACCTAAAAACTGTACGGTAATCACGTTGAAATTTTTTTTTTTAATTGTTCGTCACCGTTTATAACAGACTACTTTGCGAATATGGGATTGCCTCTTCTACGAAGGTAGCAAAATAATATTTCGTGTTGCGTTGACGCTCATCAAGAGGAACAAGGAAAATCTAATTTCCTGTCAGGACTTTGCCCTACTTGCAGAATGTTTCAAGGAGATAACGAAGGACAGCATTGTTTTGCAATGCCACGACTTTATGCAGGTACAAAGACCTTCCAATTTCATAAATAATGTGTTTAGTGTAAACAACGACCTATTTTAAAAAAAAGCTTTTATCTTTCCAGAGCATTTTTAAGGTACCTGGCTCAATGCCCGGGAGCACGATAGCAAAATTACGCGCGAAAGTAACGCAAGACAGAATCAATCAGAAAAACGCCAAGCTGGAAAGGTAGTACAATGATTGAAAAACGATACGTACCACCGTCGTGCTCTAGTCAATATATGGCATAAAAAAATGCGATTCTTCATAAACCGATAAAAAAAAACAAACGAAAACTCAATTAATCACGTCCGTGTATGTAATATACACTACTAATAATGTACATTTTCTTACATAAGCAATTTTTCCACGATTATTATAATTATTATTATTATGTAATGTTGAATTGTACAGTGAAATAATTTGGGATTACGATATTGATACTCACAGTTTGTAACGATCGTCGATGTTCAACTGTTCGATTGTTAGAATCGAAAGTTTCTCAAAAAGTTTTATTGTCATTTTAAAATGAAGAAAAAAAAAAAGCCGAGAACAAACAAAAGAAAATAATCGATCAAAAGGGGGGGGGGGGGGGACAATGAGATTAGAGACAAGCAGGATAAATATCGCGTGATCTATTTATTGTAACTAAATAGAGTTAAGCATCTAGGCCGGTACGAGAAAAATAGCCCCGCTTATTTATAGACAATTATGTACATTGAAATTTGTTTCTTACAGCAACGAAATTTATTCGTTGTAATTAAATATAGATGAAATCCCTACAGTAATAATCTTTTGTTTTTCTTTAATTTGAAGATGACTTTTCCAGTAGATCTTTAGCTTCATTGATTTTAGCAGCTAGATACGGTGAGCCACCTCGATCCGGATGATTGGCCGACATGACTTTTTTGAATTGTTCTTTTACTTTAAGTTTGTTGGCTGTCGGTGACACACCCAGTATCAGACTCGCCTCGCGCTTGTTCATCGTTGGCTCGAAGCCTCCCTTGTAGTATTTACTGTTTGCCAGAGACTGAAAAAAAAACGTTCTTAGTCAATGTTCGCACGGTTTAATCATTGTCACAAAAATATACTTGGTGAAAATTCGTGTTTACCTGAGAATCTAGTTTGGGCATAGTTTTGAGGGCTTCGGCCATTTTTTGCGTCAAGGTCGGCATCGTTCGGAGTATATATCGGCCGCCGAAGCCGACAATAGCGATGCCAATACCCGCGACTACCGCAGTACTTGCCTGAAAATATATTCACGAATTACTAGTCCGTAACCTCAAAAAAATTAACCTCAAAACAGTCGAACGATGCACTTCTACATCATAAGTTAGCAATGACATTCGTTCGAAACTTAATAGATAGTGGATGAAAACTTTTGTCATTGCTGTTTCATCGCCGTAATTAAAATCGTTGATTAATTATTTTGTTTCCGCAATTTCGACACTCCGTTTCTATTCGTCTACCTTTTCGAATAACAAATTCATTTCCGTCGTTTCGCGGGAAACAATGACATTCGACGAATTAACGCACAATTCTGTTGTTTTTATCAGATAAACGAACTGTGGGAAAGGAAATATCTTTCACTTACCATTTTTATTTATAAAGTCCTAAAGAAATAACGTAGATTTTGAGTATCACGTTGGTCGAAACGTTAACTGTTGATTGCACCGCGATTTCGTCATGTGTGGCCTTCGATGAAGTCGCCAAAGTTACACACATCGTGCACACACACACACACTCGCGTTACGACGCGAGTAACTCGTGTGGGCGTCTTCGCGAAAGTCAGGTGCAGTATATATGCGAGTTACCTAATAAAAATGTCTATCGTCAACTTGCATCTATAGTTTACGCGTAACAATTCGTTGTTATAAATAAGCGTCTTTCTAGCCAAAGGGGTGAGTAAAATTTTCAGAGCAGTAAGGAGCGTTGAAAGGGGATTACCCTCTTCGCCCCGGGGGAACCGGCGTGAATAGACTAGCTGTCGCGGTCTCGCGCGCGTTCCGACGCGATTGCGGGAGTGAGATAGTCTCCGAGGTACATCGGAGGAGATCCAAGCAACGCACAAAACGCCTCTCGATTGTCTTGTCAAAAAAGCCGGTTAAACGCTAAATTCACAAGAGCGCACACGTTCGTCTATCAATCGTCGTGCAAAAATTCGTTACAATTGACAAAAAATATTTTGCGTAACGAAGGCGTACAAAAGAAAATAGAAAAAATATATATATAAAATAATCGAACATGGGAGTGCAGGACGCTCTAAGCTATGTTTTATTCACGAACCCGATCAGTACTACGGCTGGATCATATGCGAAAACTGCAGCCTCAGCTGTGAGTAATCCATCGATACGAAGTTTCTTCACGATTTTGTTGTATGTTTTTCGATGATAAATCAGCGCGACGATCTCGTCCGAGAGATATCGACGACGACAATACGACTGAACACAGCATGTCGATAATTGTGCATTAACGCGCACGTAATTTATTAATTGTATTTTGTACTTGTCCTTCGCGTTTAACCTTTTTCATCGAATGAATTTCGTTTGCATATCGGTCGAACATAGATTAGCGAGTGACGAAGATCGCCGGCATCTCCCGGCCGCGGAAAATAGGCTTTTTCATTGTACAGGCTTATTCGTTGTATTGGAAAATTTCATTGTTATCCATTGATAAGTTGTGCCGGTGGGAAATTGCTCTACAGGTTGTCAATTACGCCGGACTGAGTCCAAGAGTCGAGTACAAAATGGTAGCCCCGGAGCCGCTCTGGAAATTAGCAGTTAATTCAGGCCCTTACGTCAGACTCGCAGCACTCAGCGGAGCTAGTGCAGTAATCCTCGGCGCAATTGGCTCGCACAGTAAGCTGGACACTCTATTTAATGTCTTGATTAACATCCTTTCAAAAGTTGTAGCCATTATTTTATTTGTTACTGTTAATGGTACGTGCAATGTTTCAGGAAAGTATCCGGAGGACAAAGGTCTCGAACAGAAGCAGGTGTTCGAAACTGCTAGTCGTTATCATTTTTTTCATGCTCTGGCGATGATGGGTCTGCCATTTTGCAGGGCTCCGCTACTGGTAAGAGCTTAAATTTTGCTCAAAATGTTTTTTTTTTTCAACAAAGACTTCATAAGAAGCATGCGAGAATAATTGCCAGGAGCACATTGCTCCTTCCTAATAAGTCCCTGAAGATATCCGCATAATACTAAATTTCATCAAGTTATAACGGCTATGTTGTGTATCGCATGTACTTTGCTAGGGGAAGTTCAATTAAAGAATAACATTCTATGAATGAACAATTTTTTTTTTTCTCCAAAAACAGTGCATAGACAGAAACTTGCCAAAGATTAAATTTGATGTTGAAGATGTCTTCAGGGTTATTTCCATATAAAGGGTTCATAGCTTCATTCGCCAAGAACTTGAATCAGATGATTTTTGTTCCTTCAAAGGGCATTATTCATTTCCCATGGGTACAATATTGATTGATTATTCAAAGTTTGTAGAGAGTTTCATTATTTTGATAAGTCACATGACCAGGCCAAACGACTGAAAATTTTGTAACACAATTAACGTTTGAGTGGAATGAGAAGCCGAAATTGCACACAAATTTTTAAATTTAACTCTTATTGCATAGATCGATTTTTGGTATTATATTCCAAGATTTGATAAAGTAGATTGGTTGATCCTTTGGTTGTACTCATTTTCAATATTTATATCAGAATTAATTACAAGTTAATCTCTGTTATGTCTTTTACGGTAAACACATAAGAAATATTATGTGTCATGTAACTAAAGAATTCAATTATTTGTTCTTCAATTTCGTTTATAAAATGTATCTTTTTTCATTCCTGATCTTGGAAAATCTTTTCATACCCTGATGCTTAGCGATACGAATTTTTCTCGTCGCGGTAGCAATTCGTTGCGGCGGGGATGCAGCCTCCCTGTTAATCAATGTACGAACGAGAAATGACAAATTTGTCTTCATTTTAGGCAGCAACATTTATGATGTCCGGTACGCTTCTGTTCTGTGGAACTTGTTACTATTACGCATTCACCGGTGACAAGCGTTTCAGCAGGCTAACGCCGATGGGCGGAACGTGCTTGATCTTGGGCTGGTTGGCGATGTGCATTTAAAACCTCGTGTGACGCATCCACACGACGAATCTTCACTCCAATCTTGTGACACAATTTTTTGTTTTCAATCAACAACAACAAAAAACCCCTTCGACTACAGTTTATATTTGTAAAAAAAAAAATCTTAGAAAAAAAGAGATGTATTCTGTTGTACAACGAGACACTGATGGTCTCTAATAAACGATAATTGTTGGGATTTTAATCATCGATTTTTACAAAATGTTCGAAAAATATTTTTGATTTTTTTTTTTTTTTTTTTTTTTTTTTTTATCTTATGCCGATGTTTATTGAGAAAGGAAATTCAAGGAGAACAGAAGTATTTTAATCAATTAAAATGAACTTCATTTATGCCTAGCTGATCCATATAAATATAACTTTCGTTTAATAATAATTCCAGAAGGTTTTGGGGAATCGTATCCTTGAACCGTTTTACACGTTAATCCGATGCATACCTACGATATTTAATTTTAATTTTTTCGTTTCTTCTTCGTTACTTAAATTTTTTAATCGGTATTTTTCTTGCATCCACTGAAGTCGCGATCATAATTCTGTTTGTTTTTTATCGATGCGCTCCCGTTGCAGAATATCGTAGATTTTTTTAAGTATGCACTTTCTCACCAATCGTGGCTCTTTATCACGTGGTTCCAGAACACAGATAAGAAAAATAATGCTATATCCCGTTTTATAATGGCTATACGAATAACATATTAACTATAAACATTTTGCCGGATGAATTGACGCGAACACTCGCGAATCATCGCCAGACCAAAACATATGAATACAATAGTTTTTGAACGCGTTGATGGATATAAATGGCACAACGAAACGAGAGCCACTCTAAACAGAAATTCGACTACGATCGCGTCAAAACTATTCACACACCCGTCCCCGCCGAAGGCGCCAACAAATCGACCTCGACTTCTTTTTTTTTTATTTCAATTACCCCTAACAACTAGTTTGGCAAGCAAGGTCTCCTTAATTATAAATATCTACCGACTGCAAACGAAAATGTAATCGGATTCAAACACCGATTCGAACTGATTGAGTGTCGAGGAAAAAAAACAAACGATAAAGAAAAAATATATATATAACAAACAATTGCAATAATGTAATAAGCTTCGCGTTACGAAGGCTAACAGTATTATTCAGTATTTTCGTCTTATAACGAATGAAACACATGTTGTATTTGAACCGCCGAACTGTATCGACCCCGGTGTCGTGGTGTTTTGTTTCTTCCCCGTTTCGACAATGTGGAAGATGAAGTTAAGAGTTCACGAGTTTCAAAGGACACAAGTATCATGACGAGGGGAACAACGACGACGACGTTAGGACACGGTCTGGCGATGCTCGCAGCGGCTTTAAAAAAAAAAAAACAACGCAGCTAAGTAAATTAAACGATTGGCCCTATATCTCACCTACGAAGAGAGAAATATTAAACAATCATAATTGGTGATAGATAATCGTCTTAAAATTATATATTACTATCGACTATGTATGTATAGAGAGGTGTTTGCACGTTGAGTTCGTTAACAGCGAGAGCTTTTCTTCCAGAGCTCCCGAAGATCGAACAGCGAACACGAGAGATCGTTTACACAAAAAAAAAAAAAAAAAACCCAAGTAAACACAGAAACAAAAAAAAAACTTAAAGAATGAAAATGAACGGATGACTGTCGACGAATAAATTCCACGAACGTGACACACGCGATTTTTGTTTTTTTTTCGTTTTTGTTTTGTTTTATGTATACTTTCTACGGGACGTGAACTTTCTTAATCTACTATGAAAATTCAATGGTGCTTATTCTTGAAATTTAGCACAGGTTTTCCGTTTAATATCTCGTGCTCGGATTTTTTTTTTCCTCTGACGATTGGCAGAGGCGACAGATGATAAATGAATTCAATGACGACGATTACGACGACGAAGACGAGGTCGACGACGGTGATAGATGATGCACGCTGATCACGAGACGCACCACTGATATAAAACTTCACTTATACCTAGCAAAACGTCTTTTCGATTTTTTTCTTTTTTTTTTTCTTCTAGTTATAATTCCGTTAGTATCAGTGCTTCGTAGCGGTATGATTCTTGTTACTATTATCGTTATTCATTTATCATTATCAATATAATATAAAGTATTTATATAGACTTGCGTATATCAAACTATTTCGAGATAACTATTCATATTTACAGCTTCTGGTTGTTTGTTGTTGTTGTTATTTTTTTCGTATTTTTGTGTTTCACCGTTATTTTTACTTTTCTCTCTGTTTATTATCGCAATACACCGAAGAAGATAAAAGCCTTTGAAGCCGATGCTAAGCCCCTCCCCCGTAATTCGGAGCGCGAAACAACACGGGGAAGAATAACGGGCGAGCCTCTGATGTTTTTTGCTTCTCTCCGTTGTTTGTTTGTTTTTTTTTCTTTCTTCGTTCACTCAGTCTGGTAAAATGTATATCACAATCCAAATTCGGTAGGATACACGTATAAAAATAAACACCAAACTGGAATTTATTTGCGATTAAATTGACGAAGAGGAAAAAACAAAAGAAAACGATAGTGAAGATAACGAAATTGAAGATTGGTATAAGAAAAAAAAAAGAATCGAAAATCCAGTTTGAAGAAAGCAATGATATGAGAAGTAAATAGTATCGTTGTTTTTCGTTATTATTTTTAGTTTGCTCGAATGAGTTTTTTTTGTTGCAAATTACGCGTGACCGGTGGAATTTCAGCGTTGGATCTCTTGCAGTTTGTTTCTCATCGAGGAGCACTCGACCTCGGGAGAGGGACGAGGCGTTTTTCCTTTTTTTGTTTCTTGTTTTTTGATGATAGAGAAATAAGAAAAAGAAGAAAATAAGATGAAAACACAGGAGATAAAAGCCGATCTTTTTCTTTTGTCCATCCATCTGTTTCTAGGACAGATGGAAAGAGTGTTGGCCCTCTTGCGCGGCTATTCTCAACTTTTCGCGCATTATTTCCAAAGTTGTGTAGTCCGGCAGTTTAAGGTAGTTGACGCAAGTCATCACAGACGGTAGAAAATCGTCCGTCTTCATAGATGGATCGAAGGTTTTACGTACTATCGTTAGAGGCGGAGTTAAGCTTTTGAAACCTGCCAGAAACAAAAAAAATTGTTTGAATTCAATTTTTCGGTAATACAAAAAACATAATACAATTTTTTCAAAAAATTACTCACCCCCGACGGGCAAACGCGGTGATCCCGTTACGAACTGTATGAACTGCCTCTGTTCCTCGCCGTCATATTCCGACATGACTTCGAACAGGAAACGTATCGCTCGAGAATCGGGAGTGTAGCCGTGATCGGTTCGACAACATTCCAACAACGTCTTGACGTCCCACTGGCCACCGGCCTGTGCATGTCCACAAAATACTGCTTCAAGCTCCTCCGGGAAAAACAGTCGCAGTTGGCCAGGGGGAAACACGGATTCGAAGCCCTCGCGGAACGCATCCATCTGACGGAATACTCCTTCGTAGAGGAACCAATGAATCACCAGCTGCAAAACAATAAAAAAACGAAACACGTTAATGGTGCACGTACATTTGAGCAAAAACCTTCGTTAAAATAAATAAGCCATCAGCGTCAAGGGATTACGTGCATTCACCTTAATTTTACAATTCGTTTTTTTTTTACCTTTATGTACTGATCCAGATTGTGTATGGTGACTGGAACCTCGCTTCCGCCTTTCCTCAGTTCGATGTTCTCATATCCCGGTAACTCGAAGACGAGTCCGAGATCGACGATCGAACAGCCATCCAAATCGAGGGACTCGATCAATTGGTTTCTCTCGGCTTGTCTCAAAGTCTGATCGCGATCCAGCGCTTCTTTCCTTCGTACGATCTCTTGGAGCTTTCCGAGACTTCGATAGACATCGGGACACACCCAAGCGAGATCGGATATCGTCAGTGATTGCTCCTCTCCCAGTAACCAGCGATAGAACGTTAGACTGAACGGTAAATCGATCTGATAAATGAAACAAAACGGACATAAGATTAAAATTAACATACGATGATGGAATATTACCGAAATATATGCGGTATGGAAATGGATCGCATTTGAACTTACCATTCTCGAATCGTATATTGCTTTCGCCATGAACTTTCCGAGAAACTTGAATTTCGTCTTGAGCTTTGCAAGATGCGAAACTTTCGTGTTCCACGGTATCGGAGTCGTGAAGAGGCCGTGCGGCGAGTTTACATAACCCGTGTCCGATGGACTCGAACTACCGTGCCACAGCTCGAGATCGGCGCGTTGCAGCTCCCTGGATACGAGGGCATAGAACTCCAATGTAGGACCAAGTCCAGTACCAACCTGTCGAGATAAACAATTGTATCGTGATAAATGTTCAATTACATCGCGTCGATGCCGAAAGGAGCAAACCCCTCTGTAAAACAACTTGGCTAATGCTGATCGATCTCATTGAAAAATTTACGAGATAGATACAGTTTGTTATTTACCTCGTTAATATATTGCACTTCAAGTAGAGCTTTGCTCGACGCCAAATCCTGAATAACTTGCTCGGCCTGTTTGAGTATGTCCGTTCTCGATATAGTACGTTTTCTTCTTTCCAGACGAGGTGTAACGCGCTCCTGACTGTCCGAGCCGGACAGTTCCGGTGCGGAGTCGAGAAGTCGTTGCAGGGCTCTGTCACGATCGAACGATGTTGCGTACAGCAGCAGTTGTCTCGTTTCGAACGGGAATAAGAATGGACTGAAAACAATAACGAGTCGATGGTCAGTTGTACGTGTCGAAATTCTTAAATTATTTCTGCAAGATCCGTGGAGTTGCAGTCATTATTATAATTAAGGGGAAGTGAAACCACCCCGAAGGTAAAACAGTTAAGAATTTTTCAGGTTGAAATCATTGCATACGGTTTACCATTTTTCTCGAAAGTGCATTGCTAAAATGCAATGAAACTTTCAGAATAGGTGTAGAATGCACAAACGTAATCTTTCGTTTTCGAGTTTTCTTTTAAATCGAAAGAAAAAATTACAATGTGATCACCACGGGAAATCTGTAATTAGCAAAATTGTACTATATTCTCTTAACTGTACCAATGATCGAAATAACGAGAACGGAAAACTCGGCGATTGGAAAAACACGATTTGGTGTGGGTGAGATCACATTTCGTTATGAGAATAGCGTAAAAAGTGGAAAATGTGAACGCGACGATGATCACCGGTAAATAAATAGATTTTTTACACAAAATGGCGGCACCAAACTTGCTTACAAAGATGGTAATTGCACTACAATTTTTTCGTTCGATTTCAGGAAAAAATCGAGAATGAAAGACCTGCACATTCTACGGCTATTCTGAAAGTTTCATTACATTTTATCGACGCATTTTCGAGAGAAGTGGTAAACCGCATGTGACTATTTCAACTAGAAAATTCTTATTTTACCTTTGGGGAGGTTTCACTTCACCTTAACACCGCACGGGTACGAGGAAAAAAAAATCAAAGCTGAAACTCACCAAACAGTAGCGATTTGCTGTAGCCACGACGGTAAATTTCCCGTCATGATGACAAGTGGATCCTGTAGTTGTCGGTTCGCTTTGGCGGCAATCTTATTGTTGATAAAATCTTGGGCGGTAAGCAGTGTACCGCTCTTGAGATGTGGAAAGAGTACGCCCCAGTGTCGATTGAGGGCGTGCAGAAGACGCAGAAGGCATAGGCCATCGAGCGAAGCGTCGGAAATCGTGACCGACGGAAGATTAGGTGATAGATAGGGAGAGAGAGGACAGCGCGGCGGCGGTACAGCTCCTTCGAGCCACAGGCTATCCTCTTTCCTCTTGGAGCTTATCTTTGTACTTTTTCCTTTTCCTTTGCGACTGCTGCCCTGGGAGCTCGAACCGGGTTTCGGTGACGTCGTGGCCTCCTCCTCGGGCACCGGTCTGTAGTAAATCGTGTGGGTCTGGACCCAAACGGCGTCGTGCCCCAGAGGGGGTTCGCTGTCGGCCTCGGCCTCCGAATGATCGAGTCCCGAGCAGCCGAATTGTCGAACCGCTTGATAGACCGTCATATTGAAAGGCAAAACTTCGTCGCCGATTAAAAACTGCAACTTGTGCTTGGCGGCCTGACTTATGACGACAGCGGCGAGAGTATCGTCGATATCATCCTCGCTGTTGTCGTCGTCGCTGACCATGGACTCGGCATCTCTTATCCTACCGTAGCCGCGCACCATCAAGTAACGCTCGATCGCCTGTACCAGAGCCAACGGATCGATCTTTACGGTACCGCCCTTCCATTGCTTCAAATTGTTGCAATCGGGATGTCGTTGCAAATTGCACTTGAGCTGATGGGTGTTGAAGAATTTCAGAGCGCTCGTACCGCCGCGTCCAGCACCAGAGCCCGCTGGTAAATCGTGAACCTTAACCGGAAATTGTTCCAATTGGGCGACGCAGCTGTTCAATTTTGCAACGAGAGCCCCGAAAGCTCCGGGATTCCCGTCACCCACGTGATTCGTTAGGCCAACGTTCTCCTGTTGCATCGTCGACTCTGCGAATAATTTCCAGAACATTCGCAGACGATCGTAACGATTGCCCGGTGCGTCGGTCGTCGTCAGATAATTCAATAGGGCCTTTATCAGACCGCTGTAATTCATCTCGAACGGCGATATGTCGCTCTCGAGAACGATGTGGCGCAGTTCGGTTAAAGCTGATAACATCTCGTCGAGCTCGTTCGACTGAAGCCTCTGAATCGCCGCTGTGAGTCGCGTGAGGACCGTGAGTGCCGGATGCGTGCACGGTGCGTCGTCCTGGTATCTCGACAAAAATTGTGCGGCTTGCTCGCGCACCCAACCTTTAGCTTTGTCACGATTACCACCGGTCAGACTCGGATTGCTCGGAGGCTTCGCGAGACTCGTCGATGAACTCGAGTCGCGCTTGTCGCTTGCTGCCGATGACGACGACGATTTTCTGCCCCAACGGGCAGGATTCAAGTTGCCGAGGAACCGGCTATTCTTCGGCGTGAAACCCGTGAATAAGGATTCAGGCTGCTGGGCCTGTTGAGGCGTCGCGCTTCCTAGACGCGAGAAGCGACCTTTCTTGTTTTGACGCTTCCTTTTCAGAACATCTCCGATTCTTCTGACGAGAGACAGGATACATTGTTAGCTATGAGTAAACTGGAATTTTGTTTTTTCGTTCAGTACTTAAGGATATTTAGACCAAAACTGGTTTTTGTTCGACCGTTATAAAACACTTATAATACTTCGCAGGCAAAGACAACTGAAACGTTCGAAATTTTTTAAGATTTTTCGATCAGGGTATTTTTTGTTAATGCGCGTACAAAGCGACATAAGGCACCGTGTAAACGTTTCGAGAACCGATCAGTAACGGCAGAACATAGCAATTTTCTCCGCCGATTTCAGTTAAATTCGAATAAAAAACCTACCACACCGAAGGGCACACTAATAGATAGATTGTGTCCAAATTTCAAGGAGATGCCCGATTTAGTTTGCAAGATAAATTCAATAAACGAAAGACTCTCTCTTTGTCAAGCTGCTTGTTTTGCCTGCGTTTCTCACTCGCACACCGACAAACGCGTTCAGTGGAGCTTCTCTCCCACAATTTCGGCCCAAATGTCCTTAAGTGCGTTGTTGTACTTACAGGTGGGCGTTTTGTGGTGAATTCGAATCGTCGACCGCAGTACTCAAATCGCTTCTGCTTCGGGTTTCCATTGTTGCTGCGAGACTCGGTTTCAGCTGGCTCGTGGCTATAGTGCCGAAGAGTATGTTGCCGTTTGTCGTTGGTGACGCGACCGGCGATGTCGCACTGCTCGAAGACAACGTCATCGTTGATGAGAGCGGAGTTGTGGATGGACCTGGTTGTGGACTTGGCAATGACGTACCTGAAGATAACCAAAAAAAAAAAAAGAAATTAAGTGTTTAAAATAAACATTGTCATTTTTGTTAAATTGCATATTGCCATCCGTGTATGAAATATTTTGCAAGAGATTTCTTAAATCCACCACGAGTGGTAATCGAATACCCTGAAAAAAGCGACTCACCAGAAGGGCACTTGGGTGGTGAAACACCAAGAGGTATGTCGGGATCGGCAAGCTGCCTGATTTGATGCAGGACTCCCTCGCGATGAAAGTGCACTCCGAACACTTGGGGCAGTCGTTTCATCAGTATACTGCCCATTTGCAGAGCACCTATGACTATTCTGAGGTCCTGTGAGGCGAGCATTCCAGCGATGTGCGACGAAACCACTTGGTTCTTCAAAACGTCCTAATAAAAATAATTTATAAATAAAAAACTTCCGTAAAGGGATCGGAGTGAATTTCCATTCAGTAGATTTCCACTAATAATGATGCGATATCATAATGCTTGAAAGCAATGCAATTTTTTCTTACCTTGAGAAGATCCGTAGAAGCATAATAAACCATACGAAGTAGAGCTCGAAGACATTTACACTTGACAGCTGGACCCGCGGAACTACTATACACTTCGTACAGTACTGAGAATAAAGTTCTAATGAAAGAAACGAGCCACTCGTTGGTCTCGATGACCGGTGGCACCACGTCCATACTGAAAGGCGTAATTGTAATATCTTAGTTTCAAGCCCACAGGAAAAATTCTTAAAGAACAGGCTTTTTATTCGATTTATTGGCCTACCTCGAAGAACACGTTGGGCTCTTGCCCTCGGCAGGGTGGGCATTAACTCTGCGGAAGATACTTCTCGCCATACCGATGTCTTCGTTTATTTGCTTCATCACAGTAAGATCTATCGTGTAAGTTCGTCCTAACGTCGAGAGACAAATCTCATCTTCGCCATTTTGGAAGGCCATCTGAATAATGGATAACAATATATAAAAACGATCCGATTCAACTAATTATTTTTATAAAACCCTGGATTCATTACATCTGGTCAATGTATTACTTTGGAACAGTATTTTTTTCGATATATTTGTTGTGTAATTTAAATAATTTCGATATCGAATATAATTTTTTGGTAAATTGTTGCTGTCGTGTAAAGAAAAACAAGTATGTATCGTAACTGAATTATTTACCTCGATAATCCTGGAGTCAATGGTGCTAAAGGGATGACAGCAGTGTCTCTCGTCCCGCCATTCCCAGTGGACAGTTTCCTGCTGATTGCTCGTTCTCTCCAGTAGACTATTTACACTGAATATTCCATCGGTCGGCAACGGTGGCATTAATTCCTCGATGAGGCAAGTGATTTCGAACCATTCTTGCGGTGAGCGCGGTACCAATTCCACATCCTCCGTCTTAACTTCTAGAGAACCGGTGAGAAGATAGCTTAATGTGAAAGCTATATTTTGCTGAAGTAGTAATTGCGCCAAATCGGGACAACGATTCGATATCACAGAAAGCATTCGTAATACGGTTATGAAGTTGCCGATGCTGTTCACTGGCGGAGTTATCATGAGCTGGAAAAAATTGAAAAAACCAACAAATTTAAGAATCAAGTATCAAGTTGAATAGAGCGATAAATCCAGAAGAGTTGCAAAAATGTTCTGCGTATAATCCGACTTAATTAGTCGACTCACCAATTGTTGCAAGTTTTGCAAAAGCTCCGCAGTTATAATTTTGTGAAGCATCACGGGATCGTGTTGGAAACTGTCGACCAAGCGACTGAAAGCTTGACAGACACACTCAACGCTCTTCTTGTCCTGATTAGCCAATCTGCTCGTCAAGAGCACGAGACTATCAGCGACCAAATGAAAATCGTCGGGATTCAAATTTTGACAGCAATTCGCGGTGATTGTCAGAGCTGCGCGTTGAGCCGTTATGTTGAAGAAATCGACGAACTTCAGACAAGCCGAAACACCCCCCTGTTGTACAAAAAATAAATCTTACTGTTCATAAAATTCAACAATAATTCAGAAATATTCGCTGGTGCGCGACTGTTAATAAAAAATCAAAGCAACGATTGATCCACAATAATGAAAATGATAAAACATACCGCTTGCAATATAGACTTGCTGTGTCTGCGAGACAGCATAGCCAGTGCAGTTAGACACTGCTCGGCGACGTCCATGCACTCGATCGATTCTAGTTTCTGCAGGAACACGGGCACGGCGTCGACGACAACGGTCGACGATCTTGGCAGAGCCTCCATCATGTACGTCAGAGCGCGACATGCGTGTGTCATTATCACGAAATTGTGCTCGATTGCCAGAAGATTTATCAGTGCAGCGACTACTTGTTTCACTGGAAAACCTGTGAGGGTATCCTCGTTTCCCATCACGAGTATCTCGCCCATACCGATAACGGCCTGCAGCTGTTCGCCCTCGTCGTCGACGGCTTGCAAGCCAGCCAACAACTGTTGCGCTTTCGCGGCTGATAGATGAAATTAAAAAAAAAAAAATTGTGAAATATTGGACGATTTAATAACTGCTTATTATTTATTTTTTGATTCGACTCTTTAACCCTTTGAAGTATACTTTCATTTTACGTATGGAATTGAAAGTATGAAACATGAAAATCAAATACATCGGTTGGTTATTAATGCATTTTTTTTTTAATTACAAGAGGTGTATCACCTGTGATGTCACGTGCTTCAAAGGGTTGATATAGTGCTTTGATAATAGCTTATTATTTTTATTTGCTTTTTGTTTTTAATATTCGTTAATAGCTTTGTGATCAATGAATTCAAGTAAATTTTTTTAAGCCCTTACCGGAACTGGCCCCCATACTTCGATTCAGCAGGTGCTGCATTCTGGGGCCAAGAGCCCCGAACACATGCGGCGGCAGGCCTCGGGCTTCGAGGAGTGCTTGTAGCCGTCCGACCTCACCGTCATCGCTCTCGCTGTCGCCTGTAGTGCCGGACATACCAGAGGGACCTCCGCTTGCTGGATTATCACAAAAAATAATTGAATTCGTTACGATTTACTGGATCTAGATCGTTCTCGAGAAACTTTTATACACCGTTAATATCGATTGAGTTTTAAAATTACTTCGCTGGAAAGTAGTAATTGGACTTCGGTAACACTTTCGGAACGAAGACTTTGACGATATTAAGAATCCGTGAAAGTGTAGTAATGTAATAAACCCAATTTATATTTAGCTGTACTTCGCTTGCATTTGAAGTAGAAAAAAACGAAGGATGTAGATGTCTATGAGGTTTACCTGTAGCGGAAGTTGCGGTCGGCGCCGACTCCTCCTCTCCGGTCGTCGAAGTCAACTGACTTCCCGGCGCAGAGGACGATACGGAGGTCGGTGTGGTGGTACTGTTCGTTACGGAATCACTTCCCGACATCACAACCCCTCCTCCTCCGGGACCACTTTCCCCCGCTGCTTTACGGGCTCGCGACGACGAGCGATGTCTGTGTGACAATATCAATCGGTTACAATTAAAAAATATGTTCCAAGTTTTTTTTTAAATGCTATTATTTAACGTCGCATCAACTACGGTTATTAGCGACGGGACCTACTATTTTTTCTTTAGTGGGAATTGTACCACTTTGGGGGTTACTCAATATGAGGGAACGTTAACGTAGCTCCAGCGAGTGGTGTTCATTTCACCTAAACTCGAGAAATTCAGGCAAGAATTGCAAACACTTCCGGATTTTATAAAAATCTGAAAAAATTCATACTTATTATAGGCACTGAATAGACTAATTTTGCATAATAATAATTTCAAAATGTTATTAACAAATTGTTGACAAAAAATTATTCATCGAAATATGCGGTAACTCAACTTTTTTTAAATGAAAATTATTCGTTTATTTTTCGGAATGCGTATGCATTTTTTCAGATTTTTATCTTTATTTTGATTTTTGCACATTTTTCCATGTAAAAAACAAGAAAAATCAAAATAAATAAAAAAATCTGAAAAAATTCATACGTATTCCGAAAAATGAACGAATCATTTTTATTAAAAAAAAGTTGAGTTACCGCGTATTTCGATGAACAATTTTTTTTACAATTCGTTAATAACATTTTAAAATTATTATTATGCAAAATTAGTCTTTTCAGTGCCTATAATAAGTACAAATTTTTTTTCAGATTTTTATAACATCGGGAAGTGTTTGCAATTCTTGCCCGAATTTCTCAAATTTAGGTGAAATGAACACCACTCACTGGAGCTACCTTAACTGTACTTTTGGATGTCGGTAACAGTCGGTCCTCTAGGTTCGCTTCACGGCGCCGGAGCTACGTCATGTCGATTACTGGCTATAAACATTGGACGTCTAGTGACATATATATCGGCTATCGCACGATAGATGCCAGGAGCTACGTCGCGTCACAATGTTTTTCTGCCAGCAAGACTATGGCACCGGAAATCGAACCCGAGACCTCCCGATACTTTGTTCTCGAGGCTAGTACTCTAATCACGAGACCAAAGTGATCCGTATGTTCCAACTTTCTTCTCGTGCGAATAAAAAAAAAATATCTGGGTTTCGAAGTTTCGATTTTATTTGTTATCACTGCCATACCTCAGGCTAGAGCAGGTTCCCGTTGTAGTTTCTTTCTTGTGATGTTTGCCGGATGATTTGCCACCTACGGGAGCGCTACCGCTTCCGGTTATTTCCTTGGTTTGTTCGTTGCCGAGCTTGACCCGCGAGCGCAGAAGATGCTTGTGCGTTGGATGAGGGTGCGCAGGCTGGTTGGCAGCAGCGGAGGCAGACACAGAGGGGTTGACAGTGGACGTAGCTGCTGTAACGCCACTAGTGCCTGCCCCGTCATGTGCCAACGCCCCTCCTCCGCTCTCCACAGAGTTGCTAGCTGCGTTACCCACTCTGATGCTGGACTTCACACCCAAAACGTGACTACCCGTACCACCGTTCGTATAATTGTTGCCGCCACTGCCTTGAGATTTTGAACCTTCAATTAAAAAAAAATATCATTATTCATTTTTATTCGAACATACGTTCGAAGAAACCCGATGTATTTTTTTGGTTTTTGTTTTCTTCTATCCGGCACCTCGACAAGGATACGCAGACACAATTTGGCACTTTGTTTATCTACATTTGAACTTCCGTTGCTGGCACGTAATCATTTTTTGTTTATACTGTAAAGTGCTCAAGTTCCCTCAAGTGTCGATGCTTAATGTGTCCTTCATTATTGAATACGCTATTTATCCAACAGGGAACAAAAAATTGGTTTTCAAAGGAAAGGTGCGATTTGATATCTGTGTCCTCGGCATCCAGATAGAATAAACTACGACAAAAAAATTTAAACATAACATAACAGCACAGAGAGAGAAGGGCTAACGAAACGATGTTCCATAGTTTTTAATTTGCCTAATGCATTCATTTTTCGATCGATGAGGTGCGCATTCCAATTGTCCTATGTTACATTAGAAATGTCAAAAGATCGTATTAGATAATGAGTGGATTAAAATATTTGTGGACATCTCCTTTGGGGAGAGGAGGGGACTACGCAACCAATTACTAATGTAATACGTAAAGTTAAAAAATTACATCGACGACACGCCGATAATGAGATCATTCACAGAAGAGCTAAAAATTCCTCAAATCTAAATATACCAACGGCATCGCGCTTTTATCGGGACTATCTGTGTTCTGTCACTGTGTTTTATTTAACGTGAGATTCATCACGAACCGTTCAACATACTTGACACGACGAGCGTTCGTCGAAGTTAATAAGACCGTCGATGGATCAGCATTAACGCGTCGTACGGACCGAGCCCGAGTTCGTCAATGATGATGTAAACACAGTCGAAATGAGTTTCCTAATGGCTCAATACACTCCGAATGAAAAATACCTAAATACGTGTTGTCGTTAAAATTTCCGTGCGAATATTTGTGTTAAGTCAATTAATGCTTTTACCCAACGATCATTGTCTGAAAGTACTAAAAACTTTTCAGGAAAAGTTTGGTTTTTGTTTTTGTTGTCGTTGAAAATTTACATGTGATTCAAGTATGAATTTTTCTCAATTGCAAGGCTATTCTGAAGGCAACAAAAGTTCCTCAAAGGTGGTAAGGTACTTTGCAGATAAATTTGGTTTTGCTTGTAGGTGACGATGATTTTTTTTTTACAAGCTTTTCGATATGCTTCGAAAGATTGAGGATAGATAAAAAAGTGATTGAGAGGCGCGATAAAGATAATATATAGCATAGAAATTTCGCCCGCTTCTCAAAAAGAGCTTACCTTCTTGATGATAGGTTTGTGTTGATATTGGAAAAAGTGCTTTGATAGCCGAGACAAATCCTTCCAGACATTCGCTCATCCTCAGCCCTAATATGATACAGTCTTATCTATGACTTTTATTTTTATTACACTAAGCTTTTCTAAATACTACCCGCTAAAGTGATTGATTATTTGATTTTCTTTTCCGTCTTTTGATTTACATTTTAGGTAACTTTTAGAATACACGAAAAATCGGGTAATTCTTATACTGTGCGCCTCTCATCGTAAAATGAACATAGCAAACCATTGCTCGGACTCGATTACGTTAATATGATACGCCGATGTGCATCGGCACATGAATATTTATCTTTATAAATGTGTTCAACACGTTTGCGTGCAGACGGTAATAAGATTTGAAACTTTGCATCAGATGTTTGCTCGCTTTTCCATTTTATTTCAAGGAACTTCGCTGGAAGAACACAACGACGGAAATCGGAAGCCCGTAATGTTCCCTGTTTATGCAGGGAAAGTACGTTCTTCATGATTGTAGTAATGAGTATTCTTTAGAGTATTCTTCAGAGTATTCTTTACTCTGACGTCTGACGAATTTCTCCGAGTTATCGAAAATATTGGAATGCATAAATTACTGTTTGTATAATGTAGGATTGTGAAGTTTTGTTCATAAGGTTATTCCGATCAAATTAATAACCCTTCTTTCAGCCGCTAGATCTAACGTTGCTATCGAACAATAATTTCCTTCTTTCTCTTATTTTTTTCCACACGATCGGCGAAGATCGAAATTTTTTTTTCTAACACAGCAAGAAACAAGGAATTAAAAAAATAATCATGCACTCACCTCTTCCTCTCGATGTAGAAGGATGACTAGGATGCGCCGAGGTTGTTAATGATGCCAAGTTTGTATGTGACGTCGATGATTTTCTGCTATTGTAACCGCTCGTTAATGAAACGTCGAAGTTGCTCGTTGATCTTTGCACCGAGCTTTGCGAATTTTGTGGTGTTCGCGAACGTGTGCGCGACGCAACGCAATCTACCGGTGCGGAATTATGATCGATCAAGCTTGATCTAGCTGAACCACGTATTTTTGTACTTCCACCGTTGTGACTGTGGTTTGGCTGATGTGCTTTCTGCTGTCTCCAATCTGGTTCTGCAATTTTCGAATAATCCATTTTTAACAACCCGTTTTTTCCCCAACTTTCGATTGAACTTCGTCACTACAAGTTATTCGAATAAATTCAACCTTTCGTATGCCTGAAGGTTTTCCTTCTCCCCGATTGCCCCCCTCCACCTCCCATTTTATATCGGTACGGTTTTTTCGGTACCACGATTTACCCCCATTTCGACCGTTATACAAATGCCTCACCTGTAAACTGCCATCCCTTTATAACTCCGAGAACTTATACCTGGAGTACCTCGTTAAAGCAATTATCGAGGCTTTAATCCTTCGGTATTGACGCAAACGAGTAATAAATATCATCCAATTTATCGTAAAAGAGCTTTGTTTCTTGACGTTTTTAACGAATGCCAAGCGGGATGGATTGCCGTATTTATTGCGAAAATAGAATAACACGTTCCATCGGAGAAAATATTGAGATTATCTGACGGGTCGAATATCAGACCGGGCCGATATTTTAGCAAACAGTCGAGCATTTTTTTTTTTAGATTAGATTAAATCGTCCAGCTTACCCACTGCAGATCCTAGGCCACCGCCATGGTTTTTCCGTTCCGCCTTGGCCTTGGCCTGCTCGCCTCTGGAAGAAGAATCAACGGAGCGTCTGTGGGTCGGTGGGTTGTAGACTTCGGATTGTTGTGGATCCCCTATTGCCTGTCTACGTCGTTTCTCGCCTAGCGTTACTGCTACGGAGCCTGTATTCTGTCGCTTTCTGTAACTTGTGCTTCCACTGCCGCTGCCCTTCCCCCTTAGCTGCTTAGAGGTGTCTGTTGAAGCACTGGCCTTCTCTACAGACCCCCCGGACGACGACTGATCTTGTTGATCTGCCATAGATTAATCGACGCATGCCACTATTCTGCCTGAAAAATTCGAAACAATCATTAATTTTAATAAATCGGTTCACACGACAATAAACTACTTGCAACAATTGCGATCGTGACTTTATCTAATGAAGGGGCAAATAAAATTGGAGCAATTTTCATATGAGTGATTATTATCGACTACCGACCATAGAGATAAAACTTGGAGTTAAAAAATAACTTTGATTGAAGATAGCTATGCAGGGAACAGAGGAATTCGTTCCGAGATTATTAACATGAAGTTGAAGCTTGGGGGTAAATAATGATTGTGTGCTGTATTGCACGATGGAAACGAACAGCTTGATATCAACGACAAAAATTCGATGATTAAACTATCTTGGAGAGTCAGAAGCACGATTGCACCAATCTGTATGCTCAGTACAAGCGGCTGTTGGATTTTAAGAAAGATAACGCGCGGACGGATACTTCAGTAATTGTGTGCAGTCGCGGTCGCGAATATGTTCCGATTTTAAGCCAGAGTGCACATGATTTTCCGAAGGTATTGGCGATATTCAAGCTTAAAGTAGTTCGACCGGTACAGTCCCGCCAAACGTGAGTTTCAGAGAAAATTTCAAACACTTCTCGATGGGATAAAAATCTGAAAAAAATCAAGTGCATGAGAGGTGTTGCACAGATTGTTTTTGTGAAATAATAATTCTAATTTGTTACTAACAAATTGAAAATAAAAATCATTATTCAAGAAATTACTCGGCAACTTAACTATTTTTCTTTCATAAAAATAGTTCGTTTATTTTTCTGAATACGTATGCATTTTTTTTTCAGAATTTTTGTAATCTTTGAAAATTACCTTTTTTCACAGCTTGAACATTGAAAAACGCGATTTTCAAAGACTACAAAAAATTCTGAAAAAATTCATAGGTATTTAGAAAAATAAACGAATCATTTTTGTGAAGGAAAATAGTTAAGCTGCTGGGTAATTTGTTGAATAATGAATTTTATCTCTAATTTGTAAATAACAAATTGAAATTGTTATTTCACAAAAACAATCTTTGCAGCACCTTCCATATACTTGATTTAAAAAAAAATGTTATCCTATCGATCGAAATTTTCTTTGAAACTCACGTTTGGCGGGACCGTACCGCTCGGACTACCTTAAAGATCATCATATCCTTTGCAACATAACAAAGTATATACAGAGCCCTCCCAGTCAACTTCATTAATATCTTCATCTTTGAAAAGTAAAAAAATGCCCAATAGAGAACCAAAGTGTTTCCTCAAAGGGTGACCTACAAAACTACATGTCTTCCAGTAAACTTGAGTAACTAATACCCTGAAAACAGAATTTATTCTTCTTTCAACATCTTGAGAGCTACTGAAATTTTTACTGAAATTACCGAATATTTACTGAATGGTTGCTTGCTGGGTTATAAATAGATGATTCAGAGAAATTGATACTTAAGAATCCTTACAAACGAGCTCGAGAGAATTTTTTTTTCACGGTAACGAGGCTGCAAGAGATGCAAATCAATATCAGCTTCAGATCAATATCATAACAGGAAATTCTGTTTAGCATAGAAATCTTGCATCATATGAATATAAGAAGATATGTGAATCTCCCATAGAACTCAGTAAATCAGATTGATTTCTGTGTCGCAAAAGTAGAGAACAGACATAGATAAGCAAAATGATTGGTCTTGATAAATCGTCGAGAGTGCAGCACCAAATATTAAAGGGAAATTTAAAAAATGTATCATTACGACAGTTTATAAATTATAATGTTATGATTATAAATTATATGTTTGGAGTAAAAATCGTCCATCATAACAAAATCTGCATCTCTCTGATGCATCTTAATAAATTAAATTGATTTCTGCGTCTAGAAAGTAGAAACCATGCATACATGAGCAAAATGATTGGACTCGATAAATCATTGAGAGTTTGGCGCTGAATATTACATGATTTTGTGGAACATGGAAGCTCGAAAAATTTATCATTCTCACAGTTTGTGTAACTTATATAAATTATATGTCCCGCAGCTTGACCTCGTGGCGATATATAGTTTCGTCAAGCGTGGCGATGTTCTTACACAACATAAAAATGTCTTCCTCCATTAACGATAGCACGTTAGGTAAGAACAGAGAAATTCCATTGAACGATAGCTCGATAGGTTATGATTCTTCGTTCTCTCTTGTAGAATAAAGTATACGCAATCCGGTGCGCCACACTAACTGTTGCTGCATCTCACAGAATAAAACAATGACAACAAAGAAGCAAAACAAAAATTTATCTCTCAGCTGTGCTCTGTTGTTGTTGGGTTGATAATTGTCAAATCCACAAATAAAAATTCGATTTTTTTTATTGTCCGCTATATTTGAAGATAAGAATTATTTTTTTAACTTTTTTTGTTTGTTGTATTAACAGAAAAATTGTATTAAGCGAATGCACTATTAGTCAAACGTATTGCATGATTCGTCATGCGATACACTAGTGTTACACAGAATTTGCAGTTCCTGTGCAAGGTCTGAAGTATCGTGCGGAAGAAACAATGAAAAACAAAAACACTTCTCTGCGTGTCTCATCAATGCCTATGGAATCATTTTTTCGTCTGTATCTCGTCCGTATTGGGACATTGTTAGGTCAGTAATTGTCAAAAAAAAATGTCAATATTTTTTGCATATCCGTTTTCTTTGAACATAAGAAAGATTTTTCACTTTTTGTATTTGTAATAACAAAAAAATTCAAGGGAATGTTCCATTAGTCAAACGCATTGCACGATTGGTCATTCGATACACTAGTGTTACACAGAATTTGTAATTCCTGTGCAAGGTCTGAAGTATGGTGCGGAAAAAAACAATGAAAAAGAAAAACACTTCTCTATCCGTCTCATCAATGGCTATGGAATAATCTTTCCGAGCAAGACCCGTCATTAATTAACGCGACAAAATTGACGAATAAAAATTTAGATTTGCAGGCTAAAACGCGACAGCACCATCCATTGTGTTGTCGCGAGTGTATGCGAATGAATCGCAGAGAATCTACAGTTCTGGTGCAACCTTTGAAGTATCTTACTGAGGGAACAATGAAAAACATAAGACAATTATCTGCTCGTCTTATCAATAAACATGGAATAACACTAACGAGCGAGTTGTACAATTACTTAAGGTAACAAAGCGACAACAAAAAAAAACAACCCAAAAGTCGTCCCTCCCGCGAGTGGAAACAGAGTGAAACCATTTTCTTATCAATTCCCCCAGGGTTCTTTTGACTTAGAGGTCACCGAGCTTCGTAACTGATTCTAGGGTCAAATGAAAAATATCTATAAACACGTTCTCAAACTCTATAATTGGTAGCTTCAGTCCGGAGAGGGAAAGCATAAAAAAATAAAACGCAAGATTTCGAGACGAAATGAGAATAATCGGATTCTCAAAAACCCGAAGCGTCGCGCATCGACAGTGTACGAACTGAACATTTCTCGTTTGTCGAAAGATAAAGTCCGAATGAAGGGGAAAAAGAGAACAAAGTGGCAGAGCGAGCGATTACGAGCGGTGCGCAGTTAATGTTTCATCTTCTTTCGATTAAATGGCCTGATACTGATAGCTCGAACTTGCCGAAGCCTCAAACATCAACAAACGCTGTCTCTAGCGTAAATATACACATTGTACATCAATCATTGTTTTGTGCATTTGACGGTACTGAGTTTTCGGCGTAGGAAATAAACAAATTCGAACAAAAAAAAAAATAAAACGATAATGCCAAACTTCGCCACCTTCTTAACGTTAGATTGAATCGCGAAATCCTCACCGAACAGCTGTACTTCACGAAAACCCTCGAACTTTCCACACGTTGGTGACAATTCGCGAGGGTCGAAGTCGGGGAGGCTCAAAACAGAGGGTTCCTTGCCTCGTGCCACTCACCGCAAGGTATATTATCACCGTGTTCAAGTAATTTTTTTGTGCCAGTTATATTGTAAGCGAACAAACGTAGGTGGAACGGAAAACACAAAGGCCCTTGCTCACAGCCCGAGCGAGATCGAGCCACCATTTGCTTGCTGCTAAAGTAATGGAGGACGAGGTTTGTGCGTCTCGCTCTCTCGCTACGGTTCCCGTATCGCTTTCGCTCTCTGACAGTCACACGCGAAGAGTTTCGCACACGCATACCCAATTTTTTTTGCTCTCTACTCTATCGTTTCTCACTCTGTCTCGCGTTAATAGTATTTTTTTTTTTATTTGTTTCCATCCAACATACCGAGAAAAAGAATGATGAGTTTTTCACTTCTCTTTACGCTTCGATAGTTCCAACAGTCGATTCGTTCGCTGTGTTAACGAATAAGAATTTATGATTTACCTGAATTTCGTAAAAACATGCTCGGTACATGTTGAGCTCTGCGAGATTCGTCCTGCGTTTCGAAGGGAGCCTCAGACTCTACGCACTCGACGAAAAAGAAAAACACACACACACACACATACACGCGCACGGTATGTATCTGCGTACACGTCCGACCAGAAGAGTCCGACGAGGAACTGTGGGCCTACGACTGGGCTCTTGCCGTTGCTCCCCTGCGAGGCTCGAGAAAACAGTTCGTGAAGCCAGCAGTAGAGCAGCACCACTCGTCGAACTTCGAAACGCACGCGTATGTTAGGATAGGACGTTATGCGCGCGTATGTACGTGTGTACGATACACATCGAACACAATGTGTCGTGTAGAGCGGCCTACAGCACAGTGGGCTATATACGTAGTAGATGAAAGTGCAACTATATGGACACGCGTACAACTGTGTTGGTAAGTACGGGGGTCTCGCAGTAGAGTGTACGATTGTGTGTGGGTGAGGCACCAGCCACCGAATCACCGGAATGCGTCGAGCTATCGGGATCGGGTTGGTTAGGATTCGGAGGCCGGGCGACGCTCCGCCCCCCTCTCGATGAGCACGGGACAAAATATAAAAAAAGAGGCACAAAACCGATAGAGAAGAAAAATACTGGCACTTGGCTAAGAGGCTTTAAGCCATAAGGAAAGAGGAGAGGTAAAATAATGAAAATAAAAAAAAATATATATATATCCGACGTCACAGGGAGGCAGCAAGAAGCCGAAGAATCGAAACAGAGCGATCATGCACTGTGTTTTAAGATCCTGCAGGGGCCCTCGGAGCTGTGCTCGATGTGATACGGTTCGACGGGGCTCTCCGGAGCTCGAAAACGAGTCTCTTACCTACGTACGATTACGAGTTTCGTAGTCAGCAGCAGCACGATCGAGGGAACAATTTCTTCGACGTCGTCGTTGCAAATCTTTTTTTCTGTATTATGTATATGTGTATCGAGAGTCACGACGTAGCACTCGTATCATTGTTTTTATCCGCCATTATCGAATAAATAAGCACCTCAACCTCTTCGAATATCTTTTAGTTCGCCACTTCATCCGAACGACTTTTGTTATTTTAACACACTATGGATGCACACAGTGCGTGCATACGTGTGAGTGTGCTGTGTGTTTGTATGACTGGTGAAGGACTGGCTGGCCTGGCTAGATTATTATGTAGGTGTCACACTGTGAGAGATATATAACTATTTCGAACGCAACACACTACGGTAGTGAAAAACCAATGCGCAAGTGCTGATGAGACGCGATACTCGCTGTTGAGTTTACTTCTAACTGGCTTATAAAATTCGTACTGCACGCTCTAGCTACGACACCACTGGTAACGATGATTTTTTTTTCTTTCAATGTGTTGCCCACTGTGCAGATCTGTGTTGGTTTTCACGTATAGGCCGCGTGCCTGACCGCTGGGTTGTCACGTCTTCAGGTGATGTCCAGTGTCATATCGAAGGCGGGAAATTCATTTTTTTTTTCCGTTCGTCGCAAGACTCAATTTCTCACGAATTGTCAAGAGGTTTTTTGTTTTAGATAATGTAGCGAATATTTATAGAGTCACACGTACAAGATATTACGCTGTTTGATAAGGAAAAAGCAAATGTATCAACAAATACAAAAACATGACAAAATAAAGTTTTTTTTTTTTCTTCAAAAACGCTTTTTTCTTTCAGTTATCGTATCAAATGTTTGCAGATTGAGAAGGTCTATTACTATATTACGCGGTTCGGTGGGAAAATATTTATCGGGGAAATGAAAAACATGGCGAAATGTTTTTTTTTTTCGTAAAAATCGCATCTCACACAGGTCGAATGCTCTTTCTTTAGGAATTATATTCGATGCTTTCAGATCAAGAATTTCCGGTAATGTACGTGGGAGTTTCATCGGAAAAAAACAGTTAGACGCAATTACGCGCAATAGGAAACTTGAATTATGTATGGATAATTCTTCTACGAGAATGGTAATTTTTAAAGTTATTTTTCATGAGCCGTGAGTAATCGTTGAGATAACAGAACTTCGACGCGGAAAGCCTTGATCAATAGGCTAATTTCGCAATGCCCAGAAGGGGAAGACAGTGGGAGAGAGACGGAGACGGAAAGTTATTCGTTTCAATAAGTTTTCCGAGGTGACAGTGGAAATTTGGCAACGCCGCTTTCGAAACAGCTGTTTGATGTAAGATCCTTTTGTCCGGTATCGGACCTTGGTTCAACGGTCTACCGATTGGTCGAAAAGCTCATTTACGAAGAGCCAATTGGTTGCCGATAATATGCACGTTGCGCTCGGGGATATTATGCTTCGCAGGCTTCGTTTGTCAAAGAGCACACCTTGTGACGCACAGAGCGCACACAACCTCGCTTAATATGATTTTTTTTTCCCCTTTCATAATCGATACGATACCATAGTTGAAAGATGACTTGACGCAGGACGAATGTGACGGTGAAGAAATAAACGTAGCTCTAACGATCGGCTTTTCGACTCACCGAAAAAGGAAGCTCCTCCCTGGATGTGGAACTCCAGTTACGCAATGCGATGCGCAAAGGGACACGTGAAAATACGAAGTGAGCTGTCAAGTCGATTGGAGTCTGTCGTCTGCTATGGCCAGCGAAATATATGTATATACATGTATATAAGACTCTACGTTCTGTTTCCCCTTCCAAAGCTCGTCGATCGAGCAGGCTGCCCGGCCACGGTCTTACATACAGGCCTTGCGTGACTCCGGCCGATATTTCGTGGTGGGGGGGTGACTCGGATATCGAAGCGGTCTCTAGTTCACTGCAACGCCAATGCGTGTCGCTGTTGTCTGCTATTTAAAGAAGAGTCACCACCCTTTCGCATATTCGACAAGACCCAAAGGCGAATTCTTACGGGATGATTGGCATCTCAGCGACGCGTTCCTATTGGTTAAAATATTGAAAATCGCAAACGCATTAAGTTTGGGCGGAGGTATGAGAATTCACTCTCGCCTGAAGAACGTGCTTGTGACATGCTCGCTACAAGTTGGAGTTTTTAACAATGAACGATACCGGCAATGATACGAAATCCTCGGAGATGCGAAACGATGACGAAACTGAAAATAAAGACAAATCGACACCTGCGAAGGATAAGCCTATCCATGAAGCTAAGAAGAAAAAACCGGTTTGTATAATTGTTCTTGGTATGGCCGGCTCAGGGAAAACAACTTTTGTACACAAGATTGTATCGACGCTATACGAGACTGGAAAACCTTATGTTATCAACCTCGATCCAGCGTGCAAGGAGGTGCCCTATCCCACGAATATAGGTGAGAAGAAAAATAAACAATAAGCATTACATCGAAACTTGTTGCTGTACATTGCATTGATCGCACTGGTGTACAATTTTTTGTTAAGATATCCGAGACACAGTGAACTACAAGGAAGTAATGAAGCAGTATCGTCTGGGACCAAACGGCGGTATAGTCACAACTCTGAATCTGTTCTCCACAAAGTTTGATAAAGTTGTTGAACTGCTGGAGAAAGCTGGCGAGGATCACGAATACGTTGTAATCGACACACCCGGACAGATAGAGATTTTTACCTGGTCAGCCAGCGGCACGATAATCACCGAAGCGCTGGCCTCGCAGTTTCCCACAATAGTCGTCTATGTATTGGATACAGTGAGGAGCGTCAGTCCTGTTACCTTCATGTCGAACATGCTCTACGCTTGCTCAATACTCTACAAAACTAAATTACCCTTCATCGTTGTCATGAACAAAGTAAGAACTGTGTTTCATTTTATTTTTTTTACCTTGGTTCTATCAGAGTTCTGTAATCTTAATCCTTTTTTGTTCATCCCGATTTTCAGACTGACATAGTAGAACATGCCTACGCTGTGGAGTGGATGCAGGACTTTGAGTCGTTCCAAGAGGCTTTAGATTCGGAGACTAGCTACATCAGCAATCTAACTCGCAGTATGGCTCTAACCCTAGACGAATTTTACTGCCATCTGCGCAGTTGCGGCGTTTCGTCGCTGACGGGCGACGGAATCATTGAATTCTTCGAATTGGTCGAAGACGCCGCTGTTGAATACGAAACGTGAGCGTGACGAAACATTTTTGTAATTTTTTTTCTCTTCGATGTTCGGGGACGATTGTGAAAACGCGAATTTCGTCGATTCCAGAGTCTACAAGAAAGATTGGGAAAGGCTGCGCGCCGAAAAAGTCCAGGAGCGCGAGAAGCGCAAAGCCCAATTGGAGGAGGCTGCCGGCAGTGGCACGGGAGTTCCACTTGTAAATTCGATTAGCAGCGGTCAGGAGATCGCGGACGTTTATCTCAAGCCGTCCGGTGACGAGTCCAGCGAGGATGAGGACGACGAAAATCCGCCGGACGATGCGGAGGAGGAAAAGGAAGAGGATTCGTTCAAGAATTTCTTGAGCAGGCACAAAGACGAGCAGGACAAACGAGCAACGAAGCAGCAGAAACACTCACTACCGGGAACCAGCAGAGACACGTGATATCGTACCGTTTTGTAAATAATTTATACCGCACCGTTAATGTTTCTGCGAATGAATAATATTACACTAGAATTTCTCGTCGATCGGTGACAAATTCCATTTTCATAGAGCCGTGCTTTCTCTTCGAGTTAAGGATATCGTTAGTAGAATCGCATGGTAAAAAAAACAAAAAAATCATTGCAAACATTTAGCATATTTTTCTTAACAAACTAGCAGGGTTTGTTCACGATCGAATAGAAATGATTTTTATGTCACTCGGTGCAAAAATGCCAGCACTTTTACCGAATTTTACGCATGCTTCGCGTGCGTAAAAATGCGTAAAATACTCGTATTCACGTCTAGTGAAATAAGGTTTTGTACGATACTGGTGCGATAAACGTTTTCTTAACTCGTGTGATTGCAACATTAGCCTTCGACTCGTGCTGCAACGTCATACTCATCAGAACAAGTTGTATCGCACTGGTATCGTAGTATACTATTAATTAGAATATTCTTCAATATCAGTAAAGAAATTCAAGAAGATGATAGCAGAGTACAAGCGATCGTAAGTTTTGTAAATAATTTATGCAACGTTTTTACAAAAAATATCTGGTATCTCTCTCTGTGGGCGAATTAATGAAATTTGATACTAGTCTCCATCATCGTCGTCGTTTTGTGGCTCATCAAAGTCCCTCATCTTGACGTCCTCCTCCTCGCCGTACTGTATCATATTGTCGATTGTCAATTTGATATCCGCTATACTCTCTTCATCCTTGATATTCAACGGGTAAAATCTAACGAGGCTGTAGTCCTCGATCAGCCGACCTAGCGCCTCGGTCAGATTTCTGTATTTGTCGTTCCAGTGATCTCTATCCATATCGGCGATCAGACTGTAGGGATCCGGCTCGAGATACTTGTCGAGCTGCTTTCGCGACGATTTCGACAATAGATCCATCTTGCTGAGAATATTTATGTGCGGCAGTTCCAAGTTAATCATAACGCTTAGAGCTGCCATAGTTCCGGAAAGGAACTTCGATGCGTCCACCATGAATTGACTGTCGACGAGGAAAACGCCACACAGACGAAAATTAAGATTTTGGAGCATAGTTATCAATTGACGCACCACGGTCATGTGCGTGTAGAGCTCGATCTGACCAGCACAATCGAAGATTATATAGTCGTCGTCTACGTCCCCCAATTGCTCCACAAGCCATGCCGAATTTTCGAGCAAATATCTGTAATTGGAAGGACATAAGTACTGATATGTAACAACGAAATTTGCCGTTTCACTTGTGATATCTCAAAAAGTGGATGGTGAACTGCTTTAAAATTCAAATGGGAATATTCCGACTGTGCCCCCTTGCCATTGATACGTTTTTTCAACAAACATAATTTACAAAGCTTTTGCAACTGTAGTTTGCAAACTGCTGCCTGGAGCAGGGCATTTTTATAAGAGTAATGTCAAACAGTTAAAAAAAAAGCACAAATATCTGAACATTTTTTTCTATACGCATTTTATATGCAAATACTTTATGCATTTCTTCACAACGTTTGAAACTTTGAATCCAAAAATGAATAAATGACCCAGCTAACATAGATTCAACCTTTGTCAAATAACTCAAGCATAGAATTTGATTGAAGCACGTTCAACTGCCTGTTGGCATTGCCGATAGTTTTTTTTAATGTAAAAAATAGTTTCAAACTCACTCCATGCAAAAAACTAGACCACCGTTTGGCCCGAATCTCAACTCGGGATCCTCCATGGCATCGTCGAGCTGTATCAATTCTCTTATGTCCACCATAGGTTCATAATCAAAATATTCCGCAGCGGGATCCAGATTGACTATATGAACGACTTTATTCTCATCAGCTGCCTGCCTTTGCATTGTTGAACAGTAGGTCGACTGGAAGAAGACAAAACAAGATCAACATAGAACAGTTCAAAAAAATGTTGAACTCTTATGAAAGAATCTGTGAGAACAGTGTAATTTACCTTGCCGCTTCCGGCCGGTCCCATCACAAGCTGCGCGTATCTCATAGTTGAAACAATTATTTAAAAAGGTCCTGAAATTTTACTCTATCGATCCTCAATTCACACACGCGGCGACACGAAAAGAAATCGAACGAATTCTCTGTTATTCGAATAGGCCGCAATGTCTTTCGACGTCATGTTTTAGGTTAGACTTTTTCGCGATAAATTCATGCCTCGAAATGCCAATGTCTTCCTGCGTGGATTATCGAAAGAACATTCCTGTCTTCATTCGAGTATCGTTCGAAGAGTGACAAACATCTCTGAGCAATTATTTATTCGCTAAAACAAAGAAACTCTTGGTGTGTACCATGTGTGTACTTCGCTCGAGGAATCTTTGCACTTCGCAAAATTCTCGGGGATCATAGAAACCCGGCATGAATCCCCGAAGCTTCACGTGTCTGGGCTCCCGCGCCGCCAGAGCATTGAATTTAATGTTGTCGACGTAAAGTGGTTGTCAACTCGCGTTCTCCATTTATCCCGGAGAATACTCGCGGAGTCGAAACAATTTAATCGACAGACTCGCGCGGTATCCCGAGAGCACGCACGGCGTCTTCGCTGTGTTCCCTCCGATGTAGTTTTCACTTGTAGTGTCATCCTCGCGACAGTTCCCGCGTACTCTCTCAACGACAGTCGCGGCTTATTAATTTGAAGGAACTTGGCCACGATTTATTGTACAATGGGAACGGTAGAGTACAGTTTGCCACCGAACGGCGGTCTCATGCCCGTAAGTAACCGAGTAGCCACCAGGTTAACGAGATTAAATGGAAAAAAAAAAATACCTTTCGCTTCCAAGCTCGATCATCGTCTCACAGCCTCGTCGCAATTAAAAAAAAAATAATTCTATCGTACTGATCGATCCGTTGCACACGTTTCAGCAAATACAAGCACTGATAGCACCTCCGGTGTCCGAAGAATCAAAGACTGCTAAGATAAAGAAGGAGAAAGAGGACAAACAACATCCGTACTTCAAGAGACCGGGCAGAGGTCACAACAGAGATTCGTGCGACGCCTGCAGGGACGGCGGAGAGCTGATATGCTGCGACAAATGTCCAGCATCTTTTCACTTGCAATGCCAGTGAGTGAAAGCCTCAGAGTCTGTTACTGATCGGGCAACATCTATGGCGAGCTCCAAATTAAAAAAAAAATTCATGTGTCTGTCACAGTGACCCACCTCTCGACCCTGCAGAGATCCCACACGGCGAATGGATGTGCCATTCGTGCAGATGCTCAGCCAAGAAAGACTCCAAAGAGAAGCCAGGAGTAGCTGCCTCCAGAAAGAGAAAAAAGAAGTCAGCATTGGAGATCCTGGCTCTCGCGGCGTCGCTAGTAAATCCGCGGGAGTTCGAGCTACCCAGGGAATTACGCTTGCCAATTACATTTCCGGGTACGGACAAGGTCGACCCCGCGTCCGGGAAGAGAGGGAGGCAGCCAGCCGCCGCCTGTAACAATGGCGAGCGGCGCCACACGAATCGTAAGATCGATGCGCTATATTTTTTTTTTTACCGTACTTTACTGAAATCTTTTGTTTCTTTCGGCGTTAAATTCTCGTAATTTATTTATTCGATAAAGGATTAATGGTCTCTCAAGTTGTTTGTAGCGTCGATCTTTGCATAGCTGCAAATTTGCTTCTGTAAACGACGAGAAGATTCGGTAAAGCTTACTCGCGCGATAGACGAACGGTAGTTGGCAAGATTGCATTCAATTTTCCTTTATTCGTTCGACTCATGCATATGCGAGCCCTTGATTGAAAGCGACGAGCTATGCCGCACGATCGTACGCATAATCGAAGCTCAAGGTTCGTCGCGGTCTGTCGTCGAGAGAACGCTTTTCAATAATTAGATAATTGATTTGTCTACAGGTAAAGGTCACTGCCTGGACAGCGGACTGATGGTGCCGCTCCCAGCCCGCCTCTGCTTCGAGTGCGGCAAGAGCTGCAAACGAGCACCACTGGTAGCGTGCGACTACTGTCCTCTATACTTTCATCAAGACTGCCTGGATCCACCTCTGACGGCCTTTCCTAGCGGCCGTTGGATGTGCCCCAATCATCCGAATCACTTCATCGATCAGAATCTCCTCAATTCCTGCAAAGCGTCGGCTCGAATGAAGCTCTGGGATCAATTCGCGACGCGCAGAATAGATCAGCACGCCGTTAAACTCGAATTTCTTCGTAAAGCGTACGCGACCAATCCTCCGTTCAGAGTTAAATTTAGCATAGGAGGACGGACGAGGGTGAAAGTACCGCACACGGTAAAATATCACTACGCCAATCCGCCGGAGCTCGATTCGTTGAACTTGTATCGAGTCAGCACAGTTATTAGACCTTATTTCAATTCCGGAGAGGAGACGAATTGCGATGAGAGGAGCGAGGACAAGGACGGCTCCGCCCTCGTGAGATTAAACGACTCGTCGAACGAACTGAAGAACGGTGAGGTGCACGATGAGTCGATGGAAAAGATGGAAATTCAACACGGCAAAGCGGCCGGCGAGAAGAGGAAGACTCGCAGTCCCAAGAAAGCTAGACACTTGAGAGAGGACGAAAGTCTGAAGATGGACAAATCTCGAGTTTATCGCGACGAGTACGCTTATAGCGTCAAGGAAGGTGTGCAGCTGCTCGAAAGGCCCGTTCTCGAGGCTCTCGCTCAACAGAGACTCGAGCAAATAATGAATCCCATGGGAGATGAATACGAGCCTGTTAACTGCGGTTTTCAGGCTCGCGCCGCCCTCTTCCCTCTCAGCCGGAAACCCGGACCTCCAGCCTTTATGGTACAGCGAACGATGACGATAGGCACTGGACCGAACTGCGACGTTCCACTCTCGAAGTACGGAAACTGCGACTGCACGTCCTCGAAGCACGCTGTCATATTTTTCGACGAGGTGAGTCTCAGTCTTCGTACATTTTTAAAGAAAAAAAAGTGTTTTTTTTAATCATAAAAAAAAATCTTTGGCTCGCAGACAACGAAACGATACGAATTGCTGAACTACAGCGAACACGGAACGATAGTCGACAACGTGCTCTACTCCTGCGACTACGCCGGTCTATCGGCGAAGCGTGGCAAAGATTCCGACGAGGGAATAGTGCCGGATCACTGGAGAACATCGGCGACTTTCAAAGCCATATCGAAGAAGGCAAAATCGCCACCGTCTACTAACGGCTCGCGGATTGTATCGTGCAAGTGCAATGTCCTCGAGCCCGAGACGGCGAATGAAGTTTACACGCAATCGGGTTGGGAGGGAAGCGCCATAGTTGCTCACGGTTCGATATTGACCTTCGGATGTCTCGTGTTCGTCTTCAGCACGGTAGATCCGTATCCGCAGGAGCATTGAACGGATCATGTAAATATTGTACATTCATTACTTTCGAGTTAAAAAGAAAACGAAAAAAATCACACGGAGATTCATCACGCGCCCTTAACTATAAGTCAATCGAAGCTGTCGATTTATACTACTGCTCTACACACACACACACACACACACACACACACACACACACACACACACACACACACACACACACACACACACACACACACACACACACACACACACACACACACACACACACACACACACACACACACACACACACACACACACACACACACACACACACACACACACACACACACACACACACACAGAGGTTTAAATAAATAACTACGCGTTCCGGCAACGGATACGCGAGTCACGCGGGTTTCTAAGTGGTCACAATGAGGATTCGGAGAGCCCGTGAAACGTAAAATCCTGTTTATTTTTTCTTCGTCGGCAATCATTATTATAGTATTTTTTCTTTAAATAATTATACTAGTATGAATACGGTAATACTTATTGTTTACAATAGGTTCGCGGTCGTTGAAGCGGTTACAACATTTTCGCTGGGCCGGGGCGGGGTAGGAGGGAGCTCAGACATTGTGCTCGTATAATTTATATACATATACACTCGTCACGGATATGTGGGGGGGGGGTCACAAAAGCGATCAGTCGAATTTCCGACGAGGGAACGATAAAAAGTTCGTTCCTAGGTTTAAAAAAAGCGGAAACAAAATCATCGTTTATCTCTTCTCTAAAATTTTTCTTGGTACTCGTTGCGCGGCTGAGTGACGCGGATGGCAGCCGACGTTGCTATCCTAACTATTATCACAGATTGATCCAAGACAGCCTCGCTCGCGGCTGCACGAGTCCGGAAACAAAACAAAAAATCCAATTCCGATAAACGGGCAGAGTTTGTTCCACGTCCCGCGCGACAAAAGTACCAGTGGTTTTTTTTTGTTCTCTCAATTTCATTGTTCTCATTCTTCTGATTTGTGCAACGAACGATATTCATTTTCTTCATTTATTTAAACAATGTCTTATAACACTTTACAAATAGCAACTGAATCATCTTTCTTTTCCTCTCTTCTTTTTTTTTTCTTTTGTTCCTTATTTACGCCTATGTTTTTTGTGTGTATATATTCTTCGCCAGAGGGTTTGGTTATTACGGGATACATTGTGTAGGGACTGAATGTTTTTTTTTTCTTTTTGTTGGAAATTTCGTTTGATCCGGTTTCACTCAACCGGCCGGGAAACGAGAGTTACGAGTCGCCGTGTCCTTGCCGTTCGCGGGCCACCGATACGTATTCGCCGAGAGGAATGCGGCGGAGCATTTTTTTGTTCATGAAAAATTCACACTCCTCCCATTCTCTCTCTCTCTCTCTCTTTTTCTCTTTCAATATCTCTGTCCATTCGAATGCATTCTACCGCGAGTTTATCGCATGTTTCGATTCTGCCAGGGACATTTCACCGTGGAAACGCGGTAAGCACGTAAAAAAAATCAGCCAGCCGCTAACAACACTTTTTCCTATGCTGTTTGGTGCTCTTCCTCAGATTAACGGTCTCGTTCGTCTGGATCGCTTGACGCTCCTTTCTCTCTTGCTTCGTGCGCAGCACTTGACGCGTTATCGCTATGAACATCTGCGGGACAGAACGAAAAGAAGACAGAAGAGTTAAGGGTTTTTTTTTTCCACACTGGCAATGTTGGTAAAAGAAGATCGGAAAAAACGACTCTTCACTCTACCTCATCGACGTTGATGTTATCCTTGGCGGATGTCTCGAAGAGCTGAATACCCATTTGCGTGGCAAAACGTTGAGCGTCCTCGGTGAGTACGACCTTCTGATTAGGGGCGTCGTTCTTGTTCCCTACCAGAACCCTATTGACTATATCGCAATTGTGCTCAATTTCGTGCAACCATCGTTTAACATTTGCAAACGAGTCGCCGCTCGTCACGTCGTAAACGACAATAACACCGTGCGTGCCCCTGTAGTACGTCGACGTTATCGTTCGGAATCTCTCCTGTCCCGCGGTGTCCCATATCTGTAGCTTAACCCTTTCCTTGTCAACCTCTATTGACCTAATTTTGAAGTCTACACCTATCGTCGTAATGTAACTTCCGTTGAACGAGTGGTCCGCGAATCTGAGCAGCAGCGAACTCTTTCCAACCCCTGAAACATCGTCAATGAAAAATCAATTTATCTAAAAATTTGAATCGTCGATTGAATTTCGAGGGATTTTCATTTGGGATAAACGGTCGCCGGAGAGCGGAGACGATTGAGAGCCACTGTCGCTATTGGGATAAAGTTCACGCGGTCTATGGTTCGGAGATCGGCGGGACTGGTAGAAAATTATATCGAGGGAAATGAATCAGACTCCTATTTCATTAGACAGAAAACCTCTTTCTGTGAGCCTCCCACTATCTCAATAGCTCGAGAACCGTTAAATCTAATCTCTCTCTTGATACGAAATTACTGATTATAACCTCTAGTTTCAAGATGGCCGACAATAATTTTTTTAACAACGATTTATCTCAATTTTGGGGCTGTAGCTGTCAAGGATAAATACCCGACAGCCGGGGCGATAATCTCCGCAACGATCAAAGAGTTTAGATGATTTTTCACGATCGTTTAAAATTCAAATCAGGGGTTAAGTTTTGTAAACACAATGAGATCTTAGTCAAACGCAAAGTGTTTACAAATCGGAGCGACAGCAACTCGTTGGAGCCACCCACAATGATATCTCTCAATTAACACGCACGGAGTAATCAAGGAAGGAGGGCGCGATGGTGTGTAAAGGAGAATGAGAATAACGATTGCGAGAGATATTTACCGCTGTCCCCGATGATTAACAGCTTGAACAAATGATCGTATTCGCGTGCCATTTTTTTTTTTTTTATTATCTCTCTCTCGCTCTCCTTCGATTATTTCGTAGCACGGAAACGACTTTGGTTGTTCGTGCACATGCACACACATACACACACACACAGAGAGAGAGAGAGGGAGAGAGAGAGAGAGAGAAAGAGCGCGCAGTCGAACGTGTATAATTCCTCTGTGTCGCGGGAGAGAAACGATGACGAGGACTGAACGATGAAGACGATTCACGAACAAGATCTCGTTGCTTGCACGAGAGTATTACAGGCCCGTTGCGATCGAACGAGCTCGTGTATCTCGTCGTTTGCGAGTCCTCCACTGTTCGTTTCGCAACCTGACGAATTCACGTCCACCACCGTTCTCCGTTCACGTTAAAATCACTTTTAGCTCGCCATATTCGCAACCACTGATATCGCCATTCATTATCGCTATTGAGGGAACGCTCTCATTGAACATGACGCCCACCGACTACGCGCACACCGACTTGTCACTTCCATGCACTCGAAGCTTGTGCACGCAACTGCTGCCTTCGCGCTGCTGTGCCGCTGCTGTTACTGACACACACCGGAACAAACCGATACACGAGAATACACCGACTGGCAGTTCTCGAGAAGAGTTCCACAAGAGAGCACTTGTTACTGTGCGAGGAATAAATTTTAAAACTCTCTCAAATACCCGACAACTGTCGATATCATCGCGGCATCGTCTCATTGGCGCTGAGCGAGATTGTTTTCTTCTTTTTTTTTTTCTTTCTTCCAAATTTTTCAACTTTACCGCGAGTGAAGGCACTGCGCGAACGAGCCCCAAGGGATCACCGACCCTGACTGACTGGAATCGCGTGCGTACTCACACACACTGTATTCAGTGCCGAAATAAATAAAAGGAATAAAATAAAAAAAAATGAAGGAACTCGAGGGGCGATTGAGTGTCCCTCGACGTTGAATCATCTCTGTCGCCCATTCGCAAAACGAGAGCGAGATCTTTCAACTCTTTTACGCATGCGTCGGACGAAACTGCGCACGCATCTCTTCGCACAGTGTGCGTGTGCGTGCGTGTGTGTTTTCTGTGTGTGTGTGTGTGTGTGTGTGTGTGTGTGTGTGTGTGTGTGTGTGTGTGTGTGTGTGTGTGTGTGTGTGTGTGTGTGTGTGTGTGTGTGTGTGTGTGTGTGTGTGTGTGTGTGTGTGTGTGTGTGTGTGTGTGTGTGTGTGTGTGTGTGTGTGTGTGTGTATTAAAATGATCTCGTCTCTTGCACACGATTTTTCGCACGAGCCAGAATCATGATAGATTCGGTAGCCTTACGAATGTCGTGAGGTTTGAAATAACCGTATAGAAAAAAAATTTTTTAAAAAATAAAAATAATATATCATGGCGTCGAAGGCCCATGTGGACAATACGGTGAATGAGAGACGGTTGCGGCCGATTTACGGTACAAGATTGTTGAATTATCGTTTGTATTTGAGCGTTAAATAAATTCAGAGAAACCCTGTCACCGGTCACTCACGACGGTACACTCGATCGTTTTGCGGAGGTTATGTAATCCGTTACGATTTCGGCTTTTTGGAATTGCAGACTGGTTGGACAATGGAAACAATAAGAAGGCACTGCAGGAGGCGGACAAGGTACTCAGGAAACAGCCGAGTAATCAGTGCGCGAGGGTCCTGAAAGCCCTGGCTCTGCTTCGCCTCGGCAAGGAGAACGAGTGCCAGGTTATCATGGACAGAGTAAGATCGGAGGTACCATGCGAAGACACAACGCTTCAGGCTATGAGTATTTGTTACAAGGAGATACACCAGCGTAAGCCAACAAACTATTCTACTCTGCGGCTATCTCTCGCAGCTCGTACGTCTCATAAATTCTTTGCCGTGTTTTTTTTGCACTCGTGTCTTGCACCCAAAGTTGGTCGTGCTAATTTTATCAAGTCGCAAGGATACACATTCACTTGCCACTGTAAATTTCTGTCTCCTAACGCATACATCGAAAATCGCGCTTTCGTTCTTGTGCAGTAAGCGCAGAAAGATATTTTTTTAAATTGCATACGAGAAAAATACTGCCGATGTGCATAAACGTGGTATGGTATTTTTTTCCACACCGGTGCGAGAAAGTGTCTTTCTGCGCACACTTGCAAAAATCAAAAAGCATGATTTTTGTGAATTTGTTCGGAAAAAATTATGTGAATGGCAGGGGGTAGAAATTGGAGTCCTCATTAGTTTGAATGTCGCATGAGCCGAAGGCTAAAGCGCAAAAAGACAGTTCTTTGCATTGTGTGCAAGAATTAATGTCCATGTGTACGAATGCTATGTGGTGTTTTTTCTTGTGCTAGTGTGAGAAAGTGCCTTTCTGCGCACACTTCTCAACAACAGAAAGGGTGATTATCGTGAATTTGTTAAGAAAAATGATGTGAATAGCAGGGGTGTAGAAACTCATCTTTGGCTCATGCGGCATTTTTATGCTCCTCAAGAACTCCCTTTCTATACCCTTGCCAAACAAATAACTATTACGACTAGATAGTCATAATAGTTACAAAAAGATTTTTGTCATAATAGTCACAAAAAGTTTTTTGTCATTGCTAAAAATACTACTGTATCGTGACGAGCTTGTCCGGGCGACAGTTATTTGGAACGGAGTATCACAGGACAGTTTTACTTATGCTATGCGCGGAGGATCATTGATTTTTTGTATATAATTTTTTATATGTAGTATATTTTTGGTAAAAATTAATAATGATTGCAAGAATATAACGAAATTATAGTCCAAGTTTGTTCCACAGCTGACAAGATAAAGGAAGTTTACGAAGCGGCTGCGAAAGCTGATCCCAACAACGAGGAACTTCTCACTCATCTCTTCATGGCCTATGTGAGACTCGGAGATTTCAAGAGACAGCAACAGACCGCTCTGGCTCTGTACAAATTGAAGCCGAAGAATCCTTACTATTTCTGGGCTGTTATGAGCATAGTCATGCAAGCCATTCAGGCAGACGACAAATTAGCTAAAGTAGTTATTCTACCTCTCGCCGAAAGAATGGTAAGAGTATTTTTCACACGAGTGCGACTTTTCGGTTATCCGACAATTGTTCGTGTCCTAATGTTGACTTTTTGTTGTTGTCTGGGATGAGCAGGTTTTAAAATTAGTGGGCGAGGGTAAATTGGAAGCTGAACAGGAGGTTCAGCTCTATGTGATGATACTGGAACTGCAAGGTAAGGATGAAGAGGTTTTAAAGGTCCTGTCGGGAACCTTGGCCTCGCGTCTCTCCTCTGTTCCGCAACGTAAAGCCATGCTTCTGCTCCAGTTGCAACGATATCCCGAAGCCGCGAGCGCCTTTAGAGAACTTATTTCGCAGGAGTGAGTATACCTCAGTATATATCATTTCATCGATGTGTCGTAAAACAAATGTTCAACGGGATAGTTTAACCCTTTATAAGTCACACCTGCATTCCCACTCTTAGGCGCTACCGTAGCCCCGCATTTCGCGTCCGTTAGTCCCGTTTCGGTACGGTTTCAGGCGGTGTGACTTTATAAAGGGTTATATGAACCAGAGCCGGGCAGAACTTGAAGTATCGGGTATTTGTTTTGTATTTTTCAAGTACGTGCTCGAAGTACACAAGTACTTTTTAGTACTTCAAGTGCCAGATATAAGTACTTTATGAGTACATGCTCGCTTTACTGATTCTCGATGAGTAGCATGACTTTTTAATAAGTATACTTTTAACGAGAATTTATTTTTTTTAACTTATAAAAAAAAAAGATAATAGACGAACAGGGATCCTTTGTTTGTGAATTTTTTTATGGATTTTTTAAATTATTGAAGCATAGCTTCACACCGACGGATTACGAAAATGTCAGTTAGCAAATTTTACAATGAGGAAGCCATGTGCAAATTACTTTGCACCTTTTTTTTAAGCATAGATGACGCTTAACGCTACAACCCTAATTGCGAAAAATACGTGAGAAGTACTCCAAGTACTTGTGACACTTTGTACCTTATACTTGAAGTATTCTTTGATACTTTGCCCAGCTCTGAAACGGATCATAAAACGATATCGATATAAGACCTTGCTTGGACCAGAGAGAACAGTCTTCTTCACCTCTGTAACGTTTATTCACAGCGTAGACAATTGGGCGTACTACAAGGATTACTTGACCTCGGCGTTGAAGCAACAAACTCCGGTGGAGTGTCTGGACTTCCTGAACGAGATCAGTACGACGAGCGCGCGTAGAGTCCGAGCTCCGCTTCTCGCTCGTTTCGAGCTACTGAAACGCGCCGGTACGAGTGAGGAACTTCGCGGTAAGCTCGATACCGTCGATCTCATGCGGCAATATTTTGTCCAATTCGGCGAGAAGGGCTGCGTCGTCGGTGATCTGAAACTGTATCTGAACGTTCTCGAGCCCTCGGAGCAGCTGGAGCTCTTACGAAAGGTAAGAACAACGATAAATTCGTAGAGACAGCCTTCTGATATTGAAATTTATATGCGCGTTCATTGGATTCGATAGATCGAGGAAGAAGTCGGCGTCGCGCCGGACCAGTTTCCCAAGTCCGCCGGCCAGATGCAAAAACACATTCACTGCGAACAGTTGCGCAGGATCTGCGGACTGCATCATTCGCCGCACGCCGATACCGAGAAACGAAGGCAATTGGCCCAGCGATTCTGCGATCTTTACGATAGCGGAAACGAGTCTTGTCCGCCGTCGGAGAGGCTACCAACGGATTTCTCACCAGCCGATTCTTACATACTTTTGGCCTCCCATCTTTTCGTGCAATTGTGGTTCGAGACGAGGGACGCGTCGCATCTGTACAAGTAGATATCTATCGACATGATTGCTCCGATCAATAAGTTCAATAGAGTTTGTATATATATATATTTTTTTTCAGAGCTATGTCACTACTTGAACGAGGCTTGACGTTCAGTCCCGCAAACTTTCATCTGAAAATAATGCTCGTACGAGTATATCTCGAAGCCGGTCTCGTCGGTGCAGCCGATCACGCTTATACGCTTCTCGAGGCTAAACAGATACAGTTGGATTCATTGGGTTACCTGCACACGCCATTATTAGCTCCTCTCGGTCACCTGTCCCGGGCTTCAACGTTACTCGATCATGCGGCAAAATTCTTCGTAGCTAATTACAAACAGGTAATTGTTGACAAATCGTCAATTCGATCGAAGTTGCAAAATTCTTCGTAGCTAATTACAAACAGGTAATTTTTGACAAATCGTCAATTCGATCGAAGTTACTGAGCTTTGTTCATATCGATTTACACAGAGCGCGGATCAGCTCACCTTCGCCTACAAGTACGGAAGTTTCGTGAAGATCCAGGAGTTCGTCGAGCTCAAGGAGAGACTCGAGAATTCGTTGCATTTCGCGATGACGACGGTCGACAAGATGCTTCTGGAATTGAGCTGGTGCGACAGTCCCACCGCGTTGTCCAACACTCTCTTAAACATGAGGGTGCAGCCACAGGAAGACACCATTCGATGGGAACTTCTGCGAGACAATCGAGATCTCGAGGTACGAAGTTTTACCATTCTTTATTTATCCATTGAGTAATTTGAACGCGGCGAGATTTTTCAACATTTGTTTTTCTATTTCGATCGAAACAGGTCGTCGTCGGCTGGGAGCCGCTGGACAAAAGCGACAGCGATCCGAGAATGCACGAGGAGACGAGATCGTGTATGCTTCGATTATTAGCGGCGCGGAGTCTAGTCCTGCGAATTCTGGCGGCAACAGCCGAGCCAGACTCGTCGTCGTTACTCACCGATCTCTCGGCCGAGCTAAAGAAGTTAAACGACGAACACGTGCCGCAGTGTCTCGAAAAGTTCAATCTCATAGGAAATGGCAGTAGCAAAACTGAGAGCGTTCTCGTGCCGCTGGACGCCGTTGCCCGATTGCGCGAAGCCCACGAGTCCGAACAATTGAGCGTTGTCGCGAGCCTCGCCGACTCACTCGCCCGATCTTCACGGCCGGATGCCGAATGCGTGGAATTTTTACGCTCCTCACCGGCTCTCAGAACTCTTCCGCTTCCCGATCCCGATATCTCGGTATCTTACAAAGAATTCTTCCTCAGAGCCTCGACGTGCGGCGAGACTCTCGCTATCGTCGGGGCCATGTGCGTAGCATGCTCGACGCAGTCGCGGCCGCGCCCTGCGAACAAGAAGAAGAACAAGAAGTGCGGCAAGGAAATCGTCTCGTTGACGCCGAACGAATCCCAGGTATGCAGCGTCAAACAAATGTTAGTTGAACAACTGTTAATCGCTCGTCAATAATCTGCTTTTGTTTTTTTTTCGTTATATCCGCAGAGTTGGCAAGAAATCGGCCGTCTGCTCGCGGATAGAATAAAGAGCATGGAAGCGAATCTGTCGGACCTCGACAAACGTACGGTCCAAACAGATCTCCCGGTTGGCGATGAGACGGCGATAATCGTAGCCGATCGGGCTCAAGACAGCCTGAGCCAAAGTTGCTGGATGCTCAAGTCGCGAGTTCAACTCACGACGAAACTACTCAACGGCCTGAGAAGCTGAAATTCCGCTATACGAAATTGTACAAATAGATCGTGCATCCGCGAGTCGAACAACGATACCGATATAGAAATGAAAATTAAGATCGGCGGTTTAATATCGATGGGAAAGTGACGAAGGAAAAAAAACGAAACAAATGACAAAGATCCTGTGTACATATTACGCTTAGCCGATTACCTATTTCGCCTACTAGCTTTGCTCGGAGTTTACTTCGATCGTTTCAACTACGAGTGTGTATCATCATCTTTCCGCGTGTTCTCTTTACCGACACTTTCCGTATTCTATTGTTACTTTTTTTCTTCCGTTGACCCTCAACTTTACTTGTTCCCGCGAACGTTTCATAGAAATTTAACGATAACGACGCAAAGTTGTATTTATCGGCAGATCCATTTTAGTTTCTCGCATCTCGACGATATATCAAATATGCAGCTCGTGCAAGTTAAAGAGTTGAAGCGATGCAATGTTCGCTTTCGAAACACTGCCAATTGAAAAGACGCGGGACGCAGGCATTCTCTCGATACTGAAGTGCATCAAACAGATTCCTCGTCGATGTTTCGTCGAGCGATTCAGCGACTACGAGCGAACGGCGATACATCACAGAGAAACGAGATTTTTTTTGAAGAATAAACATTTCTTTTTATAAACTGAAATTCGAATAGCTTTGTGACAATATTGTTTTATCTCCATCTCCCTCAGAATTGTAATCAGTCATTTTTTCGTTGGCTATTCTCTCGATGATTCAGGAGTTTCCCACCGACGACGTCAATTGGTAGCGGTGCGCCCATATCGCGCCCACTGCAACATTTATATTACATTACGATTATCGTAATTTTCATTGGTTTAAATTTTTAAACAAAGTACAGTCGTTACTAGTAATTTACAACACGAGTGTGATAATGGCACATTCCGATACGAGCGCAAAAAACCGGAAAAATCGGTTCGTGACGGACGAGAAAAATCGATCGCTTTCGCACTCGTGTGAAGCGCGTCACACTCGTCGAGAACGATCGATTTTTCGGGCCCTTTTAACGAAAACCTGTATTTCCTACCGCCAGCACGTAAAACACCGCTTTCCGTTCCCGTGAAGTATGCGCACAAAGTCACTTTCGCATCGCGTGCGAGAACAATACTGCGCATGTGTACGAATGCAATATGGTATTTTTCTCTACCACTAGTGCGAGAAACTGCTTTTCTCCGCACACTTCCCAAAAACAAAAGGCGCGATTTTCGTGGATTTCTTTGAAAAAATATGTGGGTATCATGGGCATCGAAAGGGAAGTCCTGACTTATGCGAATGACTCGTTTTGACAATCGTCAAGAACTCCCTCTCTACACCCTTGCTATAGAAATAACTATTTTAACGTGCGTGAATTTGCAGCACGAGTCGAGAACGAGTTATTGCGATCACACTAATCAAGAAAAAGTTCTTCTCACGAGTATCATCGTACCAAATTTTACATCACGAGGTGTGAAAATGAATGTTTTACGCGCGCGAATTGATATCAAATGATTTAACGATTTAACGGTCACATGAGCAACCCCCACTCTCAGCTTTTTCCATAACAACACGTGACCCCCACTCCACGCCGGTTTCGTGACCAGTCAACGCGCGTCGATAGTATCGTCAACGGCTCGTGAAAATTTACTCGCGGCGTGACCATTAAAAGTTAAAATTACTTGACTGCTTTGACTGTGTGACTTTGGAAGAAAAGTTCTTTATACCTTCGTTCTCCAAATTGACAAGTTCCATCGCAGCTTCGTCCCGCAAAGCTTCTTCTGCAACTTTCTGACGATGATAATCCCTTCGCGCTTGTTCCAGTGCCAGCGTCAGTGCGTACTACGAACGATCGAGACGTTTTTATTTACACATCGAATACGCGCGAATTCGAGTCAGTTTTTCGTGTTTCAGGGAAGACGCCAAGTTGTCACGAGTACACAGATTTACGGATCGCTTACCTGACAGACCTGCAGCGGCGTCAAACGCTGTAAATCTCCATCCGGTGAGTCGCATGCTCGATTTTCCTTTGTGTCGTTATTAACGATTACCCGACTCGACACGCCGACGCGATGGACCGGTCGCAGCTTGTTGTTGCCGGCTTTGCGGCAAACCTTCGCGAGCAGATCCGATCTTCCGGAACGAAAATTTTCGTGCAAAAACTCGTGTATGTCGGGATTATTGGAGTTGCATACGGGATCGCGATTGTGAGAGGTTACTTTGCGAAAACCGTAGAGATTCAATTGTCGTATGAAGCTCGTTATGTTGTTAGTTTTGAAAATTGGACTCTTGGCGCTCAGATATTCGTCTTGAAATTTTTTGTAGTCAAGGAGTATCGTGCCACCGTTTAGACTCCACTTTATTGCATCCGTTCTGCAGTCGTTTACGATTTTCCAGAGTTTCTGCGGAAACCGCATCGACAGCATTACGCACTCGTCGTACATATTTTTTTTTCGCACTAGAATCTTCGCGATTTTTACGTTGAAGAGAGTGACGATTTTTTTTTTTGCGATCGTTTGCGCTTTTGGCTAAGATAGTCGTAACACCACTGGGCTAGAGACGAGTAAATAAACATCGAAACAGGAGAGCATCGCCTCTTGGCAACAAAGTATAGGCAGCAGGCATAAAGTTCTGAGAATCGCGGGAGGCGCTTCGCCTCGCCTTCGCCCGGCTGCAGGATCGCTCAAGGACAAAGTTGCGACGCGCTCGTAGAAAACAAAGCTTCTTATAAGAGGGAAAAAAAAGCGATATATTTCAATTCATAATCCCAAACACACAGCTCCTCTACGCACACTCCTATAAACTATACATCGAAATATCCTGCATGCGTCGAATCTCTCGCCTCTTCTCATTTATAAAAATAACATAATTGGCAATGATAATAACTTAAATTGACTTAGTTGAAAACGTTGAGTACGCAAATAAAATTAACGTACTAATGACAATCGTTGCAATTGTATACTATAGTATGTAAAGAGACGATCGATTGATTAATCGCATATGCACTATTGTGTACATACGATATTGCATACGCGATTAATCAATCGATCGTCTCTTTAATTAAATATGTAGATATTTTTGAGTATTGTCACGCGGCACTGCTTTTCGAATTTAATCGTTAAAAACATCAAAAATAATTATTAAAATTGTTAACATATCTTTTTTTTTTTTTTTTTTTTTTACAAAATATTTACATCGTTGAAACATGCACTTTGGCCTTTCGCGCTCTCTGCTATATAATACTATCTCGGCTTCTTTGTGTGTGATGCATTTTTTTTTTTGTCGTCGAACATCGCGAGTTTCGGCGCGTGTTCGTGGCGAACAGAGTTTTGAAAGTGAAAATTTCGAGTTTTGAGATCAGTCGAGGATATTCGCCTGCGGGCTGTACCGTAGTCAGTCGGCGAGAGTCTGAAGATATTCGCAAGGCACCGTTGGCGCTGGAAGAAGGTATCCCTCCGAGTCGAGAACGTCCGGCGATCTGAAGGTCACGGGGCCTTGAGGCGGCCTCGGAAGAGTTCCCTTCAGGCTCATCTTTTCCTCGTTCTTCTCCAGCGTCTCGAGTATCTCCGAAAAACGAGTACGATCCCGGGGCTCGGACTTCCAGCATTCTCGCATTATTTTGCAGATGAAGGCCGGACAATCCTCCGGCGGTATCAACATTATTCCTTGAATAATTAACTTCACCACCTAGAAAATAGATAATAGTTCAGATTTCCTTATCTCAATACGAGCTAAAGATATCCTTTGCCTCACTCGGTGCGAAAATGGTTCGGTGGAAAATGCGCACGCCTCGCGTGCGAAAGACCCCATTTTCACACCTTGTGAAGTGAAATTTTATTCGATACTCGTGCGAAAAATGTTTTCTGAACTTGTGTGATTGCAACACTCGCCTTCGGCTCGTGCCGTAAAGTCACACTCGTCACAAAACATTTTTTCGCAACTCGCATTGAAATATACTATTTAGTGATTTTTTTTGTCGGGAGTTTTTTTTTTTTTTACCTCTTCGTTATTGTGTCCGTAATATGGTTGCTTCCCGTAGGAGTAAATTTCCCATAAAACGACACCGAAGCTCCAGACATCGCTTTCCAGGGTGAACCTTCCGTACATCACGCTCTCGGGCGACATCCAACGAACTGGCAATAATCTCGATCCGCCAATCTGAAAATAAAAAAATGATTACATTTTTTTATCAATTTTTTTTTTATGTTAATTAAGATCGTTGTATCGCAGCGATAGAAACTCATGAATTAATTGCCGCGCGTACCTTGTAGTAATCGCACGTATATACATCGCGGGACATTCCGAAGTCCGCAATTTTAACGACGAGATCCGAACCCACGAGGCAATTTCGGCAGGCGAGATCGCGATGTACGAATCTCTGAGCGGACAAGTACGCCATGCCCGCGGCTATTTGCATCGTTATCCAGTGCAGGGAGCTCTGCGCAGTCCGGACAGGACAATACACAATTAAATTACCCAGGAAGAATGAATACTTTTTTTCCTCTCTCTCTCTCTCTCTCTCCCTCCTCTTCGCCAAAGAGAAACTTACCTTCGTCAGCGGTTGCAGTCCCGGTGTGGGCGTTCTCAGTTGCCTCGTGTTCGCCCTCAAAACCCCGGCGAGATCACCGTAAGGCATGTACTCGAAAACCATCCACGGGCTGTTACCCGAATCCCGTAGCACGACTCCTATCAGCGACAATATATTCTCGTGACGGAACGTCGACATTATCTCGACCTCGCGCATAAAATCCTCCTCGGCCTCCCGCGACGCCGAATCTTTTAGGACCTTTACCGCAACAATCTCCATCGTGTCGCCGTGACGAAATTCACCTAAAAATAATTAATTAATTAAGATCAGTGAAAATAAAATAAATTAGAATTAAATAAAATAAAATAAATTATAAATGTAATCGATCGCTGGTACGAAGTTTCTAACAAGTGATTAAAAATAAATTACAATTAAATAAAATAAAATAAATTATAAATGTAATCGATCGTTGGTACGAAGTTTCTAACAAGTGATTAAAAATAAATTACAATTAAATAAAATAAAATAAATTAAAAATGTAATCTATCGCTGGTAGGAAGTTTCTAAAAAGTCGAACAAGTGATTGAAAAAAAAAATAACTGAATTTATTGCTTCGTACTTTTGAAAAAATAAAAATAATAATGATAAATTTTCCTTGACAATGTTGGTCGGGTTTGAAGGTAGATAAATGTGTTACCTTTGAAAACTTTTCCGAAACATCCCTCGCCGATGTCGTGTAGGAAGACTAGATGGTCGCGCGCCAATATCGGCACTTCCGGCGGCGTGCAAGCGAAGTATTGAGGATTCGGCGTGTACTTGTTGGCCAGCAGTAGACCCTTCTTCAGATTCATCGGTGATATCTAAATTAAAGTAGCAATCCATTAATTCGCTCGTGACGAATCGCCCATCGAGGCTACGACAGATCTCGAATGTCGAATACGTACGTCGGGCGTTGATTTTTGTGTTTTCTTGTTGCGGCACTTTCGCCGCCAGAGGTAGACAACGAGAACGCCGACTATAGCGAAGAGCGTGAGGAAGGCTATGGCTATACCGACCGTCTCCGGAATCTTCCGATGCGACGTCGTAACCTGCACGGAAAAATAGCTTCGTTCAGCACGTTTAGCTTGTCGGAACTTCGAGAATAATCGAAGGATATATCAAACCTGCTCGGCGTCCGGAAGTGCCGTTCCGTTCGTCGCGTTTCCGGTCGGTGGAATAATATTGTGTATCGGCTTCGGCGTTACCGGAACTGCGGATAAACAATTTGGAGGTTAAAAGCGTGTGAAATATCTCGTTCGGTAATGAAGACAGCAACAAACTTTTTTCACGCACACTGGCATGGACGTCGAAATGAGAAGTCGCATCGAAAACGGAGATCGTGTCAGCTTTCGATGAAACTTTTATTTCGAGCGTACAAGCTCAGGGATCATTGGAAAAAAAAATTGATCACAGTTTTTGGGACGGACCGAGCCCCAATTGGGCGTAGCGCAAGGGTTTTCGCTTAGTCTTAAGTGTAAGTGCAATATATCATGTGCAATAAAGCGATCAGTGTAAAAAACTGTAATGAACTTTTATCACAGATTCTCGGATGTGCGGTCGGAAGAAAAGTCTCGTTCGAAAGCCTAGATATCCGCTTCTGTTCGAACTTCTCTTGTGATCGTAGATGCGAGAACCCGTGAGAAAAGTTGATTACAGTTTTTGATAGCGACTGAGCCCGAGACGGATAGGGAGGGAGGCGTTCGATGGTCTCAATAAAGATCGCATTTGGAATAATCGAAGAGTCATTTAACCCGAGATCGAAGTTCAATAAAAAAAAAACACTGCAGAATGCAAAGCATCCTCGTTTAGCGAAAGCAGCGGAATTAAAATCCCTCCTTACCGACAAGTCGATTCGGACACTTTAGGTCCTTCGTAGGTGGCGAAAGATCGTGAGGACAGACGCACTTGGACGTCTCGCTGTCCAGGGTGCGACATGCCGCCTCGTTGCCGCACACATGAGGGTTCTCGTGGCAGTTCTTGAAACCGCTGTCCTTGCTGATCAGTTGAAGCCTGGCCAGCACGTCGGCCGGTAGATTCTCCTCGTCCAGCATCGATTCTGCACAGAAAATAGGACATGGCAATTTGTTACCTACGGCACACTGTAATTCGTTCATGCAACGAATGCGTGCTCGAACAGCTGTCTTGCGCAAGCATCGATCATCTTATCGTTAGCGAGCTACGTTAGCGAACCGAGCGTTATAACGTGCTATAAGTGCACGGATCGAATAATTATTTACACTGCTCGCACACTCGAGAATATACGGGACAAATAAACTTTACGAGCGTACGGAAAATCTATTCCGCCTCTCGAGGGTCGCGTGATCGCTGGCGAGGTACATTTCAAGGGATCAAAATTTCCGTCCACCTTGCACGAAGAAATTTTATTTTTCTCGAGACGCTCGTCGCCTCCGGTACTGCGCCGCGAATCTTGCGGGTTCTTTCGCTGTCCGACGGGCGGACGAGGTGGTTCGGGGGATTCGTTGAAATTACGTCTGGCTCGGAGGGAAGGACGGAAGGAAGAGGATAAAAGTCTACAGCGACTCTGACTGAGTTGCGTGTCATGTCTGTGTGTGTGTGTGTTGGTTATGAGGCAAGGATAAAAGGGCCGCATATTTGGATTGAGCCCCCCCGAGGGATCGAAAGACAGTGAGGGCATTCATTTTGCGCCTCGGGACTTCTCGCGCTCAACGGGTCAGGGCGTTATCTCCACGGTCAGCGGTCTTCGACAACGAGTCTCGCTATGTACGTTCAACGTTCGCGACTGCCGTACCGGCATACTCGCCCTCTCGTATTGTGTGTGTATGTATATGTGTGGACACACACACACACACGCGCGCACATACGCATTCGTGTGCTCTTCGCAAAATTGACCACAGCACCGTTTAGCCCGTGCTCGTTTAATGTACGCTGAGCAGTTTTTTTTTTTTATCGTCCTAAGTCTACGCGCTGTATCCGATTAATGATTTTATGACTCTGCAACTTATCGTAACGGAAATGAAATTTTTTTTTTTTTGTTTTTTCGGAAAAGGTCTATTTTGCTGAAGCAACAGTTTAATAAAATAAAATTATAAAGGACGGATAAAATATGCTATTTTTTTCATCCATCCACTGTCCGTGATTCGACAATATAGTTTTAATTGATCGCGCGAGGAAAGTCATGGCTGTAATGAAACGGCGTATTTTCATTGCGTCGCGCGTCGCATTTATCTGCAATAAATAACGCCCTTCTGACGTCAATCAGCCAATTATAGAACTTTAGCCGAATAATTGATTGTAATTCGTTCTCTTGGGGGTATCGTGTTTTACTAGCGGCAATATTATACGTAATCATAAAATAATTAATACAACGATTAATTTATTATTGCTGTTGGGTAATTTCATCGTCGATCCGACGTTTCTACACGGAAGTCTTTTGCAGTTCGACATGGCATCCTCGTGCACTTGGACGGTGCCCTCACTACGCGAGTGTATATTCATGAATTTATCAATTCGCGAATCTCGCGTCGTCTCGTCTCGCGTCAATGGAACCCGTAGGAGGAGCACAGTAGGACGCACTCATAGTATAGCAACTCGGTAGCTCTCACTCGTATTCCCATCTTGTACAAAACAAGTCGATGACTATATGAATCCTCATAAACCTCTTATAACTCCACCCGAGTATCTTTCGGCCAGTAAACAAGTTTTCCGTGTCGTCGTTGCGTTGTTGGGTTAGAAAAAAAAAAAGTATACTGCTTTGAGACAAACACAAAAAAAAAAATCATAAATTCGTCAAAAGGCTGCTTCGAAGATAAGCGCGAGAGGCCGATAGGGAATTGTCGGTTGAAAAAAAAGGGTGTTCGGAGTTAATGGGCAGGAATGCAACCCTTATCGCTCCGGTGGAGCAGATTAGATTGTTTTTTTTTTTGCACCAGCTCGTTGTTTCACGTTCGGAAGAGAATATCGATGAACGTTCGACCGTCCCGTGCCCTTTGGGTCGTTATCTCGTTATCTGTGACCTCCCGGTCGGGAACAGTGCCGCGCGCGGACCGGTGTTGCGTCGACTTTTGGAATCTCTTCTCCCGCCTTCGCCACGCGTTTATTAAACGACCCTCGATATCCAATGATCGCGCTAAATTTCCGTGAATGGATAGCCTTTCACGATTCTGCATTGGATAATCTTATAAAGAAGTTTCGATAGATTAACGAAGAAAAAAAAAAGAACAATAATAAAAATAATATTAATAATAATGATAAAATTCCACGTATATATAATAACTATAATGAAAGAGGGATTCGTTGAGTGATAGAGATAGAGACTAGGAGAAGTGGGAGTTTAACTCGCGCGCGAGCTTATCTTTATTTCGCTATTTATCGTAGCTCATTAATCGAGACGGTCCCGACGTTGCAGTATTCCCTAGTTATTTATATAAGCTATATAGTAACGGCCAGTGATTCTACAGCGTAACATATCCGTGTGGAGCGTATAGGGGGAGTCCCAACGGTTTTACTAATTATTGATAGGGTCATCAGAAGGGCTTCGTCGACCATTATCACTCATCTTCTTCCGCCTATATTTATACATATGTATATAATGTACATGCATACACGGGCATATATAAATGTATATGCATATATAAATGTATATATACATATGTCTGTAACTATTATACGAACGTTGACGAACGATGAAATTTGTTTCTCCATTCACGTGGCCTCTCTCGGTGCTCGCTCGTTAAACGCGCTTCGCCCTCGATCGTTTGCTTACTCGCTCGGCAATTCGTGACGGCGGGGAGCTTATCGGATTTTGCTACCGCGACGAGGGCCCTATCGCTAACATAGACTTTAGATACATACATTACAGCGTCGCTTAAGCTCGCTTCCCGCCCGAACGGGAAAGCGTGTACGTCGCGTTCAGACATGTACTCACTATTCAAAACAAATTGAATAGAAAAGACACTCCCAATCGCTTCCCTTGTCGTCGCCTCGATGATATACTTGTCTCTTTTTTTAACGGTCAATAATCAGCGTTTGCGCTCTTTCGTAATTTCACAAATCAATTTAACAATATATAACAGTTGCCAAATTTTTTTGATCGTTACTATCAATTTTATTGAAAAATATATATATATGTATGATTTTTATCCCATTATTATCGCCCCGATTATATACTTTTTTTTTTACTGATTAATATCGATATTTGGCCGATCGAATTAGCAATATTCAACGGTTGACAATTTTTCTTGCTCGTTAGTATCAATTTTATTGAAAAATGTAAATATATAAATTTTTTTGTCAAATTATCATCGCCTCGATGATACACTTAATTTTGTTGACCTATCAATGTCAATTTTTGTCCCGCTTCATAATTTCATAAATCGAATTGTCAATGTTTAATAGTTGCCAATTTTTTTTCTTGCCCGCCACTATCAATTCTATTGAAAAATATATATATATATACATAATTTTTGCCCCATTATCATCGACCCGATTATACGCTTTCTTACCGATTAACATCAGTGTTTGCCCTCCTTCGTAATTTCCCAAATCGATTTACCGATATTCAACAGTTGCCAAATTTTCTTGCTCGTTAATATCAATTTTGTTGAAAAATTGACACATGTAATTTTTATCCCATATACGTAACATCGTTCCAAAAATCATAACTGTTTTACAAAAAAAATCCGCCGATTGAAATTACTGCGCTGTTTATGCGACGATCGAAATATCACCCAACCGGAAGTTCGCATGATATTGAACGAAGTTTAAAAAAAAAAAAAAAATTGCCCTTTACCTGCGTGAATTTCCGCCGAGGCAAGACCGCGTCTTCTGGGTACTCTCTTTCTATTTATTTCCCGCAAATCACTCGCCATTGCACTTAACACCCCCCCCCCCCCTTTTTTTCCACTGCCTCGACACCCACGAAATTCGCCGTCCGACGAGCCACGTCTAGTTATCACTGCGAAACGTTAATTAACACTCGAGGATCTTATCCTCGTGCTCTCGACTCTTTGTCCATATTCGCCCTGGTACTGCGTCAAACTTCTTGCCCTGCCACTTCTTCTTCTTCCTCCTCCTCCTCCTCCTTCTCTTCTTCCTCTTCTTCCTCTTCTTCGTCGTCGTCGCGGGAAGTCTCTCGACGATACGAGAGGCGCGCGCGCCTCCTCGCTCTACCCTCCTTGCAGATAATTACGAGCTCGAGAGGACGCAGAAGGAGAACCGAAAGCCGCGAGTGGCCCTTGAGATTTTCTCTTTGTTTTTTCGTCGATAAAAAACGTTATATTATCAATCATCCTCTCGATCCGTTTCACCCTCCGATTCACCGACAAAGTTCACCTTTTTGTAAATAAAACAAATATATAAATATACGTGTCTATACGTATATATATATATATTTCTCTATTTTTTTCAACTCCTCTCCTCCTGGTTCGTAGCACTTCCAAAAAAAAAGTTGGTCCCGCTCACGATTTTTCACAATCGGTTCGGCTTTCGATCGAGGCGAAGAGAACTTTGGCCGACAATTAATTTCCACCGTCCGATTCGCCGATAAAGCTCATCTTTTTGTAAACACAAATATATATGCGTCTATACATGTATATGTGTTTGTGTATTTTTTTTTCAAACCCTCCCACCCCTGGTCCGTAGCAGTTTTGAAACAGTTCGTTCCGCGAAGAATTTTCCGCAGTCGGTTCGTCTCCCGATCGAGGTGAAGAGAACTTTGGACGACAATCAAGTTTCACCCTCCGATTCGCCGATAAAGCTCATATTTTTGTAAATAAACAAATACATATAAATACATGTGTCCATAAATATATATTTATGTATTATTTTTTTTCAAGCCCTCTCCTCCCGGTCCGCAGCAGTTCCAAAGAGGTTCGTCCCGAGCACAATTTTCCACAGTCGGTTCGGTCGCCGATCGAGATGAAGAGAACTTTAGCCGACAATTAATAGCGAATATATCGCGTAACGGCCGTCACTCCTCGGCGTTAAAGCCCGGGCGATAAGACTGTTTTCCCCGCGTTCTCGCTGCCCGAAGCCCAAGGCGGATCGTCGACCCTCGTCCGAACGAGCGAATTCCTCGATTTTCACGGAAAAATCTATCTCCGACGACGATCGGCTAAATAACTCTTCGCCGATTCGATGTACACCGAAACCCTACGACATCGCGGAGAGCCCGTACAGTCTTAATTGCGGCTTTTCGCATCTCTCGCTCAGCGCTCAACTCGCTGAATATATTACCGAGAGTTGTTCGATAAACGATAAGAATCTTATTCGCTGACTCGTACGCAATTGCACAAGTTTTATCCCGACTTCTCGTCGGCTCTCCGCCGCTTCGAGGCCGCGGATCGAAAAAAAAAAAAAAAAAAAAAACCAAAAAAAAGACGAATAAAAAGTATCACATCGATGAAAATAAATTGGTATCTCCGATCAGCGGGGCGAGCCAATTGTTTCCAACGCCAGGACAATTAATCGTCCGATTAATTCCACCGGATTCGACGTACCGCGCCAATCTTAATCCCCGTCCCGTTCCGTTGACCAAACTTTCCCCGATGAATTCCGATCGATCGTCCCGATCTCCTTCGATGCAGTATTCCGGAAGCGAATCTCTCTCTATCCTTCCTCACCGAAAGATCCGTTATTTGTCCCGTCTCTGTACGCCAGGCGCCCGCGCTCCTGAGACACGCGCCAATACATCGGTAAACAAAATCGACAAAAAAAAAAAAACAAAACAAAAAGCAAAGAAACTGATGAAGAGAAGAATAAAAAAAAAACAAACAAATCGTTCGATAGAAGTTCACAGGCCGAACACCCGTGAGGCACAACTTCCTTCGCGCCACTGATGACTGACTGCCTTTTCCTACTCTCGAGAACTCTCCCCGGCACGATCGGGGGGGGGCCCGTCTATACGCGCGGCAAACTAATACAACGCACTGCTCTCCGCTTCTCGGGCCGTACAAACCGTAGGATATATCGCAGTAAGAATACGGTAACCGAGACATTCACAATACGCTAGAGGCTTCGAGCGTACGCTTCGCTCTCTCGGGGAACCGGCGGTGAGGAGAGTGCGAGAAAAACAGACTCATCCGCGCGCGTGCTTTGTGTCTGTGTGTGTGTGTGTGTGTGCGCGCAACCGGATACAAACGTGTTGGTGAAAAAGACACCGCCACGAGTTCGAACAGAGAGAGGGCCGCGTACCGATATACAGAGGAGATACTCCTACGCCGAAGCTCATCCGAACTGTTGCACACGAGGATGCCGAGATACGTACAGTGTTTCTCTGTACGTATGGACACATTATCTACACACTTTCTCGGATAGTCTGCGGGGTCTTACACATAAAGCGGGGGCCGCTGGGTCAGCGGTGTCGAGAACCACAAGCCGAGAAGCCGCGGTTTTCGTAATCGGTTCTCTCTCTCTCTCTCATCTCTCGCTCTTTCTTCGAAAATAAACGGGGAAGAGACAGCGAGAGAGAAATAAATAATTAAAAAAAAATTAAAATAAAGAGAGGAAGATTTCTTTTCTCTCGCTGGTTGTCGAGTACGGAACAGCGGGGAAGGGTTGCCCACCCGCTATCTCGTTGCCTCGTTGAATATTTTTGGTTCTTAAAAAAAAATAACAAATGATTTTTTTTTTCGGGCTCGGCTCTTTTTTTTTTCTCTCGTTCTTTCGTAAAAGTGTATTATTCCGCCCTCCCGAGTGCAGGTAATGCATGCGGAGCCAAGCCGATGAAATAAAAATTCGCTCATGTTTACGGCATTGTTTATACCGGTGTTTGGGTGATGGAAGAGGGGGGGGGGGGGGGGGGGGGGTTAGAGGCACTCTGTGACTCATCGATGATGCATCTCGTATAACCGGGTGGTGGTACGCGCCTCGTGTACTCGATAGAAAGCTTCGATGCTCCTCTCTCGCACTCTCCTGTAGTATTTTCGATGCCTTTTTATCGCGATAGGATAGTTTTAACGTCTGCTCCTCGACGGACGGTGTGAGAGCTTTCGTTACGACACGTGACGTACGTGAGCACTATCGGGTGGAAAGATCGTGAGGTTTAGGAAAAAAAAATGAAAAAAAATCGTGCGAAAAGGCAAGAATTTTTTTGTAGGCAATGACACACAGCAAGGTCATTTAAGGCCCATGCCTTGAACGTAAATATTATTATGGTGCACCTTATATTTTTTATGATTCTAATATATAAAATGTAATAATTATGTTTAAGCGTCACATGTGTCACACAATTAACAATACATTTATGCATTAAATATTAGAATTTACAATATAATATACAAACATATATTACAATGTATTGTAATTTTATGTTTATATTTCATGAGAAAACAAAATTTTTTTTTTTTTTTTTCTTTTATCGCCTCAAGCAAGCGAAATGACTAGTAGTACAGACGTACGAATAGGCGGCCCGCTTTCTCGCGTATCACAGGGGTTTCGAAGATGGGTTCGAATTATCTTTCATCGAAATTTTCAATAATCCCAAGTGAACATTAGGATGACTGGGTTTCGAGGCTGAATACCGGACTCTCTATCTGGGACAAACTCATTGCTCAAACTGCACTATCGATGACACTGTCCTCGAGTTCACGAGAGTCTGCGGTTCGTCCCCATTCGCAATTTCCGGTTTGACGTGTCCTTATTTTGCAGCTTTATGAGCCTGTGTTTATGATGGACGAGACTTGAGTTACCTATCGTCCGTATACATACAGATATACTATATCGATGTATAATGTAAAAAGATTTTGCTGCCGCCGGTCGCCGCAGCAGTGTTCAAGAATCGAGAAGCCGGGGTCAAATGAAACACTTCGATCAGCGTCAAACGAAACACTTTGACCCGGATCAATCGAAACACTTTGACTCGGGTTAAATGAATCACTTTGATCAGGGTCTAATGAAACACTTTGATCAAGGTCTAATAAACACTTTGACCGGGGATAAATGAAACACTTTGACCGGGAATAAATGAAACACGTTGACCAGGGTTAAGTGAAAGTCTTTGACCAGCGTTAAATGAAACCCTTCGAGCAGTGTCAAATGAAACTCTTTGACTAGGGTCAAATGAAACACTTTAACCAGCATCAAATAAAACACTTTGACCAGGATCAACTCAAACACTTTGATCAGCGTTAAATCAAACTCTTTTACTAGAATCAAATGAAACACTTTGACCGGGGTTAAATGAGACACTTTGACCAGAGTCAAATCAAACACAGTGGTGGGGGACAAATGAAACAGGTCCGTGAAACATTCCAAGCCCCCTTGGATGGCCCCTCAGCTTAAAAAGTGATTAGTCCCTTTAGAGAGGGGGCTCGAGAAGGGCGGGATTTGAACGAGGGGGGCGGACTACTGTGTCACTTTAATTTCGTTTATCAATTAGTTTACGGAAATTTCTATGTCCCTTGGGCCTCTGCGCCTGGTCTCGATTGTCCCAAGTCGCTATTCTAAGTAAGTTTCCGAGAAACACAAAGGGAACCTGCGAAGGCGTGCGACCAACAAGAATATTGTAACAACCGAGCGAAATAAAAGGGGACACGAATTACAAAAAAAAAAAGAACGAGAGACGGAAGGTTTCTTAGCACGAATAGGTAATCGTGATCGTTACGTAGCCGTCAGTACGTCGACGACTCGCTGAAATCTACGATCGCCGTGAAGTCGATCGTTCGTTTGTCCGTCGAATGTCCCGCAGTCCGAGCAGCTCGTCAAGCCGCTCACCGGTCGATAAATCATCGTCCTATCGGGCGAACGATATATTCGTACCGTAATATACATTTACCCACACATATCTTCGAATAATTCTCATATTGCGCCGTGACGAGATTGCTGATACGCGCCTGTGATCGTCGAACGCGAGTTCATTGAAAACCAGTGAAACATTCGTTGAGATTTAAGATAGAGGACAACGAATTTTTCACACCGAAATGTTTACAAGCGCGTGCATTCGGTCCGTTAGAAACATGCTAGACAGAGGTCGGCCGGGACGCGCAAGAGAACGTGAAAAACTCTCGGGGCTCTCGTACAGGCGCGTATTTACCACCTCCACCCACTTGCCCCGACGGCCGAGACGGCGCGGCGATAGGCGCGGGCCGAGGAGCGGAGATACACCGAACGTTTCTACGAACCTCTATAAATATTCTCGGCAAGGTTTGAACACAATTTATTTATACCCCTCATCGACGTTCACTGATAATCGTAAACTTTTAAGCGAAAACCACGACCAGACCCGTAACATCCGCCGTGTCTGCACGAAGAGTCGGGGCTTCTCTTACCCGCGGCAATGAAAATACCGACGATGAGCTCGAATAGCCCGATAGCGGAGCGCGGATGATTGAGTCAAGTTCGCGAAAAACAAAAAGATATTAACTCTCCTCTACGCCTCTGAATCATCTGCCGCTCGATCTTGATGGGCTTCCCTTTTCTGTTTTTTTTTTTATTTCGTTTTTTTTTCTTTTTTTTTTTTTTCACCGAATGAACTGACGCTGTCAGTATTTACCTGGCGGATTATACCGTCGCATTAGTCTTCGGCGCGAGCCAGAGATTTTCGGATAAGGGAACGAGGCTGGAGGGGCGTGGGCAGCGCGGCTTAAATCCGTATAAGGATCTTCGTGGTTGGCCCTCGCTCGAACAGCAGTCGAAGTATATATACAACACAATGCAATCAGTCAAGGCGGGATAACGGGAGAGAGGGAGAGAGCGAGAGTCGTGTGTGCCTCAACGGAAATGGGAAAACTCATCGCGTCTCTGGCCAAATCCACGGGGCAATCAGGACACGAAACGACGGCGGGATAAGTGTGTATAGCCGAGATGTTGAATCACCGAGTGAACTTCCACGACGGATTCATTAGGAAAATCCCCTTTTAGAGTAAATTGCACGGGACGTCGGTGGGAGGGCTTTCGTGCGCATTGAAAGAAGGGATTTGAAGGGGCGAGCGACCAGCACGCTCCGGTGAAATTATTTATTCGAAATTCGAAGCCGAGCCGGATACGAACATTTTAATTGAACAAAAAAAAAGTCCTTCCGGTGATGTATTGCTCAATCGGGGATTTTATTCGATACCGAAAGATTAATGGATATTCATTTTTTTTTTTTTTTTTTTTTTTTTAAGTTTTTGAAAGAAGAAAGTATTTTATCCACCTTGTTTAGTGTTTTCCGTTGAGGACGTGCGAATATGCCGAAATGTTGAGTCACCGAGTGAACTTTCACGACGGATTCATTAGGAAAATCTTAATTTAGGGTAAATCGCATCGGGCTTTGGCAGGAGTGCATTCGTGTCCGTTTAAAGCGGCGAGCGCGCGGGACGTTTGGTGAAATTATTTGTTCGAAATTCGAATTCGAGCCGGAAACGAACATATTAAGTGACAAAGCGCTTCTGACGATTGCCGATGTATCGGCTCACTGGGTCATTCGTTTCAATCGCGAAAAATTAATGGATAATCATTTTTTACACTTTCGAAGAAAAAAAGAAAAAAAAAACTTTTCATCTATCTCGTGTAATGTAGTAGAATTTTTATTTGTATTTTAATTTTTTTTTTTTATCGAGTTTTTACCCATTTTATTTAGCCATTACAAATTCTTTTCTTAACAATATTGATAACATATACTTTGCGCTGACGATTGAATAATGTGGACCTTCTGTGCTATCCACGTTACGACTCTTCGACATCTTTGGTAACTTTATATATTACACTCAGTTTTATAACTCTTATGTTCAGATACGTTCACGTTTTTTTTTGTTACTCATTCGCTGCCATTTTATTCCGATAAGGCGAATGAGCGATCTTTACAATGTGAAAATACATCACAAAACATCGTTTTTGTATCATCTTTCCGGACAAAATTCAAGTTTCACCGGAAGCTTGAATTTTCGAATTCGGAAGTTCGAAGTTTTCTAGGTAATTTTCTCTGTGCGGATCTTGTGTACTGTTTCCCGTGGACGACGGTGGACTAAGTGCGTATAGCCGAGATGTTGAGAGACCGAGTGAACTTCCTCGATGGATTCATTAGGAAAATTCTCAGAATAAATCCTTCTCAGAATAAATAGCAGGAGTGCAGTCGTGCGCATTTAAAGAAGGGATTTGAAGAGCGCGAGCGAGCACTGTTCGCAAAATTATTCATTCGAAATTCGCTTCAGAGCCGGAAACAAAAGTTTTAATTGAAAAAAGCCCTTCCGGCGTTTACCTATGTGCCGCTTCAGTGGGGATTCGTTTCAATCGCGAAGAATTAAGGAAAATTCATTTTTTTAACGTTTTGGAAAAAAAAAAAACACTTGTAACTTCGTTGTTCCATCTGTCTATGTCGTGTTTTCCGTCGAAGACGACAGACACCAAAGTTTTTCCGTAATTTCTAATAGTTTACAGAAAAAATTTTGCTCGCTCGTTAGTCGAAGCGTTCATTCAACTTATTTTCTATTGAATATATCATTAAATAATTCTATTCCCAGATCAATGTCTTACAAAACTCGAGCCCGAAAAGCGAAGAGAAGAACGATAAACATTATTTTCGTCAATTAACGTTTCAAAAAAAAAAAAAAAAACGTAACGCATGAAAAAAAACGGCAGATTTTTTGTAAAAAGCAAAAAGAAAATCTCGCCTCTTTCCCCTTGAAAATCGATAGGCATTGCACGCGTAACACTGTTCCGCGTCGGGCGCTCGGGTTTGTGGAAACTATTATCTCGTGTAACTAACAGCCTCGATCGAATTCCGAGTGAGCCGTCGATTCGATTATTTTTTCCACTACAATAGCTCCGAGTTATTCTCGCGAGACTCGTTTTAGATAGGAACGATTAAATCTCACCGTAGCGCGGAGAGAGACATTCGCTCGAAAAGTCGTTCGGGTAGAGAGCCGGTCGAGTGCGTGCACGGTGGACAGAGCCGGAGAAGAGAGCGTATAAATTTTCAACGAAATTGTTGCCGGGGATGCCCTCGCAATTAAAGCAGTAAATTCGCTCTCTGGCTGAGCGTAAACGGTAGCGCTAAACGGTTAGGTCTAACGTTGAGGGTGACCCGACCGGTAGGTAAGACGAGAAGAGGGAAAACTAAGAGGCGAGGGGGGAGGGGCAGGAGGGTGGGGGGGATACAATAACATGCCACTGCGGCCGAGATGGAAGCGGCGAAACAACCCGAAACCGTGAGTGAGACAAACTTATCTCGCAGTGTGTATATAGCTATACAAATGGGCGTAACAGCCGTTACGGGAGAGAACGAGAGCGCCGTGCGGTCGGCGAAGTGTAGTGTGTTTATGCGACGCTACAGGCTCACACCTGGAGACAGGAATAGCGACGTATTCTTTGAACGGAAGTGTTTGCTCCTCGGTAAACAACAAAGAGACACGTATATATATATATGTATGTGTGTATTCTATTTCTCCACCCGTTCGTCACCCGCTCGATCGGGCCGAAGGAAGTTGAGAAATTTAGTCAATGTTATTCTTTCGTAAGGGACGAAGACTTTTGACAGCGATTCGCTTAAATGAAGAAAAAAAAAAAAAAAAAAAAAAAACGTAAAACAAAAAGATTTGAACAATCGCGGTTAAAGTTGGAGATCCAATTTGGTTATTGGCTGCGACTTTGTCGTTGTACATGAAACAAGGCAATGCGAAGTTTTTTTTAGTTCTTTTTTAGCGTAATTTTTTTTATTTTTATTAGGTGTCTCGGAATGACGGTAAAAAAATTTCGTAGGGGACGAACGACACTTTTGGCAGCAATTCATTCTCTCAAAGACGAGTAGTAAAAAAAAAAGGAATTAAAACATTGCGGTCAGAAAGCGAGAGTCCACTTTGGTCCTTCGTTGCGACTTTGTTTTTTCTGCATAAACCAAAAGTAATGCAATTTCCATACTTATGTTATCTCATTTTTTTTTTTTTTGTTGTTTTTTTTTATTGCGAGCCTACAGCCTTATATCGTTAATTATTCCACGGAGCGGGAATGCATAATAGAACAATGGTTCCCGGCTCTATATGTGGAAGGGAAATAAGGCTGTTTCAGCTCTCGAGTTTTGCTTCGACGTCATAAGGTATGCGCGCAGATGGTGCGGCAGAGCCTCTCCTCGTGTGTTACGAAGCCGCGGGCGTAGTCCTCGTGCGCCTCCGCTCTTAGTCTGATAGAATAATAAAGCGGCGAGGTCCACAAACGATTCTGAGTGTTTGTGTTTCTAGACACGATGGGTAGACGCGATCCATGAAGTGACATGGACCAATTGGTACCACTCGCGTCGCGACCCAAGTGTCCCTTCCGCAATCTCGTGACGCTTTTTTATTACTTTTTTTTTTTTTTTTTCTTTCATACGTCATCGTGAGCTCGTGAAAAATTCATTCCGTATCTGCAATAAAACCGTGACGAAATGCTGAGCGCCGCAAACTGCGCACGAGGGGCGAAATGGAATAGCGCGAAAATAATAAATAAAAGATCGCTGGGATTGCTCTGAAAGACTGGGGACTTTGGAGACAATGCTGAAGGGGAAGACGACGCGATACCTCGAAAATTAATCGAAGTAACAATAATTATAACATACAATAGTTGGAACTTGATCATTGGAAAGACTTTGAGCAGGATCGAATGAAACACGCGAAAAATTCATTGCGTATCTATTTCTACAATAAAACCGGGACGAAATGGCGAGCGTTGCAAGCTGGAATAACGCGAACAAAAAATTAAACAATAAATCATTGTAATGCTCCGACATACTGTAAAAAAAAATTTATTTGAAAATTACTGAACAGTATTGGAAGCTTTTTTTTACATAAACTGCTTCTGAAATTTCAAATACATATGCGTTGGAATTTTACAGTAAAATCAGTATATTCGATGGATATTTTTGTAAATTTCAGGCGAAAGATTTGTAATCTTAATATCTCGTATTGTAATTTTACAGTAAAATTACATTAATGTTCAAATAATGTAAATAATTTAAGGAAATTTCAATTTCCAGTAAATTAAATTTACAATTTTTTTTTACAGTGCATAATGCTGATGGGGAATACAATGCGGTACCTATGAAATCTGGTCGAATAGAAAGAAAAAAAATTTCAGAAATAACGATAATTACGACACATCATATTTGAAATTGATCATGTGACATTTTATTCATTAAAAAAAAAACAACATTTTGCCTCGAACTTGGAATCATCGTTACCAATTTTCGTTTTTTTTTTTTTAATTCACAGTAAATTCGTCTCTTGGAATAATTCTATCGACCTTTATTTCTTAGTGTTCCGTTTTGCCCCTATCGCCTCCGCACGTATATAAATCAAATTGGAAAGAAAAATAGAGTGTCGAGGTTCATGCAATGCAACGCTTAATGAGTGTCCAGACCGAGATCCATGCGAACGATTTTAATAGACACGAATCTATCGCAACAGTCACGCTACATCAGAGTTCTCGTTGCAGTTATAATTCAGTTGCTTTCGCCACATCGGTCGACCAAGATTGTCCCGAACGATGGGGCGTTACAATCCCGGTGCGGCAAAGATTTTCAAGAGTTTTCGGCTTCGCTGCAAGGAATTCCTGCGCGAGAACACTCTTCATGGATTTCCATATTTCGTCGATCCGCGTCGACCGCTCTGGGAGAGGTAAAGTTTTTTTCCGTTCAACCCGAGTTCGCGCACCTGGAAGGACAATTCACTTTGTCACCGACAAGATACCCTTTTGCAGAATCGTTTGGTTCGTCTGCACCGCGACGTCGATAGGTTCGGCCCTCGGTATAATGTTCATCATACTGCAAAAGTTCAACAGGGAGCCGACTTTTACCGGCCTCGACACGGAGACCGACGAACTGCTACTCGAATTTCCGAGCCTCACTCTGTGCAAGATGAATCAAACATTCGATCTGGGCACTCATCAAGTCGTATGTATGACCTTCGGTTGCGCAACGAAAATCATTCTCACATTCGAGAGTTCAAAGATATTCTTGCCTTCAAAGAAATTCCCTTAGTTTGTCAAACAAAATTAGCGTTTACTTTTAACGTTATAGGTTTTTTTTTTTTTTTTTTTTTTTTTTTTTTTTTTTTTTTTTTTTTTTTTTTTGCGTTGTGCTCAAAGTTACGTGGCAAGAGGCAGAAAATGGTCGTCAGCAATAGAGCGTAGCTATTTTCTTGACTATTATGTGGTAGTTCTAAATAAAAGTGCAAAGTAATTTGCACATGGACAATTCGTTTATTACAATTTTGCGCGTAGCTTTTTAATTGTTGCTCTCTACGAGAAAGCTCGTTGATCGACTTTGGCTGACTCATAGAAGAAGCTACGCGCAAAATTGTAATAAATCAGGAAGCGACGTGCAAATTACTTTGCACCTTTTTTCGTATGGTAAAAAAATGTTTACATCTCATAAAATTGAAAGTAAAAAATTACCGCGAAATTTTTTGTCGAAAATAGCAAATTTAAATTTGGATAGTTCGTCGTTTTGAGGGTATGTTTTATGTATTTTTCCCCACCGATGACGAATCTCCAACTTATTTTATACCTCGCGCTACATTTAATTCATGCACTCGTGTCGGACGAAAAGTTAAAATTTTCTGAAAAATTCAAAAATGCAACAATCTCATAAAATGTAAACGATTGGATCAAATCTCGTCAAATTCGATTTTCACCAAACATGCAATGGCGCAGCGTTAGTCCATTCCCATGCGAAATTTAAGCTCGATACCTCGATGTTCATTTGAATTATACCCTTTATAGTAATTTTTTCAAAAAGCTCGAAATCCCATAAATTCTGATCGCCTGTATAGATTTCGGCCAAATTCAATACCAAAGGTTTTTGATCATAATATTATATTTGTATGTAGTTTTAGGACTACAACTCAAAATTTACGCAAGTTGGAGCTACCACAAACTTTTGAAAAAAATTTCAAAATCGCGTAAAATCTCGAACTGAGCCTCAATTTTTCATGAAAATTGCACTAATATGCAGAGACGTGACTAATCTACTAGTGTACAAAATTTCAAGCCGCTATCTCAAACTTAGTTATCGAACTATAGCCGTATTAAACGATGCAAGTCTGTTGTATACACACACACACACACACACACACACACACATCCTGACGCCAGTTAAAAATCGCTTTTCCCGACGTTTTAGACTATTAGAAGTATTTTAACATCAAGATCTCAATTTTTTTTAATGAAAATATTTTTAATCCTCTACGACGAAGCGAAATTAATAACAAATCTAAAGGAGCATAGTTTCAGATAGCTGATGACCAAATTTGAAAACGATTGACGGAGAAATTTAAAAAAAAAAAATTTAGTTTAGTTAAAATTAATTTTAACGAGCAACGCTTTAAATGGGAATGTTATCTTCCGTTCTGGCAAAGATATCCTTGACGAGAGATTTTCTTTTAGCACGCCGCGCATTTCGAAAGTATTTACCACTGGTCATGGTCTCCGATCGCCGACTCGCCTGTCAATCTCGGCGGCGAAACTTACAGCGAACTCTTCTACCGTACGACACCGAACTGCGGCGATTTGTTCGAGAATTGTACTTACCGGTAAAACTCTACATAAAATCCAGTCTCCACTCGTAACATCAAAATCCAACGAGTTTAAGCATTTTTATTTTTATTTTTTTTATGAATTAGTCAAGTATCAAAACCCTGCGACGAAATATTTTACAAGGCAGTGATGCCTCGCGGTGTCTGTTGCGTCGCCAACGCCACGGTAATTAGCAAACTCTCCAAACCGTGGGACTTCACCTTCGCTACAACAGCCTGGCCTTTAAGGTAAAAGATTCATTATTCGCCGTTGATAAAACGATCCTTTATTCACCTCAACTCTTTAACTCAAACTTTTGCAAAAAAAAAAGAAAATTGGATTTTTTATTTGAATAATTTCAATAGCTTAGATGTACTGGAGCAAAAGAGTCTGCCAGCACGACGCCAGGCCCATCACCAGTACGTATTGTTCAATAACTCGTTGCTCGAGACGTCCATACGGTACACCTACTCCACCGAGGGTGTCGCTTTTCTGCTGAAAAGCCAGCGGCAGTGTCTCCTACCGGAGGAAGGTCTATCGTACAACGTCTGTTTCGACAAGTGTCAGAAGAAAAAAATGCTCGAGGTCTGCAAGTGCCTGCCGTGGTTTCTATCGCGGCCCGGCGAACGAAACGAGTGCACGAGAGCCGGTTACGATTGCCTTACCGGAAACAAGACGATCCTCGCGAATCCCGATTGCGGTTGTTACTTGTCCTGCGATCACGCGACCTACGAGTTCTTGAAGATTAAGGACAGAAATGAAAATGGCGTATTTATTTCCATTCAGTTATGGCCGCCGGTTATTTACAAGCGCGAGGTGAGGTTCGGCTGGTTGGATCTCTTGGTTTCGTTCGGGGGTATTGTAGGTCTCTTCGTCGGTTATTCGTTGCTAACGACGGTCGAACTGGGCTACTACCTCACACTGAGAGCCTACTGCGGCGCCGTGATCGACGGCAGCGACAAAATCATCAAGAGCAAACAACCGAAGCCAAGGACGATCAAGGTCATTGACCTGAAGAGGAACTACTACGACTATGTCGATTGAGGAAAGATTGAGGAAAAGGGGGAAGGTGCAGTGGGGACGCACTTTTGTAACGATCGAATAAATTAATGACGCTAGTTTACTCAAAAATACGTACAGCTTTTCTCTTTTTTTCGTTTTATATATCGACGACGGAGTGACACGCTAAGACACTTTGAGTAGAGAAAAATCGTTTCATCGCTCCTAAGTCCTTAAAATTCTATATAGATTTATCTCGTTTTCGTCGTCCTTTTAGAGATTTCTTTTTTATTTTTGCTTTCTCGTGGAGGAAGGTTTTTTGTCGTCGGCGCGAAAGGGATTGGTCTATTGAAGTTTGTACATTTTTTAAAAATTTGTCTGTTCTCTTTTGTACTGAAAGGAATTGAAAAAACCTTATTATCGTTCTAGACTTTGCAAGTTTATTTAAAAATTCTTTTCTTTTTTTTTGTCTTATTTTTGTTCTTATTCAATATATATTTTCATAATTTGGGTTACTACCTCACACTGAGAGCCTACTGCGGCGCCGTGATCGACGGAAGCGACAAAATCATCAAGACCAAACAACCGAAGCCAAGGACGATCAAGGTCATCGACCTCAAGAGGAACTACTACGACTATGTCGATTGAGGAAGGATTTAGGAAAAGGGGGAAGGTGCACCGGGGACGCACTTTTGTAACGACCGAATAAATTAATGACGCTAGTTTACTCAAAAATACGTACAGCTTTTCTCTTTTTTTCGGTTTATTTATCGGCGACGGAGTGACACGCTAAGACACTTTGAGTAGAGAAAAATCGTTTCATCGCTCCTAAGTCCTTAAAATTCTATATAGATTTATCTCGTTTTCGTCGTCCTTTTAGAGATTTCTTTTTTATTTTTGCTTTCTCGTGGAGGAAGGTTTTTTTTGTCGTCGGCGCGAAAGGGATTGGTCCATTGAAGGTTGTACATTAAAAAAAAAAAAAAATTTATCTTTGTTCTCTTTCGTACTGAAAGGAATTGAAAAAACGTCACTATCGTCCTAGACTTTGCGAGTTTAATTAAAAATTGCTTCCTTATTTTTTTGTTTTGTTTTACTTCTGTTTAAAAATGCAGTTTTTTTTTTCTCGTATATTCAATATATATATTTTTATAATTTGGGTTACTACCTCACGCTGAGGGCTTGCTGCGCGATCAGCCGGAGCGATAAAATCATCAAGGGCAAACCCCCCGAAGCCGAGAACCATCAGGGTCATCGACCTTAAAGGAACTACATATTAACTATTACGACTATCGCAACTATGTCGATTGAGGAAAGATTTAGGAAAAAGGGTGCATGAGGGATAAAATTTTGTCACGATCGAATAAATGAATAACGCACGTTTACTCAAAAAATACGTAATGCTTTCCTCTTTTTTTCGTTTTATTTATCAGCGACGGAGTGACAAACGAAGACACTTCGAGTAGAGAAAAATCGTTTCATCGCTCCTAAGCCTTAAAATTCTATATAGATTTATCTCGTTTTCTTCGTCTTTTTTTTTCTTTTTTTTTTGTTTTTATCGTCGGCGTGAAAGGGATTGGTCTATCGAAGCTTGTACATTTTTTTTTTTTTTTTAAATCTCTCTTACTTTGTTCTCTTTCGTACTGAAAGTAATTGAAGAATCGTTATTATCGTCCTAGACTTTGCAAGTTTAATTTACAATTGCTTAATTTTTTTGTTGTTTTTATTTTGTTTAAAAATGCAGTTTGTTTCTCGTATATTCAATATATATATATATTTATATGTTCATATAGATCCTATCAAAAGTTAATTTTACAATAATTCAAAGTGGTCGGTCTTTTGTTTATTTAATAATTATTCATTATTATTGCGTCGGGTCTCTTCTCATATATATATATATATATAGATATATATATAGATGTATATAGATGTATATATATATATATATCTTTTATTCTTTTGAGAAAGCGCTCGCGTTTCGTGCACCACCCCACTATAATATTCAATCCTCAGAAGCTTTTTAATATTCACTTTTTTTTTTTTCATAATCGATAATTGGATAATACACTAAATATCCCGCATCCAGACGACGAAGATAAACGAAGTTGGAAAAAACGTGTAAAATTCATTTTCAGCGAGTGAGGTGAGGCCGATACGTTATATCGACGATTGTTTTCCTTTTTTTTTTTTTTTTTTTTTTTTTTCCTTATGTCCTACTATTTCTCTAAGCGTTTTCATCATCTTTCGCTCTCTCGTTTTATTTATCTTTTTTTTGCAATCCGACCGCGCCCTCACGCTCAAACAATTCTCGTCGATAATCTAATTCGCGACTGTTCTACCGTCAAGGTCGCTTTTTTTGTTTCCTTTATTGATTATTTATTAACAGGGACGAGAATCGGCCGCGGATTGCGTCGGTGCTCGAGAGAGCCCTTTTTCGTTTTCCTCTTTATTTTTTTTGTTGTTGTTTTTTTTTTTTAAATATGTCTAGTATATTACAATGCACTCGATCTATGTGAGCTCTATAAAAGCGTCGGGGCTACACAGTCCGGAGATGATTTATCCCCGGAATTGTTCGCTATTGAGCTGTAGAAAAATCCAGTGAGCCCTGACCCGCACTACTCGAACTCGGCGCTATCGTCACCTGCGTACCGGCTACGTTCAGCAACGCTGCATTTTCGCATGAGGTCTCGTCGCTTTCCATCATACCGATGTCGTCGCCGGATACCGGCGAGTTAACCGGATCGCACTCCACCGTAACTGTAATGAAAAAAAAAAAAAAAAAACCGAAGAATTAATTATAAAAAATTGCAAAACGATTACACACTGAAGATATCTGCAATTGAATTTCATTGAATTTAATGCATTTGAGTGACATTGAATTTCATCGTCGACAAGTCTCTGTCAATGCGCGGGCTTGGGAAAAAAAAAAAAAAATGATTCACTTGTCAAATTCTATTGTCTAAGTGAACTTCTCCGAGCGAAGTTCGTGCGATGCAAAATATGCCCCTTATAACTTCATGAAATTTCGTCTCGCGCACATATCTTCAGATCCGCGAAACAGTAGATTTTTTTTTTTTTTTTTTTTTTTTTCAAAAATGTTTGCAATTTTTAACTTGTAAAATTGTCTACCGTCGAAACCCGAAGATCCCTCGAGCCTGACGTCCGGGAGATTCGGTACGATTATCACAACCCCGTCGTCCCTCGGCCCCGTTGTCGATGTCGACGAATACCTTGGTGGCGCTCTCGTGCTCGTTGTCTCGTCAAGATTCACCATTTGGGGGGATATCGAACTGCATTGACAAACATAAATAACAATGACAGTCATTGAACCATCGATTTTCATACAACTTTCGATATTCTTTATTTTATAAAAAAATTAAAAAAAAATAAAAAAATAAAAGAAAAATTATTATTTGTTTCAACGTATAACCGACACCGACCTGAGAGTGACTCTTTTCTTGACCCTACTGCTGAGATCGGAGTATCCCCGATGAATCTGTCTGAGCTTAGGTTGCTTCGTCTCCCGCAGTGTCTTCGAGGTGGGCGAACTAGGCTCGGACAACTGTTTGTCGACGAGAATCGGCTTTAGAACGCCGGTAACTCCGCAACTCGTGACATCGTCCGAACCGGTGAGCGCCTGGCTCGCCCGGCACTCGCTGCTCGGCAATGGAAGCGTCAGTATCCTCTTGCGATCCTCCATGTATAGGTCTATTAGTTGGTCCAGTTTCGTCTCGATGTCGTCGACCTGGCAATTAAATGTTTTCGTCAGTCCTCCGGCGTGTACCCCCGAACATTTGGGGAGAGCGGGGCAAAATGGGACAGTGGGGGGGCAAAACGGGACAACGAGGAAAAACGCAATTTTACAATCATTTTTGGATACCCCACTTTGCTCCATTGATACATCCCGATTTTCAGCTCCTTTTTTGCCTCGCTCTTACAACCGAAAATCATTCAAAAATTGCGTCTTGCACCGCCGCCTCACTGTCCCATTTTGCCCCGCTCTCCCCTACCGGTTGGCAATCTTCGCTGAGTTCCCAAAAATAAAAAATAGAACAAATGTTATTGCAAAAATACTGTGAAATTCACAGAGGGAGATCAGAGTGTAGTTTCTCTGATGGCAGAGACCGAAAATTCATTGGACATTTATAAACTTGTTACAGGTTCAATAAAGGAATCGCGGTACGTTGTGATTTTTTTTTTATTGTTAATAACACACCCAGAAAAATAATTTATTTGACGGCCACCGTTTATTTAGATTAAGTACAATATTTATTTGATTTAAATAAATATTTATTTCATCTAAGTGACGATTTACTTAATTAAAATAAATATTTATTTAAATCAAATAAATTATTTTTGCTGGGTGCAATACCGACGACACAGGTAAAAGTTGAACGAGTTCCTCACCTGCCTCTCGACTTTCACGACCCTCGAAGCAAGACTGATCTTCGAGGCGTAAACGTCCCTCGCCTTCGAGCCTTGCTTCCCAAGAATCTGGTCTAATCTAAGCAAAAACATTAGAGAAAAATCGTTCGTTCCGTCTTGCAGGAGTTTGCAGTTTTTCTATTGACTTTTTGTTGTTTCTTTCTTTATTCTTTTTTCTTTCTCTCTCTCTCTCTCTCTTTTTTTACAAATTTCTTTCTTTAACAATAATAATATATGAGTGTGGAAAAAATTAAGAAAAGAAAGACAGGCAAGCAGAGGACTATGAAACTAATGTGCACTGTGTGTATGTATATATATATATATATATATATATATATATATATATATATATATATATACATATATACATATATATGTATATATATACATATGTATATATATACATATATATGTATATATGTATATGTATATAATTCGACTAATCCGTACGAGCGACAGCAAGGCAGACAAGCAAATGATGGAGATATTTTAACTATAAAAAACAACGTGCACGGGATTCGTAATTTATTTCGGTATTGCGTGGTGATACGTGGCGTGCCGGTGCTTATCCAGCTAATCGATCAATCAATGAGAATAGTTAATCGACAATCGGTCAGTGTCTCGGGCCGGGTAATCTGTCCGGAATCGTTTATCTCCGACGTCTCGTCGCGTCGCAACAATTACGTCCCGTGGCTGTCGATCGTAGTAGAATTTTGCCCGAACCCCTTTTTTTGCGTCAGACTGAAAATAATTTTTAAAAATTGATTTTTTTTTTTTTTTTTTTTTTTTTTTTTTGCACGCCATCCACCGAACATCGAAGCGTGTCTCGTTCGAAACGATTCGTGAAGAGTTACACAGTGGTGGGGTGGGAGATTGTTGCATTTGCCCGCGTGGCAGGAGGGCACTTTGAGGGTGAGTAATGTGTATGAAGCGGCTTTGATGGCGGTTGCTCTAAATTATTGCCGAGGGAAGTATCTCTTTGTGTGGGGATGTTCAATGGGAAGAAAAAAAAAAAAAAAAAAAAAAAAAAAAAACCACAACTTTCGCAGAAATACTTGTCGGCGACGACAACGGCGACGAGGGGGTGGGGGTGGGGGTGGGGGGGTGGGGGGTGGTGTGGTGGAGGGTAAAGAGGAAAAAAAAGAGTTAAATAAACGGGGGTCGGACGAGAACTGACAGACGCAAATAATTCCAACGAGAGCCGGGGTTGATGAGACAGAGTGGAAGCTGAAGGGAACAATGTACATTGGGGTGCTTAAGCTTCGTTCATTAGCGATGGATTATTTTTTTTTATATTACTTTCATATTACTTTTGTGATAAAAAAAAATTAATTTTTTGTTTGGTTGAAGGAAAAAAAAAAAAAAAAAAATCGTCGAATATCCAAGGAATGTAATTGTTCATTGCCAAAATCGTTGAGGGGCGAAGAATCATGGCGCGTTGAAGCTTCGATGTTTTTTTTTTTTTTATTCGGATACTTTTTTGAAACTAAAAATTGATTTTTTTTTCTGTTTGAAAAAAAAAAAAAACGTGGGATATATCGATGGAACATAATTGTTCGATGCCAAAATCATTAAGGGGCGAATACTTCTTTCCATTATTATTTTTTATTCTCTTTTATCGTATGTAGATATTGTATTGACTGAAGTTTGCAGTATTTAGGTGTTATTTCGATGACTCGGTACAGAGACGAATTATGAAACGAAATATATATATGTATATATAAGTATATATTAAAAAAAAAAAAAAAAAAAAAAAATGTATATCAAAAACTCAACATAGGTACTCTCGGTCTAATTAAGGTACCTGAACTGCAGGTTTCGTACGCGATTCAGTAGATCCGCGTGCCCAGAGCTGTACTGTTCGATCACGTCCTTGACGTCGTAAGGTTTCAGAGCTTCTCTGAACTTCTTGCGGGCCACGAAGTACTTCAGCTGCGAAGTACACAGCACAGGCCGTACATACGTTTTTCAAACTACACATTTCTTCATATATATCAGAAAATTATATTGATTTTTATTTCTTTTTTTTTTTTTGTTTTTCAACTTCTAAACAAGTCTCGAACTTTAATATAAAAAAAATGCAATTGACAAATAAAAAAAAAAATAAATAACAGGTGAACGCGCGCGGAAACGTGCGTTCACGTGTTTTTTTTTTTTTTTTTTTTTTTCTCAATTTTTCCACGGACGCGAATCCTCCCTCCGATTTAAAAAAAAAGAAAAAAAATAACAATAAAACAAAAACGGAGGTAGAGATGCGACGAGGACTGGCGCTCGTGGAAAATTAATATACTTCATGAACATTTGGACACAACACACACAAATAAATGTACGGTCGTATGGTCGTATAAAGCGGGCAAGCAATTTCAGATTTTACTCGAAAACTTTACTTCCACCCGGCCGATATCGAAGGTTCGAGCTTGCGACGATTTTCACATGGGGTTCGGACACTTTTTCACGGCTCTCCTTTTCTTCGATTCATTGACTTTCTATCTCTCGTGAGGTTATTTATCGTTCTTTAATTTATTCACCATTCCATTAACTCTAATTAATTCTCGATGGACGAGCGACACTGATCAACGGGACAAATCTGGGTTCGAATAGGATATTAATATTTCCAAACAAGAGACGCGTGACGCGTCATGCACGGAGGCTGTAGGATCCTCCCTAGACGGAGAAAAAAAAAAAAAAAAACTCAAACGAACAAACAACAGATATTCATGTACAAAGAGCAGGAAACTGTTTTTTCTTTAGTGCCAAAAATCGGCAAAATAAATTCTGTCTGTCGCTGATCTGTCCGATCGTTGGACGCCGGTGAGGAAACACTACATGCGAGTACAAAGCGATTATCAGAGTACACAGTACTACGGGTGAAGTGGTCGTTGGCAAGATCCGAAAGAGTAACACACACGAAGATCGATCGTTCGGGAGGGTTTTTTCGTTTTCGTACGGAGATGAGGCAAAACCGCGAAACAGAGAACGTTTGATTTCTGTGTATCATAAAATCACGTTAACCTCTTGAGGTTATTTATTTCTCTTGAATTTATTCACCTTTGCTTTAAGGGAATACGTCACATTGACGTTTCTTAATAATGGTGGGGGGTGGTTGAGCTTTAATAATGATTAGCAGTGGTTAGCTCCTTCAACTCGTAATATCTTCGAAACTCTATGAGCAGAGATCGATTTTATGATTTTTAAAGAAAAATCTAATAAAGTAGTCTGGAAATATATATATATATGTAACGAATATGTAGCTGACTATTCGTTAAGACCCACGATATTAGTTAGGTTTGACTATAGACGAACGAACGGACGATCGATGCAAGATCGATCGTCATGTTAAACAGTCTTGATCGGACTTTGAGAGAGTACAGACGTTTGACAGTTCATACTCGAGATACTTAGTCTTGATTATACTAATAATAAATCCGCCCCCAAAACCTAATACGCGACTTATTCATTCCCACAGGCGTTACAATATTTTTTAAACAATGCTGCTTTCCACTCGTGAGCGTATGCAGATCATGCTAATTGACACAATTTTAAGAACATGGATCTCAGAATCGATATCGCGAAAAAATTGTTAGAAATTCTTTTAAAAAAAAAAGCCTCATTCATTGGTTTACAACACTTGTGATCTTTAGCTCCAAAAGCAGAAAAGTCGCCGTGTGACGTATTCCTTTAAGGAGGGAGTCTCGCTGAGGCTGACTTCGCATAAGTTCGACAAAAATAATAGAAAAATTGCAAGTACTTCTTGATGGTATAAGAATCTGAAAAAATTCATGCATACTAAAGGTACTGAGAAGATTAATCTTGCACAATAATAATTACAAAATGTTATTAACAAATTGGGGAAAAAATAATTGCTTAACAAATTTACCCGCAACCCAACTTTTTTTTTCGTGAAAAAGATTCGTTTATTTTTCTGAATACGCATGAATTTTTTCAGATTTTTCAGTAATCGTTGATTTTTCCATTTTCCAAAAAAAAAAAAAATCAACGATTACTGATAAATCTGAAAAAATTCATACGTATTCAGAAAAATAAACGAATCATTTTCACGAAAAAAAAAAGTTGGGTTGCGGGCAAATTTGTTAAGCAATTATTTTTTTCCCAATTTGTTAATAACATTTTGTAATTATTACTGTGCAAGATTAATCTTCTCAGTACCTTTAGTGTGCATGAATTTTGTTTCAGATTTTTATACCATCAAGAAGTACTTGCAATTTTTCTATTATTTTTGTCAAACTTATGCCAAGTCAGCCTCAGCGAGACTCCCTCCTTAACTCTACTCAATTCTCGATTGACGATGGACACTGATCAACGGGACAAATATGGATTCGAATATGGATATTAAAATTCCCAAACAGACGGAGGCTGCACGAATCTCCCTAGAAAAAAAAATAAAACCAAACGAACAAACAACGAATATTCATCCACAAAGTGCAGGAAACTCTTTGATCTTTAGTCCGAGAAAGCGGCAAAATAAATTCCGTCCGTCGCTGATCTGTCCGATCGTTGGGCCGATGAGGAAAATTACAAGCGACTACAAAACGAGTATCAGAAATAGTTGGATTAAGCAAATGCGCCACGACACACGTTCCAAGGTGCATCCGGTCGTTGCAACAATAATGTTTCATTCAATCGACAAACACCGAAGAAATCAAAGAAAATAATCCTTCGACGAAACAATGCTTTATTTGCACCAAACAAATAGCAGCTTTTAACGTGTGTCATCGCGACTATTGGTTAATCCATCCAGTATTTTTTTTCTCTCAGCTTGGACATCGGCAAGATCCCGAGAAGTAACACACACGAAGATCGATCGTTCGGGAGGGTTTTTTTGTTCTTTTTCGTTTTCGTACGATGAGGCACAAACCGTGATACACACAGAGCGTTCGGGGGTTTAACGTGTGAGAGCCGGTGAGACTCGGGTGGGCGTGTGGGGGGGGGGGGGGGGGGGCGGGGGGGTCTTCGGTCGGGCAAGGTAGTTCGTGCATTCCTCGAGAAGCTTCCTGTCAACGTTGGAAGATAATTAAACAGGAAGCCATGGGAGCGAGGAAGATGGAGGACAGAAGAAAAACGAAAAGTGGGTCGTCCGTAATCGATCTGCTCCCGGCGGAGGGGCCGGAGGGGCGCCGGTACGAAGTTGGTAGTTATTCCACGTCCGCAGCACAATTTCGTAGCGTCGTGCCACAGGGCTGCTATTGTCATTCCTGTTCGCTGTCTTCATCATCATTATCATTCCCAGTTTGTTTTCCTTTTTTTTTTTTTTTTTCTCCCCTCTCCCTCTCCGTGTTCCTCGCGATCTTTCCTCGCGGATAACGCGAGAGGTGGGCGGGCGGCGGGGGGGGGGGGGATATCGGTACCGGCTCGTCATCTCCTCTGTCATACGTATCGCATCCGAGGATTCGGCCGATATTAACGTGCCGCGCTAACTGGGTCACGTTTGTATAACTCCGGGGAATTAATGCAACGTGAAACGCGGATTGGGCCGAAGAGGGGGGGGGGGGGGGTGGGTGTCGGGGTGGAGGTGAATCGTTCGGGAGGCTCGTTGGGTGGAAATTCGTTGGGTTGTTGCTCGGCTCGGAGGAGTAGAGGGCCGTTGATTCTCCGCTCGCACTGTAGCTTTAAGGTCAGAGGGCAAGTTCGCTGTCCTGGTGCATCGTCACGGCTGCTCTAGTACGTCAGGCCTCTTGGATAAAATGTTTTTTTTTTTTTTTTTTTTTTTTTTTTTTTTTTGCTGATTACATACACAACCTAAGTTATTTTACAGTATAGATGCTGCGTTAAGATTTACACGTATACATATGTATAGTTTATGTGTGGGTGTGTATATATATGTATATATATGTCAATATATATATGGTTTATAGAAATATGCTCTGTATATAGTATATTGTATACATGGTTGAGGTGCGACGAAATTATTATCGCGTGTGTGGTATATATATATATATATATGTGTGTGTGTGTGTAATCGCTAGATAAAATGTGGTGCTCATAGTATATATATATATGTCACAGACTCACAGATATACAGAGATATGTTCATAGTAACATTAACTGCTAAACATGCGTAGTTTTCTTTTTTTTTTTTTTTTTTTTTTGTGACGAGATCACACGCAATTATGGAGGAGAGTTAGAGATTTTAAGATAGTAGATCTTAAGAGAGATCTCTTCGACATCTCGTTGGAGAGACTGAGACGAATTTCAGAGATATCGAAGCTTTGGTCCTTGAAAAAAATAAATAAATAAATAAATAAATAAATAAATAAAGAAATAAAATAAATCGATCGAGACGTCTTGCGGGCAATTTGGAGTAAAAAAATTAGCTCGGGCGAGGGCGCACTGGTGAAGCATCGAAAGATCGGGGGGGGGGGGGCAATTAAGAATTTATTGAAGCGATCTCTCTCTAAATCCGTTACGCGGAGATCGCGATGGAGTCGAGATACAGAGATAGCGATTAATCCATTATAAATATCGCGCGACTCGGGGGGGGGGGGGGGATGAGAGAGTAATTGAGAGTGACGCTCGTGAAATAAATCAGGTGGTTGGCTGGGAAGAAAAAAAAGAAGAGATCGAAAAAAAAAAAAAAGAAATTCGAGGGTAGAGAGCGCGATGTTCGCGGTCGGTCGTTCTCCGCTGCGCACCCCGGGAGTTTGTACGATCAAATAAATCCTCGACTCTCGACGATAGACTCGACAACGCAATCGATGGCCACAATCGCGTACGGTACGGAGGACGAAGATTGAAGAGGGTGTAAAATAAAAATCTTCGAGGGTGGTCCTGGAACATCCCGGACGCGGCCTCGGGCGAGCTCAACGGGTCACGGAGGCGACCCGGAAATGTTCTCGTTACGTACGTTAAATCAATTTATTTAATTTAATTTTTCTTTTTCTTTTTTTTTTGTTTTTCATTGAAATAAAAAATTAGAAAAAAAAAAAAAAACGAACGATCACGATCACGATCACGTTAAACAATAAAGAAGAAGAACAAGAAGACCCAATCTCTACGTACTACGAACAGTGATGAGATGATGATTAAAAAAAAAAAAAAAAAAAGAGAGAAACGAGCACAGGCACGTATCTTTTCACTCGTGGGATACCTATTTTGAATATTTTTCACGCGGCTGATGAGGTCGACGTGGCCTGCGCTGTACTGCTCGATCACGTCTTTAACGTCATAGGGCTTCAGAGCCTCTTTGAACTTGCGTCTTGCCACGAAGTACTTCATCTGATACGACAAGCACACACACACCAAGTCAATTAGAGTCGGCCTCTCTGATGGCACGAATACTCTCCGGCGTCGATGCGAATATCAATAATAATATAGTCGACGAGTTATTATGCGTACGGCATATCGGTCTACTGCTAAATAGCGCCCTCTAATTATAAAAAAAAAAAAAAAAATGAATACTTGTAACTTCATTGTATTATGATGATGCTGTGTAGAATGCGAGATTCGATTGAGACGCGAATCGATACTACATGAATCTAAAAACTTCTCTTTTTTTGTTTTTTTTTTCATTCATTTATTCATAATTATTCTTTACTTTTCGTTAAAATGCGATCCGGAGAGAACGAGATTGAGAGGTTGCATCCCTTTGGACTCAAGATTGAGACGCTCAATTTTCAACTTTCATTCATCGTTCGCAAACAGTCTCTCACAAGCAAGCGAAACAATCGCAATTACTCCGATGATCGTCGATGATTGAGTTTAAAATTTAAGTTTTTTACTTTGTAGTTATCAATGCGGACGCGCTTTTGAGTGTAACACTCTTTGATGACCACATCTCGATTGTGGCTATTGGATTTTTTTTTGTGTCTAGTCTACCGTGCGTTGATAGCTGTGAAAAATTTGTCCATTTATAACTTTTGAACTTTCTGTACTCACAGGCCAGAAGTAAATTGATGAATTTGCTTTTAATCGAAACCACTATTTATTTTTCAATTCGTAGCGCGGATGAAAAAAAAAAAATATATATATATATATACATATTGTATTTGTATGTTTGTCGAGTGCGAAGTATTGCTGCGAGGATGAATTTTTTACTCTTCCACGAGCGTACAAGCCATGAGAGGGGTAGGAAGGGTAAATAACTCCTCAACTGCGGTTTTCCATTTCAATTTTACCGTGACATGACAAACGCGTGCATCAGCGTCTGTTGGACCGATGATATACACTTTGTTAAATTTAAACAATTTCCCGTTCGCAAAAAGTCCACAATCTCTTTTTTCCAAGTTTCTCTCAACATTACAATTTTCCTTTAGCCAACGAATCGTACCTTTCACTAAAAGAAATCATCGACGCTTTTTGAACAAGAAAAGTTTATCAAATCGAAAAAACCTTTTTTATTTCCCATTTGCTAGCCACGTTACTGACCCGGTAGACAAACAAATTTGTTTCAACTAATCGACACTTCTTTCGTGGTCGGAAAAACCCCGCATATATATATATATATATATATATCATATCCGTTTGGATGACGAGGTCCAGCTTACAGGAGACAGGGGGGCCAAAAAGCATAATTTTTTTTTATCAACTATTTGCGGAAAATAAAAAAATATATATATGTATATCAGAATGTGGATATAGGTCCGTTTTGCCCCGCCTTTCCCTAGAACCGGAGATTCTGAGAGAGCCGGTATTGGAAAGCCATTACCCCATCGATCTGATCCTCCCACATACACATAACTCTCTCTTTCTCTCTTTAACCTCGCAGCAAACATATGTACATATATATACATATAGTATATGAATCGTGGGAGCTGGTTGGATTTCATTGCTAACAACATACAGGCCGGAAGTGGCGACGCATCGCCGGATTGAGGTCTTTTTCGAAGCTCCGGCATGTGCCCTCAATGTACCAATACGTTATGTATATGTACTTCAACTTGCTTGCATTTCGTTCCGCTTGCCGAGAGTATAAAAGTTCAACAACATCGTTACCGGAAGCGTTGACGGGGTTGGGGCTGGATAGCCGTACAGAAAAGTTCTCATCGATGGAACTCTGCTTATACTGACCGCCGAGAGACAGAAGGGCCTATCGCAATTAATTTAGCATGTAAAACGATGTCGGATACGCCCTTTTGCTTTCACTCGTTCACTCGGTATTCTCCATCATTCGGAGATCCCCTTTGCTCTCATGATTTTCTCTCCATGTCGTTCTCTCGTTATCCTTTCACTCACCGGGAACACTTCCCACGCGAAACTACGTGCGCGACTCTCAGGCTGGTCGGAAAACATCACTCAAATCGTTAAAAAAAAAAAAAAGCACCTCTAGCCTCGGTGCCCAAATTACCATAATATTTTTAGCGATGTAAACAAAAAAGCTGAACTCCATATGTTTTTTTTTTTAATGAAATTGAAACGAAATTTCGACCCGCGTGAGACGTCGTTGCAATTATAGTTAGCGCGAAATGATCGTTGACAAAAAATTAATGTATGGCAAGAAAGCGATCGTGAAAAATAGCGTAAAGTTTCTCGAGTGTAGTTTTCTTGCCTCGAGTGTTCTTCGTGTACGCTCGATACGTACGTTTACTCGTCGTATGCGGAATGCGCTTTCCACACGCGACGATTTCGACGTGATACACCGAGAAAGTCTAGTGTACATTGGGACAGTTTTAAGGTACACAGCTTGATAAATTATTTTCTCTTAAATCCCTTTCGTCACGTTATACCTACAATCGAACTAACGACGTGGAGACAAACAGAGAGACAGATAGTAACACAAATCACATGTTTCAATAGGATAATTTCACATGGTATATGTATAGATTCGGGTTTACGGATATTTCGCGATATTAACACTTTAATGGACAACGACTCACCTTGCGGATAGCTCTGATAGCTGTTTTGTGCTGATTGGTCAAATGAACGCACCGAGGCTCTTCTTCCTCGTCTGGCAAAAATTTTAAAAAATTTAAAAAATGTTGAAACATATGTTTCCTTTAATTACACATTGAGAGAAGGATCTCGGAAGAACTACCAGGTCATGTGGTACATTTCGACCGGGCAACATGCTACACAAGCTCCGCCACTTGGCGATATGTTAAACTTTCACAAGGGCCATAGCAACTTTGATCCAATTCGTATGGTAATTTTTTTTTCCAGAAAGCGGGTTGGCAAAATATTGCATCTGGCCTAGAATTTCATGGATAAAACTATCACTGTATCACGGATAAAACTAAGAATTACTAAGAATTATTATCACAAAGAATTTGGTACAGTAAGACTGAGAATTGCGTGAATAAAAAACTGCGAATTCCCTCGATTGAAACTGAAAATTCCGTATAAAAACTGAGAACTCCTTGGATAAAAATTGACAATTACGTCGTTGAAATTTCTTCATGTATGCATGCATGCAAAAAAATTTGATCGACATGATATGTCGGTGCAGCATACAAACCTCGAACAAACCATATTTTCTAGTAAGGAGCACTTATATTCCACCAAATATTACGGGACATTCGGATAATATCTGCGATAGCGAAAATTACCATATTTTCTATCTTTATGCGTTAAGTTTAATACGAATGTTTGCCAGGCTGTCGTCGTAGTTTCCATGTGCCCGAAGGTTCTGTCGGTCTCTACCATATTTACGGTAATGTCTACAAGTTCCTTCTCTCAGTGCAACACTTTCTCCCCTCATACACTTCGTATGTGATGAGAAAGTAAAAAAAAAAAAAAAAAAAAAAAAAAAAAAAATTGTCAAAAATAAAAAAGAACTCTTCACGATGTTCCAAAAACGTGTCGAACTAACCGTCGGAATTTTTCTTCGACAACGCCGTTTCGGCCACCGAATCCTCCGAGTAACTTGCGTTAAGATTTTTCGTACCTATCGCCGTCTCGTTGTTGTCGTTGCAGTTGCCGTGATTGTTGTTGCTTCCGCCTGTTCGTAAAAGTGCTAAATTTTAAAACGTCGAAAAGCTATTCACGTCGAGCCTGAAACGTCGACGATTTGCATAGATTTCGTTCCCGTTATCCCGCAGTCCTTCGCAACTGACCCAGATTCTCGGCCGAGGCAATTAGATCGGCGAATCCTCGCGAGGCGACGGGACGATGATAACTCTGATTGGTCATTTTGTGAGAGCTCGGACTGTGCAGCGACGTACTCTTGTGACGTCTTATGGTCGGCAATCGGCTTACGAACGATGCGTTGTGTTTGAAGCTGGAAGACACGCGACTGTGAAAGACACGCGAGAACTGTGTGAGCCGTTGGGTGGATACAATTTATCGTTGCATTTTTATATCGGAAATATTGTTGTTTTGTTTTTGGGTTCAACTGAAGCTCCACAGCGAAAGATAGGGACGAAAATCAAAGCATCACCTGGGTGGACTGGAGAGTGGAATTTGATGAATCTTCCACGTTGCTACGCTCATACTGTGCTCGTCGGCGGCGTAACATCGCCACAGTGCCTGAATCAGACTCGCCGCAGGCTGCCTTCTTCTTATCATGTGCTTCTGTCTCTGCTGCTGCTGGACCTTGAGCGCGAAACCCGAGCCCAGAATACCCTGGAAGAGTCAACCACAAAATAGCATTAAAAACAATTTGATTTTTAGAAATCTCATTAATTTACCGATTAGAGATTAACGCTTCACTGGCGATGTTTATAATCAATACTTCTGTTTCAACATGGAATACTTAAAAAATCAAAATTAACAAATCTTTGATGATCATCAATGAAACTAAACTTTAAGATACATCCATTTTGTTTTAGACATTTTTCTGTCACACTTTGCATTTTTTTTTTTAAACATTTTGAAATTTTTCGATATTAATTGACTATTTAATTAAATAAATGGCGTGTGTTGTACGTACAGCTGGTAAGGCGAAGAAGGATATTCCGAGTAGGGCGCAGAAGGAAGCTATGACTTTGCCCTGCCAAGTTTTGGGCACGGCGTCGCCGTAGCCAACGGTGCACAGTGTGATCTGCGAAGACGAATGGATTTTTAAAGGAATTCAAAGAGTAGTGGTCTGTGTCGGGTGTGAGAACCGACGGGGATGAGTTTCCTCTTATCTTGGCCCCCACGTGTGGACCTCTGCCAAAATCCTCTGTTATTCATGAGACTGTTGATTCAGCGATATAACGCAGCAGCGGTGAAATTTAGTAAGAGAAATTCGCGGCAATGAAGAGGGCGGTGTAGGCACACCGGGTTAAATAGACATATATTAGTTACGATAAAACCTCGATTATCCGGACGAGCGGGACAGGACTATCGATGAATCGCCGAAAGCCACTGATGAGCCGAAATTCTCATAACACGTTGTTATTTTTACCCTCCCATAATTCGTTGCCCAGTTAAATCTCCCACTTCTCTCTGAAGGTAATGTTGGTTTTTGTGTCGAATATATAGATAAAGGTAAATGGCGAAACCTGAAGTGCACTTGATAATGAGTTACTACTGGAGCGAAGATCCTCGCCACGATGTAGGTACACCGGATTAAATAGACATATATTAGTTACGGTAAAACCTCAATTATCCGGGACGAGCGGAACAACCAACGGATAGCCGAAAGCTGCGGATCAGCCGAAATTATCATAAGACGTTGTTATTTTTAGCCTCCCATAATTCACTGCCCAGTCAAACCCCCCACTACTCTCAAGATAATGTGGGTTTTACTGTAGAAAGATAAAGGTAAATGGCGAAACCGGAAGTGGACTTTATAATAAATTACTACTGGAGCGAAGATCTTCACCACGATCCTCACCACGATGTAAGCACACCGGGTTAAATAGACATATATTAGTTACGGTAAAACCTCGATTATCCAGACGAGCGGGACGGAACAACCGACGGATAGCTGAAAGCCACGGATGAGCCGAAATGATCATAACACATTGTTATTTTCACCCTCCCATAATTCGCTGCCCAGTCAAACCTCCACAACAGTCACTTCTCTCTCAAGATAATGTGGGTTTTACTGTAGTATAGATGGATAAAGGTAAATGGCGAAACCGGAAGTGGACTTGATAATGAGTTACTACAGGAGCGAAGATCCTCACCACTCCCCACCAAAGTGCCTTGGCGAAGTTGTTGAAGTGTTCGTCGTCCCTCTCGGCGAGATAGACCAAGAAGCTCGCGAATATCAGACCGAGGAAGCCGATGTAGAGTGTCGTGATGAGTTCCTGGAAAATAAGGACGATAATATCGTGAAGAAAAGAAAAAAACAAAAAAAAAAAACGAAATCAAGAGCAAGGATGAAACTTTGAAATTGAGCTATGATTAATCGACGAGAGATGTCTTGCGAACCTGACGATGAGCGTAAACTACGCTGCCGAGGAGTTTCCATGTACCGCCGCGACGATCCATCCTGACCATCCGGAGTATCTGGAAGAATCGGAGACCCCGAAGCGCACTCGCCGCGAAAACTTGACCGCTGCTTCTCATCGCGAGAACCACCACGCTCGCCAGGATCGTAATCATGTCTGTAATTGGATCAATTTTTTTTTTTTGAGACAAAGCGTACGTTTATCTTTAGCCGACAATGTTAGCCGACATTGGTAGTCGGTAAAAACATTTTCTCTTTTTCGAATTTCTGCTTTGTCAATTGATTTGAACGGATTGAGTATCTCCTCGAATAGGGTGGACCAGTCAGTGAATGTACAGTTAAGCAGACGAAAGAGCCAGTGAATAAACGTCTTTATGCAGGTTCTCTTATGGAAAGTGTCCATTCACTGGTTCTCTCCGTTCATTGGTTGGTTTACCCTACTAAAGAAGCTTAGATGATATCAAATAATTGTTCAGTGCTAAAACTCACCGATTATGCAGAAAGGCCTTCGAAGGAACTTTAGCCGACCAACGGCAGTCTGATAACGCGAACGACATCCCGAAGACCACAGTCTGCAAAGATCAAACGAGCATGACTTCTATGATAGGACGTTCCGCCGCTTACGGCCAGACTCCCCATGGGTTCCGCGAACCGTGGGGAGTTCACTGTATTTCACATCTTTCTTCGTATCTCTAAGACTAAGAAAGACGTGAAAGGGGGTAGAAATAAAAAAGAAACTCAACACTCCCGTTCAGATTGTTCCCTGTAACAAGAGCCTCTCGCGAAAGCACACAAGAGCATCAACCGAAGATTACTGCTCCGTCACGTGACTCGAATTTAATGGTTCTCTCGTAGTTTTTCGCGGTGCTCTTCTTCCTGGCAGCAATCTGTACCGGAGTGTCCCTCTGTATCTACGTCCTCTCGAGTTTTATATCCCGTGTGTAATATCCACACATACACGCGCCCTCTCTTCAGCCACGGAAACACAGGTTCATTTTCACCGAAGCTTTGCCGTTCCTTCGCGCGTCGCCGACCCACTTAATCGTCGACCGTTAAGAAATCAAAGGAATCATTTATTTCCAAAGAAATTTCGCTTTCTCTCATCATCCGCGGTCTCGTTCCGTTGTACCTAATCCTTACAATTCAATGACTCATCTCGACCGTGATGGACTCTAATGTGTAACTCTTTATGCGATGAAAACTTAATGGCCTGAGGCATTGTTTCTGAATTGATGCAATTCTACGAATTATACATCACGAGGACCAATTAGAGGAATTCCAGGAATTCTGTAGGAGTCGCCTACGAGTTTGCCATTTCGAGTTGGCACGATGAAGCTGATCGCGATCCACTGTTGCCTTTATCAACCGTTGGCAACGAGCCGGTCAGCTTCAACGCGTGCGGAGAGTCACTTAAACATCCGGTCTCTCGTGAACGGCGGAATAAGGTGCGGCACGCACGGAGACCTTTGGCCGACAACCAGGAGAGACGGTTCAGAAAACTGGTAGAGTTTACCCGAATTCGTGAAACGACGCAGTGTATCTTCAGCATGGGGTGAGGGGAATGAGAGGCTTTATCGTGGGAGACAAAGTGGTCTTAAGGTATTTATAGAGTAGGGTAGAAGGTGACTGATTCTCAGGTCAAGTGAACTTTTTCGGGTCAGCCATTATCATTGGCCATTGACCAATTTCTTAAATAGTTTTTTTCTTTATAGATTTTCATTTCTCAATTACCATTATGAGGTGTAATTTAAGATATAAGGACAGTGAGGTATAATTTTAGGTCAAAGTTGTGTGAATCTTTATTGGATGAGAAATAAAGGTTTTTCAAAGGGTTCAACTAAGTGACCCCATTCGCCACGACCATCTACCATCTCACCCGCTTTCTGGCGCTTTCGGATACTCGAACAACGCTCTTACCACTGCTAAGTGGATAATCCTCCTTGCTCTCTTCCGCCTTCCAACTTTCCCGACGCGACAACGAACGCGGGATGAAGAAGTGACAGCGAAGAACTAAGAGACCAGGGAACTTACTGGTTTGTGTTCTTCATTCCGAAACGTGCAATTTGAAGAAAGAAGATTTAATAGAGATTTTTTTGTTGCTTTCGCGGTTCGTATTTTCGGAGTCGAGCGACGAAGAGACGAGAAGTAACGGGGACGAGGAGAAAGATGGAAAGCACGATGCAGTACACAGCTATAGCTACGTGTCGACGAGACCGGGGCAAAAATGGGATGCTGTAAATTTTAGACACAGGGCAATATGGGACACGTAGCACAACATTTTCCATTGAAAAAAAAAAACTCAATCGCAATTTTTCCCGGAACCTCGATAGAATTTTGAATTTCATTTTTTAAAGTGAATTTCCAGACACGTAATGAACGACATTTATTTCTCAGCTTCTCCGTTTTGCCCCGTTCTTCCCCATCCGACAGTTTCGTTCGGGTGAAAATCTCTTTGTTCCCTCGGCAGTCCTATTCAACTCTCGTCGACTCTCCGGCAGTCGTCCCGACTCCCTCGGAACTTTTACCCTGTCCTTCCGTCTTTTCGTCCTTCTCAGACTCGTTCTCCATTCCCCGTGACCCTCATTGACTCTCGCATACGCTATATATACGCAACCACATGTGTATCGCTTTCGTCTCTGATTCCCCACTGTGTACGTTTCGACCTCCTCTCCGCCCAAAGGCGAAGTTGCACACACGGCGGCAACCTCTCCGGACCTCATTGACTCCGGTCAAACTCCTCCGGATATCGCAGCTTCGAGTTCCCACCCAGCTTCTGTGTCCAACCCTTCGGCGCTCTTCAAATATAATCGCGTTAACGGTATAATATGTCTACCGTAAATATGGGAAATATCGCCCGGTCCATATCCGTGCGCGTATCTGTAAGTATCTGTGAGCATCTGTGAGTATCTGTGAGTATCTGCGAGTATCTGTGAGTATCTGCGAGTATCTGCGAGTATCTGCGAGTATCTGCGAGTATCTGCGAGTATCTGCGAGTATCTGCGAGTATCTGCGAGTATCTGCGAGTATCTGCGAGTATCTGCGAGTATCTGCGAGTATCTGCGAGTATCTGCGAGTATCTGCGAGTATCTGCGAGTATCTGCGAGTATCTGCGAGTATCTGCGAGTATCTGCGAGTATCTGCGAGTATCTGCGAGTATCTGCGAGTATCTGCGAGTATCTGCGAGTATCTGCGAGTATCTGCGAGTATCTGCGAGTATCTGCGAGTATCTGCGAGTATCTGCGAGTATCTGCGAGTATCTGCGAGTATCTGCGAGTATCTGCGAGTATCTGCGAGTATCTGCGAGTATCTGCGAGTATCTGCGAGTATCTGCGAGTATCTGCGAGTATCTGCGAGTATCTTCGAGTATCTGCGAGTATCTGCGAGTATCTGCGAGTATCTGCGAGTATCTGCGAGTATCTGCGAGTATCTGCGAGTATCTGCGAGTATCTGCGAGTATCTGCGAGTATCTGCGAGTATCTGCGAGTATCTGCGAGTATCTGCGAGTATCTGCGAGTATCTGCGAGTATCTGCGAGTATCTGCGAGTATCTGCGAGTATCTGCGAGTATCTGCGAGTATCTGCGAGTATCTTCGAGTATCTGCGAGTATCTGCGAGTATCTGCGAGTATCTGCGAGTATCTGCGAGTATCTGCGAGTATCTGCGAGTATCTGCGAGTATCTGCGAGTATCTGCGAGTATCTGCGAGTATCTGCGAGTATCTGCGAGTATCTGCGAGTATCTGCGAGTATCTGCGAGTATCTGCGAGTATCTGCGAGTATCTGCGAGTATCTGCGAGTATCTGCGAGTATCTGCGAGTATCTGCGAGTATCTGCGAGTATCTGCGAGTATCTGCGAGTATCTGCGAGTATCTGCGAGTATCTGCGAGTATCTGCGAGTATCTGCGAGTATCTGCGAGTATCTGCGAGTATCTGCGAGTATCTGCGAGTATCTGCGAGTATCTGCGAGTATCTGCGAGTATCTGTGAGTATCTGTGAGTATCTGTGAGTATCTGTGAGTATCTGTGAGTATCTATGAGTATCTATGAGTATCCGCGATTACCTGGGTGAGTATCTGTGAGTACACTGAGAGAAAGATCTAGTAAATATGACTTGAGAGATATTAAAATAGCACACAGTAGTAGGGAACTAGGGCGACACCTATGACGATAAGTACCGGTTTTACAAGCATTTGTCGTATGGTAAAAATTCTCGGAAAATCTGAGATTTTCTGCCATAGGTGGCGTCCTAGTTACGTCCTACCATGGGCTATGGTAATTTTTTCTTAGACGGCCCGTAGTTTTTACTATACCCTTCTTTCGGTGGATCTGCCAGAATCTGTGAGTACCTGTCAGTATCCGTGTGAGTTTCTATGCGTACCTGTGAGTTTCTGTGAGTACCTGTGAGTTTCTGTGAGTACCTGTGAGTATCGATGTGAGTGTCCAATCGTCATGAACTTTATTATCATGTAGAATCACGTTCTGATCGAGGTGGGCCATATTCGCCACCTTTGCCCTATTCGTATATCGCGCCGGCTGTACGTAGCTTTCCCTTTCCCATTACCCTCTCTCTCTGTATATCCTACCGAAAACCGTTCTACGCCAATAATCGAATTTCCACCAGAGCGTCACGAGACCAAGGGCCTGCTCCAGCCCTCGAAGAGATTTCTCTCAACCTCTCTCTCTCCCTGGAGTTACTGTACGAGCGCGATCGAAGCAACCATCTCCGACCCCAAGTCGGCCACGTCGCTACACCACTATGGACTTGTAATAAATGTCCACAGCTCTTTAGTGTACCCCACTACGAGGTGCAAACCCACCAGTCTTGCCCGTTGTACCTGTTAACTGCGATAGATCGTGAATCGCTGATCGGTATGGCGATCGTTTTACCGATTACATTATATCTAGCCTCGATTATTCGAGCGGAATTTGGGGTGCACACACGGTGGTGCAATCAATTTACCTGCAACAAAACTCGAGACTGAACCAAACTACGACGACGAGCTCCATGTAGTACAACAGCAAACCGGCCTCCTTCTCGTACTCGTCGATCGTGCTGAAGACCGACAGTACCAGGCACATGAAGACCATACAAAATCTGTAATAGACGAGAATATTTCGGTTTTTTTTTTCTTTTGTAGTTTCCTGAGATTTTTGCGTTTTGGAGAAAATGTTCCATCTAAAATGGACCGGGTTTCTATGAAATGTTTCAATATAAGAAAATTTAGTCATAGTAAAACAAATATTTGGAAATTTTGACACGCCAAAGAAGTCTGGAGATTTAACAAAAAAAAAATTCTATCCGCTAAGATTCACGATTTATTTATTTATTGATTAAATTTTGTCTAACAAAAATTGTCAAACCGATCGAGGAAATTTTTGACGATTTTCGGCAAGAGACGTTTGTTGAATGTGCAAAACTTTTGTTATTCTGCAGACTTCGCGGTGTTGCTGATATTCTATTATTTTTGCAAGAGAGCTTCGATCTTTGCTTTTTTTTTATTTTTCAAATCACGACCCAATGAAAAGATTTTGTGTCGGTGAAAAAAAAAAAAAAGTCTCTTCTTCCCTGCGTAGTCTATCGAAAGTTGGAGTTTACATCGAGTGGTCCTTACACGATCATGTGGTAAGTGATTGCATAAACTCCTCGGGGTCGCTCGAGAAAATTATAGAAGCTCGTTTGAATTCTCCGATATCGAGCGTCCCGTCGCGTTGCTCTGTAGTTTATCGGTCGTCCGAGCAGTGACATCCTCGGTGCCGTCAGTCGCCCACCGGAGCCGCTGTACCTAGGCAAAATTCAGTGGTATCAAACTCAAACATCGACTTGTTTGTGCGCACACAGGCATACGTGTATATATCTCCGCATAGTTATAGCTGGAAGAGGCTACATCGTCGTCAATTAAATGTGTTTGGCATGCGGGCACGGGGACATCGGGGAGAGATCGAGAGAGCCTCGATGATCGTCAAAGTGCTCCTCAAATTTGCGGCGATTGTCCCCGGAGCGCTAGCTTTTACTCGCCGGAACGAAGGGTCCCCCTGGACTCTGGTTATACTACTGTACACTGGCCGCCCCGCCAGCTCGCTTACCCCGATCGAGTGTGTGTGTGTGTGTGAATTTGGGATTAATTGTGGCCCCTACGGATGGCTTCGTACACGCAACGACGACATGCGAAAGTTATTTGGCTTTTTCGAAAAATTCAAAATTTAACAGAGATGCAGGAGCGGGAGTTTTTCATGCGGGAAAACATTGAAGGACCTGATGGAATCGTCTTTTTTTTTTACATCTTCGGCGTTTATTCACTCTTTAATTTCAAAATTTAACTGCGATCAGTTCAAAATATGCTGTGGCGTCAGTAACTCAAAATTCGAATGGTTTTGAAGTTCAAAAAATGTCTTAGTTATTTTCTCCCGATAATCATTTTTTTTTTATCGCGTACTAGAAAACCGTTTTAATTATAAAGTTTACATTTTTCTCGGTAGGGCAGTCGAGTATTTTTTTTTTTTTTTAACCTTCGTATTCATACGTGTCTCCGCCCTTGCCCGTATATCGCAGTTGAATTTTTTCGAAATTAGAAAATTGATAACTCGGACCTTAATGGCCACATAAATTCACTCCGGCGTGAATTTAATTGGCGGCCCGCGTGGACTCGTTTGCTCGGTCTTAACGCTTCGTAAAAATGGTATGGTGGGATATGCTGGCGAAATTTTTGCACCGCATTGCGAGAATATCCGGGTATAAGGCTGGAGTGCAAGAGGGACGACAGAGACAGACATATATATATATATATATATATATATATATATATATATATATATATATATACACAGAGAGAAACATAAATTTTTCCTCGATTCTTTCGTCCTCTTTCTTCTTCGCTGGCTTCCGAGCTCCGTTCGTCCTCCCCTTCCTCCCCTTCGCCTTGTTCAATAATGCTTTTTGGCTCCGGCAACGGATATCGTGAGTGAACAAAAAAAAATATATATATATATATAAAAATATAAAAAATAAAAAAAATCGAGAGCACGTTTTGCGACTGAGCCAAACCGCGCGCGAGCTCTCCGGCAAATTCGGATAGTGTGTCCCGGGGGTTTCCCGCGTCTGGGGATCGCGGCGGTGCAAAGAGCCAGACGGAAAACTCGTCCACCCCCCTCCCCCCCGAGGAGCCAACCGCACACGGGGCATTAACGCTCCCGTTTATCGCTCGGAATACGCGATATCCGATCTCTCCGATATATTATCCCGACCGCAAACCTCTACCAATCCTCGAGTGACCGGGCAAACTATTTCCGACCGTAACTGAATTATTTCCAAACTCGCCGAAGAGGTATAAAACACGCTCTTGGGAAATTCGCCGTGCACCCACACCGGGTCGGGCGTTATCCTTGAGGTTTCACATTTTTGTCCTTTCCGAAGCATTGTTTTTCCATTTTTGTTTCTCTTCCTTTGCATCGCGAAGCTTAGTTCGAGAGATTTCGTCCTTCCGGAAGCATTGTTTGTTTCTGTTTTTTTTTTTTTTTTTTTTTTTTTTTTTTTTTTTTTTTTTTTTTTCGTTGCAAAGCTCCATCGCAAAGCTTAGTTGGAGATGAATCTCTTTTATTCGAACAGCGAAGACGAGCGGCTCGTTTTCACTAAAAAAAAAAAATGTTGGAGCAATTCTCTCGCTACTCGGAATACATTACGAACGAGCAAGCATCAGTTTTTTTTTGTTTTTTTGGTTTTTTTGTTTTGTTTTGTTTTCGTGCGGCAGACATCAGGCAGCAAAATTCAGCTGGCAGGCAGAAGGTCGTGCCACTCACCTCAGTGACTTTTGGTCCATGTCGAGGGCGTGAAAGCGCACCGACGCTGAGGTCGAGTAGTAACCGGGCGGGCTTGCGGCGACGGAAGCCTCCGAGTCCCGCTCTAGGGTTGCGGAACGTAATACGAAGTGCGAGGTGAGGAGAGGACGGTGAAGCAACGCCGGACTGCCACCTGCCGATAGCGGCTCCGACGTCATTATCGCTGAAACGTACACTCTATACAGGGCCATTCGAGGGATGAGGACGAGCGAAGAGCGAAAGATAGGAGGCTCGAGCGGGATGAGATATTGAGACGGAGGAAAATTATACACGGCAAGAACAAGACGACGATGAAGAAGAGGAGGAGGAGGAGAAAAATAATGTGGCGACGCTGCGGAGAAACAAAGATGAAAGAGCGAAGGAGCGATGCCGACAGACGTTGCGGAGCGTGGCTGAGAGAATAAAAAACAAGGCAAGAAAAAAGAAAAAACGACGACGAAGACGAACGAGACTGATGAGACGAGCTGAATCTGCTGTGCACAGTTCGTTCGATCAGCGAACCGTTCATCCTTCAACGTGGCGCTTGGTTTAAAAAATAATAATAATAATAATAAGGGAAAAAGGAGAATAAAAGCCGAAAGGTCAAAGCGCTAGGGAGGGCCTAAAAACACAACGAGTGGCGATGAGTTTTCGAAGCCAAAAAAAGAAGTGGAGTTAAGCGGAGCAAAGACGAGAAAGGATGCGAAAGTCTAGCGAATACCCCTCATTGAATATTTATGATCATAAATTTTCGCGCGAGGCCTCCGACGGTATTATGTGCGTGTCCTCTTTCGACATTCGACAATTTTCACTCGTACAAAGTATGCGGGGCGGCGAGAGGGGGAGGGGATCATGCCGACGTATTTGAACCTATAGATTTGCGCGGACGGGCGCGGGGGGGGGGGCGGAAATATGACCGACGTCTTTGCAGTTTGACTAGAAAAGCGAAAGGGGCACGCTCACCACTCGAGTGTCAGCTGGTCGACCTGCCCTCGCCCGGATGAGTCATGCCTCAGAAAAGCTCAACTTCCGGCAGCTTCCATCTGCAACATTCGTGAATAAACAATGGCGCATAATATAAAGACGGTATAAATGAATATTATTATTATTGGGTATAAGATTGAATATAATTTCACTGCCTTGGCGGCAAAAATGTCTGGTCTTAAAATTGCAACGATGAATATGCAAGGGTCCGTCGAGATTCCGAAAAGGTCGTCAAGCGGATGCAATTTTTGCGGGGTCACAGCTCGCCTTCTCTCCGTCTCGGTTAAACCCGCCCACCTTGACCCCAAAATCACAAAAAGTAACTGAAACCTGGAGTTTCGAGAAAGAAAAAAAAAAAAAAAAAAAAAAAAAAAAAAAAATGTGCCAGACAGTCAAAAACATTTGCGCGTTCAACGAACATTGTCCACCAAGCTCCACAATTCATTTTCAATGATAATTTTACAATTTTTTTCATTTATTTTTTCAGTAGCGAACAGAGTTTTTACAATAAAAAGAAAAAAAAAACAAAAAAACAAAATTGTGGACTTTTTTCTACCGGACATCCTACGCTATCAGTATCGTTGGTTAAATTCGCCTATCGAAGCAAAATACGATTATTCAAAATTACTGTCGAACAAATATGATAAATTAACCGACACGGAGGACGGTTTTACACGTGCCCATGTAAATGTCAAGGGGCTGAATCCCAGTCAAAGTGTTACATGCAGCGTCACGAGGACTGCAATCAAGTATAGCACATAGCGTGCAGGTAGAAGGATAAAAAGAGACAGAGATTTTGGTGCAAGCGGCGGCGGGGGGAGGTTAGTTACACGCGCGAATCCGGTAGGCCGAGAGAAAACTAGTTGTGTGGGTGTCAGCTACTGGGAATGACATTGGCTTTTTTTTTTTTTTTTTTTTTTTTTTTTTTTTTTTTTTTTTTTTTTTTTCTCACCCCCATCGGTAATATAGTACGAACGGAAAGAGGCTTTCTTTCGCCGGGCTCCGCTGCAGGTCCCTAGCGAGAACTAGTGACTGGCGACCCGGAAGCTCAAACATCCATTCATTCCCCCGCGCTCGAGCATCAATGTACACCTCTATTAACCGGTAAATACACCGTACACACAAAAGCTACAGAGACCTCGGAAGTTCGTAAAAGAGCGCCCCATTGCGCGCCGCTGCTCTATTTCGCCGTTACGGATGTAAAAAGCTAGAGGAAAAATGCCAAATAAAAATAACACTAACGAATAAAATCCGTGAAACAAGTGAAACGGCGATGAAATTACAAAAAAAAAATTAATTATTATTGACAACAACCTACGACATAGCTACGATGTAGATACACATTTAAAAAAAAAAAAAAAAAAAAAAAAAAATGTGTGCTTTTTACAGCAAATTATTGTCGACAAACGTCCGTAATTTTTTATTTGTTAATTTTCTAGTTTTACAAATAAAAGTACAAACGAAAATTTTCAATAATACAGCAAATAAAAGGACAGGTTCGTATATTCAAATAAGTGACAAACAAGTTTTGTCATTTACTTAACAAAATAATTTTTACGAAATTTCCCATTCCGATTTTACGAAATTATTTTTTACTGTCTAGGGAAGAGAGGGGCTAAATGGGGCGCAACGTGGCAAAACGGGGCAGTTGGGCAAAACTAAAGTTTCCAATCACTTTTGGATCGGCAAAAGGTGGCAAAACGAGCCAGAAAAATCTGATGTATCGATGAGGCGAATTCGGGCATAAAAAAAAAGTAATTGAAAAATTACGTTTTGCCCGACGTCCCGTTTTGTCCCGCTGTCCCATTTCGCCCCGCTCTACCCCACTATAAAATTCGTTGACTCACTCTCTGTAGATACGATAACAATAATAATAGCAGCATTACCACCGTAGCAATACGAGAGTGACATTTATGGCAGACACTCTAGCATCGATAAATAAACTTTCAGCGCACGATGAAGTTTATTTCCATTTGCACAGTGGAGTACACAGTGAACGTGCGCGAAGACCGATCGATTGAACTTCGGTAAGTTTTGTGAGACGTTTAAGCTCCATTACTCTTTGGGAGCCCTGGCTGCAATTAACATTTTAACTATGTTTCGATCTTAACCATCGGCCCAGCCGGTCCCTCCTGATATTTCCATTAAATTATCGGCAGCTGTAATAGCCTCGATAAGCGATAAGTTTGCGGAAACTTGAGCGTCAAGCGCGCATGCAGGTGGTCGTTCGCAGGATCGTCCGTGCGATTTCTACCGGTCCCCGGACATCCATATCCCTCCAATAATGCGAGAGTCCGTAAATCATCTTTAGGGTCCTAACGGGACCGATAAATTGCTACCGTTTGCAGCGTGGTTGCTCGTGAATTTTCCGTGCGCCGATGCTTCTCGGGTCGCACGGCGGTGGCAGCGGCGGTCGGAAAAGTGTGTTCGATCCTCGGTGTGTGAGCGCCTCCGTGTCGGGGGGCGGATGGAAAATCCAGAGGCGACGAGGACAGCCCTGCAAGTTTCGGCCGTAGAAGCCGAATAGGGAAAGCAATTTCTATCGCTAGGAGGCGGCGAAGAAACCTCGCGAAACTCGGACCCGACGTCCTATCGGCAAAGTCTTTTTAGTTCGGCCTTCGAGCAGATACGGCATAAACAGTGGAAACAGTTTTCTCCTCGCGATCACTTGCCTTCCCGTCGCTTCGTATATTCCTTCGCTCGTTCCTCTCCGTCAGCCGGAGATCTGCCAATCCGAGCGGACTGTTTCGCTGTCCGACTCTCGCAATCAGCCCCGTCGATGCCAAATAATTCCGTCCGGGACGCAGGAACGAAAGGCGGATTGGAGAGAGGAAGGAAGAGGGCGGAAGAAAAAGATGAGAGCATGGATGAAAAAAAAAGAGAGACCGAAGCGAATTACAGAGTACCGGGTAAAATCTAGGAATACACATACAGCAAGCAGCGATAAAGGAGGGAACCGGGAGGGTCAGGACCCGAGTATGAGTTGACTATGTTTGATTCTCCCGTTGCTACTGGCGCTGCCGATAAACGGCAATCGTCGAGCTCCATGGAAGTCTGCCAAGTGCTCTTTCGGCTATATTTTTTTTTTTTTTAAATATCGCCCCGCGCAAAGCCCTTACACCTATATAGTCATAGCATCTGCTAATATGCGAAGCCGGAAGCACCCGTCGTTCGCGTTCACCTGTCCTCGTTCCCTCTCTACTTTTCGTCATCTTCTTAGCCACCTTATCATCATTTTTCTCATTTGTTAAAAAAAAAAACGAAAAAAAACATTCCTTCTTTTCATCTCTTGTCCGTGGAAGGCGCGACGTAAATGAGAATATCGCGAAGGGCTCGGCCCAACAAAAGGAATCTTGTCTAGAAATATACTCCACAATCTTTGTACCACGTAAGCGCGGAACGAGCGAGCTCGTATCCAACCCAAACTCCCTCCCAGCCACCCCACTTCTTTTTCACCCCCCCCCCCCCCACCCCTCCCCTCCCCGGGGCAGCAAACTAAATTGGAGACCTTTCTCCATTGTTCCGAAAATAATTCACCTCATCCAATTAGCCAGATTCACCGGTCGGCGAAACCAACAGCAGCAAAAGCATCATCGCCGCGAAGGAGGGCGGAGCGGGGAGGAAGAATGAGTAAGTGGAGCCACGCGGGATATTCCGACGCCTCCGGCTCCTGCGGCTAGTGCAAATGTGACTGGTATATACAGTACTGTGCATACACACACGTATATACATATACGTATATATATATATATATATATATATATATATATATATATATATATATATATATATATATATATATATATATATATATATATATATATATATATATATATATATAGCGGACTTTCGCATATTTGTGGGCTGAAGGGTGCTGACGCGGATACCGCTTTTGCCACAGCGAGCTACGTACTTGCCCTCTCCTCCGAAAAGTTGTCCCGTCGTTTCGCGTCTCGCGCTTACGGTCGCGTACACATACCGAAGGTTATATATGCATTTATTACTATTATATACATGCATATGTATATGAGGGAATGAATTCTGAAGATTCTTAACTCTTAACACCCGACGGTCTGGCGCCGCGAAAAATGTTCCGTCCCACGTCGCTGTCGCGCGCCTTCACTGTTCGGAGAGTAAACCCTCAATCGGCGAGGTTAACGAGTCGAACGTACGGGAATTATTGGGCACGAGGGACGCCATGAATTATTCCTTCGTACTTTCGGTGTGATCTCATTGACATTGAGTTTATTTAAAAATAATTAATGTAGGGAAATTTTAAAGTTTGGAATTGGGGATTCACAGTCCAAGGCGATTCAGGATTTTGGACTGTTAATTGACTAGTTGTGTGTATTTTGGTTCCTCGTGGAGGAGGCTTTGTTTTGGTGAAAAAAAAACAAAAAAAACAAATTGCAGATTCTCATGAAAACGCGTTTATAATATTCGCATAGAAAAGCATAGAACAATCACGTTTACAAAAAATGTTCGGATGTATATATGTGTGTGTGTGTGTGGGAATCCGACGTGAAAAATTAATACCGCCACAACTCGAGAATGCCTCGATTTTACGTCATTTTGAATGTTTTGAATTCCATGAAAAATTTGTTCCCCATAATCGACGCAAGTTTCCGGATTAAATATTCATTTATGAATAAAATAAATTATAGACTCGTGATCAGCGTGATAAAATACATTAAATATAGTCCTGGAGCGACGATTAACGAGAAAAGGTTGTCGGTAATTTTTATAGCCAATATTGAAAAAAAATGAGTGATTTTGGGGATTTTCAAGCTGCGATTTCCATGCTTCTCTATGGCACAGCGGAAAAAACCCAGGACGCTATCATATTCTACGACAAATAATACACAAGATGTCGGATACAACGGGCTTGAAGAAGCTCGATAAAGGGGTATCATTCGGATTTCTTGAGTAAAAATCCCAAGTTTTTTGTTGTCTGTGCCGAGCACAGATCTGATATTCGTTTTGATCAAAAGTTAAGCGCGACGTTGGTGTATTTTTTCGTGCCGAACCTGAATCACGCTGAATCGAGCTCGTGCTGAACCTGAGCGGATTTGCCTAAAAGTCAAGCACGACGTTGACGTTGAAAAGAGTTGAAAATTTTTATTTTCTATTGCTTCCTCTACGAGTAATCTCTTTAGTCTCTCTATTCGATAAGCTTCCTCTACGAGTAAGTCAAAAATACAAAAAATGCCTTCTCACAGAAGAAGCTTTGCGAATAAAGGAATATTATGCTAAAGCGATATGAAAATGTCAATTTTCGACTTTTTGTTTTTTTTTTTTTATAGACGCATAAGAATTACTATTCGGTGTCGGGGAATAATTTTTGTTCAGTTTACAAAAAAAAAAATGTATTTCAACTATCGATAATAAAAATAAAAATTATTATGTACGATTAAAAAAAGAAAACTATTAGAGCCGCGACGTATGTAGTGTTAATGACTCGGACTACCGGTTGGAATCGTCGTCTTCGGCACGTGACGCAATTTCCATCGTTCCCATCAACAATTAATCACGTGAGCTCGTTATTTCGACACTCGAACGCCACTACGTAATCGCGATTGGGCGCTTCAGCGCTTGTCTGCCACTCCTCGAAAATCCCTCGCTCCCACTCGAGCCCGAGTATGTTGATGCTGGATCGACTATACCCCTGCACAGAAGCGAACCACCGCCTCAGCACACCTTGAGTACTGTGCGCCTTAGGTCCCCCCGTTTAATAAAGAGCTCATTGGCGCTGCTCCCTCAAACTCACGTCGCAGTGCAAACTCCTCATGGGTCCTCGGCGAATTTTTTGTTGTTGTTTATTAATTTTTTTTTTTTTTTTTTTTTAATGTTAACTCTCAGTGTACGCTTGAAATATTTTCATCGCTTTTCAATTAATCTTGGCTCGTTATTTTCACCCTTGAATCTGCATTCGCGCATTATAACCGGCCGGCATACCCTCGCACGGTGAATCTGACCTTAGGACTAAAGTTGGCGATCGACTTCCGATTGTAATTCGATCAGCTCTACCCTTAGCATCTGATCTCTGCCTCCGCGGAGGACATTTTTTTTTTCTATCAATAAAAAAGAATATATATTTTCATCGTTCGGTGCGGAAATGACCACTTTTTCCGCCCGCTTCGCGTGCGTAAAACCGCGATTTTCGCACCTTGTGATGAAAAATTTCGTACGTCGCTCGTGCGAAACACTTTTTCTAAAAACATATTTCGCCCCCGTGGAGTAACTAATTTTTTCCGACTACGCTGAAAAGGCACTGTTCCATGGCTGCAACGGGGGTGGAAAGTCGCCGATTCCTGACGAGCGGGAGGAAAAGTAATTTAGCGGGAGTAAAAGTGATTTAGCTGGAGGAAAAGTGAAACTTCTCCGCCCACTAAATTATTTTTCCTGTTGCTCGTAAAGAATTGGCCACTTAACCCGTTGCATGCATGAAATGGGGCACTTTTGGCATAGCCGGGAAAAAAATTGCGTACATCACTCAGGAGGAACTGCATCTTGACCTTCTGCTGAATCTTGAATTTTATGCGCTCGCTTCTCTCGGCCACGAAACTTCACAATCGGTGAAAATACGCACTTTCCTCCCTTGCGGCATAATATACTAATTTCAAAGATTTTTTTCAATAAAAAATTTCCTTTGGTTCCACCTGTTAAATTAACGTCAACTACGCTAAGCCCACGAAGATCGTCCTGCCGCGTTGGGCAGCCTCGTGTAAATTTATCCGGGCAATGGTCCGTGTGCTCGTTGCACAGGTCCGGCAGGAGTGCTGGCCCGGCGTTTGCCCACGGGTCTCCGCGGTGGTGCAGGTGTTGAACCCACGTGTATTATACATTCAGCTCCATGGTACAGCAAACACGTACAGTAGGTAATGCCAACGCCGCCAGGCTGTTCGCACTGGACCACAGGTTGAACGCTCTATCGACCGTTCGCAGCAGTCGGCGCGTCCTCGTAGTCCCTGCGACAATGGCACACGTACCGCGCGACGATGCATTAAACGCGCCGTCCGGCCTCCGGCGAGCTTCCGTATTCATCGTATTCCTCCCGACCCCATCCGGGGCATATCTCTCTCCGCGCACTTTCGATTACCCCTTTCGATTATCGAACGATCCGAAGGTTTGTGCTCGGTGATCGAAGGGCTCGTACCGCGGAGAACGATTTCTCGGCTTGTACCTCGGCGTCGTGCCCGATGCCGCTTCTCTCAAGCGTGCGTCGACTTCGTTTCCGGCTCGATGCGACGAACGGCCCGCAACGCCTCCGCCCTCTCCGAGAACCGTCGAAACGCTTTGCTCTCGTCAATTGCGCGACAATCTCACCCCCCTCAGGGGTTTCCTCGTTACTCCGAGGTTAACCGAGGGGAACACTTGCTTGGATAGCAATCGCTCCGGGGATGTACAGCCAAGTAGATTCCAACCTCGATCTCTCCACCGTTGCGGAATCTCGAGTTCATCTTGGCTTGATTACCGCTACCACTTGGCCTCGAGTGACTGCATTAAATATAGCATGCTCTCTGTACATGGATACTTCTGTAAATATATCTGTATATAGGATCGGGGTAAAATGGAGCGCTACGGGTATTTAAGAAAAATTCGTTGAATGCGTCGGGGAGAGTTAAATGGGAACACTGGTTGGTGAGGATACACTGAGAGAAGGATCTGGTAGACATTACCATAAATCTGTGTAAAAATCGACAGAACCTTGAGGTGTATGGGAACTACAGCGACATCCTGGCAAACGTTCGTGTTACACTTAATACTTTCATTGGGCTAAAGGACCTCGGTCGATGGCCCTTTGACATTATATGACATTATATGTATTGCTGTCATTTGTAAATATCTCACCATCAATATTGTATCAATGTCAATAAATACATTTACTACTACTACTACTACTTTATGCTGGAATATATGGTAATTTTTGCTGTCGCAGATAACACCGGTATATACCGTAATTCTTGCAAGAATATCAATTCTTTTCACTAGAATATATATAGTATAGTTTGTTTTAGGCTGAAATAAAAAAATTCGCTTGCGGGCTGCCGAAGAAATTTTTTTTATTTTTTTTTTTCAATTCTACTTTAAATTCTTACATACCCATATGATATTGAAACGGCGCCGGCAAGACTGTCAAGGTGACATGTTATCGTTTCAATTCGGTACGAAATTGTACGAATTGAAAGTGGAATTGACACTTTTTTTTGTTTCATTGGCAACTCGCAAGTAAATTTTACTTGAATCATTTACATTTTTTTTTTTCAGTGTAGGCTTATATGTTTTACCGCCATATCGTGTTGATCTAATTTTGTTTTTATGTGTACATAATTGAAAAAACTTTGATCGACGATATTCTTAGTTATTATCCAAGGAATTCTCGGTTTTATCCACGAAAATCTTAACCAGACAATCAATTTTGCCAACGCGCCTTCTGGAAAAAATTGCCATATGTGGTTGGGTAAAAGTTGCTAAAAGGTAAAAGAGCGGGACAAAATGGGACAGTGGGATAAAACGCAATTTCTCAATAATTTTTGGATGGAAGAGTGAGGCAAAAAGGAGCTGAATATCAGAATGTACCAATGGGGTAAAGTGGGGTGTCCGAAAATTATTGGAAAATTGCGTTTTTCCTCATTGCCCCGTTTTGCCCCACTGTCTCATTTTGCCCAGCTCTCCCCTATGGTCCCTCTAAAAGTGTAACAAGTCGCCAGTCGTTGCGCTGGTTTGCCATGTTGCCTGATTGAAATTTACCGTATACGACTTGGTAGTTCTCCGAGATCCTTCTCACAGTCTAGGCTGATTCCCCACCTTGTCCGGAACGACGATCCTCAAGCGCTCGATCCAATTATCAGGTACCTAATTTTTAAAATCTATTTATTAATTTTCTTCACGTTCGAGTTACGCCTCTGAGCTCATCCGCATGGGTTTTACTTCTCAGGTATTCCATTTTACCCCCCCCCCCCCCCCGTTCTCCTATACGTCCACACATCGTAATTTCGCACGATGTAAACTGGACTACTTAGCGCCGATGGCTTGGCAGCGAGCGGTGCACTTCGAAGTTCAGTACGTAGGTCTATTTTGTCGTGCCGCTGGCGGGTTATATTTATATATAGGTTACCGTATAAATGTAAGTACATCAGGGATCTCGCTGAGAGGGATATACGTCCCGCGGCAACCGCGCACCCTTATCCTCTTTGCTCTCGTGCGGTGGGAAGCCAGGTACTACGGTATGCGTTATTTCGCAGAGGCAAGAGTTAGGTGTAGCGGAAAGCTCCCATGAGAGATTGTGCAGTGGGAAATGATACGACGGCGTAGATGCTGGTATAGAGGAATACCGAAGACGGTAAGACAGGGATGTAACCCGGTAAATTTCAAGCTTCACTGCCCTCAGCTGTGGTTATATCTTCGACGCGTTTATAATGTCTCTGAAGCCGGATTGAACGTCACTAAAATAGTTTTTGAAGCCGTAAAATTGGTCGCGTTCGGATCGAGCCGATTTACCATAAGAAAGTCGAAGCAACGACGAGTATGGCCACCCCAGTGGGACGTGTCTGGCGAAGCTGCAACGGGCAGGTGTACGACAGAAAGTGAATTGATAAACGACGCTCGGGTAAGATACGGTGCTCGAGGTCGGAAGTTCGCTTACCCGTGAAATCTCGTCGAACGCGACGCCGCTTCGTTCTTTTTCTCTTTCATACTTGAAAAAGAAATTTCTTTCGTCGCCCGGGCGTTGACACGTAATAATAACGGGGGCGGCGGGGGGGGGGGGGGGGGGGGGGCAGAAATAACACCACGAAAGGTAATTCAACCAATCGATAAATCTTTTTATCCAATTAATTTTTTATTTTATTTTTTTCTCGAATGAATGGATTCAATTTTTTGTTTTCCGTAAATTATATTCAAACACTAATAAAGTACGGTGAATATTGGATTTATAAAATTCGTTTGTTTTAGCAATTTTCTTCCGTGTCCGGATAACATAATACGTTTTACGAAAAATTGAGTGGGTACGACCGATCACCTTTGTAATTGCTTCGTGCCTGGAATCGCTCTCTTTTTTCAAAAGCCGTGTGTCAACTCCCGCTCGTCAGTGTCCGTTCTAACGAGAGCACCGACGGAGTAACGAAAGCACTATCCGTCGATGGCAGATCCGTCAATCGCTCATTCTAATCAAAATTTTCATTCTCTTTGATGCCGCGGATTGATAAATTAATCAACTCGAGAGAGGATTGCAACGCGCCGAGGGAAACGCGTTAGCGGGTGAAAAAAAGGTAGCTGCAAAGAGTCGCATACAGAAAAAAAAAAAAAAAAAAAAACAATTGTGCAGCATTTTTCGGAGACCTGCGGTGCTATCGAGTTATATAACTGTACGCGGTAACAAAGGTTTCCACGTTTGACGAATATTTCATGTCCACAAACGCCCACAATTAAAAAAAAAAAAATTGTTCTCTCTTTTTTCTTTAAAAAAGAATCGCATAATTACGCGTCGGCCCTGCCGAAGACAGTCGAGGCACGAAATGGGTTTGACCATTTTTCTAATTTTGCAGTGGTTAAAGAAAATTCATTGACAATGCTGATGCACACTAAAAAAATAATTTCGTAAAATCGTAATACAAATTTTCATCAAAATAATTTTGTTAAATAAATGACAAACCCATTTCAGTTCAGTTCAAATATACAAGCCCGTCCTTTTGTTTGCCGGGTCATTAAGAATTTTAGTTTATACCTTTGTTTGTAAAACTTGGAGACATACGGTGCGATTGGAAAATTAACAAATAAAAACTTTTGTCATTGTGAAAATAAAAAAACTTTAAATTATTGTTGACGTTTGTGGGCAATAAGTTGTAAAAAGTTCAAATTTGTTTTTACCGTGTACCTTTTTTTTTTACACCTGTTGTACTAAATTGTATACCTAAAGTTAATTACATACATTGACGAAGGGCCGTTGACCCTTCAGCCTCATTGCTTCCTCACAGAGGAATTTCCCTGCTGCATTTTATCGCAATTGCTTATATATTTCCCGATAAATTCACTGCTGTCGGTCATATCGTCCGTTCCCGTCGCGATACGGCCAAAAGATAATTCTTTACATCCCCCATAATTAATGAATTCATTGATTTTGCCAATCATTCTCAGTCGAATATCAGCGTACAGTGTTCATTCACTTTATCATCAACGATATCCAATCCATTGCCGATGGAGGGGTTTTTCATTTCCGTTCCGAAAAAAAAAAAAAAAAAAAAGAAGAACCATAAGCCATGTCACCCGACATTACACCCCACGTCGTGTCTCCCGTACGCTCCGATCAGCGGAGCGACAGGGGGTTATCGATTCGTAGCAGGTTCTACTAACGAGCTACGTGACGACGGGAGGTTGGGTAGCTGTTGGGGAGCAGAGAGGATCGAGGTGGGGCGAAAACGGAGAGCCAGTGTCAGACCTCCGACAGTCGATTCCGAACTGAGTGACGATGGAAGATATTTCGATTTGTTTCATCGCGAGGAAGGCGACCACCCCCTCCCCCCCGCCCTTCGCGCCACCCCCTCGAGAATTTGACAAAACTCGAGGATCTCTCGCTGTCGGATGAATTTGTCACTCGACATGAATTTTCCGGACGCGGCCTCTGCATGTGGTCGACGCCGCTTCGGGGTGTAAAAATACGAGATACACAGAGGCAAGGAGCAGAATAAAATCGCTGGCAGCGGAGGGGTAAATAGTTTTCTTCGGGAGTCGGAGCGCGGATGCACAGAGGAATCGTCGGGGGGTTGGGGGGGAAAGAAAGAGAGAGTGGAAAAGCGAGGGAGAAAAGGTACACGGAAGCGATGGAGCGCGGGAGAGTCGTCGACGAAGACGACTAACGAGCTTCGCGCCAGGAGCACATCAAGCAAAGAAATAAAGAATGGCGAGAAGTGTGCGCCTCGCCGAGTCGGTGACTCTCGGTGAAGAGTTTCTTTTATTTGTTCTTTTTCTTTTTCTTTTTTTTTTTTTTCCTCTAGGTGAATCTTTTCCGGAATTCGAGGCATCCTTTATAGAACGGCATCGCTGGGTCGACGCTGGTCGCGAGAGCACCGCGCGAGACACCCCGACTTTAACTCGCTGGCTTGAATATCTAATTACCCTCCTATCACTCGACGCTTCACCGACGGAGCGCAACTCCTCTCGGAGTATAAAGGCCGACGGAAATATGTAACGCTACAAGGAAAGCCTTTCTCCGCCCATCTCTCGGCGGCTTTGCGAATGCGCCAATTTCGACGGGGAATCCTCGCGAGCGAAACGGCGCGCCGACGCCCTCGGTGCAATTTTTTTTGTTTTCTCATCAATCCGATATTTGAACATCCGCTCGAGACCGCGCGCACGGAATTCGTTGGACTGTGCGCGTAGACGAAAAATTGCACGAAGAACGACGCGTTAAAACACGGGAGAGCCCGTGGAAATTGCCCGAAGAAAAAGAGATTCATGGAAATATTTTTTTTTTTTTGTCGAGAAATATTTCATCGCTGCGGAGCAATGAAAAACGGAGCTGCTCAGGGATTTATTAAAGAATCGGAGAAGAGAAGAATTTAAAAGAAGCTCGCTGATGTTCGATGGCTTGCGCCCTCCCCCGGTGAAACGCTAAGGGACCATTTGGTTCGCATCCCGTCGGCATCCGGCAAATTTTCAGTTCAATCTCTTTGACGCGGACGGGAGGAGGGGCGAAACGCTTTGATTCGATGAGAGAGCGCGTAACGAGTGCTCGCTTCGGCTCTCCATTTCTGGGAATGGTTAAACTGCTCAAAGGATGACCGGAAGTTCGGCTCGGTACTCGGAGCTCTCTTCGCAAATATTTTTTAATCTTTTTTTTTTTTTTTTTTTTTTTTTTTTTTTTTTTTTTTTTTTTTTTTTTTTTTTTTTTTTCGGACGCCTCTTCGTATTGCGGTCAGCGGTTTTTTGAAAATTGATTGTAGAGCGTACCGTATGAACTACGAAAATATGCGTAAAACCTTTGATACAGAAGAATTTCAACCGAAGAATATTTTTTATAGTTACGGATGAGTTCTGCGACATGGTCCGTCGCACACGGTGGCCGCGGTCAGGGAAAACCGGGAAAAGTCAGGGAAAAAAAATCTTCGTCAGGGAAAAGTCAGGGAATTTCAAAATTGGTCAGGGAAAAAGTGAATTGTCTCCGAACGTTCTGTAAATAAATAAAAATAACGTGAAAGGGAATCTTAAAAAAAAAAAAGTAGGAATATTTTCGAAAAAAAAAAAAAAAATACAATTCAATATCAATAAAATAATTGGACATTTTCATTTGCATCATAATTTTTTTTTATTTTTTTTTTTTTATAGGAGTTAGAAATTTGGTCAGGGAAAATTTTTAATTGGTCAGTGAAAAGTCAGGAAATTTTTTGTCCAGAGAAAAAAATCGCCCACCATGGTCGCAATTAGAAATATAAGATCGTTAATTAAAAAGATTGATTTTGCTTTCTCATGGAGGAAGTTTTGTTATGGTGAAAAAAAAAAAAAAAAAGTCGAGTTTTTCATGAAAACGTGTTCAGAATTTTTGTTTGTTTTCGTATTTTTTATACTCTTCCGCTTGGCACAAAGGAGAAAAGCTTTGAAACGATAGATAATGAGGCTGAAAGTGATTAAGACGACTTTTCGATCGCTAGTTTCATTAATTTTTGTTTTCCTTTGATATTTCCTATCGTCTATCTATAAAATTCTATAGACACACAGAGAAAAGTTTCACGTTCTTAGTTCACGCGATGTATTGCACATCGCTCGAGCTTCGAATCCCTGAGGGTGGTCTCTCAATCGTGAGAGAAGGAGAGAGAGAGAGAGTGAGCTTTGGGAATTTCTCTCATCCCCTCGGGAAGGGGTCGGGGCCAGTGAAGCGTATTTCAGCCTCTGTAGGAAGATTGGAGCGATATATATCGATTGGCTCGTCGAGAGCCCCGGAAGCTTAACAAGAGAGTTACGTACACGCTGAACGAAATGAGGGAAGCTGTCTGGCTCTTTCCATCGCGCTCCGGCATTATCAGAAATTGTTCTTCTCTCGTCTCACTATATATTCTACTCATCATACCCAATTCTCTGCTTACGGCTATCTTTTTCCATATAATATATAATGTATAATTACAGTGTTTAAAAAAAAAAAAAAATCGTATGAAATTTAATGCACCGCTACTGGAAGTTTTTATGCACACTCAGAGAAGGATCTAGTAAAAATTACCAATCATCTAAGACAAAATTACCATAGTCTATGGTAGTACGGCGCCAGCCCACCACCTATGGTAGAAAGTCTGAGATATTCAAGAATTTTTACCATAATATCTAAGAGAAATTCTTATAAATCCGGTACTTCCCACCGTAGGTGGCGACCTAACGCTTTACCACTGTGCGCTATGGTAATTTTTCTTAGATCATTGGTAATTTTTACTAGATTCTTCTCTCGGTGCATGAACTGGTATATTAAATTTCATATACAATTGCGATGATAAATTAACGTATGGTACTTCACTTTTAATAATTTACTTTAATTTCTCTCCAAATGTCCGTTAATTTTTCATGACAATCGTACATTAAATTTAATATACCAGTTTTAGCGTAAAAGCTTCGAATTCGGTACATTGATTATACGATTTTTTTTTAACAGTGTACATATACCAAAATATTTATATAATATTCATGTGATTTATGTATTATACTCGTTAAATCAAACAGGCTCTATTTTATCTTTTGTAAAGGGGATTATCCCGTCGATAAATAAATAAATACATAAATAAATGAATAGATAATATATAATATATAGTGTAATTTATTGAATAAATTACATAAAGACGACGTACTCGGTCACGATTATGTCGAGCACGTACTGCGGAGAGGAGAAAAGTGTCCCGACGGTATTTACTCGAGGGAGGATCGTCAGAGGGATCTTCGGTAGTTCCGGGGGGGATGCTCATAAATTACTTTTGATAGAGAGAAGACGAAGTATATCGGCGCCGCCCATCGGGCACATAATGCAGGAGGGACGGAGGGGAAATTGCAGAAGTAAGAGGAGCGTGTGCTCGTTCTAGATTTATGGACGGGACAGCTGCCCCGTGCCAAGAAACTTCGCATGATTTTTTATTAAGGCTTATAAACACGCCCTCATTGCGAGAGCCCCTGCCTCAGCGTTTGCGAAGACGGTTCGTCACTGATACCACGCCAAGACACCGCGCTTATTATAACTCGTCGTTCGATAGCGCGTACACGTATTGGCTGCGTTTATTTCCATAAACGAATGTAAAGCTGCTCGGGAGCTCCACGAGAAACCGAAGCGATTAGCAATAACTCTGTAAACGGGTATATTTCATTTTTTTTTTTTTATTATTTTTAAATTTTTCCATTCGGCTTGATTGACGTTAGCGTGTATCGGTCGGGGGCGGGACAAGGGGGCGGAAGGGGGTGGGGTTATTGCGCAGCAGTAGTGAGACGCAACTATCGGAAACTAGGCTAAACAGGCTAGACATTCGATAAACGTCGCCTCTATTACTCGCGACTCGATTGACATATTCAATCGACGCATAGCTGAATAAAACAAATTGGCGCGCCTCGGAACTTCGGTAAAAATTCGCGAACATGAAAAAAAAAAAATAAAAATAATAATAATAATAATAATAATAATACCTTCGAAATTCGACGGAATTCTACGGTTGCTATTCGAGAGAAATTTAATTCATTAAGATTTCTCAATTAATTATTCTCAATAAAGTTTAACGGTGCGCCGATGGAAGCCTTTGAATAGCAATTACCCTGGAATGTTCGCTATAAATGACGATTAATGCGAATTTTCATTAAAAGAAAAAAAGAAATTCTCGTGCAGTTTAAGACTTTCGCGACGTTAATAAACTACAGAGACGGCAACCGGGCGAAAAAGAAAGAACATTGTGTGGGTAACATTAGTAGTCGTCTCGGCCTCGTAAAAAATAAGCGTGCCACGTTAAGAGAAAGCGAGGGGGGTTGAGAGAGAGGGTAATAGATATAAAGGATTAAGGGTAACCCGCGGGTCGGCATTATGAGCGAGGCCCGAAGAGCGCGTGGTCTTGAGTACAGTGCCCTGGGGTAAATGCAAGCCAGAAGGTGGAAGGACACAGAGTGAGATTTAAGCCAGACAGGATTTAAGGCACAGCGACTTCGCGGAATTAAAGCCGCGGAGCGAATTAGTTCTGTCGGAGAGATACGCGAGCCGGGACCGTCGCGGACTCAAATGACAAGGGAGATAGCAAAAGCGAGTGCAATGAACAGACGAGAACAACAATCCTGCCCAGTCGGTAATCCGAGAATAGTGTACGGCGAGCGTTTCCCAGGGAAACGGGAATGTTTGCAGTGGAGGGACCGTCGTTGAATCAAGGCGAATCGAACCGAGATAAATCCTCGCAGAGTACGAAATAAACGTGATGAACGCATTACGATTCGCAGCACGGATGAGACAACTTGAACAATTCAAAACGACTCGGGGCATCGAAAGTGGTGGAAATCATATAGAAACAATAATAATAATCATTTTGATTAAATAATAAAAAAAAATGTATTAAATAATCAAGAACAATAGTCAAGAAATTAAACTGAATCAAACAAATCTTTTTTTTTTTTCTTTTTGGTTTATGTATCAATAATTTGTAAAATAAGGTAGCTAAGACTTAGTAGCAATTTTAGGAGGGTAAGTCGGCCTAATGAGCTCCGGAAAAGCTCTTGCGAAGGCCTCATCCAACCCCTTTCTGGACGTTATCTTGAACGGTAATGTAATCTTATCAAATTTCAACCATGGAAGAAGGTACCGAAGAATTAAGATTGGCACTCATTCTCATCTCTTTCTCCCTCCTGTGCTTCTCATTACTGCAAACCGACCCGCAAGTTTACGTAGGAAGTCTCCGCGAATTCCGAAAAATAAACGAGGCTGGAGCAACTTTCCTCCGTCCTATCAGGAAAGCCCATCACCGATGATAGATCGCAAGAACGGCCGGTCTATCTTTCGTGCAGCTTTCATCTACGAACTTCGGTCTGACCTTTCGGACCGTTTTGCCCCCTTTTCCCGTTATAGCAGAGCCGAGGTTTGCCTCTTTGCACAAATTTTCATATTATATATATATATATATATATATATATATATATATATATATATATATAGAGATCACGCCGGCCTATCCATTTGCTTTCCTGGCACACCCTCATCGCGGCTTTCTTTCTGTCACTTAAAACCGCATCCTCGCTTCCCTTTTCCTCACGAAAGGACTTACAGTCGGTGCAAATTTAAAATTCTCTCGCGCCTTTCCGAGGATTCCGTAAGAGGCGCTTTATAGCAAGGCGTACTCTAATGTACAAGCGATTGTACGTAATTCCATATAAATAAGTGTATATGAAATTTTTCACTTTTTATAGATAAAATATATGATCTTATCTGCTAAGTTGCTCTACACGATTTTTAACGATAACTGACACTAAAATCATATATTTTATCTGTAAAAATTGAAAAGTTCAATACGTACTTATTTATATGGTGTTGTGTACAATAGCCTGATGTGCGGTGTCGGCTTTTCGCAGCATCGAGTTTTTGGTGTCGAACTTTCGTCGTGTCGTATTTTTTTTTTCTTCTTCCTTGTGTACAATTGCACGCTGTCCAGCTTTTGCAGTTGGGCGGTGTGGGAAGTTTTCAGTTTTCATCGCACATGCCGCACTCTTCCCACATTCTTCCCACAGGAGGCACTCGCCTTCGGCATTTCCGTGGTAGTCGCGCGGCTCGTGCCGACCACTTCACAACCTGCGTATATAATGTTCGCTTTACCGCATGCGTAGCGCAAAGTACCATTTTTTTTACACGTTATCCAATTTTCTTGGTACAAACGTTGAATGCGGCACCCTCTTAGGATTTTTAGCTTGGCCCCGTTTTTCGCGAGGTTTAACTTGAGATTGAAATCTATACTTTAAAAGGGTGGGGAGAAAATTTTTTTGAAAACGTCTTTTTGGTGAAACACCCCAATAAACACACAGGAATTGTACAGTAAGCGAGGGACAATAGTGAATCTGAGATTCTTTCCCGAAATTTGATAGAGCGTCATCCGCGCGACCGGTGGCTGAAGAATGTCCCGGACGGCACGCTTTTCGCCACCGTTGCTATACGAATCTGGTGATGACTTCTGTATTTGCCCCTCTCCGTGGATGACGGACCGCGGAAAGGTCGATCCATCTGTAGAGCCAAAGCTCCGGTCCGTATAACGAGTTTCGGCGAGGTGCATTCTCGATGCGAAAGGGCAGAGATCAAAAAGACTAAAAAAAACAATAGTCCCACCCAGCCACGGTAGACCCGGTGGTTGGAAAAGGAACGATGAAGCAAAAAAAAGAAATGTGACCGAACATAGAAAAAAAGAAAAATAACGTTCCGCGGCTCTGCCTTTCCGCAAAAAAAAAAAAAAAAAAAAAAAAGAATCGATGACTGGCGTCTTTTTTTTTCAATTTCTTTCCTCCTATTTACCGGAAGACCAACGACACGGACATTTTTAATCGGCAAAACTTCGCGACAAAGGCCCCAAAGGTTTTCGGAGCGAAACACGAGGAACTTTGTTCGAGGGTAAACAGACGATGCGCATATAGATTGGCGAGAGCTGAAACGGGGTATCGGCAAAGGATCTCCCACTCCAACGCGCGAAAAGAGAAGGGATTGTCAGACAAACCCTTCCATAAATAGTGATAGAGGGATCAAAGCCCGAGAAATCGAGCGAGTCCGCAATCTCGTTCAAGTCGTCCGTACGAGGCCCCTCGCAGACGGCTATTTATTCGCATTCCCTTCCTCTTCGTTCTTATTGTCACAGGGCTTCTCCTATCTCTCCGTGTCGCTTATTTGTTGATTCCTTCGGGGGATACCCGCCTCGTTCCCCCATCGATTTCGCCCGGTGATGACGTTCTCTCTCCTCGACTGCGCGACGCATCACCAGGCAGAACGAGGGAACGACGAGGCAATCGCGGCACAGAGCTGATAGCGATAGCGCGAGGTGGGAAGCGGACGAAAAGCTCGTGTACGCCTATTCGGCTGTTGCCAGTGGGCAACAAATGATAGCGTGATTTTAAAGAATCGACCATTCTGTTGCGTATATATTAACGAAACTGTTGAGTCGAAATTTCATCGTTTTAGCTGGCCCGGAAAAGTCTTTGGCGTGATTTATAGATTCGTTACTCTAAATAGAAACGAAAAGCTGGCGTACAGCTATTCAGACGTTGCCGACGAGCAACAAAAGCCAGGTTGATTTTAAAGAGTCGAGCATGTTGTTGCATACATATTAACGAAACTATTGAATGCAATTTCATTGTTTTAGTTGGCGCAGAAAAGTCTTTCTGTGAGTCTGTCTTTCGTTGTTTTAGTTGGCGCAGAAAAGTCTTTAGCGTGATTTATAGATTCGACACTCTAAATAGAAACGAAAAGCTGGCGCACAGCTATTTGGATGTTGCCGGCGTGCAACAAAGGCCAGGTTGATTTCAACGAATCGAGCATCTCGTTGCGTATACATTAGTGAAACTATCGAGTGTAATTTCATCGTTTTAGCTGGCCCAGATCTTCAGCGTGATTTACAGATGTGGCGACCCAGAGAAAAATCATTTGACGCAAGAGTCCTTTTGCAGCAAGTGGATTTTCGTTTCAAATGGATTTTATTTAGTGCGGCCTTTTTTTCCTAAAAAAAATGTCGCCACATTGAAAGAGTTTTTGTTTATCCAAATGTCAATTTACAACTACGACATTAAGGTTTTCCCTCGGGCAGTTCGCATTAGCGTTCACTCTCCTCTACAGCAGTGAGACTGTTTTGTCCTCGACTCGTGTGCAAACTATCCGCCTCTCGCCAATTCGAACGTCCAAGTAACAAGAAGCATCAATTTACCATCGGTAGAATGGTCGATTCGTTATCGATAATCGCCGAGTAATCGAAAAACCACCGACGCAGTTAGCAGGGTGGAAAGGGCGGGAGGAAAAATAAGATAATCTCGAATAAAAAGTGGTTTTTACGATCCCGACAGCCCGACAATTTATCGCTAATGCGCGTAACAAGCAGCACCGCGGTTCGCCGCAGTCGCTGCTGCTTCGGATGCTCTCTTTCGCGGCAAGGATCGGAGGAAACAGAGTTGAAGAAATAACGAGTGGAATGTAACGGGGTGTATGCGCTCCCTTGGAAAAAAGCTTTGAGCACGAGAGAACACGTTTGGGTAGGGAAACTCCTCGGTTGAGAAGAGCAACGCCGTAGCATGCATTTTCCTGGTTTCTCTTCGCTCTTTTTTTTCCTCGCCGTATTTCTCTTTCATTCCGCTGGACTTCACCTCTCGGCGATGCTGAAATGACGCGGCAGAAAATAGCTCGAGAGAGAAAAATAAAGACAAGGTGCATTTCTATATATATATATATATATATATATATATATCGTATACATGTACAGTGAAATTTCTCAGACGTTACGTAACACGGAAACATGCAACCCACGTGAGCTGCCAATCACCTCCCTACAACCATCCCCTTCTCCCCCCCCCCCCCCCCCCCTCGGAAATCAAACCTGTGCAAAAAATATATTAAATTCGCGGTTCTTGCATGATTGATAGAATGTAAAAAAAATCTTGTTTGAAAATTAATGGATGGTATTGAAAGTTTTTTTTTTCATAAAAGCTGCTTCTGAAACTTCAAACACAGGTGCATTGACATTTTACAGTAAAATTTTGATTTTCTAATTAAATTTTTTAGTAAATATCAGACAAAGGATATGAAAATTTTAATATCTGATATTTTTGTATTACGAAGATGTACATTGATACACTATGTTCAATTAAGGCCATATGAAACACCTCCCTCCCCGTTCATCCCGGGCTCGCTCGGTATCAAAAACTGTAATCAACTTTTCTTATGGGTTCTAACATATAACAAAACCAAAAGTCTCATCGAAAGCGGACATGATCTCAGCTTTCGATGAGACTATTCTTTTGACAATACATGCCAGAATCCGTGAGAAAAGTTGATTACAGTTTTTATAACCGACGCGGTATTGCACGAGCTCTTAATGTAAGTAATGTAAGCAAATTTCAAGTTCCAGTGCATTAAAGTCACAATTTCTTTTTACAGTGTATATTAAACACATATACACTGTAAATATTACAAAATTGATGTATTGCATAATTGATATATTCCATAATTGATATATTGCCTAATTGATATATTCCATAATTGATATATTGCCTAATTGATATATGGCCTAATTGATATATTGCCTAATTGATATATTGCTTAATTGATATATCGCCTAATTGGTATATCGCATAATTGATATATCGCACAATTGATATATGGCCTAATTGGTATATCGCATAATTGATATATCGCATAATTGATATATCGCATAATTGATATATGGCCTAATTGATATATTGCCTCATGGATATATTGCCTAATTGATATATCGCCTAATTGGTATATCGCATAATTGATATATTGCAAAATTGTATCCGAAATATGTACAAATTTTTGGCAGGAAGATAATCCATGTATCACGGATATATTCTTTCGATGCATGCTAAGTATACATTTTTTTTCATGTGGAAGTCTTTCTCCCCTTCGGCCGGTTCAACTAAAGCGTTCGGATCGTCCCCGCCGCTCGCCCTGCGTAACCCGCCCGAATGCAACATGTGAGAGATTGCACTGTACAAACACACAGTATATATAGAGAAAAGGGAGAAAATAAGCGACAGGCGTGGAGATGCGCGGAGGAGCTCGAGTGATTCGCGGAAAAGGAAAACCATCGCGGAGAAGGTTCCGAGAGTGCGGAGCGCCCAGTGGAAACGGCTGGCGAAGATCAGACAGCGATTGGCACTCCGGGATGGTCGAAGAAAAAAATGTGTTCTTGGCATGGTTACAACTGCATCTGGACTGGCGTCTCTGAACCGTTCTTTTTTTTGTTGCTCGAGAGTATCCAGTGGCTCCGGTTAGAGAAAGCAGCGTCTGCACACTTTCTGTTATTGTGTAGCTTTCGGTTATTGCAAACGCTGCGGAGGATTTCGTACTGGAATTTCCCAACTTGCCCCCTCCCCCCCTGCTTTGCCGTTACAACGCGCACCTTGATCTCGAGGTATTTTTTCCCCTTTTATTTTCAGCCATTCGTTTCTCTCTTTACAGCTTCCCGTTCACCGCTTTGCTCTCCGCGAAGAGTTTCCCCTCTTTTCCCACACTCGTCGCTTGCCGCGGACGAGGTAAATCCCCGCACCCCGCTCTACTTTTACCTCCGATATCAATTTTATCTCGAAAACGGTATAGAATCTAGCGCCAGCAGCGGCGGCGCGTCTCGGCTCGGCCCGACCTGCCGGCGGTATTGCAGCGGCCCGAAGACCCGAGAGACCGGACGCGGAAGGTCTTCGAGTTTCCACGGACGGACAGTCAGAGAGAATTGTAAAGAGAAAACGAGGGACGAGGTGGGAGACTCTGTGAGAGAGAGAGAGCGAGAGAGAGAGAAATAAATAGGATTCGCGGCGAGAGAAAAGACGTTACGTCCGAGAAAAACGGATATACGTACGATAAAAACGAGAAAATAATCCCGCCGACCGAGGTCGCGGCGTAAAAGGGGACGGGAACGAGCGTTGCGGAAGTAATTGAAAGAAGAGCCGAAAGCGAACAGCGTGTGTGGCCATCGCGAACTATCCGCTGAGTTTGCCAAAAAAAATAGAGAGGGGAAGGGAGGCGCAAAAAAAAAAAAACAAAAATAAAGAGAGCGAAGAAAACTGGACAGGCTCGTCGACGAGCCGGCGGTGTTATATCCGTCGAGGCGGGAATCTCAATCGGTGACCTTATGATAGATTGGAAGCTAAATATACTGGACCCATAGTAGGCCGCGGCTTCGTGCACATAAATCCCTGGACTATATACGCGCATGGCATGATTGATCGGCGCCGATCGACTGTACAAAGGCTCGGTAACACAATACGCACGTAATTTAATAGATGAAATTTAATCGACGAGACTCAACCGCGCGGCATGTGTCGTTAATAGATTATTTATGGAGATCGTGGGAGTTCATTCGTTTCTCGTAATAGATAAATCCACCGGAGAATCTATGAGAGCAATATTTCTCGCTACGTCGAATTCGTTACGCATTGAACTATCGAATTTTCAGTTTTTTTTTTTTTTTTTTTTTCTTCTTCGTTCCAATCAAAACGCACATATCTCTGTCGATATATTTATTTTGGGAATATAGAAAATCGTTCGGACATCACAAAGGTGTAACACAAAAGTGATTTTTAATTTTCACTTTCGCTCGATGCAAAAATTATCGTAGTTTTCATGGTAAATTGTACAGCTCGTACTGCGCCAGTGCTCACTTAATTGGGATGCAGAGTGTTATTTCGTGCTCATCAGTCATTTTTAACGTAACGTATAGGTGAATTATAACTATAATTTTTTTTTTTTTCTCATTCTTGCGATTGCTTTTCGTTTCCATCGGTATATTGTGCAAAATAAACTAACGTGGTCTTAGTAACTGACACCTGCACACGACGGAGAGATGTCGCCGTATTATTGGCGATCCAAAGTAATACAATGGGAAAGTGCGAATTTGCCAAAGGTTTTATGAAAGAATGAGCCACCAGACGGCTCGGGCGGTTGGTCAGTCTACCGCTAAAAAAAAATGTATTTGTCTTACGAAGACAGCAAATCATTTGGAGATCACAATGGTATAACAGAAACTAATTTTTAATTTCCACTCTCGCTCGATACAAAATTTATCGCATTTTACACGGTAAATCGTTCAGCTCTCACTGCGAGCAATGCTCACATAGGGTGAATGTGAAATACCGCCGCCGGTAACAAAAACTGTACTGCCTGCCGTTTCGAGACCGCAGTCCGCCGATGAAAAAGCAAAAATTGTCTTTCCCTAAAGAATGGGCAGAAGCAGGGAGAGACGATTTTATTTTTGCTCAATTTTTTTTTTTACATTTTTTTTATTTTTGAGGGCTGCGATCTCAGAACGGCATTCATTATAGTTTTGGCTCCGAGCTGAGCACGGCGTAAGTGGACGGGAGAGTGTTCCACATCACCTTGACTGGAATGCAAAGTATTATTTCCCGCTGATCAATCATCTTTAGCGTGTACAGTGAATCATTACTATTGTTGTCGAACGAATGACGGGAAGCTAAGAGAAGACGAGTCGGAGTTTCTTTGTTTTTTGAAGCGGGGCTTGACGACGTTTTTCTGTTATCTGTCAGTTTGGGTTGTTCCGATTTTCTGAGTAAACGTGACGTTGTGAATTGAATAAAGGAATTTGAAAGGAGAACCGATTAATTGTGTTGATCGAGAGAGAGCTCGTCAGAGAGCGCGGGACGAGAAAGAGCTCGTGAGAGAGCGTGTGACCGTCGTTAGAGACGGTCCTGATAAAATTTGGCCTGTTCGTGAGGAATAACGTGGTGGCTATACAACTATCATATTTCCTCTAATTTCTCACGTTTACTTTTCGTTTGCGTCTGTATATCGCGCAAAATAAACAAGCAATAATCATTATCTGCACACGTCGGAGAGTTTGCCGCGGTATTATTGGCGATGGAAAGTAATACAACGGGAGAGTGTGAGGGTGTCAAAGGTTTTATGAAAGAACGAACCCCCAGACGGCTCGGGCTGTTGGTCAGTCTACCGGTTAACGCGGGGGGGGGCGGCGCGGAGCTAAAAAAGATTCAATATAAAATAGTTGGATGCGGGAAGGACGAAGAAAAGAGACAAGGCCGATGCGCCGAGCGATGCCTGGATTGCGACGGATAGTGGATGGATATGCGAGTGCGGGAAGCGAGGAAGAGACCGAAGCCGGGAAAAGCCTCAACCCAGCAACGGCCTTGTTTGTTCGCTCCGTCTCCGCCTTTCCCATCCTCTTTAAAAATAGCAAATGCATCCGACGTAAACCAAATTGATTTATCACAGAATGGTCGGGAAGGGGTGACGGCGCATTTCGCGGAGGGGGAGCCCCGCATACTGTCCGCGGATTTTATTAAGCGCTGAACGTTTACGAGCTGGAAGAGAGCGAGTCCGATGAGGTAGCGGTGAGGAATAACGCACAAAGAAACCGACCAGGAAGAGAACACACACACACACACAAACCTCGGCGCTCTCTCAATTTGCAACGATGCTCGAACCGTCCGATATTTTATCCGCACTTCATAACGAAGTTTCTCCAGTATACGGACAATAATCTGAGCTTCTAATTATAACTTTCTTTTCTCTTCTTTTTTTTTTTTTTTTTTTTAAGCGTGCCGGCCAATTCTACAGTTTCACCATCGCTCGTAAGTTATTCGTAGTGAGAAATTGGTCTACCGACCGGCTCTTTTCGACTTCGTCGGAACGCGCCGAAGTTCGGGCTATAAATATTTTCACACTGCAGATACGAACTACTCGCCTGGAGCTTAGAGACGGGAGCCCATCGATCTCAGGAGAAAAAAAAATTATAATTTTTTTTTTTTTTTTTTTCACACGGTAATAAAAGATAGGATCGAAAATCTGCCTTAACTCGTAATCCGCAACGACTTTATGATCGTATAAAAAAAAATCCGTAGCCTCATATATTTAAAAAATTGAAAGAGGGCTTCCAGTAGTAGTGGTGAGTTTATTGACAATACATAACGTGTAACAATTTTTTATACCTAAGAAAGTCATGTCTGTTCACTTGCATTGCATATTGCCAATTAGCCATCGACCGCAGTCCTTCAGCCAGGGAGTTCAATTTTTTTGTTAATATATCTAATTTCGCAGTGTTTTCAATTTTTTTTTTTTTAAGTCTAGAATTAAAAATATTCGAACCCGGTGATTTTTTCACACGTTCAGATCACCTGTAAGAAATGTTTAATGAAAAAAAAAAAGCTCGGAGCAAAACCCGTGGAATTGAAAATAAAATCGAAGCAAGGTAGTCTATGGTGTCGGATAAAAATGAGCTTTTGAAGAGTCGCGTTGCTGCAGGAGGGGTAAAAATAACGTTGAGGCGTCCGTCATTCCGTTTGACCGAAGGGGGTCAGCGGCACAGCCGGTGGCCTCCGCGAAAAGAGCTTCCGGTTGGTGGCATGGAGAGAGAGAGAGAGAGAGAGAGAGAGAGAGAGGTCACGGGAAAAGGACCTCAATAAGAGATAAGCTTCGAGAGGAGTGGAGGAGCAGGAGGAAGGAGGTGCGGTTGGTTAGATAGGAAAGACCGCGAAGAGCCGCGGCGGCGGCGGCCCTGGAGAACGGAACACGCGGCGGAGCTCCCTGATGCCGCTCCTCTGCGGGAGAACAGGAGCAGCCGAGCGAACAATACTTTCGGCATTGTAACGAGGATTAAAGTTGCACTCGTTCGAGAGCTCCGCACCGTCGGTGGCCGCTGGCTGCGGCCGGAGAGGAAAAGCCCTGGGAAATGAGATGGCACCGGGGGGATTCACTTTCGGGCTCTCCAATACGCTCTGCGCTCCCTCTCGTTACGATATGCTAATTCGCGTTGGTTCGGCCGAACTTCCGCCTGCAAAGACCGCTCCCCACTCCGGCCTGTGGTCCTCTTTCGAACGGTGGTACGTACACGCCGGAGTCAAATGTGTCTACCTTTCGTGCCTCATTAATACGCTCTTGCAGCTTCAAAGTATCGTTGTTCAACTATCCGCATTACACTGTAGAGGGCAAAAGCCGGTTATGAACCGCAATATATATCTTTGTCAACAACGGCGATGAGAGGTGTTTGAGACTGTGCAAACATTCTTAGTGGTTTACGCGGGAGATTTGAGAAATTCTACAGCGTGGATTGGGATAAAATTGCATAATTTTACCCCAAAAATTGGATAATTTTATATTTGGATATTATATATCTTAAATAATCTCTATGTAAATGGGTACGCCCATGTATTATGACATTTAAAAAATAAAAATAAATAACAATGTATCCCGGTTCATACGTCATTGATCGATGTGTTGATCGAGGTGGGCCATATTCACCATTTTCACCCTACCGTTGGTGATTATAGACAATATTTGCGATTGGTAATAGTCTGGACGGTGTGGATATATCGCGAACAATAGAGCCAGTTGTACCGATCTGCATAATAATAAAGCTCACGTAACTGCATTCAATAATCACATCAGACATTCGCAGAACTCACAGATACTCACACATACCCACTCTAGTAGACATTTTTGGCCGTTACATCGGGTCCTGATGAGGCCTTATCAGACCCTAGGCCAGGCCTCCTCAGGACCTTATCGGAGCCCGATGCAATGCGCGAAAATGTCTACTCTGGCTACAGCGCTAGTATTTAATAAGTCGTTAGTAAAGTATTTAATAAGTCGTTATTGTCGAATAGCAATAATAATGATAGAAAAAAAAAGTCGAACCCATCCATATCTCTTAGCCTTACGTACATTGGATGGGTTCTTTTAATCCCGTCGAATATCCTTTCACGCGGCTCGAAAAAAATTCTGTTCCCTCGATCACATCTCCCCCGGAATATCCGATTGACACAGCAACATTTTTTTTGTTTCTCCCCAAAACGCAGTAACGACACGTCCCTCACTTATTGGTAATTTAAAAGTTGCGTAACGCGCTTCATTTGTTTTAACGAAGGGTCTCGTTATCGCCCGTTATCGCTCGGTCTTTTCTCTCCCATCTCTATCCCTGCAGCCTCTCTCCCTCCCCGCGCCACGCCGTCTCCCTACAATAACACGCTCCAGTTTTCACGGAATTACAACAACGAACGGATTTTCCGTGGCACATGGACGCGACGACGCGGCTACCGTTGATTCAGTTTCTGCCGCTGATTCCCTTTGGCGCATTATCCGCAAACCAATTCTATTTGTCGTTCCATTTCACGATGGAGAGCAATGGCTCCCGCTTACGCTGCCTCCCACATCGCTGTTGTCCGGCGCAAGAAGGGCGCACAGGCTGCGCTTGCGAACATGCCGATACGCCCTCGTGCGATTGAGCCATCGATAAGCTCACCGAACTCGTGTATAGCTGCGAAGGCGTACGCAAACACGTACACCGTCGAGGAAGTGGGAAGGGCTGCCGATCGGCGGAAGTTATCGATTAATCTAGCCGTACGTGACGGGACATCGCTTTTTCCTCCCCCCCCTCCTCGCTCTGTCTCGCCAAAAACCCCCAAACGCCAAATTCCAAACCAAAGAGCGATAATTGATCGAGCGATATATCGAGCACCGAAGCGATCACGTCACCCCATCGGCGGAGTTTTCGCGAAACAAACGCAGGAGGCGCATCGCATCCCTCAAGCCCACGGCCTCACCGTCACCGGAAGCTCGCCCAAGGGCCCAGCAAAATTGAAGCGATATACTATATCCCGGACGACGATTAAATTAATTAAAAGTTTCGTGGAAACCTCGGGCAAGCTTGCCGGTCGCTGCCGCACTAGCACACACGTGTCTCTTGCGTGGACACACTTGCGCATACGGAGAAACGCGCAAGTCGTGCACTAGCACACACAGACGCACGCGTGCGGAGAAGTGTTGTATGGCTCGACGAGCACAAATGACCGGCGTTCCCGAGGCTACAAAGAAATTAATATTCCGGTCGGTTGAATTAAAAGAAAAAAGAAGAAAAAAAAAACGAAAACGAGGTGATAACTAAACGAGCTCGCCGGAGACACCCGCCGAGCGACGAGTGCGGAGGAAAAAGAACGAGGGCGAAAGAATTTTTGCTACAAAGAATTATAAAGAATGCGAAAGGAGGATGAAGAAAAAAAAACCAAGATAACGAGGAAGACGACGAGGCTTATTACAGTGAACATTTTTTGTTTTGTTTTGTTTTTCGTTGCTTTAAAGTTTTCCACGTTGTCGGAGTTTCTCTTTCTCTGGTGTCCCGCAGAAGCGTCGCACCGGAGACCGTAGAGTCGGAGGAGGAACGCGAGTGCGCGAATGAACAAAGCTTTTCTCGTTGACGAACGTTAATTTCCTATGTACGAAAATTCCTAGAGAATTCCTGCTCGGAAAGTGTTCCGATTCGAGAGCTCTGCGATGAAAACTGGCTTTTATCCGTGGTCCATTCGTTCGGTCGCGCGTATTCCTCCGCGTGACTCTACCCGGCTACGGAAGCCCGCACGTCGAAACCGACAAATCCTCACCGGTGAGTGTTTTCGCATTATACCGGCTCGAACTCACCGTACCTACGTTTATTGAAACCGCGGAAGCGTACGAACAAACCGCCCGCCGTACCAGTCGCGTTCAATCCACCTCTCCGCATGCGGTAAACTTCGTTTCCGTGTGCTCCACGGTACGAATGAAAAGCACCGAAGCACCTCGCCAACCGGGCAAAACGGATCGGCTCTGGGGGGGGGGGGTAAAATGGACAATTTTCTCTCTTATGTCAACGCGATTAAATCGAAAGAAAAAAAAACTGTCTCCTCTGGAATGAAGGACATTCCTTTTTGCATCGGTTCGCGGGAAAAACTTCACCGCGCTACATGTTATACCGCATAGGTAATGTACTCGAGCTCTCTATACGTATTGCGTGATGCTCGAATCCTCCTCTGTGTGTCGAGGAGCCCGACGCGGCACGATATGTTTGTACGACGCCGCTCGACCCGGGCTGTTATATGTTAGGCATTTGCTGTATGCCTCACGTGATAGAAGCCGGCATACGGGGTTACGGTACTATACCATTAAAAGTTATTTTACCGTTGGGGAAAATGTGGGGGGCTTTGAATATTTATTATTGCTCACTTGTAATGGGTTTCGTTCGAGCGGCTATAGTTCCGGGCGTACGTGTACGACAGTTTTACATCCCTTCAGCAAAAACGATATTGCCACTTGAAAACGGCGGTGCTTCTGGGGGGGCCGGGCGGGCTCGGCCCTTCGAAGTAGTTCATGCGGTAGACAGCCTTTGCCTCCCCCGCCCGGTAAAGTGGTACGAGTCAACGCTGCGCGTTCGCCACCGTCCCGACATCGACGAATCTTTCTCCATTCCCCGCCGCGTTGGCTCGTTGACTCAGTGTAAGCCAACGCAACTCGGAGACCCTTAAAAGCCCCGATTGAAACTTTCGTATTTGCGTTGCTTCAACTCCTCGTTTGCACAAGTCATTTGCAGCCTTCACCGTTCGCTTTAACTATTCAATAATGCACCGTACGCTTAGTCGTGCATTATTTAGGGGAGAAAGCTTCAAACTTTATTTCGCACGAGGTTTCCCCGACGATAAAACGGTGCTGATCAAGATTTTTTTTTTCTACGTTACGAAAAGTCATAGTATATTTTTATACACTTTGCTTCGACATAGAGAGAGAGAGAGTTTTGTTCTTGTTTATTTTTTTATTTCCGTTTTTTTTTTTATTTGCGCCTGTCGTTGTTTTTTTTTTTTTTTTTTTTCGAAAATAGAAAAATTACACTGTAAAACAAATTGTAAATTTAATGTATACTGCGAGAAGGATCTAATAAAAATTACCATAGCACATCGTAGTAGGGCGCTAGGACACCACCTGCAGAAAGTCTCAGATTATCGAAGAATTTTTGCCGTAATATCTAAGAAAATTTTTTATAAATCCACTTTTTCCCATCATAGGTGGCGCCCTAGCGCTCTACTACTATGCGCTATGGCAATGTCTCTCAAGCGATACAGTCATTCTTACTAGATCTTTGTCTCAGTGTACTGGAACTGGAAATTTTCTTACATCACTTACATTAATTGAACATTAATGTACTCTTTTGGTGATATAAAAAGTACCAGATACGAAAATCACAAATCTTTTGCCTGAAATAAAAAAATAAAAAAAAGTACTGTAAAATTGCAACGCACATGTGTTCGAAATTTCAGTAACAATTTACGTTAAAAAGCATCCAATGCCGTTCGTTAATTCTCCACCGAAATTTCTCAACATCATAATTGCGCATGCTCAACAACGTATATCCGTCCAATTTAGCCGATATTTGTCGAGTGAGAATCGCGTAGTCTCGGTCGGATCGATCGTCGATAGTTGAAACTAATTTTCTCCGTCGTTCCGTCGTTAGCCGTTACGTTTCGTGAAAATCCATCTAATCTCGCGCTGCGTGACTCTCGGGACTTCGACGAGATTAAAGTGTACATCGTCGACCATACGAAAGTGGCGACAGTGGCGTGTCGCGAAATCTATACAGTTATACGCGACTGGCCTCGGACCGGAAGTGCTTTCGCTGAGGCCCATCAATTTCCGAACTAATGTCGATGGATATGAGAATTTCGTGGATTCTCTACGAGTCCTTCGACTCGTTTCCCTCGGACCTTCAACGTCGACGTCAGGCTGCGGCTTTTGCCACCGCCGACTGCTGCACCCGCGAATTCTTACCTAACTGCCGCCTCGGCGCATGTATATGCACAAGCACGCGCGCCCGAAACGCCCGAATCCACCCGTTTATATAGTTCGCACAGTTCGGCTCGAGTTACTCCACGAACAGCCGGGCCTCCCTTCCGACCGCCCTTCCTCTCGTCACTATGCGACCTCACCAAGCTGGCACACCGGGTAACTCGCTAAAATTTACGCCGTTACCTCACCCGCGGCGTAACTACACGTACGATAGCTCGCACACACTCTGTATACACGTAACCAACCCTCGCACGGTTCACTTTGCCCCCTAAATAATTCGATACTATACCGATCGCGTTTCTACCCTTTCCATCGAACGTGCTTCGAGTCTTTTATTTTTTTTCATACCCTCGATACCCATCACGCAACGAGATAAAGGTCTAAAAAAGAAAAAAAAAAATGGAACGATGTATTATGTGCGGCGAGCGCGCATTGAGCACGCGATAAATATTGAATTGGTAATTTCGCTGCCGCGACGCGTTCGCGACGCGGCGAAAGAGGCCTTCTGTGTCGGTATCCAATTGATCAATTCTATGGGCTATCGTACAAATTTGACCCAGATATTTAATCAAATTTCGAGCGAATTCATCCGATGCGCTCATATATTTAATGAGGGAAATGGGCTCGACCGACGAATTTTAATTCTACCGCCTAATAGGGGATTAAATTAATGGTAATGATTATTACTTTTTTTTTTTTTTTTTTTTACCGAAAATAATTAGTGTCGACAAAGCGATCCTATGAATATATACGATCGGAAACCATACGATACGACTGCGTATCTTCACTGCGTTACTAATCCGTCGTTCTTTTCCATAGGCGTGTATTCACATTATCCACGAATTGGATTATCCAAGTTTGCGTAATTTTTTTTATTTTTTTTCCTCGATCAATAATCTTTTCACTTCACCCGGTGGCGAAATGTAGAAGCCCGATTTTTCACGTCTTGTGAAATAAAACTTTTTACGATACTCGCGCGAAAAACGTTTTCTCAACTCGTGTAGTTGTGCAACACTCACCTTCGGCTCATTCCGCAAATTCACACTCGTCGGAAAAAGTTTCATCGGACTAGTACAGTAGAATCTCGATTATCCGAATCAATTGGTGCCGAAACCATTTTGTATTAACGATTATTCGGATAATCGAGTCACGACTAAAAAATATTATAATAATAACATACGTAATGAATATGAGTTTTTTTTTTTAAATATAAATTCGCATACAAACACTATATGTATACTCTTTGGAGCATATTAAACGCTTAATTCAAGCATTCTTTTTGATAAAGTCGTCAATTTTCTTTGTTGTATAAGCGCATGATAAAAACTTGCACACGGCTACAACAAAATAACGCTCGACGTTATGCAACGACGAAATTTTGCGGCACGGTTGGAACAATAAAGTGTCGGATAAAATAAATTCCTGTTCGGACAATAGAAGTTCGGCTAAAGTAAATTGCCGTACGGACAATCGAAGTTCTACTGTATCGCAAATGACTGTTTTTTTTACTGTCAAAGGTTCGCACAATCAAAAGTATCTTGAATTCCTCCGCCGCTTTAATCCACCAGCTTAAATGGATAGTAATAATGCGTTTTTTTTTTTTTTTTTTTTTTTTTTTTTTTTTTTTACCAAAAAGAATTAGTGTCGATAGAGGGTCTCTCGTTGGAGGCGCCTCATGAATGTACTATAAACACTGTTTGGAACGAGGCTGCACCTGCAATCCGTAAAATTTTATTGTCGCGACCTCGCGATAAGGATTTCAGTAGCGGGCCGAGGGTGAGAGAGGGTGTCAGTTATGGCGGAGATATATTCTGTTTTCTACGCTGAGGGAAGATCCGTTTGGTAGTCCGGAATGGGCATCGAAGTGGAACGACTCGATATCCGAGCGTCGGGATAGCGCAGAGAAACGCGTGCAGGCGTTTTCTGTTCCGTCGGGCGGACGAAGGATTTTTTTTTTTTTTTTTTTTTTTTTTAGAGAGACACAGAGACAAGTCGATGCAGTTCACGTTTTCCAGCGTACGTGCCGAAAATGGCAGTTATAAATATGCCTAATTCCTCGCCCGCCGGCTTTGATGAATGGACGCGAAGCGCTTACTTCCTATGCTGTTTCTGGTCCGGCCGATGATTATCCGGCCAGAGGGGCTTTTTTTATCCGTCCATCCACCACCTCCCACTCTCGTCGGCATGGATCGCGGGCAGGCTCGCGGGTTTATTTCGTCCGAAAATAGTAAATACACTCCACCGGGGAGAATTAACGTAGCGGGCGTCGGTGAAGGTCCGCCGGATTTTTTCATATACCCCGCTCGATGGATTTTGATCTCTACTGGATTGGAGGAGAGCGGCACAAAACCGACCCTCCACCATTCGAAATCACTTTTTTTCATTTGCTGCGAAAATTTTTCGAGAGCACTGCGTTTTGCCCCATCGAACTTAATTCTGCGACGCTTTCCACTGTAACTGTACACTGAGAGAAGGATCTAGTAAAAATTACTATATACCTTGAGAGATATTACCATAGCACATAGTAGTACGGCGCTAGGTCGCTATCTATTGTAGAAAGTACCGGATTTATTAGAATTTTTCTTAGATATTATGGTAAAAATTCTTGGATAATCTCAGACTCAGACTTGATTAATCATTAGACTTTCTGACAGCGCCGTATTACTTTGCGCTATGGTAATTTTTCTTAGATGATCGGTAATTTTTTTTACTAGATCCTTCTCTCAGTGTACCAAATCACAACTCTACCGAAATAAAAGCCTCTGCACTGAGAAAAAAAGAAAAAAAAAATACGATTGAGTCAAGAAAATGAGCGCTTACGGGTGGTGAAATAAATTTTTGGTTGATTGAAGAAAATAATTGTAATAAGTAAGTAAAGAAACATTCAATTCGACGGATCTTTTAGTTTGATCAACGAGGTATTCCTTTTGATCGATCAAACATTTGTTTCGCCACCCGTAAGCGCACATTTTGTTGAGTCAATTGATTTTCTTTTTTTTTTTTTTTTTTTCTCTGTATGCTCAAACTCTATTTGACAACAACTGTAGCCAAATTAACCATAGCTCGATACTTTTGAACAATTTCATTTGTCTAGTGAACGTGGAATCATGACGATCGCATTTTTTTTTTTTTTTTCAATTTCCACGAATTCGACGAATGCTTATCGAGTAAATTTAAGAAAGTATATTAAAAAAAAACTTTGAAAAATATGGAAAATTACGGAAGTTATCGTGGAGTATGGAGTATGTAAATATACGTTTATATATCTATGTAAGGCTTCAAAGGCTTGCATTCCGGTAGAGTTGCAATTTGGTACAGTTAAATCCGGCAGAGACGTAAATGTGTCCCTCGTTCGAGCATCATAGATCAACAAAGTTCCATTTCGTGATTACTCCAAAAAAAAAAAATAAATAAATAAATAAACGGAAATCTGCCGCACTCGTGCCAGTTTTTTTTTTTTTTTTTTTTTTTTTTTTTTTCAAAGTAATTACTTGACAGTCCGAGCCGGCAATCGCGCTGCCGCGAGGCGTGCGAGTTTCAAAGTATTGCAATCACACATGGACAGTGGAGTACATTTGAAATAGAGCGAAAAAAATAATTAAATTGTATAAAGAACATGTAGCACGAAAACTTGCACATAGCGGCAATATTTACATATAATGCAATACACATTCGATAAATACACAACTAAAATATATTCGCCGTCGACGGACAGCGATAGGTGCGCGTTTGGTGTTTGACTCTGGCGGTCCCAAAAGTCAAGCAGTTACCGCTCGCGGTCAGTACTTGGATGGGTGACCGCCTAGCCGCGCGCTGGCTGGCGCATCGAATCGTGGAGCGGGAGGTAATTTTCTCGGAGATTGGTGATTACCCGGTGGGAACACCAATTTCTGGGGAAAGAGCCGTCTGTGTATGGCCAGGTTTTCCGCAGTTTCCCTGTGCCCTTATGCGAATGCGACACAGTATGGGGGTAAGTCGGCTGCGGACGCAATCCGGGGGGGGAGGTGGAGTGTGTAAAAGGGGAAGGACCTCGTACAAGTGGAATACATATATATATAAATATATTCGCCGTCTATATTTTGCGTATCGAAAATAAAAAAAAGTTGAAAATTAAAATTTTCATATCGCTTTCTCACAATGTTACTTTATTCGCAAAGCTTCTTCTATGAGAAAGCCTATTTTATATTTTATTTTGCCCATCCAGACATTTTTTTCTAAATGTGATTTTTCGATATTTTGAAACGTTTCGGAAACGTGTTTTCATTAAAAACTAAAAAAAAAAAAAAAAAAATAAAGCTTCTTGTATAAAAAAGCAAAAATAATGATAATCCACTAGACTTTATTTCCACGAGAAAAGTGGCGACTTTTTGAACGCGCAATTTAGATTCCCCAAGGCTATAATCGTCGGTCTGCCGGCTTGAGATTACATACCGTAAATGCGACGCCCGCAGCAGGTGCCTATGGTCAAGTTGATGGAATTTTGTAATTGAAGTACGTTGCCGAACTATTTGATGTATCTCGCTTTGGTAGCGCGAGAGACTTATTCGGAAAGTTTCGACAAGAAGTCTCCCCCTCCTCTCTCACCCTCGCGAATTCACGAGCCTTCCTCTTCATCCTCTGGCTTTTTCTTCTTCCCGTTACTCCGGCCTTTCGCCCGACGAGACTTCGGAAAACTCGTCCAACCGGACCAATGTCCTATATAGAGAGAATGATGAGTAGGACAACGGGAGCGGAGTTTCTCGAACAAATCGGTGTGCGAACTCGATTCTCGCGAGCGTTATATCATATCTCGCGGCTATATGTGTGTAACACGGCGTAAAACTCGAAACTGCGAGACGACGTTTACACTGGTGTATGTCTGAGTGCTATATAGATTCGCGGTTCGATGGCTCCCGCGAGCCGGATGGCGAGAGGGAGGCGAAGGAGACCGAGGGATGGATGCTCCGGCCTGCCGGTAGCGGCATCACGTCGCGTGGCCAACTTTTACCAATCTTCCCCGAGCTCCTCGAGTGCCCCTTTATGAGCAGCTAAAGCAGTTCCAATTCAATTTGCCTTGGGTAGCGATAACGACGTAGTCCTCTCTCGCTCCGTTCCCCCGACCTTCCGCCTCTCGCTTACTGGAGCGAAAGCCGAGAGCGAGAGAAACGTACTAATAATAACCGAAGAAAGACCAAAAAAAAACAACCAAAGAAAATGAAAAACATCCCGATAACGGCTCTGCTCTCTCTTTCTCTCGGGGCGCAGATATTTCGTCGCTTTTCTCCTTTTTCTCAATCGCTCGCCCGCTCTTTATCAGCATCCCTACCCTTAATCCATCCTCCGATATAAATCTCAATCGGATGTCATGCTGAATAATAAAATTTCTCTATATAATGCTCGTTTCGATGAAAAAAAAACTATATATATATATATATATATATATATATATATATATATATATATATATATATATATATATATATATATATATATATATATATATATATATATACATATATATATATGATCGAGAATAAATAAGTATAAATGATTCCAGCACGTTTTCACTCGGATTCTCGATAAATCTTACCCCCTGTTCGATTCAATAACGTCTCGTTGAAAAAAAAAAAAAAAAAACATACGATCGAGAATAAATAAGAATAAATGATTCCATCGCGTTTTCACTCGGTCTCTCGATAAATCTTACACTCCTCGTTCGATTCAATAGCATCCGGAAAGAATTCACTCCCGTTCGGACGTTTATTTTTATTTTTTTATTTTATCATTCGCATCCGTACAGTTCGCTAACTCGTTCCAAAGCAAATAACGCTCCGCGCCGACGAGTGTGAGCTTTTATTCCCGGAAATTATTAAGTGGCGCTTCGACACACGGCGGGTTCGTGTACGGGCCGGAGTACTTGCCGACGCTGCTGCAGTGCAAAGAGGCAGCAAACTCGCACACATTCATCGTACACACGTGGCTCGCGAAAATATTCGATGCCTCTCTGCGCGCCCGTTCTCCGCGAACGCGAGCTTTTACGACGATACTCGCGCCCCGCGACTTTGGCCGCTCGCCGGAATCGCTCTCGACGTGTTATGGACTACATAGACGGCCCACGCGTTTCGAACCATCCAACTGAAACTCACTCACAGGGCGCGAGCTCGCTTTGTCCGAATTTCTCGAGCCAACTCGCACCCACCAGTTTGTTGTTTGCTCTCCTCCTACTTGTTTCTGCGGAAGTCCGGAGCTAACGGCCTTTCACAAGCCCGAGGTAAACGGACCGAGCTTCGAAGCTTTTCGGATTATTTTTATTTCAATTTGTAAGGGAATTCTATTGGGAGTTAAAAAAAAAAAAAAAAAAACTCGCAGCTTTGAACCTTCAGCGACAATTTAAAGAAAATATTATTGGCAGGTAAAGTGCGGAAGAATCATAGGCAAAAGAAATTACACCCAGAAGAATAGTTTATTCGACGGCCACTGTTTTTTTGGTTTAAGTGAGATATTTACTTGATTCAAATAAATATTTATTTAATTTAAGCAACTATTTACTTAATTCAAATAAATAATTATTTAGATCAAATAAATATTTTTACTCATACAAATACATTATTTTTCTGGGTGTAATAAAGTAAAAGATATCAATTTGTCTCCACAAAAATCGATAATTCACGATTACCTGAGAATTTCTCTTAATCACTGGCATTTTAATCAATTAAACAAAATAAAAATAAATAACCATTCTCCGTTATAGTAGAGTCATGTTTGTTTGATAAACGTAGAGTTTCACACGCTCCGTTTAATAAAAACTCTTGGAGCTGACATGGAGTTCAGCAACGCTAGTTTTACCACTCTCGAAAATATACGTACAATCTCTGTAGGTATACGAAAAAAGGGGGGTGGGGGGACGGTGTATGACGGGGATGTCATAAACTGGGTCAGGGTCAGAAACCGGTGCTGTTTACTCTGCGTGACAATGTTGCCGGGCGCTCTCTCGCTCTTGATCTCTCCCTCTCTCCACTCTTCCACGGTTGATGCTCTCGAGATGCTGCCAACAGCAGGAGGAACGGAATAGCATCAACAGTGTGTTTCCGTCTCAGCCGTGGGTAAACATCTGGTGGAAACTGATTCGAAACGAACGATGCGGCGTGCTCCCTTATCGCTGCAGTACAATACCTGTAACATGCATGCGGACGGAAAACATCCCTCGCATCCCTGCGCCATTGGGACCAGAAGAGCCGCGTTAGACGCCGGCTCAAACTTTTACCCGTTCCGAAGTGCATAGAAGCGAAGAGATGGGAAAGGGTGGACGAATGTCGGCCAGTGGCGGTCGATGTTGACCAGCCCGATTTTTAAAAAATTCAGCAGCGATTAGGTGATCAGTCTTCGAATGATCTTGTTGCGTACCTCGAAACAGAACGATCTGGACCGTTTTTTTATCATTTCTTTATTTTTATAAGAATGGCCGTAATGAACATTTGTTTGTTTGGTAGATAAAGTATCTTGGCTAGAGTTGGACAAGGTACCAAAAAATACTTCAAGCGCAAAGTGCCACAAGTTCCAATGGCGGTCGATGTTGACCAGACCGATTTTTAAAGAATTCAGCAGCGATTAGGTGATCAGTCTTCGAATAATCTTGTTGCGTACCTCGAAACAGAACGATCTGGACCGTTTTTTTATCATTTCTTTATTTTTATAAGAATGGCCGTAATGAACATTTTTTTGTTTGGTAGATCTTGGCTAGAGTTGGACAAGGTACCAAAAAATACTTCAAGCGCAAAGTGCCACAAGTTTCAATGGCGGTCGATGTTGACCAGGCCGATTTTTAAAGAATTCAGCAGCGATTAGGTGATCAGTCTTCGAATCATCTTGTTGCGTACCTCGAAACAGAACGATCTGGACCGTTTTTTTATCATTTCTTTATTTTTATAAGAATGGCCGTAATGAACATTTTTTTGTTTGGTAGATAAAGTATCTTGGCTAGAGTTGGACAAGGTACCAAAGAATACTTCAAGCGCAAAGTGCCACAAGTTCCAATGGCGGTCGATGTTGACCAGGCCGATTTTTAAAGAATTCAGCAGCGATTAGGTGATCAGTCTTCGAATCATCTTGTTGCGTACCTCGAAACAGAACGATCTGGACCGTTTTTTTATCATTTCTTTATTTTTATAAGAATGGCCGTAATGAACATTTTTTTGTTTGGTAGATAAAGTATCTTGGCTAGAGCTGGACAAGGTACCAAAAAATACTTCAAGCGCAAAGTGTCACAAGTTCCAGTGGCGGTCGATGTTGACCAGGCCGATTTTTAAAGAATTCAGCAGCGATTAGGTGATCAGTCTTCGAATCATCTTGTTGCGTACCTCGAAACAGAACGATCTGGACCGTTTTTTCATCATTTCTTTATTTTTATAAGAATGGCCATAATGAACATTTGTTTGTTTGGTAGATAAAGTATCTTGGCTAGAGTTGGACAAGGTACCAAAAAATACTTCAAGCGCAAAGTGCCACAAGTTCCAATGGCGGTCGATGTTGACCAGACCGATTTTTAAAGAATCCAGCAGCGATTAGGTGATCAGTCTTCGAATCATCTTGTTGCGTACCTCAAAACAGAACGATCTGGACCTTTTTTTATAATTTCTTTATTTTTATAAGAATGGCCGTAATGAACATTTGTTTGTTTGGTAGATAAAGTATCTTGGCTAGAGTTGGACAAGGTACCAAAAAATACTTCAAGCGCAAAGTGTCACAAGTTCTTGAAGTATTTCTCAAGTACTTATCGCAAGTGGGTTTAGTAGCGATAAGAGCTATGTAGGCTTTAAGAAAAGGTCTGAAGTAATTTGCACATGGCTTTTTTATTTGTTACAATTTTCGGCAGAGCTTTTTCTATGGGAAACTTCGCTGATTGACTTTGGCTTCATGGTAAAGAAAGTTACGAGCAAAATTTTAGGAAACGACGATGTCATGTGCCAATTACTTTGAATTCTTTTGTTTGTTTGTAATATTAAAATAATTTAAACCGTCAAAATGTATCGCAAAATTTATAGAAAAAAAATTGCGAAACAAAATTTTCGTAATTCGTTGTTTCGAGGCTATTTTTAATCTATTCTTCACCTTTTTTATTTCCAAAAATAAATAAAAAATTTCATTGAAAATGTACCAATAGAAAAGATTGGACGGATAATCATATATTAATTGAAACAGGATGTCATGCTACTCATCGAATATTCGTAGTGCGAGCAGGTAGTCAGAAAGTACTTTAAGTACTAAAAAAACAATTGAGTACTTCAAGTACGTGCGTGAAGTACTAAAAAGCAATTGAGTACTTCAAGTACGTACGTCAAGTACTAAAAAGCAATTGAGTACTTCAAGTACGTGCGTGAAGTACTAAAAAGCAATTGAGTACTTCAAGTACGTACGTGAAGTATTAAACACGTATCCGGTGCTTCGAGTACTGCCAAGCTCTGATCGCGGCACATTGAGTAACGACGGAGCACTCTTATTTCTCCTTTCAAGAGTAATATCGAGTTCCGCGATAGGACTGAAACTATTGATAGACATTGTTGATAAAACAAACATGTGTGTTTCTATTCTTCCATAGTTCCATTAATTAATAATCTCCTTATTAATAAGTTATTAATTAATTCCTTTAATTAATAACTGATTTCTAGAGTCGCTTTTAGATTAAATCTGTGTGTTTATTAACAGACGATTTATCGTTGTTGTTAAATAATGAAGAAAAAAAAATAGGTGTTTGGTGTGTCAGAGTGCTGTGACGAATATCGTCCAAGTCACCTTATTTGTCAACCGTCGACGATAGTTATTGAAATTCAACGAAAATAACAATCTCATAGCCTAAGACACTAGTATTTGCTGATCTACGTTCCAAAACTTCATATCGAAGATGTTTTTCATTGGAACTTCACTCTATAACTAAGTCATTGAGAGTTTTTTCGCCCCCCCCCCCCTCAACGGTCGTCATTCCATCGTCCTCCCCCCTGGCCAGACGAGAGCTTTCGCTGCTGCGACGAAGAGTCCACGACAAAACCTCGCAGACTTCCTATAGAAAGGAAGAGTGTCGTAAAGTTAAAGAGATGCGCCGGTAAATGTTCGCCGTGTCAGAGACTCCCGGACGAATATCCGCGTGGCTCTTTAGCCGGTGCGGCGCGAGAGGAGGGAGGAGCCTTTAGTGGCACTCTCGGGAGAAAGAGCCTCTGCGACTTACTTACGAGCCGCGACGGCCACTCGCGAGTTACCACTCGAGAGTTAAATTACCCGCGGTAACTCGCGCCGATGATTTAAAATTCAATTTCGTTTATGCTCGTCGCAGTACAGTCCTCCGATCGATTTCGCGTCCAACCCCGACAGTTTCGCGACACTGCCAGTTTTATGCTCGCAGTGTGTCATGGCCAGAGTCATAACGGTTCGTATTACGGAAGAACATGCTCCAACGCTCAAACTTGTTACGAGTATACTTACGAAAAAAAAAAAAACAACAACAACAACAACAACATCAACATTAAAAAAAAACAAAAGAACAAACAAATAAAAATGTCTTGCGGAACTAACGATTCTCCTCGGCTATTCGGAGTCTCCGCTCGAAATCACAACCGGAGCCTCATCGATAATTCACCTAATCCAAGTGCGAAAAACATAGCTGAGATAAAATCGCTTCTCCTTCCGATAAAATTTATTCCCCTCGACTTTCATTATGACAATCCCGCTCTCTGCACTCTGTACAGATACGCATCACATATGTTTATGCACATCTTATATCTATACGTACGCGTATGTGTACACGGTACATAAATTAGCGAGATATCCGCGCGAGCTTTCATGCTCGTGGGCGAATACTGTTCGCGCCAATTAATCTCCCAAGTGAATGCCCCATAATTGAATCTCACCTATGGATGAAGTTTCCAAAGGCCATGCGTCTCGCACACTCGTACGGTGGATTTTGCCCTCATCCTTTGGCCGATGTCGTTCGACGTCGGGCAAAGATACGCATTCCATTCACATTACCCTCTTGCGTTTCCCGCTCGCACTTCGCTTTCACCACTGCCCACCACCTTCGCCCTTTTCTCGCACGGTGTGACGATTCGGCTTTCGGGCTCTTCGGCTCGCTGAGTCTTCCACGAACCCCGGGCACCCTCGATCCACTCCTTTATCAGCGGCGCTCGAGAGCCGCCCACCCGTCCAAGTGCATTCGACGATTCGGCCAGTTGTTCGATCCCTCGCGTTTTTCGCGAACGTGATATCCGAGAGCCGGGGCGAGAGCTCGCACGCGCGAATCAGCTGGATCGGATCGTCGCGCCGGCACCGCGACAGCGGTTTTCGGAGCGAAAACGGAGCCGCTATTTCCCGTGCAAACGACGCTGCACGTGTTGCTCGCCGTGCACGAGAGCGCGGCTCGCGCTTCGCCTCGCCGGTGATGATGAGTGTATTCTACCTGCTGCGACGAGGAGGAAAACAACGGTGTAAAAAAATGTAAAAAAAAAATAAAAATAAATAAAAAATGAAAGGAAAAGAAAGGAGGCCGAGAGGGCTCGAGAATTCGAGCCTCGTCGGGGCGGCACGTTCTCCGAGGCCACGTACGAACTCGAGTCTCCGTTCCGGCCCGCCCCGGAGGCCGACGTGCTCTCCTCGACCGCCGATCCGGCGAGCCCTCGACCCTTTCCCCGGCGAGCCCTCGCCCGTCAACTTTCACCGAACTTTCGATCGCGCACCTCCGCCGACCACTTTTTCAACTCGATTTATATTTCTTCTCACCTCCAACGGACACCCGCTTAAGGTCACTGGCTTCAATCCTATTGAATTGCACTTGTTTTCGCTTTTTTTTTTTTTTTTTTTACTTCTATTTGCAAACTTTTCTTTGCTCTTTTACATCGTTTTCTCGAGACCGCGGTGCGATCTAATGGTTGCGATTTATAAAGCGATTCTTGGTTTTTTATTTTTTTATTTTTTTTTTTGTTTTCTCTCGTTCTCGGTCTCTGCGATGTTTTTATTGCTCGGCGAAGATCAAAGGCCCGGGACACGTGAGCGAGACACCGTGCGGACTGCAGATACGCGCTTACTCTCTTGCTTTCGCTCCGCGGAACTCACGCGATTTTCTGGACTTATTTTTTTTTTTAAATCTTATTTATTTTATTTTATTTTATTTTTTATTTTTACTTGTTCATTTATACGTTTAATTTTTTTTTATACTTTTTGTACAGTGCTGTTTTCAATTTTATTGATCCGTTTAGTTGTTTGTTCTTGTTTGTTTATTTTTTTTTTGTGTATCGTTTTTTTTTTTTTTTTTTTTTTGTCCCGAATGTTGAGCACGCTTTTAGCGTTTTCGCGTTCCCTCGCGAAGCGCGCAGCTGTTCGCGAAGAACGAACGGCGCGTACCGCGCATCGGGTTCGCTGCCGGCACGTCGACTGCCTCCGCCACCGACGCCGAGGAGACGAAGCCCCCACGTCGTACGGCGACGCGAAATCATCCCATACCCGAGCCACGCTCGAGCTTTCTATCCTGCGCGACCACCCTCGCTCTCTTTCGACGTCTACGCGAAACCTCGGCGCTACGTCTGTCGTGGTCCACCAGCCCTGCCGCTCTTCCATCGGATATTTACTTTTTTTTTTTTTTTTTTTTTCGAGGGGATTAGGAGAGCAGTGGGGGGAGTCTCTAAAGTCTACAGACTGGAGGATGACTTTGTGGGATCGACGAGATACTGAACATGAATATTTTCCACCGCTAAAATCCGCTTTTCAAAATCCATTTTTTTTTATTAAATTTTTTTTTTTTTTTTATTAAAATATATTTTTTTATTAAATTTTTTTTTTAATTACATTTTTTTTTAATCAACATTTTTTTTATTCATTTAAAATTCTTTTTTAATCACATTTTTTATTTATAAAAAAAAAATTACATTTTTTTTAAATTTATTTATTTATTTTTTTTTTTATTACATTTTTTATTCATTTTTAAAAGGTGAAAAATTGAGAATTAATTTTCCAGACATCGCTCGACAAGAGTTTCGTGCTTTGTAGTTTTTCCTTACGATCATCGAGAGCAGACTCACGTGCCCTAGAGCATTCGATTTTTCATGCGTATTCTTTCCCTCCCCCGCCTGTGGACTTACTGGTTTGCTCGGCTGACCAAGCGCGTCCCTAACTACTGCCCGCTGGCTGTAGGTTGAAGCGTCGAACGCTGCGTGACATTCATCACTTATTCACTATGTATAACCGCGCCGTAGGTGTAAAATCTGACACACGTAGAGTGAGTGCTCTAAAAAGACCGTCTCGAATGAATATACAGCCACTCGTCACTGAAAAGAACGATCCACAGGTTTTTTTTTTTTTTTTAATTTTATTTTTCGGTAGGATATAAAGTTAAGGATTGAAAGCTTGCAACACGCCAGCAACTGGCAAAGGTCAATTTTATTGAATAAAACATGCAGATAATCCCCGCTGAAACTTCAGGACTTTCATTTCTATACGTATGATAACAATAACAACGATAATGTAGAGACGTTCTTCGTGCAGTAGATAAAGTTTTGGGTAGCTATAGTTATAGAGAATATCTCTATAACTATAGCTACTTCTGTGACCAAAAGTACTGATTTTATTGCGGATTTTATCGTCAGCCCTGTCGAAAGATGATAAACGACTCACGAGGGAAAAAAATAAAACAAAAATGGGTCAGTCATTAACCCAATCGTATACTCTATCACCTATTGACCCATAAAGAGATATACGAGCGCGTGTTATCGCTCTGAACTTTGATAAGAAGAGAACAAAAAATATCGCGTATCATTGCCTAGTTTCCGTTCGTCGGGTTGGCTCGACTAGCGGGCGTATAGGGATTTTCAGTTCTGTTAAAACCTGGACGTATCGCCTGAAATGTAATAACGCTAATAACCTACAATCGCTTTGGCACTTGACCTAGCGGCGTAAAACCCGAAGCGAGAAGAACCTGAAATCGCTGTCGTGTATCAAAAGCGCGAAAGATGCTTCAACGATGATTCGTTTACACTAATTGAACGGTGAAGATTAATATCTCGACGAAAGAATGGCGAGATACTCGAGTGACTCGGACTCCGATCGGAGTAACAGACACAGAAGGAAACATCACAGAAGATCGAGGTAAAACTGCCAGAACGCAACGGCAAAGGGTGCATTCTTGAATGCAGATCTGTAGAACTAGTGGATTTTTTTTTTTTAATTGTCCATGAATTCTTCCGGCTGAATACATTCTGTCTGTTTTCATAATAAAAGAACGATTTTCAAAGCTGATTTACGTCAAAACGACATCCTGTACTGAGAGCAGACTGGGATGTATAAACACCTATTTTAGCTGTGTATACATGCCAATTGATCTGAAAGGGTGCATTTTTTAATGCAGATCTGCTCAGTTATGCGTCCTTTTATTTGTGACAGTCAACTGCTCGGGCCATGTTCAGAAATTATACCTGAATTAACGGAGTCTCTCTTTGACACTTGCACCAACGCAGCACTCTCTCTCGGTGTTGTCCAAAGTAAGCTTCAGAACGAGCCCTAGTGAGTCTTTGTAATTGCTGACGGTACATGCGATTCGTTTTGGAGCATACATTTTACCTGTTTTGATATCAAAAGAACGCTGCTCAGAGCAGATTTGTGTCAAAACTAAACCTTGAACTATGAGCAGGCTGCGATATAAGAACACCTATTTCGGCTGCATGTACATCTCGAATATTTTCAAATTTAAGAGAACAGAGCTGAACTGCATTTAAGAACGCACCCAAATATTCCTGGCTTCAGCCGAACAGAGAACAAATGCATTCAAGAACATAGCCAAACATTGCCTTGAATAAGCTCAATCATATAAATGATTGAGGTGTTTCTATCATAACAATTTTGTCTCTCAGATCGAGCAGTTCGGAATCCAGCGACAGTTCCTTGTACAAAAAACGCTCATCGAAGCATTCAAAATCCAAGAGGCACCGTCGCTCGCGATCCAAAAGCAGGGACAGGGACAAAGCTTCGAAGAGCTGCAAATCGTTCAGAGGAAACTCCAGGGACAAGGACAAGCGTAGATATCGGTCTAAGAAGTCAAAATCTCTGTCTCCGGAGAGAAGCAAGCGAAAGGGAAGATCACCCTCCAGAGAAAAGTCTACCAGCAGATCAAGCAGCGCTCAATCCAGCGCCAAGCCCATGAAAGAAAAAAATCTTGGTCTCTTTTCCAAAGGTAAATAACAACTGCAATAATGAAATTTCTGTAGTTCGTTTGATTACGTGATTTTTCATTTCAGACGAATTCTCCATCGAGCCAAGGATAAAGGAAAGCGTTCTCGAAGAGATAAACTCTGAAAGCTTTGCTCCGAAGCCGTTCACCTCGACAGCGTCCACTAAAGATAGCAAATTTAGGAATGTGGTAATCGACGTTTCGGCCGAAACTATTCAAGCTCCGCCCGTCAAAACTCCTAGCAATACCATAGAAAGCATTTTTCACACTTCGGTAATCAATACTTTGTTCTATAAGATTTTGTATAAGAGTAGGATTATTAATTAGCAATCAATAATCGATTGAGTATGTTAGATGGAAATTTGTTATCAATTCATAATTTTTTCAACGATTGTCAACAAGACGCAAGTGAGAGATTGATTGATGCAATGAATTACAATTTTATTTACAGCTAATGATGGATCACGAAGGACGGTTCGATAAATGGGTAAAGAAGCTGTACACCCTGAGGCAAAAGGCGATAATTGATGTGACGCACACGACCCTCACTTGACACTTAAGGTCGTTGGCTCTCTGAACAAAGTTTTATTACCTTCATTAATCTTCTCGAGCGCACGATATTGCGAACTCGTTAGCTGGTCGGCGACGAAGACATCAGAAAAAAAAAAGCACCGTATACATTTACGTATCGTTTATTTGTTCTCAAATTGCGGATGTACACAACATTTCGACGTTATATTATGGTAAAATAATTAACGAATATTGTTGAACAATAGAAACGGTAATTTTCAATTGACGCTAACGAAGAACTTTGTGGGCCTCGGAGATACGCAAAGGGCAATCACGTGGAATCGAACGAGCACTCGAATGCATACGTTAATATTGTTAATAAAAAAAATCCGAAGAAAAACGAAAAGAAAATCTTCGTACCCCAGTCTTTTGTTTCTTTTGATGAGTTAAAAACTAACGAATCCATCCCTCCCCGATAATTGCCAGGAATTACCATCGATACTTTGTATGAAAAGACTTGCCCGAAATGAAACTCGAATTAATATAAGATTGTCGGAGGATTTCGCACAGTCCGAGCGACTCGTTTCGATTACCACGATTAATTAATCTTATTGTTTACAGGTAACAACCTCGATATTATTGATACAATTGATATATTTATACCATCTCGCGCTCACGCACTTTTACACCCACATGATTTTTTTTTTCGTAATTACTTTCACCTGGTTTATCATATCCATTTAACATCGCCTGAAAACAGTTTCTATAATATTTATATAATATACGTTATATTTGTAATATTTCGATATGGGGGCTTTGGTGAGCAAGACAGATGGAGTATCAGAGTCTATAGACATTTATTTTCTGTTATCGCGTCGCTTTCCGGACTCGCGCTCTTCTTCCTGATTTCCAGCCGTTATCTTTACGTCCGACGCACAGGATGTTACACGGTGAATCTATCGCTCTCTCCGTTTCCCCCCTTCCCGTTTAATCAAACGCGTTGGCACTTCTGGATATTGCCCATCCCAGCACCCGCACTATAAATCAGTATCGTGCACACAAAACGGACGATAGTTAATCGATCGATCACATCGGGTGTATTCATAAATCTCATAAATACAAATTCGTAGCGACGAGAAAGCGGGCATCATAAATCAAAATTCACGATAAATTCGTAAAGCCCAAAAGGTAATCCTCTCGCAAAAAAAAAAAAAAAAAAAAAACTAAACCATCCTCTATCAAGTAAATCAATCGAATGAAGAAACAAAAAATTGTTCGCTCCTTAATTAAAACTTTACTTTTCAAGCCACACCCTCACTTCCCTTGATCATCGTCGGACGCTCAGGAGATCTTCGTTAATATTTTTTGTTCGAACGCTTTGTTATCCTGTCGATACAAGAATCACGTAAAATCTCGCGAACGATATCGCAGTTTGCAAGACATTAAACGTCGCCAATTGCCTCGAAATGCCAGAAGTTCTGTTATTTAAATGCAGCTGATTAAATGCAGATGAACGGAGCCATTATCTTATCGCTCCAAATGCCAGTAGTGTCCTCTCTATTCACGGTAGTCGCTTCATATATGAAGCGACTAAAGAGCCTTTCGCCGTGTTGTCTCCCACGATTCAACGACACCGCCTCTCGAATCCGGAATACGTATCAGACGCGTGATAAATAGATTCGAGCTTAACCTCGACTGTTTTTGCGAGAAAGGGGGAACGGAGGATATTACAATCTCATGATTAGCACGAGAATGTGCTAGTGTGTCTACCAAATCTTCCGGGGTACAGAAAGATAGGATTCTGAAGATTCTTTTGGGGAGTGGGATTTTTCTCTTCCTCTGTGGATCTCCGCCTGATCTCCACCTGGTACCATCTAATCTTACTTTTCATTGATCACATCGTCGAAGTTGCGAATGTGCAACTCGACGATATTCTCCCCTGCGAATTGTCCGTAGACTCCGTCCGAAACGCTACGTTTCTCGATACCTGTTCACAAAAAAAGAAGACAAAGAATCAAATTTCAGTTTATTTTCCTCGAGTGTAATGACGCGTCAGAGCGTCTGTTGGTGGACAACTCACCTGTGTAATTAACTTTTTCCAACCGATAAATCGGCATGTGCTTGCACTCCTTGCTGATGTGAACTCCCACGCTGGATAGATCTTTGATCGGTGGGAATATTGCTCGCATAGTTTCCCTCACAACTTCGATGTTGACCTCGTAATAGCCATTGTACATCTTGTTGAGAAGATCATACATGCTCTTGGGCGGGAGGACTCGCTGACGATTGAGTGGCATCACGAAGCAGCAGTGTCCGTCGATGTCGATGATACCGGTGAGATTCTGAAATGGCGAACAAGTTCCCAATTAAACATAATGGGAAATCGATTATCGTAAAACATACAGTGCTTTTTTTATTTGTTCAGCTTCTCTTCAGAAAGGTTCGAAATATATTGTAACGGCCTGGGGTTCGCACCTTATCGGCAGCCGGAAGAAGTGAGAAATTGTAAAATATCGTTAAATCCGTCGAGTCCGACTTCGTTCCGAACTCAACTCCTAATATTCATATTTATCTCCCATCCAGTAAATTCCTGAATTAAATAATTAATCAAATAATTTCCAAATTTCTCTTTGCCGCCGCTTCTCGAGGGGCAGCCTTAAATTTCTTGATTCAATTAAGTGCCCGGCATTAAAGGTCAAGCACTCGTCCGCACGGTCTGGAGTGATCCCTACTAAAGGTAAATTAAATTGACTCGAATAAAAATCCGAGAACTTTTCCAAATTCTTTAATTCGAATTTTCTTCTATGAAATTCATTAAATATTCCTTTTCAGACTTTCCAAAATCGCGCCCAGTGCACGAACCTTCCTCCGGTCAGCACCTTTGTTTTTTTTGTTTGCTCGCACGACGATAATTGAACAATCATAATTTTGGAATTCGTTCTATACCCGACTCGAGGCCTCCGACAATATCCGAGGAGCGCTCTCTTAAGATAGCTCGAATTTACGAAACGTTTCAATATATATATTTTTTTTTCACTGTTTCAGTACTAACGTTGTTGAAGTCGTGAATGAAACGACCCTGACGACCGCCTCTGAAGTCCGGCACGTCAATCTTCTCGTAGTGCTCGTTCTCGAGATCGATCTCGAAGCGTTCCTTGAAGAAGTTGTCCAGAGCGAGATCGATACCCTTGTCGAACGAGAGACTGTGAGTCTTGAAGTGATCTGCGTAAGCCTGAGAGCTGGCGAGAAGACCGTCTCTGTCGATCGGCGATCTGTTTGCTCCTTCGTAAGGAATGCTGTACCATCCGGTGCGGAATCTGTGCATCTGATCGCGGGCGTAATGCCTGTATATGTAGAGTCCACCGATAACACCGATGCTCATTCCCAGTATAGCGGTGAAGAGAAGGCAGTAGAGAGTCAAGGAGTTCGCCCGAATGTTTGGTCTTCGAAGTATAAACACTTGATCCTTCGCCCTTCCGTTCAAGTACTCGTAGCCGCGGTTCGGCGGCGGATTCTGAGCCTCCGGATCGCCGGACGCATCGACCTGCAGAAATTTAACAAATTCGTAACAAATCAGTCCCTCAGGGTGACCGCTAAATAGGACGAAAAAAATTCCCTGACATTTCCCTGATACTTTCGAAAATTTCCCTGACAAACTATTCAGAATTGTTAAAAAAAAAAAAAGTAACACGGTAGGAACATTACATATGTTTATTTTTATTTATTCTTTGATATTTTTTTTAAATTAAATTATATCTCCGGAAGGAATGAACAAGATGACATAAGAATTATTTTGCTTTCTTCGACGCCGTAATTTTTTTCATTGAAAAGAGCTTCTTCTTGTTTTGCATTTTTTACGAGTTCTTTAAGCTCGAGTACCTGAGCGAGTTTATCTATATTCGCTGATTGAACAGTGATTAGAATGCCCGATTATTAACAGTTATAATGACTTTATAATCGTAATCGCGGATTTGCAATTTATGTTTTTCATTTACCTTGAAAAAAAAAAAAAAAAAAAAAATGTTCGCCCAAACACTTTTTTTCTCGATTTGATATTTCGTATTTTCCCTGACTAATATTTAATTCCCTGACATTTCCAGGTTTACCAGGTTTTCCCTGACAGTGCCCACCATCAACATCGACGAAAAAAAAAAAAATAATATTCACTTAATCCGGCAAATTTTTGTCGAGTAAATAAAACGAAGGAAAATTCTATCGCGTTTTGCGTTTTGGGACATTTTTTAAAAGAATCTCAAGACATGATTTCCTGTTATTATCAGTACGTGTGCGTAACGACGTGCGGCGTTCGTGTGGTTATATCGCCGGACAGATCGTCCCAATAACGCGGATTCCCTATCTCGTTTGGTTTTCGCAACGACCGCAACGTCCGAGAATAAACAGAGACGAGAGAAGGACGCGATCTGTGCACAGACTCGTGCGGTTTATCAAAACAACGCCCCGTTATGCGTAATGCTTCAGCACCGAGTTACTCTAATTTTTTCGGTACACGTATTGCGTCTCGCTCGCGACATATGTATTTTATATATATATATATATATATATATATATAGAGCGAGAGACAATACACCGTACAATATATCCGTTACGGTAACCCGCAGTCGGTGTGCAAACACCGTTAATTTGCCACAAAGTACGAACGCCTCGTCGTGAATACTGTTATTAGTTTATTAAGCCGCGAAATAGCGTGTCTATGAGACGAGATGATTATTTCCGGCATCAAATCGTCGTGCACGTCATGCTCGGGCCCATTTCGAAGCGATTAAAATATAGACTGTTCCAGAGAAAAAGAAAAAAAAAAAAAAAAAATTCTTCTGCCCTTGGCGTCGCGAACGTCGAGCATTCGGGTCGAAATGAGGAATTGTGCGAAGAGGCGAGTCGTGGACTCGTTCGGAAAGTGACGATTCTTCATGTAAACGTTGTGCAAATGACATTTATACTGACCGCTGGAATATCGCCGACAACCAATGGCTGCTCCATTTTATCAGCGGGCTTCTTTTCGCCGATCGCTTTAGTGATGACGGTCATCTTGGCGTTGGGTTTTTACCTTCCTGCTCGTGAATGCGACGGTTCTATTCACATAAAGCGAATTGAGCGATTATCGTCGAGATGATGTTCAGCCGAGTTTTTCTTTTTTTTAGCGCTTTGTCCCGGATACGTGTAGAAACGTCGTTTGAGCCGAAGAAAACACGGAGGGAGCGTACTTTCCTGAAGCGACAAACACGACCACCTGAACACGATTGATCGGTGACAATCCCGCCTCTCGTCTCTCGGCCTCGCCGCCCCACCGAGCGCTCGATTCCCCCTCCACAGCCCGTTTTGCTCGACGCACGACGCGCATGCGCGTGGTCGCATCGTCGAACTGCGCGATAAACCAATTTACGTCCGAATCTTTCTTGCATAGCGGACATTTATAAGTTTCGTATACCAGCGGAAATATCCCACGAAACAATCCTCGACGTGTCATCCGAGGAGATTGCGGAGGGGGAGTCAGCGTCACGACGAAAAAAAAAAAAAAAAAAATGCAGATGGTTCAATGAACAATCCGAAGAGGATTTTATGAATGAAAAAGCCTATCGGTCTACAGGTTAACTCGATTAGTCGTCTATATAGACGCATTCCTCTGTCGCCGTTGCTACTGCGCCTGTGCAGCAACGTGCTACTAATTACCATATCTATACAAGCATTATTATTTATACCCGCATACGTCGCAGACGATTTCCGGGCTACGAGAGGGGGGGGGGGATATCGAAGTTGCAAAGCTGCAGCGGTCTCGTTCAGTAGAATGGGGCAAAAGAATTTTTTCTTTTCTTTCGAATATAACCATTTAGTCTAGTTCGCTTTACGCGGAGTGGCGTGCGGGGGGAAGAAGAGAACGGTGACGTCGAGAGATAATTTTTTTTTTTATCGCTACTTCGTGTCCTCTGCCTACGAGGCTGCTGGAAAGTCCGGGGGTGTCAGCGGTGACGTCAAAAGCGATGCCTTTCGGGACGCTCTTTGGAAGCGTCGACGGCATTGTCGTACGTTAGTCGCGGATCGAGTCTCAGTTCCGCGAGCGCAACCGGAGGAGGAAGAATCGAGACTCGGGCGCGCGCTGGTGTGTGTGTGTGTGTGTGTGTTTGTCTCTCGTCTCTCGTCATCGGGAGCACACGAAAGCGGAGAGCCCCGGGAAGGAGAGACCAACGTATCTCGGCTGATCATGGCGTCCGCCAAGAGAAAGCAAGACGAGAAACATCTCAAGCTATTGCGCGAACTAGTGTCTCAGACATCGAACAAGGAGTGCTTTGACTGCCGGCAGCGAGGACCCACCTACGTCAACATGACTATCGGATCGTTCGTCTGTACCTCTTGTTCTGGTATGCTGTAAGTAACATCTTTTTTCTACTCCTCTTACTTCCTGGAAGCAAACATAAAACGTCTGCCCAGTTATAACACTTCGATCCTGTGCCGCTCTACCGTTTCATTACCTCCAACGCAATTCGTCGTTTATCCCACGGATAATGTCAACTGGCACGATTATTCACGGAGGACACTTCCTCTCTACCCGTACGTTCATTTTTTTCTTCTTCACGTCGCTACGGCTATTTATCGAAACCCCCGAGCGGTATCGGAGTGTCCTTATCGAAATATAACGGGAAGACTCGTGTCGGGCAATGCGAGGCAAGCTCTCTTTTTTTGTTTTTTTTTCTTTTTTCTGTACTATCTTCATCAACCCACCTTCTCTCTGTTTCGCGGCACGCAGCCTCTCTCGCTATACTTGTTTCTTCTAATCGATCATTCGCGCGAGTGCATGCGATATCCCAGGCGTACTGGCGTTTTTTTTTTCTTTTTTTGCCACCAGCGCTAACTCAACTATCGGCGAATAATCTATGTGGAAATGTGGGTCAGAAAATAGAAGAAGTTTCGAAACTCGCTTGCGCGGCACTCTCGTGGAGAAAATATAATACGGACTTCTTGGTTGCACGCTCGGGGATATCTCGGTTGATTCACTCTTTGGCTGGAGGTGAATCATACACCTTTGTGCCGATTATCGCGGATGTATAAGCAAAATTCTGAAGCCGAGGTGGAAGATTATTCCGATAGCTCGTATCGACAGTCCATTAAATCGCTGATCCAAGGTTCAATGTTGCACTCTTGCCGATGCAAATCCTGCGCATTACCAGTACTCGCATCATTAAAAAAAAAAAACATCTGCTATTATCCGTCGTCCACTTTTCTACTTGTTCGCACTGAATTAATGATCACTGAAATTTCTAATAATACGTGAAACCGAAGCGATTAAATTATTACCTTTCACTTTGAGCATGTACTCGACGAGTGTATCTCGATGATGGAGACTGGGCGCAGAGCTCCGGAGTCCTCAGGGTATCAATTAATTTCTCAATCGTTGCATCACGCGGTCTGCATTATCTCTGAACCCATCGGACCCCTGATAGCTCATCGGAACGTCGCGCTCGATGCTTAGAATTGTCAATTTGTAAATAGTTCAATGGTTGTACGCAGTTATTACTCTACGAGGAAAAGATTTCATTTTATTTTATAATAACATTTTTGCATTTTTTTGAATATTCGCAGGAGAGGACTGACGCCGCCTCACAGAGTAAAATCAATTTCCATGGCAACTTTCACACAGGAGGAGATAGATTTCGTGAAGGAGCGTGGGAACGAGCACTGCAAGAGGATATGGCTGGGTCTGATGGATTCGAGCTCGCCCCAAAATTTGGACACCAAGGACGAGCAGAAGATGAAGGATCTGATGAGCGCGAAATACGAGCACAAGAGATGGTATCTCGATCCGTCAATGGCAAACGAAAATTCCAATCAGAAGATACAGACTTCCAACGCGCGCTCGAGTCAGCCGAGTATTCCGAGAGTCCCCCAGGCTGGAACCTTCGCGACGCTATCAGCGCCGAGCGCGAAGAACAAAAATCCGACCGAGCCCGTGGACGCGTTCACGCCCGACTTCGTCGCTGATTTCAGCAAAGTTCCCGATCCCTTCCAGGCGGCGATGCCGACGTCGCGATTATCGCAGCCGTTTTTGCCGCAAGCATCATTCGCAAACTTCGACAACAATCCTGCCTTCGACTCCGCGAACAGTAAGAGTTTATTTGTGTTTTGCACTCGAGCGACCTTTAATTCGCTACTTTAAATTGCCGAGATCGTAACCTCGTTGTACAGCGAATAAATCACGTCGGCGGCAAAAACACGATAGGGAAAAATTTAAGACAATAATCTCGTTCGATGTTTGCAGGCACCGACTTATCGTCGTCGTTCAATCAAACGTTCGGAGCTTACAATTCGCCGAATTACAACAACGGCGTGACCGCTGCCCCGTCCGAGGACAGATACGCAGCGCTCAAAGACTTGGATTCTCTGATGAAGCAGACGCAGCTCAAAGAGGATACCACAAAGGTCGCGCCCGCTTCACCGTGGACAACGAACAACTCCAACGCCAATGGTACGAGAACGAGAGAGCCAAAGTTCAAGGCGCCGACAATTGTTGCGAAACGCATTGCTTAACGCGTATTCGCTGTTTCTTTTTCCAGCATCAAATTCAATCTGGGCAAGCAACAATCAAACTGCGCACGTAATCGCCAATCCATTCTCCAGCGGCGATCTATGGCGGCCTTCTCCAAATCTTTTGAACAATAACAATATGCAATCGGTGGAGAGTCCTCTGTGCAACTCCGCGAATCCTTTTAGAACAACGCAATTTTCGATGAACAATGGTGAGTTGTAAAAAAAAAAGAAAAAAAAATCGTATCGATTAATATCGCCGTGGAAGATTACTGGTTAGTATGAAAATTGAATAATCTTTCGTAACATCGTAGAATCTCAATGGGTAGGAATTGGATCGCCCGGTGGCGCGGATGTAATTCCATCTAGTCAGCTGATGACGCCGCTCTCGGGAAAAGCCTGGCAGCCTACGGTCTCTGCCTACCATGCGAATCCTTTCATGGTGAGTTCAACGCATCGATCTACGGAATCGTTGTCGTATTACACCTTGCGAAGCCTCTGAAAAAAAGAAAAAAAAAGTCCAACACTTGATCCTCACTCTCTGTCTCTCGTCTGTTCGCAGGTGGGCACCGGCGTCGGCAATATGTCAAGAAACTCGAACAATCCATTCTTATGATGGAGCCTGGGCAATCTGTTACTCGCTAACTTACGAACAAAAAATAATGCAACACTAAAATACGTATACGTAGTTTAGGGCGAATTCGAATTTATTTACATGACATTTAATTGGCAATTAGTGCCATTTTTTTAACTTTTACCCCCCCTCAAAATGCGAGCACTCTTTTTCCCGCCTTGCCCCCCCCCCCCCCCTCGAGACTCTCTCTTTTATTCGCATAACTGAAGTAATACTTTTATTTATGAATATAATATACACGTTGAAATAAAGATTAATATTTGTTACTAATCGTACTAATACCTACCTAGCACACACGTCGTCCCTCAGTATTCCTCTCATTTATAATATAACACTCGTAAAAAAAAAACTGTCTGGCACGCCGTATCGAAAATCGATGCGTCACTGTCTCGACGCCGCGAAATAAAAGGGCAAAATAAAAAGAATAATCTCGTGAGAGCAAAGAGCTGTATTGGCACAGCATGAGGCGATATGTTTGCAGTGAAAACACGAAAGCCAGGGTAATCCCAAAATACACACTTAAATACGGTTTATTTACTTAAAAATCGTTCTAATAAATACAAAATCACAAATGAACACTTAGTCTTTGTTGTTTTTTTTTTTCAACTCATTACCGTTTGGATCTGTGAGATCCTCATAATCGTTATTTTTTCTTTTTTTTTTTCTTCCGGTACTCGCGTTAATAATAATCATTACTTGATCGTTACAGTTGCAGGCTAAAATACGTGTAGTCTATATATTAAAATTGTAATAACATGATCAGTCGTGTCACTGTAGTACAATTACATTGATATAAAAAAGAGATAAGCCCTCGTGTCAACTAGATGGATGTCACGTAGCTGCCGTTATGTACTTTTCTTTTCTCTATCTCCATATCCGTATGCTGCTGTTTTCTTTATCATTAATGCTCGCTGTTTATTTTTTTTTTTTTTTTTTTTCATCATCAACATCCTCATCATACTTCGTCATTCACTAAAGGGTTGGAAGCTCCAACGGGTCATTGCGATATTACTTACAGTAATAAATTAATTAGCGGTAAATGGACCAAAATTATCGAAAACACTAAGTATACGAGTGTTGACTCAATCGTGTGTTAATTGTTATGTATAAACGTACGAGATGATATTGATATTACTAGGCAGGCGGATCGCCGTGGGGTTTCGGCGATGTTCCTAAAGCGCTCGAGAGACGGCTGCGTTTACAAACCATTCCTCGTTATTCCTCCTTCGTCTAAAAACCCGCCAAGGGCGTATTTGTTTTTTTTCCCACCGTCCGGCCGGCATCGATCTAGCAACCGTTGCTACTTTGATTGCCCTTCGGCAATGGACGCACCAGGTACAATTTCTCTCCCTGTTTGTTAGTGTAGATAGGCGCGCGTTGGTAATGATCGACCAATTGATCAAGCGTGTGAAACTTTCTCTGACCGATGCAGTAGAGCGCGCCCTCGACGTGAACCCTAAAGTGCTTGTTGCGTCCTGGCGCTTTCAACGAGACCGAGTAGTCGCCCATCTGAAAGAATTCGAAGAAAGCTCAGATTAAAATTAATTGCTCGAAACTATAGTCGAACGCGTAGTCGGGGTCTCGAAGCACGGAATAGTAAATTAATTATGCCCCAAGGGAGAAAAGTGCGTCTTTTCACCGAGTGTGAAGTTTGATACCCAAGCGAAGCGAGGGCAGAAATTTACACGAGGTGAAAATGCGCTTCCTCCCGAGTGGCGTACACTATCTTCTTCCCGACTATGCTAAAAAGTCGCAATACTTATATCCCTGCAACGGGGATGGAAAGTGGCCGATTCTTGACGCGCGGGAGGAAAAGTTTCACTTTTTCTCCCGCTAAATCACTCCATCACCTTTGCAGGCATGAAATAGGACCTTTTAACGTTATCGGTTAAAATAATACATCACTCAACGACGGCGAAAAACGTTTTTCGCACGAGGGATGTATGAAATTTTTCATCACAAGGTGCGAAAATTGCGGTTTTGCGCACGCGACGCGGGGGGGAAACGTGGCAATTTCCGCACCGAGTGATGAAAAGAAAGTTCATCCTTATCGAGCCTCCAAAGATACACGAACTCACATTGGTCTCGCTGTCCCTTATGAGAAAATCTCCGTCATGGCCATGCTGATTCAAAAGCGTATCGCACTGGGAGCGCGTGATGCTCCCGTAGTACCAAGGTTTCCCGACGAGATGAGGCCGATCGCCGGGATCGGGCCTTCGTTCCAACGAATCCCCGGTGCCGATCTCGCTACTGGTCATTCCCCGCTCGCGATAAGGCTGCGTCAGGTACTCGCTCAGCTCCTGAAGATAGTTGCGCGGTACGAGGCCTATCTGACCCTGGCCGTTTCTCGCCTTGTACCATTCGGGATCGGCGGGTGGACGGTCGAGTATTTCCAAACGATCGCCCTTCTCGAACGACAGTTCCTGATCGTTGTTGGAGGAAAACGAGTAGAGCGCGACGACGATGTCGAGCACGTTCTCGGCCATCGCGTATGTATGAAGCGTGTCATCGGCGTCGCCCTCTTCCTGCGTATAATTCGATGGAAACCAACCGGCCTGCGTACCGCTCTGGCCTCGCCACCAGCCATCGTTGCTCTTCTCCAGTATCAAAATTCGTGTTCCTTTGACCAGCGACAATTCGTCGGCCTGCTGGGCCTGATAGTTGTATTTAACGACGGCCGTCCCTATCGCCTCGCTGGGATCGGCCGGCAATCGCCTCGCCATTATCGGCGACTCCACGGCGCGGGATGGCGAATTGCCGGATGGCAGCGTCTTCGAACCGGAGCCCTTCTTGACTTTCTTCTTGATGCTATCGAAGAGGGACGGCTTCTCCTTCTTGACATAGTTGCTAGGGACGTAACCGGCCTGTCCACGTGCGCTCTGTACGCGCCACCAGTGCTTTGAGTCATCGAGCAATAGGTAACGCTCGTTTTTGCGTAGATCCAACTCTTGCGCTCCCTGCGCTCCGTAATCGTATTTCGCGACAACGTAACACACGTCGTCCTGGCTTGTCTTGCCTGAAATATTTATATATTTATACATTCATATATGTTATAACAGAAACGGCGGGATCAATGAAGATTTTCTGTTACGCGACTGACTCGTTGTAACACCGATCGAGTATCATAAGATTTTGCAGAGCTGGCAATAAACTAACTACAATCACACAATCGCAATTTTTTTTTTTTAAATTTGTTATCTTTACTCCGTTTCATTCGTAAACGCAAAGCGGATCCCGGAAAGTTTCCGTCGTTTCACGATGACTACTAAAAATCGAATAACTCATAGATCTCTAATTACCATGCCTCCGGAATGTTTTCGTGTACAACTCGACTGCTGAGCTTATAATCTGTCCGTTCAAAAACACACGTAAAAGGATGATACCCGAACGACGTAACACAGTCGCGACGAATAAATTTACATTCAAAGCGAAAAGCGGATAATGATAATAATAATAATACTGAGAGTAAAACGTACCATGCTTCATGGCTGCCATGTGCAAATACAGAGGTATGTACGTCTTAGAGTGGCGCGAGCGTTTGTTGCTCACGTCCTACTTGAACGAATCTGTAAATCTGCTTGTATCGTGTCGTCGGCGTGAGCGAAGCAGGCATTCATTATTTAGCTTTTTGGCACTAGAGATTTGTATTCTTCGTTTTGTTTTGTTTTTTTTTTTCACTTTTCTTTACTTATAAGTTTTGCAATCTCTTTGAGTATGTTTTTTTTTGTTTGTTCGGTTTTTTGTTCTTTTTTTTTTTTTTTTTTACTGCTGGCCCACCTTCGGATCTCTCGGCTCAGGGTCCATCGTTCTCAAGGGTGGGGCAAGCAAGTGCATTACCAACACTTTGGGAGAGAAAAAACAAAATGACAAATTATTAAATCATCTCTTGCGTACGAAGTAGTTTAAGGAATAAAAAATTGTACAATTTGGAGTGTGCCGACGAGGCAATAAGCGCCGGAGAGCGAACATTGAGAAGTATTTGCGAACTAACGACAAGGGTACTGCGGCGATTAAGCCGAGTTGACTAATGGCTCCAGCTCTATTAGCATCGTCGGCCGGGTATTAAATTAAATTATTACACTGTCGTTGCCAATGAAATTCTGAAACACCGGTCTTGCTGCAACTTCCTCGTGCGAATAAACATGGGACATGCGGGTAGACAAAAAAGCCTGCGTCTTACGAATAAAAGTAAGTAAACGAGACTAGACGCAGGAAAGCTTGGGTACTTGGAGAGACACTAAACGATTCGTAGACTCCGTCGCAGTTCCAACGAATCGCATGAGGAAATATATGCGAATGACGATTAAACATTTCAATGGAAAAGCGAGATTGTTTAAGTGAAGAGACCGATGGGTGGGGAACGGGGGAGGGGGCAAGAGAGGGGGGGGGGGGAGGGAGTTGTAACAAAATATTAAAGTACAATCTACGTACGTTTATTGCGAAAGCTAGGAGGAATATACACGTCTACGAGAATTTTTTTTTGTTCCGTGCAGCAGATCGGTCCCTCACGTCGCCTGTCACCGAGAAACGTGACGCACGAGCCGAGCGCGTTCATTCGACACTTTCGCTCGGCCCTTGGGCTAACGACGTATACGCTTTAATGAAAATAAAAAAAAAAAAATCTCTGCATTCAACTGCTGCGTTACCGCGAAGTGGACCGATGTGCTGCGTGCGTTTAACTACGAAATATATATATGTATATATAACTCTACACTCTCATTAGCAGGCAGTATAACGAGTAACGTCAGCCGCAAAAATCGAAGGATCCCCCCGTCAGATATTCGACGGGGGGGCGCCCCGAAAGGATCTCTAACGAAAAAGAATAAGAAGAAAAACGTGTAAAACAATATAAATATATATATGTATATGTACACAGATATATATCAAAGGAATTGTTACGAACAATACGCCAATTTTTGACAAACAAAAATCCTTACCGATCTTTAGGCTCGACATATTCCCTCATATATAATAATGTTCGTTGAGTCGAAGGAATTATTAGGTGGACGAAACGGCTTGTTTTCCCCCACCCCGTTTAGCGGCCACAGCAGCCATGAAGCGAAACGATGGAATACGCGACGACTCTACGACAGCGACGACGACGACGACGACGAGCGAGGAACTATAGGAGGGGATCGACTCGTTATGGTGAGCCGGGTTTAGGGAAAACGAGATGGGGGTGGGGATGTGGAAGGAGAGGGGGATCAGGGAAGGACTATCTCGTACGAGGATTCATCCACCGAATTTTAGTTGATTTTACGATGACTCTTGATCCCTCCCCGCACCGATTATCGTCGATCAAGCGCCGGGCGCGTACTGGCCCAGAGATTATGTTGTTTTAGTTTTTTATTTTTTCGTTATCGCGCACCGGCTGTACTGCTGCTTAAACGCTTTCGCTTCGTTATATTTATCTCTCACGAGTACGCTCGACCGCTCACCCGCTCGTTCTCTCTATCGTCGGGTTTTACACACTCCGGGAGCTTCCTCTCACACACGCAGAGAATTTTGCGTCGGTGAGAGACGTGTATGCCGCTGCCGACTGCTGCTGCTGCTGCCGCTGCCGACGACCCCTCCCACGAAGCTGCGAGACCCACCCTTATGCCTACGGGAGAGAGAGGGCCTCGAGAGCGACCTTGCAACACGAAATACTAGCTCTATTATCGGCGCTGCACGCTAGTCAACGAAGGAGGGAAATTGGAATCTGCTACGAGAAACGAGAGTGGCGGAGGGAACTGAAGGGTTCGTAGCCCGTGGACGTTTTCCCCTCGAGCTTATCGCTCTCCTCGGAGCTTTGGGATTGGTCGAATGTGCCATCGGCTTCTCGAATTATTCGTAGAGAACCAATAAATCCGCAGAGAATAGCGGTCCGATCGGAAAGTGAGGTGCACTGTCTTACCAACAGATGACGCCTGGCTGCGAATGACGATTGTGATAAGTTGATCGATACTTGCGATTCGTACGATCATTCGTTCCTCGAAATCGTGGACATCGGATCGACACGACTCGCAAGATCTTATCACAATTTCTCGGGTGATCCGGAGCCCCTTGTTTAACGGGAATTGGAGCAGCTGCACGGATTTATTCAATTTCGCTTAGCCCGGACAAAGTTAAAGCTCGAATGCTCGAGCTGCGAGTAAAGATCTATGACTGTTATTATTTTCCGCGAACGATCGTACGAGTATGATCGGATTATTAGATTACACCATCACATACTAATCCCTCGGGTTATAAGTATGCGATAACACTGCGCTGTATATTTCTACTTGATTTTATTTACATTAACGCGTGGCTGTAATGTTTATGTTTCGCAGGAATCTGTGATAACAAAAATTTCAATGAAATTTTAATGTGGTACGAAAGAATGTAAGTATTAAATGAAATGCTGTATTAATGTTAATACAGAAAGTACGAGTAACAGCTTATAGCCTGCGTCCACGACGACCGCCCTTCCTGCGGGTCGAGTCCGAAGGAATCGGCGTGACGTCTTCGATTCGGCCGATCTTCATGCTCGAACGAGCGAGAGCGCGGAGAGCCGACTGGGCACCGGGTCCCGGAGTTTTCGTTTTGTTACCACCGGTAGCTCTCAGTTTTATGTGGAGAGCTGTTATTCCAAGGGACTTGCACTTTTCTGCAACATCCTGTTAAAGCACCAACAATTTTAACACATGGATAATATTAAGCGGCATGTCAATGAGAATTTTATAAAGTTCATGTGCTGTGTGTACGCCAAGAAATTATACACGCTCAGGTACAGTTTCCTAAATCAACAAAGCATCTTTATGTCTGAATATTTTTATAACCGAATCGTTATTTTAGTCACCAGTATGCCTTTTCAAAATAGCCCAGTACTTTAAATGTAATGATACCAGTGACTGTGTTGGTTCTCACACTCACAGAAACTGATTGATTTTCTGTGAGTACTGTATCTATGAGTATCTGTGAGTAACTTTGAGTACCTGTGAGTAACTTTCAGTACCTAGGAATGACTTTGAGTACCTGTGAGTAACTTTGAGTACGTGTGAGTAATTTTGAGTATCTGTGAATACCTATGAGTGTCTGCATCTGTACGAGTATTTGTGAACATCGATGTAAGTGTCCAACAGACATGAACTTTATTGTAACGGAGATGTTTAAAGAAAAAATGTTAAGTATACCTGAGCAGCCAACATAGCGGCATAGGGAGAAGCTTCATCGCGATCAGCCTTTACTTTCATGCCGCCAGTAACACGGGCAATCGTTTCCCTGAAATAGAAAATTTCATGATGAAACGAGAAGATACATTTTTGATAATTTGCAATGTCGAAGCTGCGTGTATGTAATCAGCCACAAGCGAGCGATGTAAGACTCTTACCTTCCCGACAGATCGGTGACGTGTACGAACGTATCGTTAAAGCTTGCAAAGATGTGAGCAACACCAAAGACGATTTCGCCTTCGCGAACTTGCGGTCCCAGGGACACCTGTACTTCCTCCTTCTGAACCTTTCCTCGTTTGGGCGCCATTTTTCACTGCAATTTCATAAAAACATCAACGGATTAGCTGCGATATTCCTCGGGAACGAAAACGCAGATTGAATCTAACTTCGAGTAACGTTAAGTATATTTTTATTGTACGTTAATTGAAACTCCCGATAGTGAAATGTGAGGTTAAATTGTATCGGCTGACAGCGACAATTGGAAAACACATGAACCCTCGTCACTCCTCGCAACTTTATCCACAAACATCCGGTTAAAAGGAAAATCGAGATATATATTTTTTAACGTGGAATTATTCTCGCGAATGAGCTTTAAACCGTAAACCTATTATTTCCGTGCGTTTTTTCTTGTTAATCTCTAAATAAATTCAACATAATTGAACCTTACAACAAACTCTTGCATGCGGTAATGGTGGACGATGTTTATTCGACGCTTCGAACGATCCAGCGTTGCCAACCCAAAACTAGCATACAGGGTATATAATGCGAAATCGCTTTTCACACCTTACTGAACTTGCTGACAGTAATTCTTAATACTAACTGCAAGAGCTCACAACTGTTTTTGTATCCTCTGCGAATCGTTCGAAATCTTTGACCTACTTTAAACTCGAAAAACGTTTGAATTTTTCGGTAGATTTTGCTGATTTGGATTGTTTCCGGTAAAGTTACCGTCTACATTACCGGTAATTTTATCATTATCCATTACTCATTATTTAACCGCGACCTACATTTTCCAGCGGCATTATTGGTTCGTCAAATACTTTATAGTTGTTCAAGTAATCGTCGTTGTGTCAACTTGTTTTATGTTCATTTTATACAACCATAAAATAATACATAAAATTTGTATGTTCCGCCCAATGAAAATACTTTACCTCCCATCTCATCCGCCAGGATCGCAGAATCGGACTTCCGGTATAGTCGAAGAAGGAAGGAAGAAAAGTGGGGAGGGAGAAGTCAGAGTAAATCCGAGGGAAAATGGCGTCGCTGCGCAGGCGCAAAGGGATTTTTATCGTAACGGGATTCGTCGAGAGGAGCTCGGAGACTGGAGGGTACGCGTACCCGCGGCCATCTTGTACAATTGTGTGTTGCATTTCTACTTGTGCTGTGCTCCGAGTGGGACGTGTGAATTGCCGCCTTATCCGAGTTTACATTATATTGTTACTCATTGACGATCCAAAAAGTACGTATTATCAAAATTTACGCGTATAAACGTATCTCCAAGAGCGTAGTACTTATCATTATCGAACTATTCATCGAAACATACGTTGTGGAAGCTTTGTGAATATAATTCGCAGTTTCTGTAGCGTGGGTAAGGACGCCCTATCCCAAAATTTTATATTGGGCAAAATTTTCACGAAAAATAAGGGAAAAAAACGGATGGGAAAAACGCGAACAGCTCGCAGGCGTCGACATTTCTGTCAACGGGGTTCTTATCGCTAATTTTTGTCATATTTTCCCTTCGCGTCTTATCGAAGAAGAAAATAATAATAAAATTATTCTCGATGCAAAGGTCTCGCGCTTCACCGCAAAATGGCAGATCCCCACTCGAACGTATCAAACGAAAAACATGGACACCGTTGTCTCGTGCATTCCTTCTCGGCTGGTTAATGAGTTTCTGTCGAAATTACGAAAGATAATGACTACTCGCGCAACTGAACGAAACTCTCGCGGCGTATACACTTTTACTATAATCATCATCATTATCGTCGTCGTCGTCGCGCAATTAGCGTGATGAATTTGCGCAAGCGATTGGTATATCGGCGATGGACGCGAGCATAAAAGTACGCGCGGTAAGCGAGTCCCCGATAATCCCTGCACCTTGCAAACCTTCGACGATGTAATTCGTTCTTTGAAGAAAGTACTTCGAACAACATTGCCGAAGATTTCGAAGTTGAAAATAGTGTATCGATTATTCGTCGCGTCGAGAAAATATAAATGACGCCATTTTTTTTTTCTACTGGATGCAGAATTTCATTGCTCATTGATTTATAGAAAATCCAACCCTGCTCCAATTGATCAATTCTGAGCCGAGGATTGTTTATGATTGATGGAATGCATTGTCTATCTTAATGAAATCATTTTCGCTACCGTTAGCTTCGAAGGACATTGATGAATATCTATTAAACTTTCCTATTGATGCACAACTGTGTGTTTGCGCAAGATCCGAATTGATGAAGTACGCAAAAAATATCTTGGAACTGAAGTCATAATCGATGGCAAGCCACTTGTTATTATTTATAGGATGTAAAGTTATGCAACTTTGATAGCGAGACCAGGCGCATTACCAAGTATTTAAAAAAAAAAGTTTTATCAAAGCGATTTATTGCCTTTGTATCAGTAGTGGTTTTATCGTTGTTTTCGGACCTTCCAAGTGACGCAACTTTTTTCTGACTACTCAATTCATATATCGCTAATTATAAAATAGTCAATTGTGATTTGATTAATGAGCGTTCAGACAACAATTATATACATAAAAACATTAGAATGAAATGCAAAATCCCTAGATCGCAACAAGTTTTTAGTGCCATTGAAGTAGGACATAGATGATAATGGAATAAATATACAAGCAAGCAAGGTCTAAGTCGACTGCACAAATTAAATATCATATAACTATTAAACTCAATTCCAAATCAATTAATGAGTGTTCAGACAAAAATCATATATATATATATAGAAGTGAGAATGAAATGAAAAATTACCATACAGCAATAAGTTTTTAGTGCCATTGAAGTAGAACAACATAGACAGATAACAATGGACTTCATATTCATAAGGCATGCAAGGAAGTTCGAAGTCGACGGCACAAATTAAATATCACCGTTTTCCAAGGTCGAAATTTACACAATTTATGAGATTATAGAACTGTGTTGAATTCATTATTCTGCTCCCATTCTTTACAGAGATTTTAATAATTAAACAAGTTCAAGTTAAAAAAAAAAATTGTCTTAATTTGTGTTTGTTGAAAAATCAGTTGTCTAATTTCTTTTTTGTAATTTTCTGTTTTTTCCGAAGGCACGGACAATGTCGCGATACCGTGAGTGGGATCTCTCCTGCAAGGTCTGGGTCGGCAATTTGGGCAGCAGCGCAAGCAAGCACGAGATCGAGAGCGCATTCAGCAAATACGGCCCGTTGAGAAACGTGTGGGTAGCAAGGAACCCGCCCGGTTTTGCCTTCGTCGAATTCGAAGATCCTCGAGACGCCGAGGACGCGGTCAGAGGACTCGACGGAACGTAAGTCCATCACATTAATCTTCCTATTGCAGGGTGGACAGTGTCAAGAAAAACGCAGAAAAGCTAAAAAATTTACGAAATTTTAAATGCTTTTTACGAATCAAAACAACGATCTTTCAATGATTGTGGAACGAGCGACTTAACGAGTACCTTTTTTTATAGTCGTTGCTGCGGAACCAGAGTTCGCGTCGAGATGTCTTCTGGACGAAGCCGCCGTGGCGGCGGAGGACGCAGAGCGGGTCCGAGATACTCTAGGTAAGTCTTGTACGAAAGTTAAAAAAGAAAGAGGAAAAAAAAACGAAAATTCTAGAAAATGTTTGCAGCAACGGTTAGGTCTGCAGGCGATGATGGCAGATGAATTTGCTCGTCAAAGTAGGTATTGTAATGAGATGATGAAAAATTATGCGTAAGAGTGTTGCCGCCGAGTTGTACACATTTTGTTTACACTGCAATATTGATGCACAAGCGTTTGTCGCTAGTATTTATATACATTGTTATATACACACGATAACACCGCGTGGGAATGCTCATCATAGTATATTATTCTAATACCCCTTTACAATGGACTTTTATATTTCTCTTACTTCCACAGTCTCATTGCCACATCAGGTGCTTTTCTTTTTTCGGAATTGCATATTTACTTGAAAATTGTCCCCAAGACTTTCTTCTCATTCGACAGTACGTGAAAAAGTAAGAGAAACTTTACAATGCAGTTAGCGGCGGATGAGTTCACAAAACTGTAGGCCACGATTCCCGTAAATCTTGTAAAAGCATGTTAAAGAAAATTCGAGTGTGAACTTATCCGTAGCGGTTTGTTACACGGTTATAAGATTGACGAAAATTGCATGTCAGGATAGGAAAAAAGAGAGGTGAAACTGAAAACAAAAAAGTGAAACCGATTTAGCGCTGAACAAATTAACCGACAGCGGACAATCGTCGTTTTATTATCTCAATACAAGCGTAAAGACTCCACGAAACAGTCGTACCGTGACACGAGAGAAAACTCACGTAGGAAATGTTATCTTTGAAAAATTTGTAGGTCCGGATCTCGCAGTCCACGTAGGAAATCTTTGGGTCGTTACCCGAGGTAAGACGCTTTTGTACCCAGGCCCCACTCTTTCTTTTTTCTTTTTTTTTTAATATATATTTTCTTCTTTTGAGCGAATTTTCAGATACGGGTAGGGGGATTGGGAATGATGAGAGAAAAAAAAAAGAACGAAAAGAAAAGTGCAAAAAGAGCGTTTGCGAACGGATCGCGATGATGATCGTCAACACGTATCATCCGGATAGAGACATACAACAATTTTTTCTTCATTTTTTTTAGGTCCCTGTCGAAGAGCCCGAAGCGATCACCGGTTGCCCGTTATTCCAGGTAATTTTTTTTCATTTTCTCATTTCTACACATTATTTTTTCCATAGATTCGTAGAGTTTTTCAGAGCCTTGAAACGACCATGAGTTTTCGTCTAAAAACAGTACGTATCTTTTTTGACAAGTACCGCTTGTTTACTCGTTGAAACAAATATATATATACATATATATACATATATATATATATATTTTCAATGCAACATTGCACGAAGTACATCACGCAGATAAGCGTTCACGTTATATGGTATAGTAAAGTTCTTTTATTAGCCGGCCATAAATTACTATAATGACTTCATTTTTGAATATGTTGTGTAAATAATAAAAGGATAGTCGGAAGCGTAACGATGAATAACAAACGTTCGGTTTCGACGGTTAATCACTAGTCATTATCTGTAGACAGACTAATCAGTAAAGTTTTCGAAATATTTTGGACGGAGAATAGTGTTTGCTTGGATACACGAGTAACGTTATCGAGTGGAAAGTTTATCATCGTACGTGATGATAGGCCACTCGTAATGTTCGTCGTCTGCGGTACCGATGCATTGTGCATTTCACGAATTCATTGGTAGAACAGCCATTCACATAACGAGACTGAAATTTTCGTTTAGTCATAGAATCTTTATAAATAACAATCGCTATGCATTGTAAAGAGATTCAACAAGTTTCATCGTCCGAAATTTCGATACGCTCGCGGAATAATCGAATTGAAGTCATTTTTATTGAGACTGTATTTATTGTTTGATCGTGTATTTTAATTTTTTTTTCTTTAATCGCAATGATCGTGTTAATATTTCATCCGTAATTTTTTACAACGGTAAATAACAATAAACTTGAAAAGAGAACACGGTCTAGCAAGATAAATGAGCGTGAACATTAGCAATGTTTCGTTCATACATCATTAGATATTTCATCACTTACAATTTTTCGTACAATCGAATTGATGAAAAGGTAAAAAGGTTCTCGAGTTTAAATATCGTGTGCATAAGTGTGGCCCCCGTATTCTTTGACGGAGGATAATGGATTAGGGAGTGGGCAGTCTAGGATAATTAGTAAAAAATTTAATTTAAAAAATTGAATTACGCGTCTGTAACCGAGTGAATTGCAATGAATTTAATTGTAAATTGAATCATACATACGGAATATGAAAAAAAAAATTACTGTACTTTACTAACTAGAGTGGCAAGGAGTATGGTAAAGTCGATTATTATATTGGTAAAACTGACGTTTGCAGATTCTACCATCGTCAGCTCGTAGCTCTGCTCGTCTCCCCGCTACTACTACCACTACTGCTACTGCTACTACAGCCACCGTGAACAAAAAAGCCACAAAAAACCGAATCTCAATCAGAGTCGAGCAAACCAAAAAAGTCAAAAACAAAAAAACAAAAAAAATTGCCTGCCTGTCTGCCTGCCCACTAACTTCCCAACCAGTCACCTTCGGTCACCACGAGTTCGGGATCACCACAACCGGTAGGGGCAACGCCACGTCTCCGTCACTCCAGTCGGTTCGACCGTTCGTCCGATCGTCCAAAAAAAAAAAAAAATAATAACAAATAAAAAAATCGGCAGTCCGTTGCTGTCCGTCAGTCCCCGTTCGAAAAAAAGCAATGAGAAAAAAAATCACACACCTCTACTTCGGGAGATTCGTCACAACGTTTTCGAGAGCCGCTAGGAGCGCATCGTTCGTCGTTCGAGCCACCCGTTATAGCAGTGGTGTTTGTGTGTATGTGTTGCGCGCTACTGCTGCATCTGCACCCATCACTGATTCTTCGTGAGAGCATCCTTCATCGTCCGTGACAGTGCCGACGGCATCGCGTTAACCGCACATACCACAACTACTACCTACTTCTACTACTTCTACTGCGCTGCGTCGAAAAAAAAAAAACCAAAAACAAAAAAGCGCCAATGCAAAAAAAAAAAACTATCAAGGCGCGTCAGAGTGTCTCTCGTCCGCTCGTCTCCGTCTCGCCTCGATCGAATCGTCCGACCCCAACGTTCTCGACAACTGCGTACTACTACCTCTACGTACTACTACCACTTCGTCGAGCCATCACGTTATACTTAGCTGACAATGAACAAACCGAGGCGCAACCGCCTCGCCCAACTTCTCTTCGATCGAGCAAAGCGCAAAATGATCACCACCTACACACCATCCCACCACCCGTACCAAGTACCACCACCACCACCAACCACCACTACATGTTCACAGTTGTCTGGTATTTCACCGATTTTCCAAGATTTTTTATTATATCTTTTTATCTATCGTCATTGGATAGTAATCGAGTGCATCAAGTTCTTCATGGGCGAAGGGCTATGAAATTTTGTTGACTAAATTTTTGAAACGCGCATTTTTTTGCGACTATGGAAATTTCAATTGCTTTTTAACGCACTTTTTTTTTGCTGTTGAAAGAAACGAAAATAAAAAAAAAAATTATTCGCCTTTGCCCGGAGAACTGACGCAAATTATGTTCTATACTATATATGAGTATAACCGTCTATGTTTAACGTTCGATCACTGCTGTTTGCTTTGATACCTTTGTTCTTGATTTGTTATCATTGTTCTTTGTTTTTCTTTTTTTTTATATATATATATACATATATATAAATATATAATTTTTTGTTTAATTTTTTAATTTCACTTTCTTTTGATTCATTGTTAGTGGTGATAATATTGACGATTCGTAATATTTATCGATATAATTCATCATATATATTGTGTCTCTGTCTAAATAGATTTTTTCTAATGATTCACCCTTTAGGATACAATAGGAATTAGTTTATGTCCTAATAATTGAATCACATTGGTCCCGTGATAATTTTCAAATCTGTGTTCATTTATAATATACCGTTATCAGTTTTACTTTGACGAGTTTCGATATTTTTTTTGATTGCACTTCAATTTGTTTTTTCTTTTTCTTTGTGTATTTCTTTTTTCTTGTGTCGATTGGATATATTTGTTGTTACTTTGAAAAATATACGTCGATATTACAGGTTCGTTGTAAATAATTCTTGCTGTATAGACATGGTAAAATCGATTTTTTTTCAAAATCGTCTGATTGTCGAATGATAATTTGCCAACAAACGTGACACGTCAAAGTAAAATCGTTTTTCGAGGGAAAAAAAAAAAATAAAATACTGTACAGTAGGCAAATTTAACATGATTTTTTATCTCTAAAATTTTAGATCCCGATCTCGCACTCCACGCAGGAGATCACTGACCCGCAGCCGCAGCCGAGACCGTCGTTCTCGTTCCGACTCCCGCGACAGACGGTACTAAATTTAATTAATCATTATTGTGACGATATCCGATCAGCCATGCATTTCGGGGTCCTTTTTGTTGTTACATTTCTCTAAATCAGCAAGTCTGACAGTTTTCCACGATTCATTTTTACAACATATCAAACCGTTTTTTGTGAGAATAAAGATAAAGATTGGGTAGACTAGAGTAGTCTCGTGTTATTCGAATAAGAAATTGCGAACTTTTCTTTGGAGGATTTTTACCCAAAAATAAAGGATTTTTACCCAAAAATAGGTCGATTATCAACTTTTATTTTTTAACACGGATATTAGAAGATCAACCGTGCCCTTCCAATGCCCGCGTTAAAGAAAAAAAGTTGAAAATCGACTTTTTTTTTTTTTTTTTTTTTTTTTTTTTTTTTTTTTTTTTTTTTAACCAAATCCTTATGCTAGTGGCTTAAGTTGAGCTGCGTATCTGATTTTGGAGGCGTATCTTATGAGCATATATCAAGAAGGGCTCGGGCAAAAATATAATAAAAAGAAGTCTCTGCAGTTGTATAAAAAGGCATAAAAATAGCTTTCTCCGAATTCATGAATATAAATGCAGAATCAACTCTAATTTATCTTTTTTTGCAGTTAGAGGTGCTAGACGCGATACGAACAAAAAAAATCGACGAACTTGAACGTGCCGGACCGGAGAAAAAGGAAAACCTGTTTTATTTGTATATAAACCACCACACACGCAAAGAGAACGAATCCGCTCATCGTCGCTGGAAAGAAAGATTAAAAGAAACAAGAATATTCAAATTTTTCTTCTCACCTACACATACACACACACAAACACACATACTCACACACGTAACGAACGCACATGACCAGATTCACGTTAGTATTCGACACGAGTGTAATTCACAGTACACAAGACAACACGGCACGTTATTGGCGCATGAAACACGAAAACAAAATATATGTGAGACTACAGTAGAGAGTGTGTGGCTACGAAGTATGACGCAATCTAAAAATTTCCGGCATTGGTGGGTTTAAAGAAAGAAAGAAAAAAAAAAACAAGATTAAGTAATATGATAAAACGTGTACAAGCGAAATAATCGCTTGACCCATTATTAAGTACGCCGATTGAAAGAAACGAGTAAAGTTCGAGCACAGTGGAGAGACGACGATTATGATGATAGAGATGAGAAACACTCGACCGATCGGACAGTCTGAGTTGGTGGACAAATATTCGATTAAGTCGAAACGCCAGAGTGAAAGAAAAAAAATAACAAAATAATAATAATTACTTATGATAAATAAACAACAATGAATACAACAACACACACATTTGTTTTACGTTGTATTAATTATTTTGTACTCTTACGAATTTAAGAAATAAAATAAATCTGTAACGTATAAATGTCCTTGGATATGGGAGATTGTATTTTTTTTTCTATAGTCGTGAATTTATTCACCTTTCGCATTGTCGTATATCGCTTTCGATAAGTCTTCGCCGAAGAAACCAATTAACATCGTCTCTGATGCACCTGAGAAATCGTCTGTGAGCACCGGAGGAATTCGAAGCTTTAAAAAACGGGAACAAGAATTTTATGTCTGTCACTCAACTCTCGAGAAACGTTTCTCCAAAGATTTATTGTTTCTTGAAAAAATTTAACAAATCAAGGCCACCCTGATTGGGAAAATGCAAAATTTATATTTAATCGATGAAAAAAAAAAAAGAAATTAAATCACAGCTGTGTTGCCGAATGTGAGCATGCACAATCTGACTCCCTGTTGACAAATATGATAATCCCTTATGGGCAGAGCAAGTGTCTCGTCGAGAAGCTTTAAGATTTCCAAGTAATTTTTGAGGGCCTTATCGCACTGGTCGTCCTCGAGGTTTCTTGAGGCGACTTTGAAGAGCGCGTCCGTGTCCTGCAGCGCTTTGAGCCCCTTGAAAATGTTCGTGCACTTGCCGCACTTCTTGCACGATATCATGAACTCGTTTGAATCGGTGTTCACCGGCAATACATTGCCGCAGGATGGTCCTGTGTCGCATTTAAATCTGCGAAAATAAATTTCGTTAAATTACGAGATTTCAGTTTCATTGCGTTCTGTGAATTGCGTTCTGTGAACAACGCCGGAAGTGTGGCAAAACGGGTGACTGAATCATAGGAGAAGAAAACAGGCGCTATTTTAATTTTTAATTTGTAACAATGAAGTAATTCATTAATTAAGTTAATTGCACCGTTGTGTTTTCTACGTCGCGAAACGTTCCACAATGCGCTAATCGCGTTTCTTAATTTTCAACGTTTGGCCTGAACTTTTTAACTTATGAGCGTCCAACCGTATTTTGCTAAGATAAGTAATTAAGTTAAGTATTAAGATAAGTAATTATTTTGTTAAGATAAGTAATTGGAGCATGTGCTATGCACTTAATGGATGAACAATATTGTTAATTAACCTTAGAATTCTTGGATCGATGTTTTCCAAGAGAGGCCAATGTCCGGTGCAAGCTTCACAGCCGCAATCGAACCAGTAGTTCATTCTCAATTGTCTTTTGCGTTCGGTTTCGTCGACGGTTGTAAATATAGGACCGTAATTCTCGCAAATTTCGCTTCCTGCTGTAATTGTTCGTACAGCTCGAACCACCATCGACGTACCAATGAAGTACCTTGAAAAAAATTCAACAAAGTCCTCTTAGCATATAAGTTTATCATAATTTTTTTTTTTTTTGAGGCTGGCTTCTTTTTCATTTACCTGATAATTCCTGGATTGCAGGAGTGATTAAAAAGGGCCACGGTGGGAAATATACCGCCGCCGATAAACATACTTTTAGCTGCTGCCAGCGTCGTGTGGCCTTTTTTTCGCGTCAACTCGGATATCTACCGGAATTGAAAAAATGTGGGACAATTAAATGAAAAGACCGGATGAAAAACGAAAGTTTATAATAGCAGTTAATTTAAAAAAAAATCCGAGAGGAAGTTAGCGAAGTCCGAATGGTTTGTTTACCTCGTGAGTGTTGAATGCCAAAAGTTGGAGATTGTGGAGCAGAAGACCAGCTATATATTTCTCTTCGGTGGTTAAATTTTGCCCACCAACATCCGGTGTTTTAACATCCTCCGGGAGATAATTGGTTTTCTTCAAGAGTCTCAATAACCAGGCGGCTATATAAGCCCTGTGAAACAAATCGTCCTCGACTCTTTCCTTTTCGTGGGTAACTGCGTAAAAAAGAAAAATAAGCAAAATGATTATTATTTAAGACATTTTCTTTCTAATACATTGATTAAATTAAAAATTCCAATTTTCCTCAGCGATGTCACTTTCGCTGAAAAACTTAAATTTTGAATATGAAACCTATGTTACAGTCAAAATTCTCAAATTTTTTTCGTTACTTTTGTAGATGTTTCCGTCAATTCTTACTTCCGTCATACCGTAAACATTTCACTTCCGGTCTGAGGATTTTATTTATTGATCGGACTTAATGCGTCATCTGCGAGAAACGTTACTTCCGGCTTGAGGAACTTAGTTTTCGACCGGAAGTGCCCATCGTCGACGGTAAATCTCACTTCCGTTTTAAAATCTCAGTTTTCGACCGGATGTGACGTCATCTACGTTAAACGTCACTTTCGGCCAAAAAAAAAAAAAAAAAATGAGATTTTTAAACAGGAAGTGACATATTTCTAGTACGACGTCACTTCCGGTCGGTAAGTGAGATATTCAAACCGGATGTGACGTATTCGTATTTGTTGATTTATTCCAACTTTCCTCTGTGACGAAAGTGACGTCACAGTAAAAATATTCAGATTTTTCAACAGGTTGTTCATTAAATTGCCGGTTGTTTAAAAAGAATTCTGGTTGTGCACACTTAGACCGTGAAGTGCAAGATAATCTTTAGGGTTGTAGGGTCGCGATTTTGATATCTCGTAATTTCCATTTTCGATATCTTCCTTCATTTTGTAGAGTTTTGAGAACGGGCATTGAGTTATTGTTTTCAGGGCCATCGAGCAGGTGACCGAAACTTTTGATAACCACAGAGGTTCCAGGAGTTCGCACTCGCTCGCATGAACTTTCGCATGAGCGTCTCGGCAGCGAACGCTGCAGTAGGCTACCAGGTCACAACTGTCGCAGGCCGCGGGATATGGAGCTACGTTCCTCGAGAAGCACGTTTGACAATGCGACAGTCTGAAAAAAAAGATAGTTTTTACAATGTGAAAACGGAGCAATTTTCGTAATATTTCAACGCAGAGCATTTAACTGAAGATCCTAGCCGTAGCATCAGAATTGGAAGGCTGAGACCAGAGCTGGACAAATGCCCTAAGTAGCTGAAGTGTGTATTGAAGTAGCAAGTATTTTAAGTACTGAGCGCTGGATAGGTCTTGGGTACTGACATGTTAAGTACTTGCAGAACTGAATTGCTGAAGTTCTGAGTACTGGGCACAGTACTTCACTACCTAATTCAAGGACTTAGTGTATTTGCCAAGCTCTGGTTGAGGCCAGAGTTGAATAAATACCCTAAGTACTTGAAGTACATATGGAAGTAGCAAGTACCCGAAATACATATGGAAGTAGCAAGTACTTGAAGTACACATGGAGGTAGCAAGTACTTGAAGTACACATGGAGGTAGCAAGTACTTGAAGTACACATGGAAGTAGCAAATACTTGAAGTATGTATTGAAGTAGCAAGTACCCGAAGTACGTATGGAAGTAGCAAGAACTTGAAGCACGTATGGAATTAGCAAGTATTTAGAGTACTGAGCGCTGGATAGGTCTTAAGTACTGACATGTTAAGTACTTGCAGAACTGAATTGCTGAAGTTCTGAGTACTGGGCACAGTACTTCACTACCTAATTCAAGGACTTAGTGTATTTCCCAAGCTCTGGTTGAGGCCAGAGTTGAATAAATATCCTAAGGACTTGAAGTACGTATGGAAATAGCAAGTACTTGAAGTACGTATGGAAGTAGCAAGTACTTGAAGTACGTACGGAAGTAGCAAGTACTTGAAGTACGGAGGACTGAATGGGTAGTTTTGGGTAGGGTAAACGTGGTGAATATGGACCAGCCCGACTAACACGTAAATCAATGAAATATGGACCAGTCCATATTCCCCACTTTTATCCAACTAACGTATTGAGTATATTGGCAGAACGTAATTGTCGAAGTTCTGCCCTCACGGAACTGAGGTGACCATCGGGAGACTTCGATAGACTGATGCACAATATTGACATTTTTTATTTGCTCTAGATTCGCGTGTAACCGTTATTTTAACGTCGTTTTTCCTGTAACCCTTGCAACCATCGTTGTATAGTCTCATTTATTTGATTTATAGTTGCACAGAGTTGCACAATGGTTAAAAGGTTGAACAAGAGCGATTGGTATCGTTTCAGTATACTCGGAGTCTCGTCATAGTCATTGCAACTCGCGAATGCATGTCCAGTCAACCCTAGTGCGACTGCGACTACGGTGCAATACCGAATCCATGGTTGCAGCAGTTCCCTTAGGGTGAATACTGGACACCGACTGAGTACTTGACGCTTCGATAGTTCTTAAAGTACTCAGTGCACTCGCTCAGCCCTGATTGAGACTCCCTTTGAGAACACCGTGCAAAGGATTTAGTGAAAATGATAATATGTCCCGAGAAAGTTTACCACAGAAATCCGTCTTGGGTTTCATCGTAATCCATCGGAATCGATTGTCCTCTTTTATTTTATTGATTCTATATTGTAAATAGGAGCAAGTTTCTCGAAAGTCATGCATTCGTTAGCGGAATACGATAAATCTTCTTTTGATAAAAAATCGCGTAAGACATAAAAGAGTCCTATAATATTTCCGAGTACCTGTATTCGCCGAGCAAAACGGCGCTGTGAGGTTTCTCGACGACCAATAATTCACCGGGACTTATGTCTCGCGTTGCGATAGCGTGTCTTCCAATAGCGCCGCCCTCGTCTCGTATCTCAACGGCTCTGCTGCACGAAGGATACAGCGGATTGACATCGCTTATTTGTGGAACAGTCTTCTTTTCGCTGTCGTTCTGTGGAGTTTTTTTAGGTCGCACTGGGGGTTGATGTCTCGCTCCTTTTTTTCCATTCGCCTGATTCCCCTTGTCCATAACGGCAAGCATCACTCGTACGTCCGACTCGATCTTTTGCTTTCGCTCCGACGAAATTTTTGCATGATCGAGAGCTTTCAGAGTGTTCCTGAAAGCTTCGATCGCTCGCGCGTGATTTTCCAAAGCCAGCAGACATCTGGCTCGTCTCTCCTCGACTTTGTACAACAATTCTTGGGGATAACCGATCCGAAGACATTCCTCGACATCCGATAGAGCTAGATCGTGACGACCGATGTTGTGGAGAGCGGCAGAACGATTGGCCAAGAGAATTCCCAAATCTAAAGTTACACAGTGCGTTAAAATATATTTAATGTCGATAATGTTCAAATATATTTAATGTTGATAATGTTAAAATATATTTAATGTTGATAATGTTAAAATATATTTAATGTTGATAATGTTAAAATATATTTAATGTTGCTGGTTTTTTTTTTTAGTGGGGTGCACGAAATTTGTTCGAAATATTAACCCTTCATGTACTGGTTATTGCCGATAGCAAAAGACCATGCTTTCTTTTAAGCACAAAAACTATACGGAGGTTCTTAATAAATCTTTGTCTGCGTTATAAAAAAAAAACAAGACTTCAAGCTAGGTCTGTGAATTTTTTTTAGATTTTTTAGATCACATCAATTTGTTATTCGTATCGTTCGAAGGTAACGTCTTGGCAAATTCTAGGTCGTCGTTAAACAAGGATCCCATACATGAAGGGCTAAAGAACCGGCATTAATTAACCCATTGGAAAATTAGGATAGATATGGCCACAATAATGCAATTGTGAAAATAAAAAAATGTATTATTTATCTTATTAATTAAATTAATAATAGAACGTTCCTCACCCTTTCGTGGTGCTAGAAGAATAGCGTTTGAATAAGTTTCAAGAGCGCGCAAGTAGTGTCCCATTCCGAAGAATTTATTGCCAGCATCTTTGAGCTTGAGTGCCTTGTCAAGATCCTTTTTGTGAGTCTTCTCCACGTCAAGCGGCAGACTGTGAGCTTCCGGATAGTTGAGAATGAAGTTGACTCTTTCACCGTTGGCCTTCAGAGCGGCGAATTTCTTGAAGTCACTGGGACTGACGGCATTTCGTACGGCGATTAGATTCGAACGAAAGTAATCACCGATTTCGTTATCCGATTTGTCACTCAACATTGTGTATCGATGACGACTCCGATCGGATATATCTAAATTAAAAGATTTATCTAAATCAGGTAGAAAAAAAAATGAAGTTTCGATGACGACTACGACGAAGCTTCGACGAGCTACTAGACGAAACTGGTGGAAGTGCGCGGGTGCACCAAACCATACAGACTATTTTCGTGCATCTATTTTCATCGTTTCGTGGATGCTTGAAAAGTTCGAGAAGCACGTGCTCGTATTCGACGTCGGATCAGTTACAAAATAATTAATTAGTTTCAATGCACTTATTGATAATGTGAACATTTTTTCCACGCCTCTTTAACACTTGTTTTACAGTAACGAATGATGATCAGGAAGTATTTCGAAGGCAAGAGAAAAAATAAGCAGCTCGGCCACGCTGTGATGAGATTATTTTTTCGGCGGGACATTTTCTAGCAGTTATTATAGAATAATTACCATCGGGTTATTTTTTTTTTGTCAGGATATTTTTCCCATGGAATATCTTTCATGGAGTTTCATCAGTTTGTAGGACATTTTTATTCAGGGTATTTTGGCAAAAGATACTTTGGCGTGCTACCAAATAAGGTTCGAATGAAAATCAGGAATGCGCTTGATCATAATTTAATTAATACACATACAGTAAAAGAGAACTTATCGCTATTTCGACACTCAGAGTGTGTAATACAAAAACATTATACGTTACTTTTCTTTATTTACGTTCAAAATTTAAAGACTTCCACGTGTAAAGACTACAATTACAAGTATACAATATATACAATTCTTAATGAGAAAATTGACGATACTACGCGAAGAATCGAAATACTATTGGAATATTTGTGAATTACTATACGAGGTGTATCGAAGAAAATAATCGATTATAATAGTATTTTCGAGTCAATACTTGGCGTTATCAAAGGTCAACGGAACACAGGTCGAGCTGTTCGACGAAATGTTAACAGACCAGCACAGTCATCGTGACGACTCTTTTGCCGCCCGACTCGGGCTGTGTCGATAACAAAAACTGTAATCCATTAGTTTTCACAAGTGTTAGAATTTTTTGAGAAAACAAAAAAAACAAATTATTAGCGTCTCCTCAGCTGTTACGTGAGAACACAAAAAATTTGCATTCACCCCAAACGTCGAAGAACATTGAAATAAACAAAAAAAATTACAGTTTTTGTTACCGACTGAGTTTGTTTCACATCGTTTCAACAGCCAGCCAGATAAACCCAGCTGTGGAACTAAGCTGTGTATAAGCATGGAATATGTCCTTTGGCCGACAGTAACGCGATTTCATTCGCTCCACCCTCTTTTCTTGTACGACTCGATTATAGTGATCTTTCGCTATTCTTCTACGTCGACGCGATAAAACTATGAAATTATTAAAAGATAACTCGTTCCGCCCTGCAGAAGTCGAAAAATCTTCATCCATTACAAAATACGAAGACTCTACAAACTATATAGCGATTGATTGATCAAAAGTCATGCTGCTCGAATCGACAAAGTTTTCTCATCGCATCGATAAAAAAAATTATCGATACGATGTAAAAAAAAAAAAAGAAATCTTTGTGGGCCTCGAACAGTTAATGTAAGAACTCTCTATTTTTTTTTTGTACAAAAGCGTATGATTCGTGTTTTTTTTTCTTCGAGCGATCCGTGTCAATTTCCATAAATCTTCCATTCGATCGATTTTTCAAAAATAAATCGATCAATATCCAATTCATCGATCTTCGAGATCAAGCAAAATCCCTCAATAGATCGGCAAGTGCTGATAAAATATTTGAAAAACCGAAACCAAAAACAAATCAATCCAATAGAATCTTGACGGTCGGCTCGATCCGATGGATAAAGCGTTTGGGCTAAATTTATTTATTTTTCTTTTTCTTCTTTTTTTTTTTTTTTTGTCAATGACACTCGTACCTCAAAAATGGTCGGAATCGTGAAAATCGTGCGATACGGAAAATGAATCTCGTGTGTTGGTGCCGACCTCCCACTCGGAAGCGGCAATGGCGAGAAGAAAGTGTTAGAAATCGTAAGAGGCCTCGTCCTCTTCCTTGTTCTTGGCCCGGAGGCCGATTTTGTAGAGTCCACCGGCGACGATGCTGCCGGCGAGGGGACCGACCCAGTACACCCAATGATGACGCCAAGCGCCGAGGATGACCGCGGGTCCGAGTGTCCTGGCTGGATTCATGCTGCTTCCGGTCACCGGAACAGCGGCCATGTGAGCCACGGAAATCGTCAGACCGATTGCCAACGGTGCCCAGCCCTTGGTGTCGCTCCTCTTAGGATCCGTCACAGCGTGGACGACGAGAACGAGCAGGAAAGTCACGATAGCCTCGACCAGGACACCCTGACCACCGGCGACGTCCTCGCCGAGCATCGTCGCACCAAGACCATATATTGCACGCTGATCCGGTATCGCAGCCTGAAAAAAAAAAATGTAGTTGAAAAAAAAAAAATGCAACAATATGTTCATCAGTGACGTATCTGCTTGCGATCCGCCGCGAATCGCATTCCTAGCTACTGCCCATTCATGTCGAGTTCTATTCCATATACTATGAGAACCGATGTACCGAAATTGTAGCATATGGTATCGAATTACATCGATTCCACGAATGTCAATAGCTGAAGAAAATCAACAAGTGCTCATCGGTGACCTATCGACCCGCCATCCGTCGCGAATCGCATTCCTAGCTACTGCTCATTCATGTCGAGTTCTATTCCATATACTATGAGAACCGATGTACCGAAATTGTAGCATATGGTATCGAATTACATCGATTCCACGAATGTCAATAGCTGAAGAAAATCAACAAGTGCTCATCGGTGACCTATCGACCCGCCATCCGTCGCGAATCGCATTCCTAGCTACTGCTCATTCATGTCGTATTCTATTCCATATGCTACGAGGCCAGATCTACCGAAATCGTAGCATATGGTATTGAATTATATTAATTTCACCCATGTCTCCAGCTGAAAAAAAATTAACAAGTGTTCATCGATGACCTATCGTCTGTCGGCAATCGCCTTCCTAGCTACCAATCCATGTTGAACTCTATTCTATATGCTACCAAAACTGGTCTACCGAAATTGTAACATATGCTATGAAATTATATTAATTTCAGCCATGTCTCCAGCTGAAAAAAAATTAACAAGTGTTCATCGATGACCTGTCGTCTGTCGGCAATCGCCTTCCTAGCTACCAATCCATGCTGAACTCTATTCTATATGCTACCAAAACTGGTCTACCGAAATTGTAACATATGCTATGAAATTATATTAATTTCACGCATGTCTCTGGTTGAAAAAAAAAAAAAAAAAAAAAAAAATGAACAATTGCTCATCGGTGACCTATCGACCCGCCATCCGTCGTCAATCTCGTGCCTAGCTACTGCCCGTCCATGTCGAATGCCAGAGCCAATATACTCGGGACAGTCAGTCGTCGAGCAGGTTACGGGAAGGAACGAAGTGAATTGCGATAGCCGAGCCGAACAGGTCCGCAGTCGGCGTAATCCCAGTACTGATGCCGCGTCGGACCTTGACCCTGGACGGTGACACTTTAATTGAGCGGCTTCGGCAAAGGCCTCGGCGTGCGCGCATTCATCCCCGCGAGAAATATATGTCTCCCTGCTGCGCGTTCAATTATTAACCATGCAGACACCGCAATCTCTTTGCCACTCTCCGAGGGAAATCAGAATTTGCGGATTTAATCGCACGGAACGAAATTAGCGGTTTCCCTAATTTAGCAATTCGAACAAATGTTGGTTTATTTTTTTTTTAAAAGGGCTTTCTTCCTTGAGAAAACCTGAAAGCAAAAGCTTTTGCAGACAGTGTTTCGTTTTTTACTGGTTTGGGTAATAATCGAAATTAGTCGGGAAAAAAAAAATTTAGTGTCTGCAATCGCGAGCGATCCTCCTGAATTTCAGAGAGATTTAACCATGCAAACAGCGCAATCTTTTTGCTACTCTCCGATAGAAACGTTTAATCGCACGGAAAAAAAAATGACTAGTTTCCCTAATTTGGCAATTCGAACGAATTTTTATTTATTTATTTTTTTTTTAATGGCTTTTTTTTCTTGAGAAAACACGAAAGCTTTTGCAAACTTTCTTTCATTTTTACTCGCTTGAGCAATAAACGAAATGAGTCGGGAAAAAAAATTTGGTGTCTGCGATCGCGAGCGATCCTCCTGGATTTCATAGTGATTTGACCATGCAAACGCCGCAATCTCTTTGCTACTCTCCGCTAGAAATGAGAATCTGCGGGTTTAATCGCACGAGAAAAAAAAAAAAAAAAAAAAAAAAAAAAAAAAATTACCATTTTTCCAAATTTGGCAATTCGAACTTCTATCTTAATGGGCTTCGTTTTTTTTCGTGTTTTCCTTGAGAAAACACGAAAGCTTTTGCAAACTTTCTTTCGTTTCTTACTGGCTTGGGCAATAAAGCGAAATTAGCCGGGGAAAAGAAAAAAAAAATTTTTTTGGTGTCTGCAATCGCGAGCGATCCTCCTGGATTTCAGAGAGGCTCGCGGGTCGTGGGAGCATGTCCCGGTATCCCGCGAAATGACCTTCGGCGATTGCCGCGTGTCTGCACTGCACCTTCGCATATGTGGGTTATAGGTATATTGTATGGGTACCTTCTCTTCCTATACGTTACAACCGCGGTAAATGGTAAAGAGGTCGGCCTATCCGGTCGATCTATACCCGGAGGCAGCCACGCGCGCGCTTCTCCCGAATATAAACTGCGAGAGTTTTTTTTTAATTTTTTTTAATTTTTTTATTTATTTATTTATTTTTTTCTCGAGTGTACGTACGCGAGCGGAGGTGCTGCGGGGTTGGCACCGAGAAACAGCATTGAAAAGTAAAAAATCACTCGTCGAGCGAATCGTGTTGGCTGATTGCCTCGGGGTAAGAAACAAATGAGAGTGAGAACGAGCAAGATATTACGGCAAAGTTGTCTTTTGTTTTTTTTTTTTTTTCTTTCATTCTTTTTTTCGACCTCCTTGGAACACGTCCCTTCGGACGCGGAGAAAAAGAATTTAAATATCCGAAAAATCTTGCGTATGGCACGAAAAGCGTCCCGCCGAAATTACAGCGTACGCGATGGAATTTTGCGTCCTAGAAATATCGTGCATTACTTATATGCATTCCATGCGTGTCTCTGGACAAACTCGAAAATTCAGTCATTTAAGGAGACTCGGAATAATAAGGGTCTAAGTCTCTTGGATTCTTGGATAATTGGGACATACACTGGTAAAAATACTTCTCCGAATATCTCTGGAAAGTCTCGGAAAATTTCTGTGCAATATCTCTGGAAAGTCTCGGAAAATTTCTGTGCAATTTCTCTGAAAGTCTCGGAAAATTTCTGTGCAATTTCTCTGAAGGTCTCGGAAAATTTCTGTGCAATTTCTCTGAAAGTCCCGGAAAATTTCTGTGCAATTTCTCTGAAAGTCTCGGAAAATTTCTGTGCAATTTCTCTGAAAGTCTCGGAAAATTTCTGTGCAATTTCTCTGAAAGTCTCGGAAAATTTCTGTGCAATTTCTCTGAAAGTCTCGGAAAATTTCTGTGCAATTTCTCTGAAAGTCTCGGAAAATTCCTGTGCAATTTCTCTGAAAGTCTCGGAAAGTTTCTGTGCAATTTCTCTGAAAGTCTCGGAAAATTTCTGTGCATCTTTTGTGAAAATCTCGCGAAATTTCTGTGCAATTTCTCTGAAAGTCTCGGAAAATTTCTGTGCATTTTGTCTGAAAGTCTCGGAAAATTTCTGTGCAATTTCTCTGAGTCTCGGAAAATTTCTGTGCATTTTTTGCGAAAGTCTCGCGAAATTTCTGTGCAATTTCTCTGAATTTCTCTCACTTTTCGCACTTCTCAGACAAAGTCGAAGATTTTTCTGAATCAAAATATTTTCAATTATTCTGAAAATCTCTGTTTTTCCCTGCCAAACTCTCTGAAAAACTATGAACTTCGTTGATATTCTAAGTCTGTTTCTCTTCTATATTCAGAAACTATTTTCTGAAAAAGTTCAATTTTCGCTGAACTTCTCATACAAAGTATACATAAATTATTGTTTACTGTTTACTGTTCGTACGAATGCCTGAAAGAGCAGATCTTTGTTCTCTGAAATTCTCTAAACGTAAATTACCCGAGAAAATTGCAATTTTTCAGAAAATAAATTGCATTTTCTATAAATAAGTCTTCAGTTTGCTCGAGTAATAAAATGCCTAAATCTTAGAGACAACTCGTATTTTTTTTCTTAACGTACTTTATCAGAAAAAATCATGCGTATCCAAAATTTTTTGGAAAATACTGTGAATTTACTCCGATATATTGTGACTGCTGGAGTTTGTGCGGAGAAAAATGGCAGAGACATTTAACATATAGCTGAGAAATTCCGAGAAAAATCTCGGAAAATCTCGGAAAATCATCGAAACGGTCCTTTTAGAGTTTTTCAGACAAATTCTCACAGCAACATTTTCACCAAGATACAAACAAACAAACAATCCCACAGTTTTCTAATATATATATATATAATACTGTTGTTACAATAATGAAATATCTTTCGATAATTCATATGTGAAACTAAACGAAGTTCGGACTCTTGCGTCTCTCGTTTGCGAATCTTTCAGAGTTAATCTCGCAATTGTTGAACTATACTTTTTAGAGTGCAACAAAAAACGTATAATTAAGAGATTATTGCGGCGTGACTACTAAAATTTAAAATTTATGGGTTTGCTAGGAGCGTCGCCAACTTTCCTCCGGTAGACTGTAATCAAGAGTTACCGAAAAATAATAAAGTCGAGTAAGAACGGGGTTGTGATGAAAAAATATGAAATTGAATTACCTTCAGTATGGCGGCACCGGCGATTGCGCCGCAACACTGGCAGACGATGTAGCACAATGCTTTGAGAAGTGGACAGTTACCGCTCACCAGAAGACCCATCGTCACTGCCGGATTAACGTGGCATCCGGATATCGGTCCAAGCACCTGCAAACATTGATGGACAAAACGATATTGAGCGAATTAAATAACTCTACAGTCTTGATACGCGAAATAACTTATTTTTCCTAATTTATTCAAGCATTTTTTTTCTCTACCCTTTCTGTCGCAGCGAATCGAGTTCGAAGACCTGAAAACTATTTATTACTTGAAAGTCGAAGTAAAGAATTATTGCTCTAGAAAATTACAATAGTCCAATTGATTGAGGCACGCGAAAATTTTCTTTAATTGAAACAAAAAACAATTTAAGTAACGAATAATAAAAACAGTAACATATTAAATAGGTTTAAATATTTAATTCATCTATTAAATATTAATAAATGCATTTTAATGAGTTTATGTATTAAAAATGCAATATTCAGTCGAATCAAACAAATCGTTACTCTCATTGTAGTACCATTTTATTTTTTTTTTGTTCGGTACCTCTGTGCAGCATTTCTTTTATTTAATAAAAACAAAAAACAATTTAAGTAACAAATAATAAAAACAGTGATATATTAAATACTTTTAAGTATTTAATTCATCCATTAAATGCATCTATTAAATATCGATAAATGGACAAATAAATTTATTAAATGCATTTATTAAAAATTAATTAACGCATTTTAATGAATTTATGTATTAAACGCAATACTTAGTCGAATCAAACAAATCGTGACTGTCGTCGTAGTACAATTTTTTTTTTCTTATAAGGTACCTCTGTGCAGCATTTCACCGGGTTTTCGTGTAAAAGCTTTCGAAGAGAACAATCTCCTCGCGACAGTTCGCACAGTTGTCGTCAAACGAGACACGACAGGTAACATTGGAATTGCCTTTCTGTCTGAGATATCGGAAAGGGGACGACGAGTGATCGGAGGCAGAAAGATCAAGCGCGTGCGCGCGGGCTGCTGCGCAGGCGGCTCATTCGTCAGCGCATGCGGGCGCAGGATTCGCTTTTCTGGTGCTCGGCCAGAAGCGGAGCGAGCATCGTCGGGTTCAGCCACGCGCACGAGAGACGATTCGAAGAAATAGTCTAGATCGGCTGTGCGGCGTTGTTTGGTGGTGCTCGGTGCAGAATCCGATTCGGCACCGATGGACCCCGCGCCCGAGATCGTGCCAGGGGCCCGGCGGCCCAGTTCTCATGCGCGCCGGCAAGGTCTCCAGGGCCCTCGGGCGATCGCCGGAGCGCATGCGCTCGCCGCGCTACTTGTCGCTATTGCGCAACCGCACTCTACGCCGCATTTTTTTTTTATCTTCGCTACCTCTATCTCTTTCGCTTGCTTCTTCTTCTTTTTTTTTTTTTTTTTTTTACACAGGGAGTCGTATACCGAAATGTATGATAATGTATGTGAGGCTTGCAGAAATAACGCGCGTGCCTGTGACGCGATGCGTGCGGATCACGGGAATATTCGACTGCGCGGTCAATTAAATGCGCCGCGAGTTGAATTTGAACGGAGCGGTCCCGCAAGCGCGCACAAGTCGACCCGCTCTATTCACATGTTCGGAGAAAGTATTTTTTTTTTTATTTACTCCAAATTATTATTATTATTATTGCATTTTTGTTATAAATACTTTGTTCATTTATCAAGAATCATAATTTTTTTTATTATAGCTCGGCACATTTACGTCTCTCCCCAAACAAGTCTATTAGAAATCTAACAAAATATCTACCAGAAAGCAAACAAAACTCTACCAGAATCAAAATAAAACTCTAACAGACTTGAAATAAAACTCTACCGGTATTGAAATAAATTTCTATCGGAATTGAAATAAATTTTTACCGGAATTGAAATAAAATTCTATCTGAATGGAAATAAAACTCTATCGGAATACAAGGCTGGGTAGGCCTCTGCACTCTAAAAAAAATTTTGTTTGAAAATTAATGAACGGTATTGGAAGCTTTTTTACATAAACTGTTTCTGAAATTTCAAATACATATGCGTTGCAATTTTACAGTAATACTTGTGCTTTTAATGGAAATTTTTGTTTATTTCAGCCAAGAGATTTGTCATTTTAATACCTCGTATTTTTCTTTTACAACAAAAGTGCATTAATCTTAAATTAATGTAAGTGATCTAAGCAAAGTTCGATTTGCAGTGCATTAAAATTTGCAATTTATTTTTACAGTGTGCATTCCGGTAGAATTTTATTTTGATTCTGCCAGAGATTTTCGTAGAGTTCTAATACGGCAGAGTTATTACTTGGTAGACATTCGAGTGGTAGAGATGTAAATGTGTCTACGGCTCAACGCTCCATACCGTCTTTGATAATTTTTATGAATTAATATTAACATCATGATTTTTATTATGATTATTATTCATTCAAGCGAGGATTTGATCAATCAAAAAATCTACCGTGAATCAAGTACTCTCGACGATCCGAGCGAATGACGAGAGTGTGACTATCGGACTACTATACTATAATTGCGTGTTCGACCGTTACCATATAGTATAACCGATTGTCGGGAGGCCAGTGTCCTCGGGAGGCTATAGATCCGTACGTACAGCTCGTTGAACGTTCAACGCTCAACGAGAGCGCCCGCGTATCTCGAATTAGCTCGCAATTTTCGTGCCCGCGGGGCCTTTCGACCCACAGCCCGGAGTCATCGTCACGCGTGTTACGTGTTTATGTGCGTTGAGTCTGAGCTCCTTTGCCCCGACTGCAGATAGCGACGATAGCACACATACAGGGCATGATGTATGCTATACATTCACGTGGATATATAAAATTATTGTATACATGTATAGACGACTCACACAAATTACAATTGCACGGGGTCTCCGATTGCTAAACAACTGGCCGAGGCTTCGTCTCCAGACTTCCCGACTCGATTTCGACGACATCTCGACGAGGATCTTTTATATCCTGCCTTCCTTCAGACGCGATAAGGTCGGGCTTCGTACGTCGATTTTAACCGCCAACACGCCTTTGTAATTGAATACTCTTGGAGACGATTTTTGGGACGTTCGTTTGAACTTAAGATCGCTCTTTAGATCGAACTTAGGATCGAAGTGTGGTTCAAACTTTATTCTGTGCTTCAGATCTATCTTAAGCTCGAACCCGATTTCATACTTAAGTTCGGACTTGATTTCATACTTAAGTTCGAACTTAAAATAGGTTTTAAGCACTCAATGAAGCTCGGGCCAAACTTCGATCTTAAGTTGAATCTCAGGAACGATCTTAAATTCACACTAACGTCTTAAAATTCTACTCTTGGACTTAATGATTCGCCCAATGGGGAGGTGAGTTCTTTGCATAAAAATCTTATTGTCTTTATCATCTTTCGTAAAAATCTAAATCTTAAAAAAAAAAAATGAGTTTAATTAAATTTTTTTCATCACTCCCACTGATTGATCAGTTAGTCCCAATAGTATGAAAAGAGGGGCGGACACGTGTATTTCGATGGATAAAATTTATCCACATCGGTTCATCGGTTTAACGGATAATCGTTAAAAACGATAGCTGCCTCCTCGAGGAGGTGACACATACATGTTTCTTCTCACATCACTCCGACAGACTGCTAAATAATTAAATCAACGGACAATTTAACAGTAGCAGCTCGATCATCTAATTTACGAGCGTTTGCCTACAATACATCACTTAGCAATTTAGCATACAAACATAAGCTGACAAGTAACGGGCGCGGATAAACATGAGACTGGCTTGTCTGCGCGGTATCTCTTCGCGTACGTAAATCATTATTTCTGCGGGGAAAATATATTGATGCCCATTAATCTTTTCTCATCGTTCGACACAAGAACTTGGCGCCAATCTTGATTAACCGTAAAGACACTCTTTGCTGCGTTTCACGGAATATTTATTTAACGAGGTGCGAACGCTTGCGAGGATGCCCCGCGGGCCTTTTTCCCTAGTTTCCATGTAGGATTCAGACACAAAAGTGCATATCGTAAACTTCGGCTTGCAACGCGCTCGTATATTGCTGCGGGATATTCAAATTGCCGCGTATATCACGAGTTGACATTAAAATTCGATGAAATTTCAAAAAAATAATAGTTACGTAAATATTTGAAATTTCTTTCACGGAAAATCCTTCGTCGACATTCTTCGCACGCGATATCGAATTATGTGTTCGATTAATTGGAAAAACTTGCTTGCACAAAAGAATTTTTTCGCGCCAACGACGATTGCCTCTGATATTTTCGGGTTAAAAAAAAAATTGTTCTATTTTTGTTTTTTTTTTTAAATTCGATTAGCACCCTCTCGAAAACGGTGCTTATGTGCACATAAAGAGTGTGCAATTATATGACAGAGCGGCAATTAGATAGTGCATGATACAATGCTGGGGGCGCGACTAAAATTGCACTTTAAAACACACATGTGTTGCATGGCAATATCTGCAACACTGTGTGAGTTAAAAAGTTGAGGCACGTATTCGACGAGCAATATTATATAGGCACGTATAGTTGCTCTGTACCCATGTATTTACCACCGCACAATGGTAATTAGAAGGGACTGCATAATATAATATCCACACAGCCCGGAATGGAAAGACTTCGATGCCTCGAGCGAAGCTTTAAACGTTTCACGAGGGGTCGACCAGAGATTTTTTTAAACAGTTTTTACGGCCGAACCCGCAACAAGTGGACGAGAACTGAGGTTTTATTGCGGCCGATTCACCGTTTCAGCGTTACGGACACTCGGACAATAATACGAGTAACAATAGATGTAGCAAAACATTTCTGTTCAATTATAATTATTTTTTTAACCTTTTCTTCAAGATACTTTTTTAATTATTGTATATCCTTGTAAGCACGTTTCAAATTTTACCGGGGAGTTAAATAATCGTTCCTTGCATTCTAATAACGTTCATGTAAAAAAAAACTGAGCTGATAATCTATATAAAAAAAAATTTCGGTCTACAAATTTTTCCAGATTTTTTCGTTTTTCGGGCATTAATTGACCGAAAAATATCACAAGGTGGTCGAAGCTCGGCGATTCGTTGTTTCAACCTTAAAGACACTCTACACTGAAAAAAGAAATCAATGACTCGAGTTAAATTCGCTTGCGGGCTGCCAAAGAAAAAAATTGTTTCTTCAATTCTACACCCAGAAAAATAATTTATTTGACGGCCACCGTTTATTTAGATTAAGTAAAATATTTATTTGATTTAAATAAATTTTTATTTCATTTAAGTAACTATTTACTTAATTTAAATAAATATTTATTTAAATCAAATAAATATTTTACTTAATATTTTACTTAAACGGTGGTCGTCAAATAAATTATTTTTCTGGGTGTACTCTCGATTCTTACAATTCCATAAGGGCTTGAAACTATAGCATGTCACGCCGACAGTCTTGCCGTCGTTGTTTCAATACTATATGGAATTGTAAGAATTGAAAGTGGAATTGCAATTAAAACAAATTTCTTTGGCAGCACGCAAGCGAATTTTTTTTTTTCACTATAACAATAATACGTCTCACAGTCCGTGTAACGAAGCGTTTCTCTTCAACTCTTATTTTTTTAAAAATCTTTTCTTATTCGACATTTTTATTTATTTATTGTAAATCCTTATAAGAACGTTGCAATGTTTATTGGGTCGTTAAACAATCGTTCCTTGCATTCTAATAACGTTTACATTAAAAAAAAAAAAAAAAAAAAAAAAAAAAAAAAAAAAAAAAAAAAAAAAAATTGAGCTCTACGGTCCAAGCCTCAAAAATCTTGACAATTCTATAATCAATAAAAATTGGGTCTACAAGTTAATCCATTTCTTTTTGAATTTTTTGTTCGAGCATCAATCGACCGGAAAAGTGTCACAAGGTGATCGAAGATCGGCGAAGTACACTTGGAGACGGTGCAGGACAATGATCTTTGACGTTACCGGTCTCGTTGTTGCACAACGAAGCGCGCGAGCGCGTACTCACTCACGAGTACTGCACGTCTCGAAGAGTCGAGCAGTGTCGGGTACAACTCGAGGGAGCGGTCTGCACCTATACGGCTGTTGAACGAGCCCCGAGGGCTTGCGCGGCTGCAAAACGATCTGCCATATCCACAGACACAGGCGCTCGCGATGACTCTAATATTTGCCAAAGGAACTTATTCGCCGTGCGGAGGAATCGAGTTCAACCGCATTAAGAAATCGCATCCTGTTGCCACACGAGGATTCAGCGTTATTGAGTTACACGGAGGACTCTCCGCCTTGGTGTATGGCGAAAATTCTTTCCTCCACTTTTTTTAATCCACGATAATTGTCAATTTTATATTCTATATATTCATTGTATAAAATATTATATGAGTGGAGAAATCCAATTAAAAATAATAAATGAATTTAACAAAATAAACGAGTCACGTGCCAAAAACTATTCATGAAAAAGTCATACGAGAATTAAAATTGTTAACTACAATTTTGCAACTAATGCTTATCGAAAAAATGTGCATCGCCGCAATTCAGTGACTTTCTTGTCTGCTAATTTTTCAGCAGTAGGACAATTTTTTTTTTTTTTTTTATTAGACGAAAAATTTGCCGGATATTTTTGAAATACTCTCCGGAGTGACAAATCTTGATTGCGCAATCGTTCTTACTCCGAGATTTCATACTTCTGTATGATACATATAAACATATGAAATAATTATTGGTAAATACATGCTGCAATTGAGCGAGTGTGAATGCTCGCCGGATGCTGTGATTTTTATCGTCCGCTCTGACTTCGTTCCTGCGATTATAATCAATCATGCCCTGGGCTAAATTGAGTGTCCTTTAAAGACACCGGCACACAGAAACTTCAACGGACCGGCGCGAGAAAGTCAACTCTCCCGAGGCATCCAACGCATTATTTTTTTTTTTTCTACGATGACTAATACATCATCCGTGTGTAATACTGGATCGGTTATGTCACACCGCCAAAGTCGCTCGACCCAATGACGTGATTATCGTGAGATAATATTTGTAACTTTTATCATTCATATTTCTTGACATGTTCGTGTCAATTATTGGCACTCGGGCGTGTTTCGTCGATGCCGACGAGTTCGAGCTCGATATGTTTGCCCACTTAGATAATTCGGTAATAATAATATAGTTTTGTAACTTTGTTGTGAAAGCTCGGAGCGCTTTAGCTCATCAATGTCAACGTCACATCGTCCGATACCTGAGGATGGATCAATTTACTCGATCGGTTTCAACATATTTTTATTCCTCGCTCCGAAAAAGAACGAGATGCAAAATGGTTAATAATTATCAATAATACTAACAATTTATACCAATAATGAAGAATAGTGGATTCCCGAGGATCGTGAAGACCGTTCCAGATTGGACATTCAAATCGGAGTTATCAGCAAATTTGATGATCATGGGGATTGGATGGATCATGTATTTTTTTTTTTTTTTGTGCTAGTTTGATTGGTCGTTTGCAATTTTGTATGTATTTTCGAATTATATTTGTATTGTGTCTGACTATCGTCATGTAATTGGGCCCAGCTTCTAATAAATAAATAAATAAATAAATAAATAAATACTTAATTATTATTATGGATAATAATTCGCATTGCATATTGGGATCGATAAATTTAGTCCACATAACCGAAACAGTGTCGGGTAATGTGGTCGAAATATCCCGCGATGCGTCATTGTCCTTATTGAAGATCGCGGTTTCATTCTTATTTGGCGCAAGGATAATGAATCTCATTTTAATCTCATTTCAATATCAGGACCGAGGTGTCCTCAGAGTCGAGAAAGTGACGGCATCGTCACCGCTCCAAGTATATATTTGGGTACCCGCGACGGATATTCACATGTGGATGTCCTACAGCGAGCCTCAGGGAGCGATAGAGCGCGGGGGGATTCCCCGAAAATCGTGTCGCTCCTCCCCCGAAAGAGATCCGCGCGATTTGTCCACTTCAGGTGATTTTTAATCAAACAAAAAGACTACCAAATTCCTAAAGATAAACGGAGTGAGTTACCACAAGGGGAGGGCCATTTAATCACACACGTAAACGTTCATCGTCCTGCGTAACCTTTCTACGCCGAGCGCGTTATTTATGGCTTTCGTGTATACCGGGAGCATACACGATTCTGCTAGAGCGCAGCACACAAGCCAGATCAGACCCGACCGCCGCTTGGCATTGCAGTTTGTACGCTAATATTAAACGAGCGGTTGAGCCTGACTAATACCGATCTTGTTAGCTCGCGAACTATTACACATGCTGGCAATTAAGTGAGTATCAATTAAAATCGCGAAAAGGGGGTCGCACATCTGATTCGGTGGCGTCGGTAAATATCAAGCTAATTTGCCCCTCGCCGCTTCGGCGACACTCATTGGCAAATGCAGCATCCGTTCGTCGACTTATGTGTCTCGATTTTTTTTTTTTTTTTTTTTTTTCCTGCACGCGAGTACTCTTTTATCCGAGTTTTTAATTGAGACGCCGTGACATTTAATTGCTCGAACGATAATGCAGACATTATGCGACAAGTTTCGCACGAAAGGAGACTCCTCGGATTACAAATGTCTTGAAAATTGGATAATAAATAAAAGAATCCGTTGGATGGAAATAACATGTTGCGAAGCGAATTTGGTTTACTGGACCAGCCGGAGTTTTGCACAAAAGGACACTGAATGTTAAAGAGAATATATACGGCTGTCGTAAATTTTTAGCAAGACTTGCCAACTATGCAATTGGCTAGTGTCGGACGTCCTTATTAGCGTTTCGCAACAGGGACTTAAAAATTTAATGCACTCTTCTCGCGCCGAATATGGGATGCTCCACTTAACTTTTTTGCGGAGGATGCGGGGTTAATTTATTAAAAAAAAAGTTTGCAAGTCGCCGATTCGCGCGGGAAATTTGAAATTGATTTTATTACCGTTTAAAAATTAAAAATCGACGTCGCGAACGGATCAAAGACCCGAACGTGATAAAAATCATGCCGATCGGGATTTTTATGGCTTCGAACCTTTTTGGAAGAACCGTCGGCGGACCGTCGAACGAACGCCGAAAAAGACTTCTCGTCGCGAAACTCTCGATTCCCGCCTGTGCAAATATTGATAGAATAACGGCGATTTTTTTTTTTTTTTTTTTCCCCCCTCGAGGTTACTACACCGAAGCGAGCGCGGCACTTCGGTAATACCTATATAATGGCGGTGTCTGGTTGAACCGCGCTGTCGAGAGTTTGCAATCGACGAGGCGCATTGCCGGGCCCTCGGGTTGAAAGGAAAAGTGACTGGGAGTCTTTCGTCGGCGAATAATTTAACGAATTCGTTGTACACGTCAAGGCAGAATGCAGAATGGATTACCCTCGCGCGCACTCTGAACCTGAACGCTATAGGGCACGAGTTCATTGTGCAGCGTATTATGACGTTCTGCGCTACTGCGGTGAATAGACAAAGATCTGCATTGAGATGAAGATCTTTTATTGCAATAGTTTCGTGCCGTACTCGAAGCTGATTGTTTCGGTTTACGTGCAATTTTTATTTTTGCGGTTTATCGTAGATAAAGAATAACTTTCGAAAAATGCATTTCGGTTGTGCAACTTGGCCTGTTAAGGGTTAAGAGGGAAATTAAATAAGTTGCGATGGAATTTAGCCCAGGGAAATGATGTGACCACTTTTGCTTTATCGGTCTCACTGTGTCTCAGCGTTCGTCATGGGTCAATGAGTTAAATTTTATGAGCCTGAAGATATCTAAGTGAGAGTAAATTTCATCGAGTTGTAACGGCTGCGTTCAGCATCGCACAAATTTGGCTCGAGGAAGTTCACTTAGAGAATAAAATTCTACAAGTGAACAATCCTTCTTAAAAGCAGTACATCGACCGAGACTTGCCAAAGATGACATTTGATGCATTCGATGAATGCATTTCATTTATGCAACTTGGCCTGTTAAGCGTTAAGAGTCAAATGAAATAAGTTGCGATAAAATGTAGTCTAGGGAAATGATGTGGCTACTTTTGCTTTATCGGTCTCACTGTGTCTCCGCGTTCGTCATAGGTCAATGAGTTAAATTTTATGAGCCTGAAGATATCGAACTGAGACGAAATTTCATCATCATCTAATTGAGACTAAATTTCATCGAGTTGTAACGGCTGTGTTCACAAACTTCACAAACTTCGGTCGGGGAAGTTCACTCAGAGAATAAAATTCTACAAGTGAACAATTTGTTTCCTTCCTAAAGCAGTGCATCGACCGAGATTTGTCAAAGATGAAATTTGATGCATTCGGTGAATGCATTTCATTTATGCAACTTGGCCAGATAAGGGTCAAGAAGGAAATTAAATAAGTTACGATGAATTTTAGCTTAGGAAAACGACTTTTGCTTCATCGCCCTCACTACGTCTCTACTTTCGTCATGCGCCAATGACTTAAATTTTATGACCCTGAATATATCCGTCAGAGACTAAATGTCATCAAGTTATAGTGGCTGTGTTCTGCATCGCACAAACTTCGCTCTTAGCCTAGGGAAATGATGGGACTACTTTTACTTTATCGATCTCACTATGTCTCCACGCTTGTCATGTGCCAATGACTTAAATTTTATGACCCTGAAGATATCTAACTGAGACTAAATTTCATCAAGTTACAACGGCCCCGTTCTACATCGCAGGAACTTCGCTCGGGGAAGTTCACTTAGAGAATAAAATTCCACAAGTGAACAATGTGTTTCCTTCCTAAAGCAGTGCATCGACAGAGACTTGCCAAAGAAGAAATTTGATTTTATGCAGATATCTCTTCAGGATCATTACATTTTTCGTCGAGAAACGATATCATTGCACCAAAAGTGTTTTCTAGGGGGGAGCGGGGCAAAATGGACCGGATAAGGAATTTAGGGAGTTTTATCGATTCACGCGAGACATTTGAATGCTTTTTTTAAGGCACAAAATAAAACTGCTACTACGTTTTATTTATTTTTTTCAGCTACGAATTACCCAATAAAAAATATATTGGATGGATGTCATTAGGCGAAATAGCATGACGAAAGTGCCCAACTAAAGTTATTGTGCAATACATTTTTTAATTTCTCGAAGCCCTTCGACTTTTTGATTTCTAATGTATCACGCTACAGTGTAGTGCTCAGTGTCGGTATAGCCGTGGCAGTGTATTTCTCCATTTGCAGCGGAGAATCGCGATCCAATCTCGATTCCCGGGGCAATCAAGGTGTATACACGCGTCGCGCGAGATGGGAGGTCGGATGTGCTCCAGGGCATTTCACGTATTACCGCCGCTCTTTCAGCTCATTCGATCCTTTGGCACGCTGATCTCTGTGCGCGCCTCGTGACGCAACACGCATGCGCCGTAACGCAGAGCACACTCCAATTTGAATATATTTGTCATTCATCGTTCGTGCAAACGCGCCGATGTAAGCTCCGCATTGAACCGCCTCAGTGGGAGCGAAAAAAATCTACATATCCCTTTTATTTTTATTATTTTTTTTTTCGACATCTTTGGATTCGTTCTTATAACAATTTTTGTCCTTTCTTTCCATGCTCGAAATGAAAACCATGAAAGAAGCCGATAAAGGTACACTGGAAAAAGAATATTCAATGACTCAAGTAAAATTCGCTTACGGGCTGACAAAGAAAAAAAAATTGTTATTGTAATTTCACTTTCAATTCTTGCAATTCCATACGGGATTGAAACGATAGGATGTCATCTTGACAGTCTTGCCGACGTTGTTTCAATAAGACACGGAATCGTAAGAATTGAAATAAAGAAAAATTCTTTGGCAGCCCGCCAGCGAATATTCTTTTTTCAACGTAACCATGGAATTTTTTCAGCGTAATATCGATATCAAAAAGATGTCCTCACACATTTTGACAAATTCGTCGGGCTCGAAAACGATTACGATGTCAGTTTTTGCCCAAAGTTGCCGTGCTCTCGAGCCACCGTCCATCAGCCAACGAATAAATCGACAGCGATAGCTTCGATCATTTCGATACATTCCGAATCATCCTTTCTTATTTTTTATTTTTTTTCTAGGAGAACCGGAGAAAGTTTTAAAATATCCAGCGATAAATATATCCCACGATGGACGAAAGTATCGAGGTAGGTCTTAGAAATCTCACTTAGCGATCTTTCGTTTTTTTTTTTTTTTTTTCCGTTTATATTCGATTCGCGATCCTCGATTCCTCCGTCCTTCTCGCGCTTCCCCCCGTGACGCTTTGTTTCCTCTTAACCGGCTCGTAATTATTATTTTATGTTTCATCCTCCGATCAGTACCGCCTTTGGCGGTCGGTTCGAGAAAACGGCACGCGATTTCCGAGCACAGAGGCACAGAGGCATCGGGCTTGGGGGGGGGGGGGGGGGAGGGGGAAGGTATACCTATAAGGTACGTACGGTACCTATACTATATTCCGCAAGGATCGAGTGAGGCAAAAGCCGAGGTGAGGCGAACGCCGGTACAACGTCGATTTAATCGAAATAAATTAAAGGTTGCGCAAACCTAATGAAACGCTCTCGCAAACTTTTTTTTCCCTTCGTTTTTTTTTTTTTTTTTTTTTCTTTTTCTTCCGTTGATCTTGTCCCGCGCTCGTTTATTCGGGCATGTATATACAACTACATATTGCCCACTATACCGCTACTCACAAGCTCGGTGAGACGGCATAAGCCCAGGGACGATTATAAGTGTACGCGATTATATCCTCGAATACGACGAGATATTTTATTTTTATTTTTATGTATTCTCTTCCGATGCAAAGTGCTGACCTTTACTTGCGTCGATCAAAGCATTTCGAATGTCGCGTGAAAATCTTTGATCGGCTCGGTATTATTTTTCTTCTTTTTTTTTATGTGAAATCCAACATTTTTTGCTTACAACTTGTAATATATCCGAGTAATTTATAGGTTTTTTTTTTTTAATGTAAAACTGTTGCCGTTAACTTCGAGAATTTAACGCTTTAAAAAAAAAATGTTAATGCATGTATAATCAGTCTCTTAAGCAATACGGCTGATTGGTCATCGGTAACCGAGGCAACGCGAAAGCCTGTCTAATGAACGGTGAGGGTTGGTAATGCCATGTACCAAGGCCACATAGGGGATTCCCCGATCGATCTCTTTTTCCATCGTCGGAGGTTAAAGGGGGGGAGGGGGGTGGGGGGGGGGGGGTGAAAAGAATAGACTAGCGGTCAACCCCAAGGGTGGTATTTTCGTTTGAACGGAAAGTCCGAGCGGCAAAGAGCGATCGGGCTGCGCGCAGGCGACGAGCGAGGCTTGCGAGAGCAAATTGCGGAGATTCTAGAGGAAAATCTCTTCGGCCGGGCAGGTGCCTGACGGTTTTGTCGTCGATCGTTAGCCTTGCGTGTCTCCTGCAAAAGACCTCTGCTGTACGACAGCGTAACGGGTGTCTTAAAAAATTAATTAATAACACCAGATTAAAGTGGATATTGAGGCACATTTACATCTCGACCAGTCACAACGAGATAACAACTGTACTAGAAAAGAACTCTACCGGATGATAAGTCTAACAAAAAAAAAAAAAAAAAATACTCCTAACAACTCTATCACCTAACAACTCTCCTCCTCTCCTCTCCTAACAACTTTGCCAGAAAACATCTCTATCATATTATAATTGTACCGTATTAGAACTCTATCAAAATATCTACCAGAAAATTTAAAAAAATCTACCAAAATCAACATCAAACTCTACCAGACCTGAAATAAAACTCCACCGGAATTGAAATAAAACTCTAACGAGATATAAGGCTAGACTAAGGCCTTGTATTCCGGTAGTTTTATTTCAATTTCGGGTAGAGCTTTATTTTGATTCTGGTAGAGTTTTTTTTTTTTAAATTTCTGGTAACGACTTTGGTAGAGTACTAATACGGTAGAGTTTTCTGGTAGAGATGCAAATATGTCGAAAATCAGGTAAACATTGAAAAACGACACTTTGATATAAAAAATTTAGAACCAGCATCCTTCGTAAATCTTGCTTTTTGCTTATATAATAATAATTTTTGCTTTTTTTTTAATGATAATTCGACCGAGTGCAATAGAAAAAATATACTGATATATAAGCAAGTACACAATAAGTCCATTAAAAAAATATAATAAATATATAGCCAAAAAAAAATGTTTAAATGCTCCGGAACAGAAAGCTCGCTGAGCGTACCGAAAAAAATGTTAATTCGCCGGTTATCCCGCGACGTAGATGCCCCTTACCATAAAATCCAGATAGGGTGAGCCATCGTGGCCATTATTCGTCGAGCGGTGCCCGCCGATCGTTAGCCTCCTTCAAAAGTCTTCGAGGGATCGTATAGTTAGAGTATATAAAACCGTCATGGATCGTCAGCGTGTACGCAGCGCTGCGCCTTGCGTACAACAGCGATAAAAAAAAAAGTGAAGAAAAAGAAAAAAAAAAAAAAGTACGCACAGTGAAGCTGCTACGGTGGCTGCCGACTGTTGCCCGGCTCGGTTGGCTCGAGGCGCGCGGTAGAAGGGTAAATAAGGCCGCGGATTCGCCCAAGGGGGTCTAACTGCTCGCGGGATGGTGCAATTCTGCCCCGGAGGCTCTGACAACCTACTCACTCACTCATTCTTTATGCTCGGACTTTCCGACTCAACGACTATAAAACTTGTATTCACCGTGTGTATATAGTATATAACTTGCTATGTGTTCTCGCTGTCTCTCGAAAACTTGCGCGCGTTTTGCAGCACTCGCGGCACTTCCTCACCCCTCGAATCCTTCGCCCGTACTTTTTTTTTTCCCTATACTCGGCCGGATCTCTCGCTGTGTCTCTCCTTTTCGTTATCTCACCCGACACTATCGTCAGCCATACGGCTACCGGATCTTGAGATTTTCATTGAACCCGTTGTTCAGATTTTCCGAAACTTCGACCTCGACAAGAGGACTTCGGAGGATTTCGGAGGACTTTATTTTTCAGACAGAAAGTTATTTTATAGATATTACAGGCATTTTCGTAGGTATAATTTGGACACATTTACATCTCTAACACTCACAACTCTAATAAGATCTCCACCAGAAAGCCAAGAAACTCTACCAGAATCAAAATAAAACTCTACCCCACTTGAAATAAAACTCTACCGGCATACAAGGCTAGACAGTAGCCTTGTATTTCGGTAGAGTTTTTAGTAGAGTTCTAATACGTAAGTTGTTGGAGGTGTATTTTTAAGTTGTTGAAGCTCTATTTTTAGGTAGAGTTGTGAGTGGTAGAGATGTAAATGTGCCACAATTTATATTGTAGGTATTGTAGGTGTTTTTATACGTATCATTTATATTATCGATAATCATGATACTGATGATAAAAAAATAAAGTATGACGGTAAATTAGCACATGAGAAAAGAGGACTCAATGTGAAAGAAGAGTAATGGATCTCCGTCAGGATTGCAACGAGCCGACCGAAGATTGCGCCCACGTGGATAATGAGGGCTGCGCCTACACGCACGGTCGCGAGATTCTTCTCCTCGTGACGTTAATATCCCGGCGTCTAATTTCCTATCTAACGCGAGTATCATAAAATCGTTCAGCAGCGCATCCTCGCTAATTTTATGTTTCTATCGATTTTTACAAGATCGCAAATAAGGCGGTCGTACGCGCAGATGAGCGAGCGAAGGTGAACACGCTGGGTTAATGAAAGGAAAGTAAAACAAGCGATCGGCAGAAGCGGCAATACCGGATTAAATCATGGGTCTAGAAGAAGTTGTAAGGATCCTGCGCGTGAATGGCGTTCCATTCGAGACTCACAATGTCCTTAAAGCCTATTGGGGAAGCGTGCGCCGAAATGGTGTCCGAATCAATGGCCGATTTGTCGTGAGAATTATTCATGAGGTAACATTTCGAATTGCCAAAGGCACATTTGTTTTGCACGACATTTTGGTTGAACCACATAGGTAAAAGAATTGGAAACAAAAGATTAAAACTATTAACGAGATGATTGGCCTAGCTCAATAGATCGGGTTAAAGATCAACGGAAGTGACGACGCGATTCAGAGCCCGAAGAACGATGCGTTATGAAAACACCGGAGTGTTATTTCTCAGATAATGTTCGCGGTTTGTGCGAGAGCTGCACCTGAATTCCTTTTGTTCTCGAAGAAATAACTTAGCCCCGGGGTGTATCTCGGGCAATCCTGAGAATTTTTTTTTTTTTTTATTTATTTTATAATTCCAGATACTGCGTGCTAATACTGAGTGTGTGGGACGTAAAACAAGGCGCGTTATAGACCGATGAGAGAATCTTCAAGCGTTATCGAGATTTATCCAACCTGCCGATTGCACCTGTTAAAACACCATCGTGTCGGATGATCGACATCGACGGTGTGCGATCTTTATAAGACAACAGGATAGTATCGATTAAATTAACTCGGCGGTTTAAATTACAGAGATAAACATATTGAAATTTTAGCAATCTTTTTATTGGAAATATTTTTAGATGGCTATCATAATTTTAGATAGCAAAAGTTGTGACACTTATCGCGAGTTTGTCATACCTCGTGCGACGTAGTGCTATCTAATTGAGAACAGGTACACTGAGAGAAGGATCTCGGAAAAACTACCAAGTCATATTGTCAATTTTGACCATGCAAAATGGTACACCGGTGCCACTACCAACAATATGTGCAATTGTCAGACGGCAATTTTTATCACACCCATATCGTCATTTTTTCCAGAAAACGGCAAAATATAGCGCATCTGGCTAAGAATTTCGTGGATAGAACTAAGAATTTAGTGAATTAAAACTGAGAATTCCACGCTAAGAATTTTGTGATTAAAAACTGACAATTTCGTTGATCAAATTTTTCTATTAAATAAAAAAAAATTTGATCGACATAATATGCCTGTATAATCTACAAAGCTAAAACAAACGGTCCGCGATCGCGACATCACCGATTATTATACACTGAGAGAAGGATCTAGTAAAAATTACCAATCATCTAAGAAAAATTACCACAGAGCACAGTAGTACGGCGGCAGCGCGCCACCTATGGTAGAAAATCTGAGATTATCCAAGAATTTTTACCATAATATCTAAGAAAAATTCTTATAAATCCGGTACTTCCTACCATAGGTGGCGCCCTGACGCTCTACTACTATGTGCTATGCTAACATCTCGCAAGTGATATGGTAATTTTTAGTAGATCCTTCTCTCAGTGTATTTTCTAATAAGAAGAACTTGTATTCTTTTTATTGTACTGTATACTTACTATATTTGCTAAACTAAAAAAAATTGCGAGATATTCGGGTAATATCTGCGATAGTGAAAATTACCATATTTTCTAGCAGAGTGTGTTAAGTTGAATGCAAATGTTTGCCAGGATGTTGCTGTGGTTCCCATTTACCTGAGAGTTCTGTCGATTTTTATCAGATTTATGTTCATTTCGATCGGATCGTTCTCTCGGTTTACTATCCGGAAATATTTTGAATATAAAGAACGCTGAAATTTTTCTACATTTTTTCCCCCTTTAGGCGCAAAATTTAAACGAATACGGAAGAGAACTGTTAAAGTATCCGATATCGGAGTAAAATGGAAGCTGTGAATCGTTGGATATTTCGCAATTACAGTCGTACCGCGATTACGTGGAGTTACCGTCAGCCGCAGCCAACTCGGATGTAACCCGACAAATGATATGAGTAATTGCGAACCCGAGGGGAATTGAATAACAAGCTCCGAGTAATTTTATCTCTCCGTGAAACTAGTTACATGTTTTGTACGAAGTGGGCAAAAGTCATGATAATACTCGAGCGGTTTACTCGAGAAGCTAATCGACCGCTCAGCGTTCGTGCTGCCGCCTGCATTTTTATCGCACATCACCGGAGACAAGCAAATAATTAACAATTACGATCTTCACTGTACGGAAGAATCTGCGAAACGAGAAAATCATCTCTATCGATAATACGAGTATCTGCGTTTACGTCATCGACGCGACATGTTATGTTTGTGTAAATACTGTATGACGGTCAATAAACTACTGGCTCGTCGGAACAATTGTTGTATTTAAAATGCCATGCTTATCCGAATGGAATTGTTTTTTTTTTTCACCTTTTCTACGATATTTAGAGGGGAGGGTGGTATTTATTTTTCTCAGTAATAAAATGAAATCCCTTTTTTATAGCTTGAAACGATGGACGAAGAAGATCCACCGTCCCTAAACAGTTATTTACGACACTAGTGCGATAATTGTACATTTCGATACGAGTGCCGAAAAACTTTTTCCGACGAGTGTGAGTTTGCAGCACGAGCCGAAGGCGAGTGTTGCAATCGCACGAGTTCAGAAAACGTTTTTCGCACGAGTATCGAACAAAATTTTATTTCACGAAGCGTGAAAATTGGGGTTTTCGCACGTGAAGCGTGCGCAAAGAACCGTCGTTTTCCCACCGAGTGACATAAAACTTTTTCTGACGAGTGTGAGTTCGCAGCACGAGCCGAAGGTTAGTGCTGCAATCACACGAAGCCAGAGAAAGTTTTTGGCACGAGTATCGTATCAAATTTAACTTCGCAAGGTGTAAAAATGGGGGTTTCGTGCGAAGCGTGCGTAAAACTGCAATTTTCGCACCGAGTGAAATAAATAATATTATTGTCTGGCATATTGTGACGCTGTTCGTACCACAAGATGTTTAGATGTATTGTTGTTGAATAAAAAATACCCCAATTGGACGTCTCATAATGAGTTGCCAAGCTGCGAAAAGCGTTAAACGAGCGTGAGGGATCGACCGTGTGATCGCGGTACAGGCGGTACCCGAATAAATCTCGATGTCCCAGCCATCACCCACACATTCGCACCTGCGGACGTTAATTCGGTGAATGGAGTTCTCCCTCTCCGCGTTTTCATCCAAGCCCGTTCAGAAATCGGGCGACGTTACGACTGAGCCGATCGCTCGATCGTATCTTCGCTCCGGGCCTTCGGGCACAACTCTTTCGCAGCACCGGCAGGCATGTGGGTACACACAGGCGGGCTGCCAACGCACGTGCTGCCTCACTCGATTTTGCCGGTCTCTCTCGAGGCTACCGAGTCTCGGGTCGCGATATACCGGTCAACAGCGCGCGCATGTGTGCAGGTAGAGAACGAGCTATACCGGATCGCACCGATGAGTCAGTGGAAGAAGAGTAAAGACCCCCGAAAGCGAAAGCGAAAAAATAAAGATTAATAAATTAATGAGAACGAAAAATAACATTCGCTGGTTTGAGCTATCAGAATTTTTTTTTCTTGTGGTCCGTCGTTAAAATCGGCATTAACCTTGGTATTACTTTCGGATATATTTGACCCAAAATGAACGGAAAATATCATTTTTTTTTTTCATCGTACCTTTCGGACCAATTTAAAGATCGCCTCATTATTATTCGACTTTCTCCGGTAGTTATGTCGCGTTATTATTGCCATTTTTTTTATTTTTTTTTATTTTTCAATGAAACACGCAGATTTCTTAATGGCGCGCTGTGAGGTGGCCGTCGATGCATTTACGAAATGCAATTGGCAATTTGGACTCATGTGAATAATGAAGTGTATCCAAGAATCAATTCTCTACAGTGGACGAAGTTTGCGTGAAAAAAAAAAAAAAAATAAGAAAACAATTTTAAGAAATTTCATTGCCTATTAAAAAGCCTTACCTGCGCGAGACTGGCAACGGCAAGGCCAAACGTGAATGCGATATGAAGGACCGACGGCCCTGCCTCGTTCCATGCGACGCAAGATGCGCATCCTATGAGGACCAGAAGGCAGGTCCCTAACGCCTCGGCAAAGAGCGGCAGCAGGAAGTCGATCTTCGACACCTCTTCCAACCCCACGAAATCCTTCGCACCTAAAAACAGTCGAAATTAATATTAAAAAAAAAAAAAAATTAATCAATCAAATTTATATTCAATATGAGGGTTGCAAAAATGCAAAGCGACCCAACGGCGATAGAACAATAAATACACTATATGAAATTGAGCCTAGTCGATCCACGCGGAGACAAGTCCTATATTTTATCCACAATGTGCGATGGAATCGACGATCAGCTTTTACTTTCCTAACGAACTTTAATGTCGATGATAACTCGCGATATTTGACAAACAAATTTGCCAGATTATTCGGTCATATAGCTGCAGCGATTTGACCTGCGTCAATATTAGCGGTACAAATTTTTTCGTTCCACTATGCTAAAACGATCTAACAAGGCGTATGTAGTACACGATCTTGGCGTTGACAATCGGCGTCTATAGTAATTAGCGAGTTTAAGGTCAGAGTACAGGCCGTAAGAACGCCGCTATACTGTGCTCTCCCACCGCCAGGCAGTGACTATAGACATTGGACACGGTAGTCGACAAAAAGCAGACAAATGATCGTGACAAATTTATGGAAATTAATTCATTAAGTATTATACAATCTGTTAAAAGCATCGCGTCTATTTTCACCCGCATAGATTTTCTTTTTTTTTTATGAAGGGCTTCACCCAAATACCTTTTATCTCGGAACTAAAATTACCGGCAAAATGGTACAAAAATGTTCAACAAGTATTTTTTTTTTTTTTTTTCAAATACGTGCCACTGAAATTGATAGAATAATATTGATATCGTACGTCCGGGTCGGTTACGGTCTTGTTGGAATGTAAATATTTTTCAATCGGTATAATGACAACGTTTAAATTTGCTACCGTGGAGCGTCGCAGTAATACAACGTTTCCTGTCAAATAGCAATGTAAACAGATTGGCGTTCACTGATCTCTCTCTCTCTCTCATCGATCGCCGAAAGTCAATGATAAGGTGTTCCGGTCGGATTCATTTTAAATTCACCGAAGAGCGAATAACGCTACACCTACGTCGTCTCAGATCGCCCGTGCGAAACAGAGAATCACGAGGAAAAAAAAAACAGGAAGACGTTGACGTGACCGGAATCGAGTGGAGTTCGAAAAACTTTTATTAGCCGATTATTCTAATATTCCGCGTCATCGTTTGCAATAGTTTGCTATCGTATGCGTCATCATTGCGCAATTCGTCAAAGGCTTGTTTGCGCAAATTTTTCTCAAAGTATTATTCTCAATTGTTATTAACATTTGATTCAAGCACTATTTTTCAGACCGAGCGTACGCAACGTATAAACTAATGTCTCGAGGAAATTTGAATGTCGCCCGATAAATACCTTGCCACGATTTGCTCATCTCGTCGATATCTCGTTTAATCCTCGTTTATGCAAAGCACAGCCGATAGCTCGACCCGTGAAACCTTCAGAAATATTCCTAAAACCCGTCCCCGATCTTCGCGGCACTGTGAACTTCACCGCGCTACTCGAAAGTCAAGTGGAAGAGACGTTATGTCAGAGTCAAGTTTTTTTTTTTTTTTCTCTCCTTCTCCTTATTTTTCCCGAGCACGCTGGTCGATCAGCAGAAGTTCTATTCGTCGCGCGATATAAGCTACGATCTATCGGGTAAACAAAAATATATATATATATATATATATATATATATATATATATTTCAATAAATTAAAAAATGTATTTTTTCCTCTCACGGAGGAAGACGCGTTTTTTAAAAGTAACGTTTTTTTTTTTTTTTTAAATTTCTCTCGAAGTTCTTTGAATTTTATTTAAATTTATGAAGGGCCTCGAGAGGATGGGGAAACGAGCACTGACACACACACACACGAGAACGGCACAACTCTCACTTTAGTTTTCGAGAGTGCGAGGGTATAGTTGGGTTATCGAGTGCGCGGACCGCGAGTTTCGCGTTCATATATCGCCGTGCAAGCCCTACCCCTCCCTCTCGAAGCCGGTAGGCCCCCCTCTCCGATTTCTCGTAGTGCTCTTGCTTCTGCTTCTGCTTCTGCTGCTGCGAGACCTCAGCGAGGCGCAGCTCCCCCCCCCCCCCCCCCCGCCTCACCCCCCTCGTCCTTCCCGTCCACCCACTTTGAAACTCATCGCAATTAAAGAAAAAAAAAAAAAACGTACAATTTGCTTGTTCCTCTCTAGGAGGCTCTATTATTATTTTTTCGAACGAGCTCATCGCGGATCACCCGAGGAAAGAAACCGACTGTCGACGCCGATGATCGACGAGGTCTTCGTCTTTTTAAAGAGGCCAACTCGCATCGGGAACCTTCCCGGCCGGCGAATCAACGACAGAAATTGATTATGGCCAGCGCGATTTTATTTTCATCGAACCCCTGCTTTAGTTCCGTCGAAAAGTGTCCGTGTCCTTGCGACTGCGGATCTCTGAAATTCGACGCGACTCTACGTCTACGACGCACAAGTTCAGTAGCCTTTTTTTTTTTTTTTTGGTTCGACTTTTGCGATCAAGTTGATCGGTAAAATTCTTCGAAGGCAGATTTTTTTTGTCCCGACAAGAGGGAGTTTGAAATATTCGCAGATTTTCACGGACTGAAAAGTAGTAATCCAAGAAAAAATGTGGGAGAGTTCATTTGACGACGGACAAACTTCAGTAGGTTTCGATATTTTTCGATTTTTTCTTCGTTGGATTTTTGCAATCAAGTTGATCCGTAAAATTCTTTGAACGCCCATTTTTTTCCCCGGAAGAGACCGAGTTTTGAGTATCCGTAGACCTTCGCGGACTCCAAAGTAGTAGAGCTCAGCATCTCTCCGAAGACGTTGGAGAGTTAAGTCGGAGTCTGATAAGATCCTGAAGAGGCCTCGGTATGCCTTATCGGAGTCTGATGTAACGCTCGAAAATCTCGCACCGGTGAAGCTTGCGGAGATATTTGATGTTTTGTCATCTCCGCAGCTTCGACGAGGTAGTCGGCATCAGTACATCCATCTCGCACGTTTTATTGGTCTCGGTTTTTCCGCCGCGATCTCCGCGCGTGTCCTCTCGTTCGTTCCTGAGAGACGGATTGCGGTAGCGTAATCTTACTTTCGTTCGACAGACAACGGCGACGAAAAGGTGTATGCCCCACCGTAGCATTAACCGGTCGGACTCCTGCGAAGCTGTATATCTCCCGTAGAGCGGTGGTGGTCGTGGCAGTTTTAGTATTAGTCTCGTGCCCCAAGGTGCAGCAGCGGTGAATTCGATGAGCGAGCCTCGCAGCGCGAGGTAAGCCAGTGGTACGCCAGCGGTACGCCAGTGGCTGCACCGAGGCAAAAGTCAGACAGTTCGGCAATCTGTCGATCTCGCTTTTCGCCACGGCGGCATCGACGCCGATCCGTGTATCGAGTCTACCCTTATAACCCATTGTCCCGGCTTTACGAGCGAGTTTCGAGAGGCTCGAAAAAGTTCCTTCGACGCTCTGTCACGATTAATCTGACGGGCTAATGGTAGGTGTTTGTTTCATACGGATTAATGGTAATGACACTGTCGGCGCTCGATCGGCTCGCGGGCGAGACACCGCCTTGGGAAACCCGACAGTCATAACTCCATTAACTTTTACTGGAAAATGTCAACGCCCATCGTCAAGTGTCCCGGTTAAAATCCTTTCCATAACTCTGGCAATGTGTTGGGAACAATTTTTTTTTTACTTTCATGTTATCTTTGACGTTTTCGGTGAACACGTTCTCGTGTGGCTTGAGGCAATTCGGACAAGAACAATCAATTGAGATCTTTAAACTTTTGAAGGTTGAAAAATTATCAGAATATGATTGTAACTATTATTATCGTCATCGTTATTATTATTATTCGGAGAAGTACCGTGCTACCCGAGTAGAAATTCTCGAGCGTTACATCGGGCCCTGATGGGGTCCTGATAAGGCCTTATCAGGGCCTTGTCAGGCCTTATCAGGACCCTATCAGGGCCCGATGTAAAGCTCGAAAATTTCTACTCGGGTACATGGGTCGTAGCTTAAAAAAATATTAATTTGGCGTAGTACCCAAATTTTCGAAGGAGCTAATCTTCGACGACTTTTTAGCAAACATCATGACTTCACGGTTTGACACAATACGGATAAAATCGATGAATTTTTATTTGTTAAATTAATAAAAAGAACCGGTTTTTTCAAACGAGGTTGCTTTGAAAGAGCAAAGAAAAAAAAATCAGAATATCATAATAACTATTACTATTATTATTATTATTTAGGGAAGTACCGTACCGTAGTTTTAAAGTCATAGCTTTAAAAAAAAAATGTTAACTTGAGTTAGTATCGAAATTTTCGAGGGAGCTAATTAAGATATTGTGTGAGGTGTTTGGAAGGCACACAGTGTAACTTGGTTACTCGAGTCACACAACTTGGGCACTATGAGCTGTCGGGCTTCTGGTCTTTACCTACTTCGATAGCGTTCCACATGTCCTCGCGCGAAACGCGTATCGAGATAACGTCCTCTCGCACCCGGCGAAACGTTTTATTCGTTGAATCGCTCTAAACGGGAGCCGTACACCTCAGACCGTGCACTGTGTGTAACGAAGGTGTACGGCGACAGTTCCACTGTGTGCTCGACGAGGCTGATGCTGACGATCTTGCGCAACCGCCGCATGCTGGAACTCACACACGGTTTATTTCTAACAAAATTTACTACCAGCAACTTTCGTTGTCGCGCCGCGAGAAAATTTGTCAATCGTTTTCATGTTTTCTTTTTTCTTATTTTTTTTTTCTACTTGTTCCATTGTGATTCGTGTTTCTGGTATGCGATAGTGATAAGGGGTTTATTGAATAATTGATGGATCAATTCGTGAATCAGGCATTCCTGCTGTGTTTACCGCTCGTTCGGTCTTGCAAAGACAGCGTGTGACCGAAATTTACCACTGTAATCAATCCATCAATTTCCTAGTCGACTTAACGTATTCGGGTTTTTTTCTTCTTTTCATACTTGTCGGATTTTTGATAAGATATTTTGTGACACATATATTACGGCAGATACATGTGTCTGATAGGCGAGACGTGCGTCTGCTTATCTGAGAACTAAATTAGACGAAAAACATGAATTATTACTGTTATACATTTTAACAACTATTTCGACGCATCGAGTGGGATAATAAATTACAAAGTGTCACGAAAAATCGTGGATCGATCAAAGATTTTTTTATCGGATTAATACCGAAGATACATTTTTTTTTTCTGTTTACGATCGTAAAATACTTGGAGCATATGTGTTGTAATGAAAATGAGATCACGATGCCGCCATCGAATTTCAATGCGAACACAAGATCTCAAACATTTGTCAACGTGCTTTCTTTTCCTTTTTTCGAAGGGTCAAATAATGAAGTACGCAAAGGGAATGAGCGTGAAATGTTAAACAGATTCACAGGTATTGTTAAGGATCGACGAACGTGACCCGAATTCGAATGCAACTCGGTGTGCGTAACTGGTCGTATAGATATACATGTTTTCGAGAACGCACGTTTGACGCTCGACGACAGGCATAGGCAGAGCAAACGTCACCGATGCCGGGTGGTAATTAAATTCCTTTAATTGGGACACTAGAGGCTTTGCTCGGAGCAGCTTCTGCAAACACAGTACCAGCGCACCTGCGTCGTTCTACGCGAAGAAGTCGTCTTCCCATGTCTCCCTTTATAACTATTCTTCTCGCCTTGTATAATATTTTGTTACATTTGAAAAATGTTAGTGCAAAAAAAACGCTTGACTGAAAAATATTAGTTTATCTTTATAAATGAAGAATTTTAATAAAATTTGGATACGGCCTCCTTATTAATTACTATTGTGCGCATAGCTTTCTTTATGAGTAAGTTCGCTAATCGATTTTGACTTCCTGATAGAGGACGTATTCGCAAAAGTGCAAATTACTTTGCACCTTTTTGCGTAACATAAATAAATTTCTGCATCACTTAACATTGAAACCCTCAGAATTTACCCCAAACTTTATTGTAAGAAATCGCGAACTGAAATTTACGGATTTTGTCGTTTTTAAGCAATTTTTAATATATTCTTCACTGCTGATTACATAAACGTAACTCATTTTACTCGTAGCATGCTATATGATTCAAAAACTCATGTCAGACGCGAAAAAGAGACAAATTTTTCGAAAAATTCAAATACCTCAAAATTTTATACAATTTAAACGATTAATCAATTTTTTTTGTTCGTATTTAATGCCAAACATTGTGCAGTGTTGCTCAATTTACCTTCTAAATTTGAGCTCGATACTTCCATATTTACTCGAATTACACAATTTTCAGTAATTTTTCAGAAAAATCAAAATCTTTTAAAATCTGACCGCTTAGATAGATTTTTAACAGATTGAATACCAACAATTTTTTGACGAAAACCGAGCTTCCTCTATGATGAACCAAAAATTAAAAATGTTCATGATCTTGTTTCTGCAACCTTCTCTAAATTTATTGATATATTTTGTTTCTACACCATTAGTTTCTCCTTTCAAATGTGTACAAATAATTTAAAAATCTCAGTATTTAATTTACTCATCTGTATCGGAAGGAACGTCTTGAATAAAAAATGTTCACTTAACGGGTGCCCTCAAGTTTATGGCGTGAACCTTTGCTCAGTCCACAGTAATTTGAAATACAGCAGCCGAGCAGAAGTTCTCAGCTGGTATTTACATACTTGCGCGATGCGAGAAAAGAAAAAAATAAAATAACGGAAGAGAGACGAAAAGAAGATATGACGCGAGGTCCGCTACACCGACTGTGGCAAGTGTATAATCGAGCAAACGAGAACCTTCTTACGTAACATGTCGTTTTATTACCTGTGTCACGTGTAGGTTTATACCGTATGCGGAGCAGATATTAGTAAAAAAAAAAAAAAAAAGCTTATATAGGTCATACAAAGTCTCTATGGTCGGACCAACGCAATAAACGTTAGATATATTATTATATATATCTATCTATATATAACATACATACATTCATACGTTTCATACATTTCATGTATGAAATACATGATAATTCAAATGATCATGAATATATGTATACAATATATACATATATAATATATGTGTATATATGTATATAATATATGTATTTTCGGAGATAGTTCTGCCAATAGCGTCATGGGACAGAAATTGAACTACGTAGTAGGAAAGAGTTATTAAATAGTAAGTATTAACAGTCGATTCATTGACAATATGCCGGATGGTACAATTTTTTGAACATAGCATGAAATAACGTAGGTTAATGTGAGAACACACATATATATTATTTATCAATTATTATTAATTATTTTAATAATAATTAATAATTCTTCGTCGCGCACAGTTATAAAGTGTAACCTGCGAATTTCTACCGATTCCCAAGGGTCCTAAATATGTTACCCTGCAGAGGATTAAAGACAAAAGATAGAAGAACGTAATCGATTGGACAATTTTGTCCGCAAAACAATTTTTTTTAACGATCGCTGAAACGATCCGCTTACATACTCAATTCTTCGAATGTAGACGTGCAGATAATTCGTGTGGGATAATTAAATAATTGGACTCGCGTTACGCGATTCGATCTTTCTTTCGAGGAAAAACACTGAAGTAAACAGCGACCTGGGGGAGAACGCGAGACGTCAATGAGAATCTGTATATTGTGTCGTGTGTAGTAGCAATTATTCGAATTCACTGGCCCGAGGTGAGCAAATCTCAACGACCGAGAGGAAAAGTACACTCTCAAGTATGCTGCGACGAAGTTGCTTAATAGAGCTCTGCCGCGTAGTGGATGCGGAAAATTATTGAAAAAAAAAGAAAATTCGAGATCAATGAAGAAAAAAACATGACATCGATAACAGCGAACATTGATGATGATGATGATGATGATGAGATCGTTCGCCGTTGATTGCAAAAAGAAAATTGCTTCGTTAGATCGAAATCCATAAAAAAATAATAATAATAAAAATGCTCACTCTTCGTCATACAGAGTTCTATCACCGAAGGTAAACGTCCGAATGACCGAACACGCCCCAGTGGGCAGACAAAGCGTGCGTGCAAGGGAAATGGAAATGCGATTTTATGTGCATGTCCCGGGACTGGGACGGCTCCCTAAGGTGTCGGACCATCGGTACATTTTTTACCTTATTTGTTCGGGTCGGTTCACTCACAATTAGCTGCGATAAGAAATATTAACAAATAAAAATTTAATGTTTTTTACGTCTCACCCAGTATTCTACTTCGTACCTACACTGTAAAGAAAAATTGTAAATTTAATTTACGAGAAATAAAAATGTCCTTACATTATTTACACTAATCGAACATTAATGTACTTTTACTGTAAAATTAAAATGCGAGATATTAAGATTACAAATCTTTCGCCTGAAATTTACAAAAATTTCCATCAAAAATCCTAATTTTACTGTAAAATTGCAACGCATATGTATTTGAAATTTCAGAAGCAGTTTATGTAAAAAAGCTTCCAATACTGTTCAGTAATTTTCAAACAAATTTTTTTTACAGTGTAAGGTATCAGGCCATTGGTACGTTTTTTGCTTTATCTGTTCGGGTCGGTTTACTGAAACTTATCTGCGATGCAAAACATTTTAAAAAAATACAAATTTAATGTTGTTTTTTTTTACTCCTCACCCAGTATTCATTTTCGTACCTATTTCTTTAATTGGATGGAATATCCGGAAGGAAGATTTTTTTGTTTTTATCACAAATTTCATTATTACGTAAACTCGAAGCTGACGACCAGATAGCGCGATCGTTACTGCACCGATCGCGTTGATCGTGTAACGCAGCACGAGAGAGCCTCATTCATTCCCGGTCTCGAGACCCGGCTCGACACGCTGCAGTGAACACGATCCTGCTGGCTATGCGAGCATAATATCGGCGCGGCGCTGTGTGGAAGGTTAAGGTTATCGCGTCACAGGTGTACAGTAGGAGTTATACGCTATTATGTAAACGGATATACCGATACGGAAGACGCTCGGTCGCGCATGCCGCGATGCAGAAATGTTTCTGGCAGCGGTTGCGATGCGCTAATAGTGATGGCTTACACGATGACGCTACAATTGATAAACTTGAAAAACAAACGATTAAATCGTGCGTTTATGAACGCTGCGCGGCGGGGATTCGACCGGAACGCTTTTCGAAGCAAGCGCGATCGGTAACGTACTTGTGCATTTAAAAAAAAAATGTATTCGTGTAACATTTTTTTTTTTTTAAATTGAATCCTCCAGTTCTTAAAACGCAATTCTTGAGTTTTAAGCCGTTAAACCGCAATCGCAATGCCCGTCGGAAAATAAAATTAGTAATAAAAATAATAGTTGCAGTAAAAAAAAAAAAAAAAAGATTGAAAATTGGAGCGTAAAATAAGATAATGGTAAGAATTATTTTACCGCAATTATTTTTGCTCCTTCATCAGTGGGCGTTTCGGTATTTCACCGATTCTTCGATATGGGCTCGCAATGCGGGGCGCGAAGGGAGGGCAGCGGGTGTCGAACTTGATCGGTAGTCTTGGCTCGCTGAGCTTTTAATATTTATCCCGCCAAAGGTGTTTAACGACGAGGCGCGCCGAGACACCTTGTAAATTGGCAAACTCTGCGCACTCGCGAAACCCTACGGTAATCATACGTTCAGACCGAGCCACCCGATTCTACCGATCGGTATCGTGCATTATTGGTTCGGTGCACTCTGCACACGCTTCGAGCCGGTTACTCGTTTCGAGCGCACGTGATAAGTTAATCAATCCAGTTAGAGACTCGGGCAACACCGAATCCTGCACTCCCGTGTTGTTGCCGGACGGAGAGTGGGGCAAAACGGACCTTTATCACGAATTTTTCACGCGCGATAAGGAAAGGAAAAGGCTGATCTCAAGTGGAGGTCCGATTTATCCCCGGGGTTCCGTTTTGCCCCGCTCTGCCCCACTCCGTCGCCAATGTTCCCGGTTCATAGCATTTTTTTTTTATATATGGGGCATTCCAGGCCAAATCGACAGGGAAAATCCAGGCCAAATCGAAATTCTGAACCTTGTTTTTTTTTTTTTTTTTTTAATGTTCTCTTCCTCGAAGTATGTTGAAAGGCGGTACGAAAAAATGTTTCTTACAAATTTTCAGATTTTTTAAAAATTCGTGTGGTCAAAATCAACAAAAATCTTAATTGCTAAAAAACTACATCATTGATTCTTTTGAAATTTTTACAGTAAATTCTGGGTTGAAAAACAAAATTTTTGAGACTATTCCGAAGATGGGCAAGCAACAGAATTTACTGTAGAAATTTCAAAAGAATCATTTATGTAGTTTTTTAGCAATTTAGATTTTTGTTTATTTTGACCACACGAATTTTCAAAAAAAAAAAAAAATCTGAAAATTTGTGTGAAGCATTTTTTTTTGTACCGCCTTTCAACATACTTCGAGGAAAAGAAAATAAAAAAAACACGACGGTCAAGACCCTGTCGATTTGGCTCGGAATTTCCCATATATAAGAATTTTCCTTCGTGCCCGAGAATATAAATATGTCTTGATAAAACATTAGCCAAGCAGTATCGCGATATTAACCATTAAGGTAAACTATGCCGAAGCTAATGTTTAAGAATTCTACATCTTAATTGGCTTAATAAACCCATCGGGAAAGAATATCGCGACATTCACTTCTGTTATACGAAATACCGAGCTATCGGTTCTTTGGCGCTGTTCGGTTGTAATTTCCAAGTTTACTTTTAATTGATCGGAGCAACCTTCTCGGCGAGTGGGGACAAAAAAAAACGCGCTGCAAACTGCATTTCTCGCGGTGCAACACTGCCGCGTTACGGAATGTACACTCTGCATGAACTAGAATTCAGCTCGATAATTACTGAATGATGCGCGATATAAGAATGGAGTTATCGATCTATCGCGCGCAATGTATTTGCATCGACAACGTTTCAAGGTGCGAGAATCGTCGATGAAGAGGTGCAATAAATTTTCCAACAGCGAACGACAATTCCGGCAGACGAATTGTGCGAATAACGGTTTGGAGACGCTCAGATGAAATACACCTTTTTTTTTACTTGCGAGTGGATGGAAAATGTAGGTAATTTAAATTGAAATTTAAGGCATTTTTTTTTACTTGCTCCGTCTCCGTTGAACACGAACATGATGAAAATAAACAAAAACTTAGAGCAGCGCATACGCGCAGAGGATCCGTTCGGCGCAACACGATTTCTTTACAACTCCGCCTCAATCATTACCGGTTTGGGCTGTAAACTTAGACGACCGGTTTTTATTATGTGAGTTTTCGGCGAAATCTCACATTCGAGCCCTCTCTATTTCGTGGAATAGCAGATTTTCTATGCATGCTCAATCTCGACGAAATAATTCGAGGGTCAGAGTCACATCTGAACAGCACGTGTTCCGTAGGTGTACTGGTTGTACCTGAGGAACACGGATTCGTCAGCGATTGGACATGGAACATTTTAAACACTGGACTTATGTGTTGAAATATCGGAACGAAAAAACAATACCAAGATCCGACAAAAACAAAAATTAGCTTCTTAAATCGAGGAACGAAAAAAAAAACAATGAAAAGTAATCTTTTAACAGATCATGCAAAAAATAATTTAAAAAAATTACTTGCAACTTTCTTTTTCGTGTGGGGTTTTTCTATCATTAAGCGTAATTAATAATTTTTTTTTTTTTTTTTTAAATGACGTCAATTTTTTGTGCCTTGAGAACGCATGCGCATTAATTTCAATTGCGTTCTGTCCGTTATATAATTCAACGAACAAAAAAAATGCCGCTAACGACGTAAAATGAATGTTTTATATGTGTTTAGCGTAACTTCCGTGAAAAGACTCGGGATAGGTGATTGATGAGCGATATCCTATAGTGTCCCGCTGAGAGGCTGGGGTGCAGTGTTTGCGTGTTGTGCATGCACAAGTGTATTATCCCGCCGGCGGGTACGGACACAGGGAACGTCAGCTCGGACGTTCTGCGATACGCGATAAAATTATGCTGTGACCAATGGACATAACATCTACGGAGGTATAAATGTACGCTCATTGTTTCGCCAAGCAGCATTCAAAACGAATTTCACACGGCCGTCACGATTTTTATAGTCTTAAAAAAAAAAAAAAAAAAAAAAAAAAAACCTACCATCTACGATGCTGAATCACAGTCAAGGTTGTTAAGTGACGAAATTTATTTTACGTCGCACGGGAATTTTACTGGATTTATACGAAATTTACGAGAAATTAAATTACTATAATATTGCGGAGTCTCTTTTGGAAATTCCATAAGGGATTTTTTATTTTATTTTTTATTTTTTTCCAAAATATCACTTTTCAATCAACAATTTTGAGAAAGATCAGCTTGGCTTTGGCACAAGAGTGATATCTCAGTATCCCAATTACTCCGGCCAAAGTTCGAATGTGATACGAAAATTTTGTGCGCCACATTTTTTTTTTTTTTTTTTTTTATTTTTTTTTTAACGGCAAATCCAGCGCTTAGCTGCTTCTAAGATATAGCAAGGTGCGCATTACGTTCCACGGATGTTTCATGAAAGCCGCTTCGTCATCGGTAACAGTTTTAATACACGCCTGTTATGATCGGAGCGTGTCGCTCACAAGGCGTGGACGCGCCAGGGCCGTGTGACCGAAACGGACTGTTCGACGCTCCACCATGGACCAAATTTTCCTACGGTGGCCATGACCCATCGCGTAAATGACGTCACGATAAAAAAAAAGAATCTTTCGAAAAAGATGTTGAAGGAAATCGTTTTTTTTTCTTAAAAAAAAAAAAAAATGATAGGTAGTCCACGGGCATTTATTAAAATTCGACTTTTATTTGTTTTTATTAAAAATTTGTGTGCCTTCCAGCTACGAACACGTGCTGGTTTCTACCGACCACGCGGTGCAGCTGTAAGAACGGGCCGATTTCTTGATCACTCGCGCTCTCACTCTCGGTCGGTAGCGTTGGCACCGCACGTGCCAAGTTTCAGCAAGTTGTACCTCCCGATATTATCCCGGTAGGACGAGAGGCAAATATCAAGAAAGAGGCCAAAAAAAATTTCAAATAAAACATTTTTTTTTACCGTAAAAATTATATATATTTAAATCGAGATCCTGGTGGAAAAAGTAAAAAATTACGAATGCAAATAGCTCAAGAGGTTTCCATCCTTTGAGAATGTTCTCATTCTGGAAAATCGCGTGCTAATCGCGTGTCTTTTGTGTAAATTATCGCAGAGATAACATTGTTATTCTGGGAAACTAATGAATTTTTCCATCGATTGAGCTTCTCTAATTGCGCTCGATTCTCGATGCGTGACGCTCGATCGGAATGATTATTCGTCGAATCCGATTAATGATCGAACACTCTCTATATCGGAGCGATACCGCGGTTAACTTCCTCGGCAGTTCAACACGTTTCCGTCTTACACGGAGTTATTAAAATTCCATGCTAATCATCGTCCAAGAACAATGCTCCGACCTTACACGTGTCTTGAATTTTCCCCACGCTGGGAACGAGAAAAATCACTTTGCGTGAAGCGCGGAACGATTTACCGAGCGGAAATACAGGAGTAGCATGTCGAATGCCGGACAACGGAAGAACTGAACTCGCACGATTCTGTAGGCTAAATCATGTGGGTTAGCCCCTTCCGCTGTTCAACTGGGTCGCTTGTGTGAGTGTTTGCGAGCGTCCGCGCCTATACGGAGATTCACTTGTTTTTTTTTTCCACCGGAAATTCTGGTCCGATTAGAGCCTCGAGATCATTCGCGAGATCCTTGGCAAAAAGAGTCTTCGATCATTAAAAAAGTCAATTGAACTTAATGATCGAGTTCGAACGTTCTGCGTTCTCATACATCGTGCGGCCATATACGGCAATTAAAAATCCATTTGCGCATTTCTTGCGTAGGATTCTTTCGCCAGTGAATTTTTTTTTCCTTTTTTATATCATTAACTATATAGAATTATGTTCGACATCGAAGGGCGCGAGGGGAAGTGTAGCATGCGGAGATGGATGCGAAGATCAAAAGTTTGTGTCTGATTTATTTGTTCCCAGAAAATCAACCGTGTAAATTATACTATTCCGTTTATTCCGACACGAAAAATGTGAGCATCGCTTATGAGAAGCGTGAGAGCATCGACTGTTAAAAACCGAAAGAAGAACTTACGATTGATCCTTCCGCAAATGTCAATAACACTATTTGCTCATGCATGTGTAACGTGTGAGATCTTTTTTTAAGTTGGAGCTTTCTTTAAATTTGTATTTTACACATTAAACTTTTTAATTCGTTCCATGTTCGGCCGAATCGTTAGTTGAATTCCGGCATCGATCTTCTTTAGTTCGATCCGAAATGCGAACTTATGCCTGAAATTTCGATCGCTGAGTCAAAAAACTGGTTTTGAAATATTCTGAAATCCTTTTGAAAATGAATATATTTCGATACGAAAAGCGTAGAAACATCGACGATCAGCTAATTTTGACCAATCAAAATCAATGTCATGTGAGAACATTATCTCTTGTATCAGTCGACACTTGTCAGTCGACTTGTGAATTATACTATTCCGATTATTCTAGCGAAAAAGTTGACGGAGAGCTCACGAAAAAGTTGAACATTGCTTATGAGAGGTGACAGCTTCGGGTGTTGAAAATAAAAATAAAAACTTACGAGTTATCCTTCGTCGCGCGCTCTCGGATGCTGCAAGTGCTGCGTGTCGCCGAACTTCCTCTTCGTGGACCGGAAACACTGTCGCCACGTTCATCGTCCCGTCGGGACGGGTCGAAGGCTTTGAGAAATAAAAGTAAAATAATTTTTAATAAGTTAATCCCAAGAGGATGGAACTGAGGATGTAAGTTTTGGAATTTTCAAAAGAATTTGTCTTTGAATTTCTATCGACTTAAAATTTATCGATATTTTCTATCACCATCGGACAAAATGGGAAAAACAGTTATTTAAATGTTATACATAAAAAAAAAAGATTAACCACTTTTTGGTATTTGTTGCATAATTATACTGCACAATAAAAGCGAGGAAATGGGAAACACAAAGTTATGTTTTGCGTAAAGTTTTGCACAATTCACCTCTGCAACAGCCGGCTCGGGCATCGTAAATTTTCACTCGCTTCCCTCGTCTGTCACTCTATCTCTCTACGTATAATGTATCTCACACGCTTATTGCTTTCGTACTTATTTTAGTGTATTTTTTTTGTTTTTTTTTTCAAACATAATTTAGGATGTTTACCACTGCTGAATTATGCCTACGACCGGCACGCCGCGACAACAAGCTTTTCCACATCAATCTATCGAACCTCCAATCCTCTTGTGTGCATTTCCGTTTATTCCGTTGGTTATCGAGTTCCCTCGACGATTCTACCGCACACGCGCTGCCTCAACGACAACGAAACGAGGCGACGATGAGCATTGACTATTCTATTCGACACGCTCGTTAATTATTCTCATTCGTAAATTGATCGTTTGACGAGACAACGTGACTCGACGAATCAACGACTTTGCACTGTTTGTAACTACGCCCAATGCCGCGTGCATCGAAAACAAAAGCCACGATGTTTAGACACTCCTATATCGCTGCTCAATTATTATTATTTTCTTTTTTTTATTTTCCCCTTACAGACAAATATTTTATTGATTTAAAAATCTTGTCCAAACACATCCTTCCTGTTAGAATTACACGCCGTTTAATTATCGGAATTGAAATTCTTTAAAAAAAAAAAAAACAAAAGTAAATAAATGATCGTTCGATTTCTCAAAATTAAATAATTTTCGTTTTACTATTATAGTTTTACGATTCTTTAGTCTTATTTTTATTCGATAGAATCATCGTAATTTTTGTTTTATCTAAAGCAGTCCGCTTTCGAGAAATTTATTATCCTTCAGCGACATGTTTACGAAGATTATGCGCCGATTATCGATAAAATTCTAATTCTTGAGAGTAATTTATTTGTATTTTAAATGAAATTTCACGTTATTTCTGAAAGTAATTATGTCGTGAGAGAGAGAGGCGAGACACTCACCGCGAATGCCACGGCGCGTTTAGCGGTGGGAGCGCGTGTGTGAAGGGCCGCAAACTCGCGCCACAGGCGAAGATAGTAGGAGCGCCGGTTTTCTACCGTTTCTGCTGCTGGATCAGGCGGCATCCCCCTTAAGCGCCGTGGCATATTACACCGTTCAGAATATAGGTATCCCTTCTTCTCAACCCCGTGTCCGGCAGGGCACGCTTATCGTTGTTCAGCACGCTGGCGGCACGGTCCCACCTCTTCACCCTATTCGAGCCTCGTCGGTCCCCACTCTTTCCGACTGGCCACAATAGGCCACCGTTCAGCAATCTTCCCTCGCTGCTTCATGTGCAAAAATAGCCAAGGGGAATGAGCCGGTGGAGAGACATAGGTGTTACGAGCCTCTACCAGCCCTCTCCCCGAACGCTCGCGGAGGTTGAATCCCCGTCTGAAAGATACAGAGGGGAGGGCTTGTAGAATACGCTAAGAAAATTATCGATTTCACACAAATTTTATTGCAGCATAAATTTCATCGCGTTAAAGGGGAGTTCTGAGTGTCTGTGCCACATTTATCTACGAAATCGGGTCATTGTTTTTCAAACGGCATTTCATTTTTGTGAGAGCAAAGTTATTGTTTTTATGCAATAAGAAAAATATTGTAAATACCATGGAAACTTGGGACTTTCGATGAAATAAAATTATGAAATAATGCCTAGTTGCTTAAGTCACGAATTAATACTAGGACCGGTGATTTATTCAGCCGGACTCGGAAAGCCCATTATTGCCTAAATGTTTCTTCAAGGCAGTGCGTTAATTTAATAAAATTAAAAAAATATAAATATTCTATAAATTTCTCTCATTTATCATAAGCTTTTCATACACCGTGCTTTACTACGATGACAAACATAATTAAATAATTCAGAAGTGACTGAGCTTCTGTTCGGCATCATTAAATAAAAAAGCACTGAAAAGCCATAATTTTCATAATTGCATATCAATCAGTGTAAATTTTTCGATAACAATTTCTTTTAAAAACTAATGTTCTGCTTAGCAGGGTTTCAAGAATGCGTGAACTTTTTATAAGCAGATTAATCACGATTGTCTTGTGATAAGGATAGATGCAGAGCGGATAAAAGTTTTCTATAAATTTCTCTTTTTCATCACACGTTTTTCATAAACTGTATTTTATACTATGATTAAAATGATAGTTAAACAATTATCTGTTCGGAGCATTTTCTTACGATCCAAAAAACGAATTGATCATCCGCTGAAAATTATTGCCTAACGGAGCATCGAAAATCCATTAATTTCTATAAGTGCATTCGCTTATGAACCATTGTAAATTCTTCGTTGCCAATTTATTGAAAAAAAAAAAAAAAAAAAAAAAAAAATGGATGTGCTCTTTGGCAGTGTTTCAAGAATGTGTGAACTTTTTATAAGCGGAATTAATCACGATTGTCCATGATAAGGTGAGAAGCAACGCGGGTAAATTTAATTGTGCATTAGGTCATAACAGCTTTATGGGGGAAAAATCGGCAAAGCGTCGCGTTTACCTGCTTGCAGGGGTGGTAACGACTGCTCTGTGGAAACTGTACTACGGGCACTACGTCGTTTCCGCTTCTCGGGTGCAGGGTTTGAACAGGATGGTGTTGCTCGGTAATCTTGGATCTAGCGTGACGAGCTGTCCGTTACCAGATACCTCGTGGTTGGCTCGAGAGCGGCGTACGCCGGCCTTGACATAGGTTCCGACTGTACCGACAGTATTTCATAGTATCGGAGCTATACATAAAAACATGCGTGACCAGGACAGTATACGACGATGACGTGCTTGCACTATGGCCGAGGGAACTTCGAGTCCCACACATTACCGATCAATCTTCCTCCCCGTGACGTATTATCGTTTAGAATAACATATAATATCATATTATATAACGTCTTCAAGCAAATTTATTACCGTCAAGCATCCTCATTGATATTCGTGTTCTCGCACAGTTTCCGAGTTCGACGAAATTTCACCAGTAGAGAAAAGGCGCCGAAAGCCAGTTGAAAAAAAAAAATCGGTCGCCTGCCAACGCAACAATCAGCGATAAGTGGAGAATATTAATTCCCCAATATACGGCTTATCACCGGTGATGAAAAAATACAAAAAAGTTCATGAAAAAAGTTAATGAAAAAAATGTTTATTAATAAGCGTTTGAAGTCGAGTCAAAAGGGTGAATATGAACCACCCTTGCTCAACTTTGGCTTGTCAAATTAGAGTCCCTGCCGGGCTTTTCCGTGTCAAATCAGACCACTGTTATCTACTATACTGACATGTATACGAAGCGATCTAACAATAGCTTTTTTTTATCGGACGTCGGTAGTACGCAAATATTTATTTGGCTTTCGGTGTTGAAGAATAAAAAAGAAGTTTATCCGATACAAATATGGAAGTAAATAATTGTTATGTAAACCTTTGTCTGGCGTTCGTGTTGGTTTAAACTAGCGTGATATTATTGCATTCGCTTCGAATTATATCCTGTCGACAGTATCGATATACTGTACAGCGGAAACGCTGGTATCTTTGAATCGAGACTCTGCTATGGTATAGTTTAATCGTGCATAACGTGTGGCACGTGGCGCAATAAAGGACACGTGCCCTTTAATTTCTTGCACCTCATGCGAACAGGGTGTTATTAGTATCGCGAAAATTACTGTGCACTCAGATAAGTAACGCTTCGTAAACACGGTTTCGTAGAAAGTATCATATACGTCGTAGTTTTTTTCCCGGTATAGGCAGTGATCATCGATACTCACATTGTTCACAACGTAGTGCAGCACGAACATTTTTTTTTTCTCACATTTCGGCGAGTCGATTAATTTTATTACTTCTTAATGAATCGACTTAACTGTAATACGGAAGGATTCTTCGTGGTTTTGCACAGAATTGCCAAACTCCAAAAATCCCCCTCAAAAAATATTTTTTCCCGCTTGAATTCGCCAAGCACGATGCATCAACGCCAAACGAACAAGACTTGTCTTATAAATTTCTTGCCTGATTATTTTTTCATTTTATTTCTTACGATTGGCAGAAAAATTATGTAAACTTTATCACCGAGGTATGAACACACGGTTATCTCGATGTCGCAGCGTACGCATGAAATCTGACGCGCAAAAATGCGTGTCAGATCTGAAATCTTAAAGGCGAGGAGGTAAAAAAAAAGATTTATCTCGCCACGAAGGTGTGATAAAAAAAGCGGCACGGATCATCGCAGAATCCCGCGGTGTCCTCGTCGACGGAGGGGGGTTTTTTTTTTATTGGGTCAAGGATGCGACCGCAGAATACTTATAACGGGCGGTGTGTGGGTTTTATTTTTTCATTTATTTTCCCTGCTTTATTAATCGTCCAACGGCCGGCCGGTGCAACTCTCCGCACATGCACTCATCCCTCCGAATGCACGCTTGCTGCACGCGCGGTACACGTTCGATGGTGTGCTCGGGGCTTACTCCACCGGGTAGTTATATATATATATATATATATATATATATATATATATATGCACACATAAAATGGAGATATACATATTGTATGTGCAAGAGTGTATCTATGTATAGTCAAAGCAGTTTAGACTATAGTAGCGGTGTTACGCTGCAATGGCGAACTCGCGTGCAGATAAAACCACGACAATTAGCATACGCGAGGTCAGCCGATGAGAAGGGGACAGTGGACGCGCTCCTGCTACTGTTGACTGCTCCTGCCGCTTCTGGGGGGTTGTTGTAACGTAACAGTTACCAGTATCTGTACATAGAGACGGAAGTGCGGGAAAAGCTTGGCATTCTTCTACCCCGATCGATCCTCGACAGCCGATGCTTCACGTTCTAATTTGCTGCCAGATAGGCCCGCTTGAGGTAGTCCTTGCGAATAGTGTTCACTTCACATAAGTTTCAGAGAAATTAGAGGAAATTGTGGACACTTCTCGATGGTATAAAAATCTGAAAAAAAAAATCAAGCGTATTAGAGATGCCGAAAGGATTAATTTTGCATAAAGATAATTCCAAAATGTTATTAACAAATTGATGAAAAATTTAATTGTTCAACAAATCAGCCGGTAACATAACTTTTTTTTTTTATGAAAATTATTCGTTCATTTTTCTGAATACGTGCGAATTTTTTCAGATTTTTAAATTCACTTTGAATTTTCTGACTTTTCACACGTTTTCCCCATATAACAAAAAAAAAAACAAAAAATCAAAGTGAATTTAAAAATCTGAAAAAATTCATACGTATTCAAAAAAATGAAGGAATAATTTTCATAAAAAAAAAAAACGTTAGGTTTCCGGGATATTTGTCGAACAATTTTATTTTTCATCAATTCGTTAATAACATTTTGGAATTATTGTTATGCAAAATTAATCCTTTCGGCATTTTTAATACGCTTGATTTTTTTCAGATTTTTAAATCATCCAGAAGTGTTTGCAATTTTCTCTCATTTCTCTGAAACTTATGCGAAGTGAACACTATTCGCAAGGACTACCTCAATACCGCACGAAAAAATGCGAAACAACGACGTCATTAGCTTTCCCATAAACCTCCGCTCGGTATTTGGAGCGGCGCTTTCATAATTGATGCGGTCATTAATCGTCGGCGGTGGAGTCAACCCTTTCTCGGATTGGATCGTGCGGAAAAATTATTTTATGCAAGTGTTCGAATTGATCATTAATATATATTGTCAGCGTTGTAACGAGAGCCGAGACTTATCGCACTCTTCTCGGAACTACGAAATATACAAATTTCGCGATAGTCACTCGAGAGGCTGATAAAGGTTCCTGATCGAGACAAAACGGAGCTTTGTCTATAAAAAGGCGAGCTGATGTTCGTACAAAGGCGATCTCTACTTGTGCACTCGTACTTTTACGCACCAAATATTACATAATATGTTGTACCAAAATGTTTTGAGATTTCTGTCAATATATGTATTCCACAAGAATATTTCTAACACATTGACAATGCTTTTCTTCAAGACTACCTTTGGCCTTCTGAAAGATTCAAATTTTTGCCAGCGAGATGATGGACAAATTTGGGACATTTTACATATATTTGCTGGTGAAAGAAATTTTAGAGTCTAATTGGAGAGTTATTTTTTACATATTTTTTTATTGATATTTTTATATTGGACAATACAGGTAATTCGTGTTAAAAATGGACGGAGAAATTGTAAGCTTATAAAAATTAACCCACGTCTGCGAGTGTTTAGCTCCAGTTATTGTGTTAGCGTTAATAAAGAAGATATGAATTAAGAGACTCGATATGTTTTTACTGTCGGCGATAAAATTTTATCGGTTAAACGCTTAAATAAATGAATTCCAATTATCCGGAAAATGAAAAAGTGCATTTCGCTCGAACGTGCGGTGAAGAAGAAAGGACCGGGATCGAAGCTGATATTCAGCATGCGGAAAACGAGCGGAGCTCCAGATTACATTGCGTGTACACTGTCGACTTTGATGCTGAACGGCTGGCAACCGGCCTTTTTAACTTTACCGTTCGTATCTCTGACGGATACATCAATGTCTTAATTCGAGTGAGCGAGGAAGAAACGAAGCAGCTCGCTTCGTATCACTAATACCCCATCGAAGCCCCTTGATCTAAAGCAGCTCACACGCGCTACAATCCTATAGCAGTATAGTTTTCGATTATTGCGTTGCGCCACTTTATTCTGCGATTCGCACATATCAACGGTTGAGAATCAAAAGGACGCATTTCGAAAAGTTTAGCATTGGAATTGCGTCCTTCTCATTCTTCGACGTCGACACGAACGATAAGGTGCCGGTTTCACGGTCAAACATACGAACAACAAATGTATTTCATGATGCTCGAGCGTTCAACCAGATTGACCGATGATGATGCGTCATGCAGTTCACGAAAATAAACGAATGGAATGGAGCGACAGTGGAGTCACGTGAAGTGTGCGCGTGCGATCTCCGGAGGCTTTATGTTAAGGAGAAGGACGATGGAAACAGTCGATGTGTTGTGCAAAAGCAATGTGCCGTACTCAGACATAAGACAAAGTATTGTTATTATTGCTAAGGATGGCTTTTGTTAAAGGCGAAGTCGCCGTACGGTGGAATAAATGCTGTACTGTACTAACTAATGAAGCGAGGAATCGATCGGAAAATCATTATCCTGAGTCGCCATTCTAAGTTTATCATTGGAGTTGCGCCCTTTTAATTCTTCGACATCGTTATGTACGATAAACTGCCGGTTTCACGTTGTACGAGCGTTCGGCACGATCGACGGTGCGTCACGCAATTCCGAAGAGAAAATAGACTGATGGAGCGAGGAATCGATCGGAAAATTATTATCCTGAGTCGCCATGCTTTTTTTTTGCGCTATTCTGATACCGATAAAAACTAAAACTACCTTCTATGCAAACAGTTTAGTTTCCGTAGAATCACTGGAGATTTTTTTATGATTACATTTAACACGGAATTATGGATTTCATACGGTACCGTTATTATCCGTTTTGTACGAATCGTATTCGACCGCGACGTTTTCGTCATGGACAAGAAACGAAACGATGGGCGAGGTCAAAGTGGCCTTGTAAAAAATTCCTATTGCTATTAATATTCAATTCGCACTCAAGTGGACCATGTCTACCATCTCCGTCGAGCGCCGACGTGAGGGTCCGGAGCTCGTCAATCTGTGGATGAGATGGGCGAAACGAAATAAGGGACCTATTAAAATTAGTTTGCATCGTCGGAGCTATTCATCATCGGCGAGCATACATTCTAGATAAGAATGACCTGGACGAGGAATCCTTCCCAACAATTCATCAAAACATTCACGTGCCAATTACGCCGTTGGTGACGATGTATTGGAAGCGTATCCGCTCGATTGCGTGCATAATTGTCGTTCCACAGTTGAGAATGCATAAGCGTAGTTTCCGTTACTTTTGCTTCTTCACGGAAGAATCGTCGTTCTGGTAAAAAAAAAAAATCGAGATTTTCAGTATGTTCCAAAACATAGAATAATCGCATTTAGAAAAAATATCCGGATGTGTGCGTGTGCGTGTGCGTGTGAATCAGACGCGAAAAACTCAAACCGCTATAATTCGAGAATGCCTTGACCGATCAAGCTGAAATTATACACACAGCATGTGTGGTTAATGGTCAATGTTTCTTCAAAATTTTATTAAAAAATGGTTGACTGCTTTTTTTCGCCATTCTTAATTTCTTCAGAAATGTCTGTGCACACTCTAGCTCTTACATTTTTTAGCTATCTGGCTACAAACCCGAACACGAATGGAATATAATCGCCCGACGAACCCTTGGAAATTTCGAGTGAATCGATCGAACCGTTTAAATTTCATGTAATTTTACATTTTTAGAATATCATTATTATCTATATTATCTATTAACATTATTCATCTCTGAATATAATAAGTGGTAAATTCGTGATCAACGTGGAAAAAGTATATTAAATATAGTCCCAGAGCGACGACTAACGAAAAAAAGTATATCGGACTTTTTTATAGACAAAATTGCAAAAACGGATGATTTTGTGTATTTTCAAACAACGATTTTTTTTACTTGCCGATGGCATCGCGGAAATACCCAGGTGCCTGTCGTGTTCCACGTCACGAAATACACAATATGATGGACATGACAAGTTTGAGAGACCTAGATGAGGAGGTATCATTTGGATTTCTTGAGTAAGAATCAAAAGTGCCAAAAAAAAAAAAAAATTCAGAAGCGCATAACTCCATGTATTTTTACGCACCGAGCACAGATCCGACGAAGTGAAGCACAACGGTTGGTATATTTTTACGCGCTCAACACGAATAGGTCAGCCGTTTTGCATAAAAGTCTATTGCGACGTCGATATTAAAAAGTTGAAAATCGAAATTTTCATATCGCTTTCTCATAATTTTCCTTTATTCGCGAAACTTCTTCTGTGAGGAAGTCAAAAGTATAGACAATGCTTCCTCATGGAAGAAACTTTGCTAATTAAAGGAACACTATAAGAAAGCTATACGATAATTAAAATTTTCAAGTTTTATGAGAAAAAGATGCGAACATTTTTATTTTAATTTTTTTTTTTTTTTCCAGTAAGGAATAAGTTTTCAAGGCCTGAGCCTATTTCCGGGTAAATTGTCATACGCACTCTCCTCTTTGACGAAATATTTATTTAATATCGTCCTCGAGCAGGAAACCACATCCTTCTCGAGGCATCTACGTGCTCTCAGTGCCGCAAAGTCCATCCTGGAAACCTGTGCTGGGAGAGAAGTTAATTCCGAATCGTTGGATACGTCAATCGTCGTTCTCATACGAGTTATTGCTGCGGCTTAAAAAAAAAAAAAAATTGTGGGCATTCCGCATAAGCGACGAAATTGACTCATTTACCGGATCCATGAGGGGCGTATTTGTTAATACGAACTGTAGGACCTTTAGGACTACATGAAATTTCTATTAAAATTGTGTCATTACATTGTGCGGTAACGAACTTTAAGCAACCGCAACGGTGATTTAGAGGAAAGGATGCGCAATAGTAATGGCGAAGATAAAACGACGTTCGTCGCAAACTATACGAACAGTTAGGTGCAAACTTCTCTCCTGACCTTCATCTATATATAGTTTAACTTTAATGAAACTATAGGCTGTTGCATGAAAAATAGAAGAAGAAGAGCAAGAGTAACGAAAGAATGATCGACAAAGTGGAAACGTCGAGCGTGCCCGTGTGCGGAGGTGTCTCTGCACCTTAGGCGCCTGTAACCGATTAGCATAATAAGGTGAAAATTGGATAATACACGGTTGAAGCCACCGCATACGCGAACAACTTCGATGACGTTGCGCGCTTGATCATCCGGCTGAAGTTCATACACTTGGAAAGTTTCTAACTAGGCGTGGAAATACACTATAGTGGCAGGCCTCAAGTGGATAATCGATGGTTACAGCAGCTGGAAATTACCACGCTAATAATGCAGAATTAATGATGGTTCGTCACTTTGAAACGTTAATGTTTACTTAGTAACGATGAATCGCACTTGCTCCCACGTAGTGAGTGATTCACGAATCGATCGATCAAGGATCTGCACAATGATTAATGTCAAAAGATCTGGGGGAAAGATTAAACAAACACTTCAGTCATTGAATGAAGGTTAACGTACCGTGCTTATTGCATTAGTTAACTGCAGCTGCAATTATTATCGAGCAATTGAGTGTACGCGTTTTGGTTGGATATTTTATGAAAATTTGGAAACGGAAGTTTCACGTCTTAGGTGACGAAATAGTCCTCCAAGGGCGAAACCTCTGAAACAATTAACCTAACACCTCGGAGCGATGTAAAACAGCCTCACTCGGTTTTTATTGCCCGGTTTGAAAATATATTATGAAGAACTTATTGAGGTAAAGTTACCAAAGCTCGGAAGATTAAGAGCATGTGCAATAACGTGCTAGAATGTGTAGCGGTCGGTAATAAAGATTTTCATAAACTTTTCGCAAGGATTCTAGCATGTACGGTCAAAAGAAATATCCACTTGCGATGAGACTTTTCTTTTAACCGTACATGCGAAAACTCCTGAAAAAAAGTAATTGTAGCTTTTGATACCGACTGAGCCCGAGATGGACGAGGAGGGAGGTGTTTTATATGGTCTTGAGAGCATCGTCAGATTCTAACACTTATTAATTGGTCTAGACAAAATTTTGTGTCAAAACAATTGGATCAAATGTCAATCTGATAGTTTTTAGTTCTCAAAACACATCGACTAATTACAAAAGGATACATATTTTTTTAATTAGGGAAGAAAATAACAGAAGAGTCCAAATGTACCAGTCTGTGTACACGGTTTTTCGGCATGTCCCCTATATTCGCACAATCGTAGATTTCGAGAATTCTGACCTACGAACTCAATTAGTTCATATTAACTACAAGAATTTACTTGTCTTTTATTAATTAAATCAATGAAAAAAAAAAATGATATTCACGTGAAACAGTAGTGAGATAAGCTACGTAGAAAACTGTGTGCGAACCTAACTTCTTTGAACTGTCCGAACAGTGGCTCGTGTATGTAGTAAACGCTTGTGCCAATTTCCGGAAAATGTAACAATAGAAAATAATTTAGGCTTAAGACTCGTATAATTTTTTTTCTGTGCATAAAATAATGTTCGTAGATACGATTAAAAGTGTCAAATTCGATTTCTAATAATTAAACTCGGAATAAATCAAATCTGCATAGGAGTCTTCGACGACTGCGACGTCTCCAAGCATGTCCCGTACAGTGCCTTACCTTACAGTTTTTTGTTACCGACTGAGCCTGGATCGGTCGGTCGCAGGAGGAGTCAGTTTCACATCACCCTAAAAGGAGTTCCGACGTGAGTGGCATAAGGTAGGGCGAAAGTTGTTAATATGAAACACTTTTTTATCATGGCTTTTCCACGTTAAACGCATCCATCATATTAACCATTTCTACTCTACGAGAGGTAACGAAAAAATTCTAACCACTATGTAATTATTTGCGGACGGAGATTGGACTGCTTTAAAAAAGTGTTTGCACGTTAAGCCAACGGATAAGTCGCATACTTATACTTACCCAAGAAATACATACAGATAAAGAAAGCAACTGAGGAACCCGTAGAAGTACCGGTGGACCAGTTATTCTACAATTTTTCGTCCTCAGAACAAGCGTGGATCATTGAAATTGTACACACTTGTTAACTGCCTCTATTCCAAGGATTAACGTCATTACGGACTTTCTTGAAGCGTCTCGTCTGGAAACTGGATTCGTATATTAGTTGCAGCCCAGCTGTACACTCCGGCAGTTGACTTTAGCATTCTTGTCCCGAGGTCGCAAGATATCTTTCTCTATTGCCTGGTCTTTTTTTTTTTTTTTTTTTTTTTTATCAAACTGGCGCCATTCAACCGGGAGAACTCTTCCCGGTTCCAATTATCGTTTGCGATATATTTTTTTTTCACCAACGGTTCCGAGCTTCGTTCTCGTAAATAATATTCCTTAATTTGGCGTCAACGTCTGAGTATCTGCTTGCGTACGACTGTAGAAAAAATAAAAAAATTACGGGACGTTTATGTATTTTTAAACTTTCATACCGCACCCAGCGAAATAATTCATTTGGCGGGCGCCCCGCAATCAAATAGTAGTAATAGTGGATTTATTGACAATATGCCAGATGGAACAATTTTTTAAACATAGCATGACATAACGCAAATTTTCGTGGGAACATATATATATATATTGCCAATTGGCCATCGACCTGAGTCCATCAGCCACACATAAATATTTATTTAAATCAAATAAATATGTCTTTAAATCGAATGAATATTTATTTAAACAAAATAAATATTTATATGCGGGACGCCGGCCAAATAAATGATTATTCTGGGTGCGACGAATTTCGCCGCTACTTCGTCTTTGACAAAATCTGTTGAAATAGAATATCTTTTGAAATAGAAAAAGTTATCTGGACGTGAGCTTCAGTTTCCCCTTTTAAATTGATGAATTTACTGGCCGTAAAGCAAAAAACACCAATTCGAAACTCGGCTTTCAATAACCAAGATATAAAAATAAACCGAAGGAGGTTCCAAATCGTATTATCCAACCGGCTACTAGTTTATTTATTTTTTTGACTCCACAGGAATTCGTAATGTAATGCAACGTCATATACCAAAAAACACTGAGATTCCTCACAATCGTGATCGCATCTCCAGACCCAGAGAATAGTCTCGGGCTTCGTCACTAAAAAAAGAACTCGACATGCCGGCTAATCTCCATATAGGCGTCATAGTTAAATTCACAGTCGACGCCCTGGTCGTTCTGCGGTAAACTTAAATTCGCGGCAGACTGGCTTGGATCTATATTTAAAAAGAAAAAAACCACTAATGCGCATCACATTCTACACCCAAACACATATCAGCGTATACTTACTCTGATAAACGGCTCTAAAAGAACTGCTATCGAGGTATAGTGAAACTCTTTATGTTCCGCGAATTCAATAACACGAATATGAAATAAATTTATTTTGAAAAAATTGTGCGTTTCAACGAACACGTTGGAACAGTCCGCGACACCTAAGTCACTTGAGTACTCGTAAATTTTCGGAGCTTAAAAAAAAGGCTTGTGAAAGATCGTTGTCTAGTCGATAAGAATTGATAACGTTACGGTACGGGACATTATTTGTCAAAACTTCGCGGATAACGAGGCAATTAGATGTCGAGTCGACGATAAGAACGATCCTTATTTCCGGTACTTGAAGGATGATTAATCGAACAATCGTCGATCGGAGAAACTCCCGACAATCTGGTTTACCTGTAGTTGTGTAGTAAGCCTTGCTAGCGTGGGTCATCGCGCCGAGGAGTGCCGTGTCGTTTTATGGCAAACATAGTACTATATATGGTGGGCCGCGATCGTTAACTTCAAAAGTGAAAAAAATTTTACAATTTTGTTTTAGTGTCCGAGTCGATAAATCAATTTATCGGCGAGATGAATCTTTTGATTAAAATTTCTTTGGGAGTGATATATGGGCTAGATATGTAAAAAAAAAAAAAAAAAAAAAAACGAAAAAAACGGTCTACTTGTTTCTTTTTTTTTTTTGCTGGACGAAAGCACTCTGAAGGTGGGCACTTTCAAAGGTTTTTAACCGGTTCTTATCCCGGCGGGGTATTCAGCCAGGGAGTTATGCAAGACACGGGGAAACCGTCACGGCACCTGCATTGTCAAGGTTCCGGTGAAAAAAACGACACGCTCCGCGCACCGGTCGGTTCAGTGCCGTTAATTTTACGGACAGATGAGGAAACTATCGCGTCGACGAATATCGAACGAAAAATCGAAGCTTTGACGCGTTTGAACCTTTCTGCGCCGTCGCTTTAATAATAATAATAATAATAAAAACAATGTGCAGCACAACTAGCAGACTACAGTGGAAAAATCGGCCAGTTTTGACCCTCTATTATTAAACTTAATTTTGTCCCACTGTTATTAAAAAAAAAAAAAGAAACGGGTAACGTTTGAAGCGAGTGGAAAATATCGAGGAAAAACCTACAATTTTTTTTTGTGTACAGTAATAACAACAAATAATCTATAACTATATCGACGATTCTTGTGATTAATCGTGAATTCACTCATCCGTTACGTTTATTTTTTATTTTTTTTGCATTATTCTACCTCACTTATCTGCATCGTGCAGAGATCTCTTCGCCTCTTTTCACGGAAAGTATAAACCTCTCTGCAGAGCGTAACGTGAGCCAGGATTTCCCGTGATTCATTTTATCATTACCGGACCACGACACGGTAGCAGAGCGACCGTGATGTAGAACTTCTTCCACACGCAATTATTTTTATACAGATGCACGTTTACGTGTACACCGGTGTATAATAAACGCGAGACCAATCCGATACTAACAAGTACTTGTTGTTTTGTGTGTGTGTGTGTTTTTTCTTCGTTTTTTTTTTTAATACATATACGTTACCGATGCTATCTGATATCCGATCTTACGTAATACAGTCGGTAATACTATAAGTAGACATCGAACCATCGAGAAGAGGAGGACTTTGGGAACATGAGATTTGTCAATCAACATTAGAGTCTTATCTTCTAGAGCGGATTGCTCGTCAGTCTAAATCTCCAAAGGCCGACGTTTTTTTCCATCTCACACTCAATATTTGTTTACGCAATTAAAGCCGATGGTGGACCCTAATACGCACTATGAAGATACTCATAAAAAGCAATCTTGAACTTGTCCAATTTTTCACGCGGCTCGTGATGCTCTTTTCCCCTGATTTCTTTGCCGTTAAACCGATTCACGATTGCGCGCGCGGTTGAGAAACCATCGGCCCGCTCAATTCACAAACTCGTTTCGTACGGCCTCGTGGAACAATAGTGAAAGTTCGTGTTCACTGTTATAAAAATAAAATAAAAAATAAACAAATTTTCGGTCGAATAGAATAGACTGTGAAATTGTTTCGTGTGCAGTTGCACACCCAGAGAAATAATTTATTTGTCGGGCGATCGCAATTTATTTAATAAAAATAAATATTAATTTAAATTAAATAAACATTAATTTTAATTAAATAAATATTTATTTAAATCAAATAAATATTTATTTGCGGATTGCCCGTCAAGTAAATAATTTTTCTGGATGCATGCCTGCGCCTCTATCCGAAGGCATAAAGTCAACCGCGAGCGGTTCGCGTTTTCCGCGCGCTTCCCGGAATTGGAAATTAAATCAGTCGTATTCCAAAGAATCTCGAGAATCGATTGTGTCGCGGCGTTTCGCCAAGGTCGACGCCGGCAAATACTTTACTTCTCGTTAAATAACAAATTAAAAGAAATAAAAAAAAAAGAAATTGCCAACCTTTCAATTACACAACTCCATTGACTCGTAATAGTCAAACAAAAGCAACGGTATAATAGCGAGCGCATAAGCGCCGGTGTACTCGCGTAACGAGCAAGTTAGATTAAAAAAAAAAAAAAAAAAAAAAAAAAAATAGCTAATTGCGAACAGCACCCGGTACGAGTTAAAGACGAAAATGATAAACAGACATAAATGACGCAGGTCTCTTTGGTTAAACACCAACGAACGGGCTGTTATCACTTGAACACGTGCTCTTCGCGTCTCTTTCCCCCTGGCCGCTTGATATCTGCATTTAGGTTTTTAAATAGGCAGTACGAAAACAGACAGTTCCAATTATCCCGGGTTGATAACATCGGGAGGCTGTCGGTGGTGGTGTAACCAAATCACGTTGGAAAGTACCAGAAATTTCTATTTACCGTAACTCTTAAAAGGGAGGTCATCGATGCTATCGACTTCGGGCAAAATAAAGTTAGTTTCATTTATTTTTATCGGTAATAAAAAAAAAAAAAAAAAAATCAAAAAATCGTTCCGCAAATCCCCAGCGATCGAGCGTTTGTAACGATGTTCTGATCACGTGGACAAATTCCCAGAATCTGATATAAAAAATTCTGGGGGTTCCAGCAAAAAAAAGAATCAAACTCATACTGGACCAAATCTTGTGCAAAGGAGATGAAAAATAAAAAAAAAAAAAATGATTGACCAATAATTAGCCGCGCATGACCGATATATCGGATATGTCACAAAAAATGTTTTCTGAACCGGAGGTTCTTAACCTCGGGTCCATGGACCACCGAAATACACGAGGGACCCTCCGCGCATGCCCAAGGCCAAGAACCACTATCCTAGACGATCCATAACAAAAAAATATCTAAAAGTATACCATACTGTATTCGAAGGAGTTGAGTCAACGCCCGACTTCGGGCAAAAATTAGTTTTATTTATTTTTCTCGGTAAGAAAAAAAAACAAAAAAATTGATCCCCAACGAGCGATCCTTTGTGACGGTGCTCTGATCATGTGCAAAAAAAATCCCAGAATCGAATATAAAAAATTCTCGGAGTTCCAACAACAAAAAAGGATCAAGCTCATACCTCATACTCGGCCAAATCTTTTGCAAAATTAAAGAGAAAAGAGGCGCTAAAAAAAATGATTGCCAATAATTAGCCGCGGTTGAACGACAAGTCATGCGTCATTACAAAAATCTTAAGTATCGTCTTTAACCGTTAAAAAATATCTAAAAGTCTACGATACTGGATTCTAATGAGTCGACTTAACGTCCGATGACTGGGTCATCGACAATGAACGCGAGGTGTGTCGTTTGAACTGCGCGTAACACGTAACAGATACCTCAGATACGGTAACCTCCTATTTACCTGTACAACTGACTGATTCTCGATGTTAGTGCCGGCTCTCCTCGCGATCAGCCTGAACGTCGACGATATATCCCTACTGCTTACTCATGTTTGCTTCTGGCTGGCTGATGGCTGCGGTCCCAGAAGCCTCTTCGCAGCTTGCTGGTACTACCGCCGCTGGTGCTAGATGCCTATATGAGATTGGCAGCCTCTATAGCACAGCCCAGTTGTCGACCAAGAACTCTGCCGGTGAGACTGCCGCTGCTCCTACTTCTCTGTACTTATTTCTACGCCGATCGTCTTAACCTTCCGTTTGTCGCATTTGTCCCCAAAGATCGCGTCTATAAAAACCTTGAAAGCCCACTTGAAGAACAACTGTTATCTTCGACGTCGAAGGTCAAATTGCCATTATCATTAGATTCGTTATTTCTTCAGGACTCGAGGACGACACTTTCGACACGGAGACAGGAAAATAAAATTGGTGGTAAAACAGTGCCGGAGATCGTGATCTATCGCGAAAAGGGCCTCGAGCGTTTGAGCGGATCTTCGGGATCCTCAGGACCGGAGGACTCCTCTTCGGGGGGCTACGTCGTATCTTTCGAACGAGTGAAAGTTCGGCAATTTTTGGAACGCGTCTCTACTGAGCTGCCACGGTGAGTTTTGTCACGCCTATTTTGATATTTATGAAAACATTTCTTTTAATGAAAATAATAATGACAAGGGTCATTGAAATGTTTTTGTACAATGACGAATTGATGAATTATGGTATTGGGATTAATATTAAAATGTATAAGATACAGTGTTATTGGAATTAATAGGCGTGACACGAAAAAGTGACTTTCGGTCAGCGAAATATTCGACAATTATGCGACCGATTATCAGCCTCAAGTACATCACTTGACGTTAAATCGTATCTGTCCGTAATGATTACATTATCTCATCGGTATTTGTCCGCGATAGACGGCTCACGAAGACAAGACTAAATATCGTCGATGATTTTTTTTCTTCCATGCCACGTAGTGTGCTTCCAGTAACTTTCAATCACGATTGTAATTCTTTGAATTACCAATATTACGCAATCGTTATCTTGATTAATAATTCGAAGATTATGAAATTATTGAGATTCTTCAGATATTATTAATCGACTATAACGACAGAGAGATGAAACCGAGAAAACGAAAGGTTATAGACGGGATGTTATGAGAATCGGCGAATGCGATGACTTTAAGCAGAGGTAGTGAGAAACCCAAACAAAACAAAAAAAAAGTAAAAATAGAAAATGAAAAAGGGCGTTTCTTTCATGGGCGGCCATCGACGTGTGGGATACAAGAAAAGTAGTCCGGGTCGATTACCGTTCTTGCGTCGAGCCATCGAAACGACTACCGTGCAATTCACGGACATTAACGGAATCTTCGGGTTCGGATAGCAGTCATTTGAGTTACATTCGAATTCGTAACGATCCGCAACATTGCGAATGAACGACGCTGTGGTCTTTCACCGTTTATTGCAGACGGGTCAAGCGAATTTTCGAAGGATTTCGAATGCACCAATCCTTTCAATATCTTCAAGAACTTTGGTTCGAGATACTCCTCTTTAATACTTCAATACTTCTCCTCTCTTCAGCACTTCAATAGTTCTCGTATCTTCAACAATTCGATAGTTCTCGTATCTTCAACACTTCAATAATTCTCCTGACTCCAACACTTCAATAGTTCTCTTGTCCTCAATACTTCAATAGTTCTCATATCCTCAATACTTCAATACTTCTTTTCGTCAATACTTCAATATTTCAATACTTCTATACTTCTATACTTCTATACTTCTATACTTCTATACTTCTATACTTCTATACTTCTATACTTCTATACTTCTATACTTCTATACTTCTATACTTCTATACTTCTATACTTCTACACTTTTATACTTGCAAACTTTTATACTTCTCTTCAGGACTTAAAAATAAAAAATCTGGCCCCATTTTTGAAGTACTAACAAGTAATTTTGTGAACGTTTTGCTTCAAGTAACAATAGTAAAAAAAAACAAAAACTCAGTTAATCGCATGAAGTTTTTTTATCCAAGTGAAATGGAAGAGATTTCCGGTCCAGTTTTCATCTACCGGCAGGCTTGCTATCCATTAAATTGCCGTCGAAGTTGTAAAAGATTTTCCATGACTCGTTGAAGCTAGCGCCTCGTGTCGATCATCGATCCTTAACCGTTGGATTATTTAGAAATACTTGTTTACCGATACGAATCGAATAAATTTTGTGAAACCCATAGACAGCTCTCGTACGTGAACACCGTCGGTTACCAGCCATGAAGAACCTTAAGAGAGGTGAGTGAGAGAGAAATCGAGCTTGGGCTCTTCTGGCATGACCATATCTGGCTAATGACCGTCAGCGCACCGATCGTTTCTGTACGCGCTTGACTGATGCACGTCGCGTTCTGCGCGATAAATCGTCCTTGCCACTGCGCAGCTCCCGAACCAATCGGGCAATTGCTCGGGAAGCGCGGACGCTCCTCTCTCACTTGCTGGTCTTTGGGGACGCGCAAATTGAAATTTAGATACTCTGGACCGGAAACTCCGAAAGTGCCTGAGATTAGCGGTTCGTCGGAGTCATCGAGAGAGCCGAATCGTTCTCCACGATGTAAAATCTTATTGTTTGTCCGAGAAAACGACGCCGCTTGAATTTTGTTGTTTTTGGCAGTCGGTGGTACATTTGGATCAGCGAGATAGACATTCCTGTCTCAATGCCCTGGCGACATAGCTGACATCATTGAGCAACGGGCCAGCCCCGCGCACTCACTTGCGACGGAATTAATGTAAAATTTAAAACCAACGAAAAGACACCCACGTATCCTTGTTAAGAGAATTTCCGGACGAATTATCTCGCGTTATCGTTGCAACATTCGAGATAATTCGGTCGCAATTACGAAAAATCATAATTCTCAACTTTTTTTTTTTTTTTTTGCCGCCGGGCGGATTCAGCGAAATTCAACAGATTTGTGTGTGACATCATGCGGTAATAAGACACCCCCGCGCGGTCCTTCACGGCGTGTCGCCAAACCGTCAACATTAATCTAAATTTATATTGTTACGCGCGCGTTTTGATGTCCCTGCTTTCATGCGCGACCGCATCAATCTGCCTTGCAGATGATAAACCAAATCCAATGGCGTAAAATCCGGTTCACGGATGAAATAAAAAAAAAAACATGTCTCATGCCGATTAGGGACGCAACGTTCGAGTGAAGAATGAAATAGCTACAATGAGAAAAAATTACATTGTAAAAGCAACATTGCTGACTTTTTACCATAACAACATAGTTTTCGAGAGGAACTTCTACATTGTATAATTACGACAATGACAAAAAAAAATCATGGCTGCAACAATTATCATAGCTTAACCATTTAAATATATAGCAAACGTTTTACCATTCTGGGTATAGGCTTAAAAATTTTCATATCTGATACAGGATTTTTGAGAATTTTTTCAGAATTTTTAATTGCGGCTAAAAATATGTTCACTTTGAAAAATTGTATTTAATGCAAATTAAAAAATAAGAATAAATAAAAAATTTGGAGTGATTTTTAGAGTTAGAACAATATTATTTTCAAAAATACCAATCGAATTGAAGAGGTTGAGGGTCCGACGTAGGTCGAATCGGTATGGAATGCCCCATATAATATCGGAAACTATCTGTACTCACACTGAGAAAAAAGATAGTATTTCCTACTGTAACGAATAGTTCCCAGGGGGAACGTCTACGTAGATGGTTTCTGATAGAATATATTCAATTGGTTAAACTACAATTATGGTTGCAACCATGATATTCGTTTCCCTTGGGAACTATTTTTTATGGTAAAAAGTCAGTATTGTTGCTTTTACTATGCAATATTTTCTCAGTGCAGTTAGCCAATTGTTGCATTGGCAAACAAGTGCAATTGCTTGCCGCCAAACTTTGCGGGTTTCATTGCCAAAAATATGCCGGCTTTTCGTAAAACCACACTATAAAAATGAATGCGTGTTTTTGGATTTTAAATTTTTTCGAAAATTGTCTCAACGCTCAGATTCATTAAAGTGTCGATAGATCTTTCTAAAATATGATACAAAAATGGGGTAGCTCTAATGATCCTTGATATTGATTTTTTTTTTTTTTTTGTGAGAATCCATGGAGACACTTAAATTAGGTAAGAGAACGAATTTTTTTTTTTCAATTTCGCTCAAAATAACAATGACTCAGGCAAATAAATCTCATAGCGCGACATACAGCAGCAGCGAGCCGTACCGACAATGTGCTGGCAATATGCTCCTAAAAATTGTCGGCATTGAATGCTGGAAAAAAGCATGGGCAAGTGCGGACACACATGACGCAATTTTGCCACCGTACCGTACGGACACATGTTGCCTATTTGCTGGCGAGTTGATGGCAAAATGCTATCTGGGTATAGACGTTCCGCCTGGGAAGTATTCGTTATAGTAGGAAATACCATAATTATCCTCAGTGCAGATTGACAATCATTCGATCGATTTTTTCATTAATTCCAAGATTTGTTTTTTTTTTTGTTTGTTCTTTTAATCGATTGTATCGAATTTCATAAACAGTCAATGGCATGACTATATTAATTTTCACAGAAATCACCGCGAAGTCAAATTTATTATTTTTATCTATTTACTTAATTTTTTTAAAAAGAATTTGCAAGTGATCATTCGCCATTCTTATTGGCAAATTTGAAATTATTGCAATAAAAAGAGGGTAGAGGCGAGAAAGATAATTCCCCTTATAAGAACTTTATAAGCGACCGCATCAATCTGCCTCGCAGATGACTCGAATCGCGACAAAGCAAATCAAATGCCGCACGAACCGGTTCACGGTTGAAAATTTGAAAAAAATGTCTCGTATCGATTAGAGACCTAGCACTCGAGTGAGATAAACAAAAGCCAGATTGACAAGGAATTCATCGATTTTTCATTAATTTCAAGATTTGTTTTTTCAATTGTTCCATCGTATCGAATTTCATAAAGAGTTAATGGAATGATGAATCAATCTTCACAAAGATCAACGCGACGCCAATTTTTTAATTTTTTTTTAATTTAATTTTTTGCTATTTACAAGCCCATGATTCGGCATACTTATTGGCAACTTTGAAATTACCGCAAAAGAGGGTAGACTCGATAAAGATCTTTCCCTTGGCTACGGACTCGGCGCTTTCCATCGATTAAATCGTCCCACTTTTTTTTTTTTTATCTCCTCTCTAGAGTGCGTACGCGCTCGTGTACACCTGCGAAAGGTGCGGCGCACCTTTCGCAGCACGAGAGATACGCGCCTCTCGACGCGTGGAGAGCAAAAGCTTTCCAGAAGTGCGGAATGATCGACGGTGTTTTCTTCCGTTTTCTCTTTTCCCTTCTTTTTCCGATCGAGACCCCGAGTTGACCCACTGGCGCAGCGAGACGAACACTCATACCTATAAAATGTTCACACGCCCAAAACCTTAGTGCTTTACCGCTGAGATCAATGTGTCGAGTAATAATTTTCTAAAATCCATTCACAATTTTTTTTTTTTTTTTCAAATCGAATTTCACTTTGGTCGTTGTTTTCCCGTCCGGATATTTAACAATTGTACAAACAGCGTGAGACCACCTCACGCGGGATGCTCTTGTTCGCCTAAACAGTACTCGGCAGCGATGGACGTTGCAGTTGTTAAACTCTCAGTGATACATAGGGAGCCTTCCTATATATCACTACGAGCTCTGGCTAGAATGAACGGACGTTATAGTTAACGCGGATAAAGTATGACCTGTGCGAAAAAGGTACGTGGGTGCGCGAGTTACAGTAATAGAACAGTGCGATTAGCTGGGCGTCGCGGCTAGATTAAGTAATTCGTCGCGCAGGCGATCGAGCCGGAACATCATCAGGCTCTTCGTGCTCCGCATGGTAAAATTTTCGAATAACAGTATATCGAGCGGAGCGTCGCATCTCTACATAATAGATTTGCATATCTATGCAAATCGCCCCGTTGCTCCCGGTCGTTCTATAATAATCATGCATTAAACGGGATGATCTCAAGTTTCGGTGACGCCTTAATTTATTGCGGAGGTGTACGAATACGGCGCAGCTCGATTGGCACCTAAATCAACGATTTATCAATTTTTACCCATTGAAATTCAGCTTTTTGGGATTCCTCAACCACGGCTGGAATCGGCGCACGGCAAGGTCTCAAATTAATGGCAATTCATTAATGGCGACTCGATTGAACGGTAATATTTTGCGGTGCCATTAAACGACGCGGCTCGTCGGCGTTGTTCCGCTCGTAACGGCCACGCGTTACGTCCTCGATCTAAATACACGACGCAAATCAACGGAACCGCTCTAAACGAAGAGGCGAGCTCTACCTGAGCGCGGACATCGAATCGTCGTCTCTCATTCAAGTCCGCGACGAAATATTGGGGATGCCTGTTGTTCTGGGAGATTCGCGCTCAACTCGACTTCTACTCTTTTTCAGATACATTCTAGTAAGCGAAAAAAAACCGAGATTTATAGCGAAAAAGCGAAAAAAATCCGAGATTTATCAAAAAAAAAAAAAAAATTTCATACAAAATTCCAGAACAACTATTACGCAGTGCAGTTTCGAGATCATGACAACAATAGGGATAAGCTACCCCATACCGGAAGGCGCAACCCTTTTAGTGATAGCTTCTCACACGCGAAATGGCAATATCCTATCAGCGTATTTTGACATTAACTGAGAATAAACTCGGGAAGGAAGGTGCAAGTGGGATAATGTCTTTCCTTTTTTTTCCTCTCGACCACACCTCTTCATAGTCATCCCGAGAAAAAATGTGAAAGGTTTATTACGGTTCCGCACGGTGATACGGTCGGTAGACTGCGTTACCGGAAGCCGCGCCTTTGCCCTAAATGTTCACCCTCAATTGTCGCAAGTGAACAACTTACGATTATTGTGCGTAAGGTAGATTGTACTGAGAGCCGAAAAACGGATTTCAAATAACATTCGGGCATCTCATGTTCGATATTGCAGAGTCATAGTACGGGCAAAGTACATGCTTCGAGTAAAGAAAGATAACAAACGTCGTGTGAGTTGTGCAAACGGCGGAGTGCACGAACCAGACAAATTGATGGGCGATAGTTACTTTTCCAAATATACTTGTCGCGACTTCGGCCTTATTGCATTAGAGTCTCCGATACTCGGGATGGAGGCAGAGTGGTCGTGAAAATATGCATCTCTGAATTTATGCAATTTTGTCTTTCCCTTGGGATTCATCAAATTTTTCCACAATCATCAGATTTTTGTAATTTGATATGTATCTTAAAATTCGCAAAGTTTTATCGACCTTTTTGAAATGACGAAACGTTATGTCTCTATTCGAATATTTAGTGTCCGCGTTACTTGACCTGAATAGCGTAGATATTTTCTCATAGTATGAAAATATTGTTATTTTTATAGCAGACAATTATATGCGAATTTGTATTTATCTTCAGATTCATCAAGTTTTTCCATTATCATTAGATTCTTGTAATTTAATCTGTATTTTCAAATTCGTCAAATTTTATTAGTATCTTTCAATTCACACAATGTTTTGCTCTGCATTCGAATATTTAGTGTCCGTGTTATTTGACCTGAATAGCGTAGATATTTTTTCATAGTATGAAAATATTGTCATTTTTATAGCAGACAATTATATGCGAATTTGTATTTATCTTCAGATTCATCAAGTTTTTCCATTATCATTAGATTCTTGTAATTTAATCTGTATTTTCAAATTCGTCAAATTTTATTAGTATCTTTCAATTCACACAATGTTATGCTCTGCATTCGAATATTTAGTGTCCGTGTTATTTGACCTGAATAGCGTAGATATTTTTTCATAGTATGAAAATATTGTCATTTTTATAGCAGACAATTATATGCGAATTTGTATTTATCTTCAGATTCATCAAGTTTTTCCATTATCATTAGATTCTTGTAATTTAATCTGTATTTTCAAATTCGTCAAATTTTATTAGTATTTTCCAATTCACACAATGTTATGCTCTGCATTCGAATATTTAGTGTCCGTGTTATTTGACCTGAATAGCGTAGATATTTTTTCATAGTATGAAAATATTGTTATTTTTATAGCAGACAATTATATGCGAATTTGTATTTATCTTCAGATTCATCAAGTTTTTCCATTATCATTAGATTCTTGTAATTTAATCTGTATTTTCAAATTCGTCAAATTTTATTAGTATCTTTCAATTCACACAATGTTATGCTCTGCATTCGAATATTTAGTGTCCGTGTTACTTGACTCGAATAGCGTAGATATTTTTTCATAGTATGAAAATATTGTCATTTTTATAGCAGTCTCGAATACTTGAGCTTGCATCGAATAGCGTGTAAAAATGTTTCCACAGTATGAAAATATTGTTAATTGTGTATGAGCACGGAATTTTATGTAATTTAATCATTCTCTTAGGATTCATCAAGTTTTTCCACAATCATCATTTTTTTTTCTAAATCCATGTGTATCTTAAAATTCGTCAAATTTTGTCGGTAGTATTTTTGAATTCACAGAATGTCGTCTCTGTATTCGAATGTCTACTCTCCATGATTACTTGATTCGAATAGCGTGTAGACATTTTTCCATAGTATGAAAATATCGTTGTCCGTGTATGAGCAGAGTATTTCATGGAATTAATTTATTTTTTGTTTTTTTTTTTTAATTTATTTCAGAAATGACTAGTCTAAAATCAACATTGGGAGTGAACGAGCTGACGGACAAAAAGGCTGATCTGTACAGGGCACTCGCCGCCGAATTTATCGGAACGATGTTGCTGAATTTCTTCGGATGCGGTGCGGTCGTGACCGGTAACGTCGTGGCGATCAGTCTGGCCTTTGGACTAGTCGTCGCCGCCGTGGTTCAGGGCATCGGTCATGTATCCGGTGGTCACGTCAATCCCGCGGTCACGGTGGGATTGGCCGTGATCGGGAAGGTAAATTGACGCTAAGCAACGGGCGACACTTGACACGTTTCTGAGTTCAAGGTGGTTTTATCGGGTCAGATATCGTATTAGCATAACTCCCGACGCCAGTTACGAGAAGTTCGGTAAATCCTGTAAATAAACTGGGCAATACAATTTTTTTTTTTTTTTTTTTTTTTTTTTTTTTCAAAATCCCTCGCAACATTATGTAGAGTTTTTCAACACGAGTACACTCGCGGAAGTTTTACTTCCGGCCAAAACATCTTTCTAGTAGAAAAAAAAAAAGACGTCTCAACTGCTCGACACTTATGAATCAGAATATTCAGAATGAATCAGAATTGCAATTTTTACAAAATTACTTTTAAAGTTTGTACGCCTGTATACAAAAAAAAGATTATTATCATTAAAGATTATGTTAGTCAATTATGTTAGCTATCAACTTTGCAAGTCAATATTTCCATTTTGATATTGTACTTAAAAAAAATAAAATAAAACACTCGTAAATGTCGAAAAATTGCAATTTGAAGTGAAGCTATATGTGTTGCTTTTAATGCGAGTATAAAGAGATGAAATTGTTTTTCGTTCAAAGGTACCGGTATTCCGAGCAATATTCTACGTTATCGCGCAGTGTGTTGGAGCGATCGCCGGTTCGGCGATTCTCAGGGCTCTGTCGGCGAAGATTGCGCCAGGAGATCTTGGTAACGTTAAGCTCGCCGACGGTATGAATACGGCTCAGGGTTTGGGAATCGAATTTTTCCTCGCTCTGATACTGGTTATTGTCGTGTGCGGCGCTTGCGACCCCGCCAAGCCGGAAAGCAAGGGTATGGCTCCGCTGATTATCGGATTTGCGGTCACCGTCGGTCACCTCGTAGGCGTAAGGACGATAAACTTTTGCACTATCAAATTTCTTCCTTAATTTATTATCGTGAGCTATTTTTAATATTTTAATTAATTTTATGTTATCAACTTAGGTTCCGCGAACTGGGTCAGGGATGAATCCCGCCCGTGCACTGGGAAGTTCCGTCGTGGTGGGCGATTTTGCGGATCACTGGGTCTACTGGATAGGACCGATTCTCGGCGGTATGGTCGGCGCACTTCTCTACACTCACGCAATCGGACCGGCAAAAGAGCCCGAATTGCCGAAATCTTACAATCCCGTTGCGACGGAAGAGAAAGAGGTAAATTATTCACTGTTACTGAAAAACACAAACATGCTGGTTTTATAATAAACATAGAAGACTAATCATTTTTTGGTACTGTTCGTGAAATTACTAGTTCTAACATAAAAGAGTTTCTCGATTAACAAAAAATGAAAAAAAAACTCCTAACCGTTTGGAATAACATTGGTATTCGTCCGTCGACTGTTTCGATAAGTTGATTTCTTTTTCAACTTCAATTGAATATTTTTTCGCATTGAACTTCAATTTTTATACATGAGCAATGAGCTTGAGAAAAATTTGTAAATTGAATTCGAATTTACTTTATTTTTCTTACTATTGTCATTGTAAAACTTTGAAAAACTTATAAACGTCCGAACGTCTTTGTCCCACAGCGGTTCGAGTACATAGACAGTGGACGGGGTGCCCTCTGAGCGAGAGAAAGGCAAAAAAAAAAAAACTCTAAACAAATATGATGGAAAAATATAAATAGCGAGCAAAGGAGAGAACGTTTTTCACTTTCTTCTTTGTTGGAGAATTTTGTTGGAGAAAAAAAAAAAAAAAAAAAGAAAACCATTGTTTTGCAGCTCCATCATCTCGCCGCCAGGAAGGGTCCAGCTTGATGCTTTAACTTCCGGTTAATCGGCGCGCAAGACGTCTCGACAATAACGAAAGCGCGATGCGCATATTTTGCTGTCACAGCTTTCAATCTCGTCTGCAATTTTTTTAAATATAATTTTACCAAAAAATAAATAAAAATTCCTTTTTCCCATACCACACACACTGGTCTAAAGTCGTTCGACAACTTTGCTGTTTTTACGTCACATACAAAAATTCATCGTTCATTTCGAGAATCAGTATTTCGAGTTAAAAGAAAAAATGCATTGCATAACAGAATTCCACTGCCAAATCTTAAAAAAAAAAAAAAATTATTAATATACGATGTTGCTTTCTTTACATTTATAAAAAAAAAATACGGACGTTCATAATGAATTTTTTTTCTGGACTGATTGAATCGAATTGATTTTTGTACAACACGATCTAACTCTGCTGTACACTGAGATTAATTAAGAAACGATGTTATAAGAATGAATGTTTTTTTTTTCATAGTTTTAACGTTATGTAACTCTATGTAATAGTATAAATGTGTAAAGCCGTACTGTGTAAAGTTCAATAAAAGTGAACGTATTTCTATTTATATTGTACACGCGAAGATATTATTCAACGTCGCAATAAATTTGTACGACACGACTGTGTATTAAAAAAAATGGGTAATCTTTTAGCGAGGGCATATTTGAACTGTAATTAAAGCCCCAAGAGCTCTGTGGAAGATTAAAAAAGTAAATGGGCACGGTCAACAAAATAATTAAATTGCACGCACGCTTCTGACACTTACACACCACACGTTGTATTTTGATACATACATCTCATTTTTTTTTTGTTTTTTTTTTTTTCTGTGGAATATTTTCCTTTCATGCCGATCGTCGACTATATCTTTCATAATTAATTTCGCTGTCTATGCACTATAAGTATTGTCCTACGATTACAATAGTATCAACTAGACGTAAACAGGGCAAGAAAACATGGACCTCCCTGGGAAGTTCTCATCGTGATAATAAGCATAAAGTTTCAAGAAAATATTTGTCTCCCGCGATTAGAGATCGAATCGTCATTCATCATTTGTAAATGAAAAACAGCTAATATGGTAGTATATAAATTTTTTTTTTATGAACCTCCTTTGTGACGGTGCTTTGTGAATTTGTATCAAACGTGACATGATCCCTTCGCTTTATGCAATAACTTATGTACATACATATTTTACGTCAAAAAAAAAAAAAAGAAAACCATAATAACTGGATAATAACTATAGTTGTAACATCGCACTCCCCGAACAAAGTGTAAAATTTTTCATGAAAAAATCAATGAGAGATGTTACACTGCTGTTCCGAGGGTGTTATCGTAGGATATAATCGTATAATAGCTGAAATAGCCGAGTCGACAATCTACAAAATCGTTATTAATTATTTACACACTGTGTACACGTGTCAGATAAAAAATCCTTACAGGTCTTTTTGAGTTTTTTTTTTGTTTTGTTTGTTTTTCATTCAACTTTTACACTTTGGCCAAATACCCGAAACAATTCGACGGATAAAATATTGAAAATTTATATTCGATAAATATCGGTACAGCATTTATTTGTTCATATTTAAATGTGTGACGCAAGAACAACCTGTTCGACGTTGCGTCTCGCACGTACGGACAATTTAACGTCTCTTTTTTCCTTTCCGCTTCGTGGTGGCCGTCAACTCAGGCTGATCGCTTTTAGTATAAGATATGAAAAGAAAATTCTGCTAATGAATACAGTTAGAAAGGTATAAGATAGATATTATCTTGACTTTATCACTAAAAAAAATTGATAACCGATGAATTCATTGGTACAGTAATAATGTAACTTAATTCCGCGTGTTCGAGCCGTCATAAAAACACGTCATTGGTTGCATTCGTAGTTGGCTCCGAAGAGCGAACAAAAAATGCAGAGGGAATTCTTAGTCTCAACATCCGAAACCCGGTGTATAAATGTTACGAGAAATTACGAAAAAAAAGACATCGTCGTCGATAACATTGTTCATGGCTGTCAAACAGATGTGAGTAAATATCGTTACTTGCTGTACAATTTTTTTACTCAAGATCAATTTGTCTATAAGAGTGACTGACAGTTATTATTACAGAGTGACTGAAAAATTCCTGTTAAAAAAGCGTGCGATCGTAATCAAGGTACAAAGCTAAGCAATATAGTGAAAACTCTAACTGCTCATAAAAAAAAAATGCAGCGTACAAAATTTCGTCGAAGTGAAAATTCACTCAGTTTCAAGTCTGCGATATAAGATGCCACATTTTTTCTCTCGAACATCGAGACGTCGCGGATAGTCGAGGCATATTAAAAATAATTATGTAGTCATTTTTTCTACTGAATTGTGTGAAAAAGATGTCATATAAACAAAGGTAACAAACGAACGATCGTTACTTCTGATTTTAAGACACTTTCACCAGAAGGGACAATCGAATATGTTTTTTTTAAACTTATATGTAATATTTAAAAAAAATCATAAAAACTGTCCGAAACTCTTATAAACGAATTGCTCTTAAACAAATGATACACCAAACAATTGTTCATGTTTGGCCTTTAATGAACAAAATGTACTTTTGAATCGCAAACAATGTTCTCCTCGGATGTTCGTAAGTTACGAATTTTTTCTTTTTTTCATTCGTTACATATTGATAATAATAATAATATAACTTAACCCTCCATCTGAGAGAGTTCTTCCTCGAGGCTGTCCTGACTCTCGTTCGTGTCGTTCAGGTTGATAGTCTCGTTGCGCGAGAGTTCGATGACGGATTCTTCGAGACTGGGGTCGGGCTTTGGACAGATCAACGGCGAGTCCGATGGTTCGAAGATATCGTCAGCGGTCGAAATATCTTGCTGTACCAGTGTGAGACTCGTGTCCTCTTCGCCCTGCGTCGAAATTTCTTGTTCCGCAACAGTAACGGCGATCTCTACGGTTTGCTGTTCCTTCATCGATTCGTCGACTTTTTCCTCGTCGTCCTCGGCGGCGCTGTCGTCCTGCTCCATAGGTTCCGGTATCGCGGTTATCGTCGCGGCCTCGTCGTTCTCGGTCTCCTCGACGACCTTTTCACCCTCGATAGCCGACATTTGGCTGAGATTGGTCAATACATTTTCCTGCATTTTGACAACACCGTCGGACGCACTGAGAATACTGCTGATCTCTCGTCTCATCTCATCGACCTCCGAAGGCTCCTCGTTTTTAACGAAAATAACTTTCTTGTTCGTATAAACCTTCGAGCTCGTTATAGCGAGTTGTTTGCTTCTCGTCACCGACGCTTCGGTGAAAGCTGCCGGCGCCTCGGTCTCGTTCTTCTCGTCGTCGACGCTCTCGAGCTGACTCAGGAGTTCCTTCTTAACCTCGGCTTCCTTCTCGTTGTCGACTTCCGTGTAGTCCTGCTCCTCGTCGTAGATACTCTGCTTTCTCTTTACGAACACACGCTTCAGCGGCAGTTGTTGCTCGTCCTCGGACTCGTCGTGACGGTCCGGCAGGCTCTCGTCAATGGCCTCGGTCTCCTGCTGCTTTCTCGCCTGCAGCTCCTCGATCTTGATCCGCTGTTGCTCGACGCGTTTCTCCAAGAGCTCGAGCTTCTGCTTGGTCTCCTGATCGCCCTTCGTCGATATCGGCTGAGTCTTCTTCGCCTCGACCTTGGCGCTGGCGACAGTGGCGCCCTTCTCCGTCGACGAGGCGCTCGTCGAGCTCTGCGAGGTCTTCAGCTCGAATCTCGGTGCGTCGTCGAGGAGAGAGTCGCTCGAGGATTTTCCCGGGCTCGCCGTCGTCGTCCCTGCCAATCGGCCCTCCGTCAACGGCTTCAATACTTGCTGAACGAAGTTCGAGCTCTTGTTGTCCAAGGCTTTCTTGACGACGACCCTCTTGACAACGTTGCCGGTCGGCAACTTTGCCAGCTCGGCCGGATCGATTATGGTGCCGTCCGGATTCATTATAACCTCGCGAGTCATGTCACCCTGACGAATTATTCGTCTGACGATAACGCGCTTGGTGACCTTCGTGCCCGAGCCCGAAGGACTCGGTGCGACGGCCTCGCCGTCCTTTCCGATCGGTGTGCTAACCGGCGTCCCTTCGCCGACCGGTTTTCTCACGACGATACGCTTTATTACCTTAACCGTGTTATCGGATTTTCCCGGAGTTCCCACGGACTCGGACGTTGTCTTATCTTCCTTCTGCGCTGTCGTCGCCGTCGCGTTCGGAGTCCTCGTGTGAACCTGATTAGGCGGACTCGACGAGGCGCCCTCCTTTCCGTGTGATTCCTGTGGAATGTTCGTATGTTTCAGTGGTATTTTATGCTCTTTGAATACCGAAGCGACGATCTTCTGTACCTCTGCCTCGGTGTCGTCGGTACCGCGAATTATCTTCGTCGGTGTCTCGTCGCTGATGATCTTCTTCGAGCCCTGCGACTGGTGGGGGGTCGTCGACGATTTTCCCGACTTGGGAGATTCTTGGGGTTCGCGACGCTGTATCGGCATCAAAGTTTTTATCGTTTTCTTAACGATGTTTCCGTCCTTTCCCCTCACGTAGACAACTTGCTCCTTGCGATCTTCCTTCTCGACTCTCTCGTTCTCGTGCTCCTCGTCCTCCTCGCTCTCGACCGGTTGATTTTTAACCTTCGGCAGTTTCTTGACGACGTAGGCCGGTGGCTCGTAGTCGTCGTCACCGTCGGAATATTGTTCCTCGTCCTCGTCCTCCTCCTCGGACTCCGTCTCGATCTTGTCCTTGTCCGGCTGAAGACCGTCCGGTCCTTTCTGCTCGCCTGCCTCTATGTGCTGCTGTATGTGGGTGACGTAGTCTGCCCGGTTGCGACAGGACTCCTGACAGACGTCGCACGTCAGTCCCATGCCCGAGCGTTTCGTGTGGGTGAGCTGATGAACCTCGAGGCTCTCCTTGCGCTTGAAGGCCTTGCCGCAGTCCTCGCAGACGTGACGCTTCTCGACCGAGTGCGAGCGCATGTGGCGAGTCAGATGATGGGAGAGCAAGAATTTCCTCGGACAGAGCTTGCAAAGATATGGGCGATGTCCAGCGTGCGTTGCCAAGTGACGAGCGAGCTTCGTACTCGTGCGGAAAGCTTCCTTGCAGTACTCGCAGACGAAGGACTTGTCCTCGTTGTGGAGGAGCTCGTGACGCTCGAGACCCTGTTTGTAGGTGAAACGCTTGTTGCATATGTTGCACTGGTAGGGCTTGGTCGTTTTGTGGGACGAATCCTCGTGCTTCTCGAGCTCCTCCGGGGTGAAGAACTCGCGGTCGCAGTGCTGGCAACCGTAGCGCATGTCGTCACGGTGAACCTTCTCGTGACGCAGGAGCATATTAGCGCGGGAGAATGTTTTGTTGCATATCCTGCAGGAGTAAGGCTTGTGGGGCGTGTGGGTCGTCATGTGCTTGCCGAGATCGTACTTCGAGAAGAACATACGGTCGCACTCGGTGCACTTGTAGTTGCGATCGCGATGAGCTCGCTGGACGTGCAGCTGAAGCGCCTGACGGAGCGGGAAGGTTCGGTCGCACTGCTCGCAGGCGTGAACTCTTATCTCGCCGGGCTCCAGCTTACGGTCCTCCTTCTCGTTCGACGTGTCCTGGTCGACGTCGCTGTCGCCCTCCGGGTCCTCCTTGTACAGATCGTTGCGATCCGATTTTATGGACTGCTTTTCCTGCTGGCGATCGCGCTGCCTGTCCCGGTCGCCGTTGTCCACTCGGGGCTTCTTCGCCGGATCGTTCGCTATTCGAGACTCCGATCCCCGCTTGACACCCGACTCCGGCGAGTCGTTCGATATCGGCGGAAACGGCCGTGGCAGGACACCCGTCATCGGATACGCTCGCAATGCCTCGTCAGCTTTCTTGCACTGGATCTTGAACTTGTACGAACGATCCAAGTTCCAACGGCACGCGCTGCATATCATCTGCGGCATCCCATCGGCTGCATATACCTTCAAGGAATTCCATTTGGTTAGTTATTTGTTTCGTAGGGTCTGATTTTTTTTTTCTTTTGAGTTTAAGGTTTAGGAATTTTTTTATTTTTAGTAAATGGGATTTACCTGGTTGGGTCTGTGAGACGTGTGATGAGAAAAAAATTATGAAACACAAACACGGAGTTAGGAAGACGACTCGAGGAAATTAATAGCTCGATGAAAAGTGCACAGTGCGGATAAGTGTACGCTACGAAGCGCTCAGTCATGAAACTTTTTGTGATATTAAGGTGTAAAAATGGAATAGGAATAAAGTGGGATTTACAAGGCTGGATAGGTGAATTTTGTATTTTTTATTGTATAAAATATACACTAGATTACTTTACAAAGGATACAAGCCAAACATGACAAAGTACGGAATACAAGGCATTTTTCTATCAATTACTGAAAAGAAACTTAATGCACTATCTACTAATAGGATACAAATCACAAGAATACTCAAGCCAAAGCTAAAAGAAGTTCAGAAATTTGTTAAAAAACAACGGAGTCTATTCGTGAAAGTTAATAAATTATGCAAAAATACTGCACGCGGATGTAAGATAAATTGATAAGTCGATCGATCTATCGAGTCGTCGACAAAGGGAAAGCTAGCGAACTTCAAGGTTCATTACCGCTTCCAAATGTTAGTGAGTTCGGAACAATTGTAACAAAAAATTTGCCATAGTCACAGCCTCTCGGAAACGACAGCACAGTCAAATGTGGAGCATAATCAAAAATGATATGCAAGCATGTCCCACTGCAATACCTCTTGTAACTATCAGAATTTCAACCCCGTCACCGTCGGAAATATTTATGAAGCACATGCAAATTTTCCTCACGAAAGGTATCAAGAACTGCTAATCAGAAAATGTCCAATAGTTTACAAAAATAAAAAAAATAAAATAAAAATAAAGATAAAAGAAGTAAACATAAAAAATCGTCATTCATTGTATTTGGAGTTGTTCTTGTTTTCAATGTAATTCAGAAAAAAAAACGTGCTATCGAGTTAGTGTGTTAATCTCGCAAGATTGTTTCAGCGTGGTCGCCGTATACGAAACAATTTAAATTCCATCAATTTTTCATATCAATGAATAATTAAATTAACGTGTCATTTGTTAAAATCGCTCGACTGGAAGAAAGGGCGTATCTTCTATGCTCGAGCACAGCAAAATACGCCCTTCTGGGTGTAACGGCGTGAAGCATATTTACGTAAAAAAAAAAAAAAGTCTGTTCCAAAGAAAGTAGCGGGAAACTCCGTCCATATTGCGATTGCACATATACGGTTGGGATGCGCGCGCGCGTGTGTGTGTGTGCATGTGCCATGTTCCGCCTAGAAACCCGCGCATTCGTCATAACGGAGTAGCCGCGTTCAATGGCTGGCCGGTTCTAAGCCGGCTCGGTCGTTAAATCGGTTACCTTTGTTATCAACATCGCGGCGTTCGATGCTCTATTGACTCGCCAGCAGGCACAGACACACAGAGCACGAAATCGATCGAACGATATCAAACGAAAAAAACAAAAAGTCCAATAGCCGAACATGAAAAAAAAAAATTCACCAATCACCGAGAAAACAAAGCACCGAAGCATAATTGGTTCGAAATTCGATGCACGAAAACATGAAAGATAATATTCCTGTATTACCTCGATGGCGACGCACGACATAATCTGCAGGGTAAGCGGCACTTGGAACGGCTTGCTGTGATCCCTCTCGTAGATGAAGTTGAGAGGTTCCGTTTCGGTCAGGCAAAAACGGCAGACCCGTCTCGAGCGCAGAGGAGCCGGTCTGCTCTCCATTATTCTTGATAATGAGAGTCAAGCGTGGTTAAAAAAAAAAAATTTCTTCACCTTTTCTCGGCGTTGAATTTTCGTATGTCGGGAGGAACCGATAAGAGACACGACGCTTGTCGTCAGTACCGCGCGCACCTTCCACGGTTATATTACCCGAACGCGCATCAATAGGTGAAAACGACGCCGAGCGTCGGTAAGCGTCTCGCGCGTCAACCCGGAGTAAAGACGAATGGGACGAGGTATGCTACACCGCTATGGCGGAACTAAAGTCTTGCTCGCTTGCTTGGCTATCGCTCGTCGCCCTTTTTGGGTCAAGCACAGTAGCGCTCCCGGCCACGAGGCGGTTCTCGCCTGTAACTGCCAAGTCGCCGCGGACTTTGGGAGGCAGCGCCAATTTTAGTCGAATGGGGTTCGAGAGCGTCCGTCCGCGGACACGGATCGATCGCCTTACAGTGATAATACAGCGGCTTCGGCTGCTCACTGTTGGAACGCCGCGCCCATATCGCTTTGTGAGAAACACGCGACGGGACTCCATGTAGAGCTTCGTCGGTTCGCCGTCGTCGCCACGTAACTGTTACTTCCGAAATTATTAAATCGATAGTTTATTAAAATTTTTACATGTTAAAGTAATTACTATTATATGTCATTATATTTTTAAAAGTTATGAATAGAAAATCAAAATTTTACCTAATTCATTGGCTAAAAGTATCGTTCTAATTCGATGTTCCTATACGCTAGTTGTGATTTTGACTAGCTCCTCAATCGGTCATCCGACAATCATTTATCTTCGTCTAATAAGACATTTTTTTGTTTACGGAAATTGTCAAGAATTAGTAATCAATTTTGTTATATAATAATAATTCATCAAAGTTGATGTTTCTGTGAGAAACAAGCGCATCGACGTATTATTTTTTCCTATTTGGAATTATCGTGCAGGCGACATCTCGCGGCGGCCATTGATACCTCGAGATTGTTACCATGAGTGTATCGAGAGTGAGTGTGCATATAATATTGCAGGTATGTACAATATTTTTTGCCCAGAGAAAATATTGCCACGTCCATTCTTACAGCTCGTTCACCTTCTCGTTCACCTTTTCCCACTTCGTTGACCTTTGCGTGCATCAAGTACCGAAGTCGGAACCACTATGGCATTATGCATAATGCATTTATATGATTCTTCACATGCGACATGTATACGCCTATTTGCAACATCACAAGATTTTCATCTTGTAAATCCTGGCATTCACAAGATGTTTATGCAAATCGAAGAGGCGAAAAGGAAAACTGAGTTCAACTTTAGGTAGAAAGGCGTCGTGAAATACTACGACTTGCCTCTTGATCGCACCTATTTCGTGCGTTTTAATCGATAATGGGTTAAACAGAACTTGCTCGTGGTTCGACGATTATCGGTAGGTGGTCTCTTGTCGTATCAGCTGTTGTAAAAACCAATGTATAGACGGTAACGATAAAACAAATTCTATTGTGCTCAGGAAGAACTGAAATCTTTGTGTCACCCGTTGAAAAAATAACATGCCTGAAATATCTTGTTTAGAAAATAATAATTGGAAAACAAAATTTAATTTTAAACATAATAATAATCGAGGGGAATCGTGAAATTTGTACCTTGCAACTCGATCCTTTCGGGAACGTAGCCGATAGGTAAGTCGGCACACTTCACTCAGTATATGTGTTATTTCCGGTTTTTGAAGCTCATACGTTTGGCTTTTTTAATATCATCGCAGAACCTAATTGTATACAATTTTTAAGATTTAAAAAAAAAAAGTTTTTTTTTTACAAAAATCATATAAGATCTCGTAGTTTAGTAGGTGCCTACTCGTATTATGAATGGACCTCAAGTGGATGGCCCACTTCCGGGGCAACCGACGAAGGACTACCGCTGAAAATTTGGATCATGCTCTCCGCAACGATATCGACACAGACGTTCACAAATTACCGCTCGATGAATTACTGAACAATCTCAAGGTCGATCCGAATCGAGGCCTCACGAGCACGAGGGCCAGAGAGTTGCTGCGCGAAAATGGTCCCAATTCTCTAACCCCACCGAAAAAGTCACCGGAAATACTCAAATTGTTTCGTTGCTGTTGCGGCGGTTTCTCACTTCTCATATGGGTAACTAATAATTCATTTTAACAATTAACAATTCGCTCTAATAATTAACAATTCATTCTAATAATTAACAATTCATTCTAATAATTGATTGGGTAATTGGTAATTAATTATTAATTCGTCAGAATTTTTTTTTCTTTAACTACAAAAATCTCCACTCTGCAAATTTTCCTGGTTCCTGAGTGTATTTGCGCAGAAAAAAAAACATAAAAAAATAAAAAAATAAAATCGCATTATTTATGCTCTGCAGATGTCGAAAAGATGTGATAATGCTTCATCGAAACGTTATCTCGTCGTTTCAATATCAAAAAGCAGAACTATCAGAATTTTAATGCCATAAATGCGTCCAGTCGAATAAAAAAAAAAAAAAAAAAATCAACGAAAAAAAAGTTTTGTTTTGTAAAATCAGGTTGGTTCGTTCCTGTGCTTCGGCAGTTACTTCCTGGAGTACAGTACCCACGGCGAAGCATCCCAGGACCATCTGTGGCTAGGAGTGGTCCTCGTTGTTTTGACGATGGTCACCGGAATGTTCAGCTACTATCAGGAATCGAAGAGCTCGAGAATAATGGAATCGTTTCAGCAAATGTTGCCACAGAGAACGAAGGTACTAAGGGATTCGGAGAAGAAGGAGTTGAACGTGACGGAATTGGTGGTCGGGGACATTGTCCTCGTGGAGACCGGTGACCGAGTACCCGCTGACATTAGGATCCTGGAATGTCAAGGTGAATTCGGCCGACCTGTGGCAGCGAGCAAACACGTAGTAGCTTAGCTTTCTTGTTTCACTACACTATCGCCAGTTTTTTTTATTTTTTATTTTTTTCTTTGTGAACACCTTCCACCTTTCTCTTCGCAATCATTCTTCCACCGTATCGCCAATAGTGAAGTATTTCGGCAATTATTTTTTGCGTCTGGGTTTTATTTATTTTTACGTTACCGGCGGCGATTTAAATTCGATTGGGAAGACCGCTTTTTAGGCGGTAAAATAAAAGTATGTGTGTGGGAATTTTTGGCTCACTCGTCCCATAGGTCTGAAAGTCGACAATGCCTCGATAACCGGAGAATCTATTCCTCTTCCGAGATCCGTACAGATCTCCGAAGGAAGCGTACTTGAAGCGAAAAACTTGGCATTCTTCTCTACGAACGCCGTCGAAGGTACGAATTTCATTTATCTTCAATTATCTCAGTTTTTATTTAGAAAAATTAGAATCGTACAACAATACGACGAAACTAGTTTCACCGATGATACTTTTTTTTACTTTGTCATTTGTCCTTCAGAGTAATTGAACCTCGAATTTTTGAGTACACTGAGAGAAGGATCTGATAGAAATTACCATAAATCTGGTAAAAAGCGACAGAACTTCCAGATACATGGGAACTACAGTGACATCTCGGTAAACATTCGTATTGAACTTAACACATTCTGCTAGAAAACATGGTAATATCCGCTATCGCAGATATTACCCGAATATCTCGTAATTTTTGCTGGAATTTAAGTTCTTTTCACTAGAAAAATATAGTGATCGGTGGCGCCGCGATCGCGAACCGTTTGTAGATTATATCGGCATGTGAAATTTTTTTTGTCATGTATACATGCATTAAAAAATTTAATCGCCGAAATTCTAAGTTTGCCTGCTCAGAATTCTCAGTATGTGAATTCAACGAATTTCGTTTTATCTATGTTCAAGTTTAATAGCTAAGTTTGTACAAGCAGCCAGATACGCGAAATTTTGATAACGCGTCTTGTGGAAAAAATTACCATTCCGCCGCGCGCAACCAACCGTAAAACTTTGGTTTGACTTGGATTTGGGTTGTTTGCTAATAATCTAATCCAACCCAACCAGCCGTTTGGTACGCCGAACCGACTCTGATTCCAACGATCTGGAGGTTGGTTTTTGGTTGACATTTCAAAATCAACCTCGATACCAACCGTTATATGAGTCGAATGGAAAGTCGGTTTATAGTTGGACTTTTCCGAAACAACCCAATCTCCGACTATATGTCGAGAGGGCCGATAGCTTTTGACACAAGTTTAGAAATCGGGTTGTTTTAAGAAAATTCAACCGTAAACCAATCTCCTATTCGACACATATAACAATTGGTAGTAGTAGTAAATGTATTTATTAACATTGTTGTTTACAATAATGATGGTGAGATATTTACAAATGACGGCAATACATATAATGTCATATAATGTCAAAGGGCCATCGACCGAGGTCCTTCAGCCCTGACAATTGGTATCACCGCTGGTTTGTCAATACTGCCGAAAAATCAACCTCTCGAAGGTTGGAATCTGATTTGGTTTGGTGCACCAATCCGGTTGGTTTCAGGTTGATTTCAGGTTGATTTCAGGTTGATTTCAGGTTGATTTCAGGTTGATTTCAGGTTGATTTCAGGTTGATTTCAGGTTGATTTCAGGTTTGTTTTCAGGTTTCAGGTCGGTCAGAACGCGAGGGTATGGGTCGGGTAAAAGTTTCTATGAACCCTGTGACCATCTCACATATCCCTAGTGGTGCCGCTGGTGTAAAATGTTCCCTGGTCGCAATTTACTATATGACTTGATAGTTTTTCCAAGATCCTTCTCTCAGCGTACGCTAATTTCGCTATTCTACCAATCTACCAACAAAATTATATGTCTTGGTCCATATTTGCCAATTTTTCATGGCTAAAAGCGAGTGCCCTTGGCGTCAAATGACCAACTTAAAAAAAAATCTTTCATGGCATGCAGAGCGCATCGTGCCTCGTTCTTGCGGCAACGATCCTTCGATTCTCGGTACCTATGTCGGAAACCGGGGTAAACCAGTTTCTTTTCTTAAAACGTTGAAACGTTTTTTTTTCTTCTTCCTGCTATCACGCACGGCACAGGAACTGGAAAGGGCGTAGTCGTCGCATGCGGCGATCAAACGGTAATGGGAAGAGTCGCGAAGCTGACATCGAGATTGTCGCCAAGACCGACGCCTCTTTCGCGGGAAATACACACGTTCATGCGTTACATATCGTGCTGGGCGATTTTCCTCGGTGTATCCTTCTTCGCTATGTCCATAGCGATGGGCTACAACTGGATAGACTCGGTCGTCTTTCTCATTGGCATTATCGTCGCCAACGTGCCCGAGGGACTCGTTGCCACGGTCACAGTCAGCCTAACACTCACCGCCAAGAGGATGGCCGGCAAGAATTGTCTCGTGAAAAATCTCGAGGCTATCGAGACGCTTGGCTGCACCTCGGTTATTTGTAGCGACAAGACTGGCACGTTGACGCAGAACAAGATGACCGTATGTCGTTTTTTTTCATTCGTTTTGAGATAAAAATAACTCATTGATCACAGATTGGCAGAGCTAAAGCCCTTAAAAAAAAGTTAAAAACATGTTAGTCCTCTATTAAAACCGATACAGATATTCTTAAATAAAAAAATCGTAAAATTAACTTTGGCAACAATTTGGCAAAAAAATGGAACTTCTTTGCATTAATCCTTACAAAATTGGAAAAAGGTTCGTCACATGTGGTACGACGGCCAGCTCAAAGAAATCATGGCGTCGGACACCTGGCGAAAATACGCCGACAGCAGTGGATTCGACAATTTAGCGAGAATAGCGAGCCTGTGTAATCGCGCCGAATGGGCGCCGACTAGGTCACAGGAGAATTTGCCGCCACCGCCGTTGAACAAGAGAAGAGTACTCGGCGATGCGTCGGACACTGCCCTGTTGAAGTGCATGGAAATACTCGTGAAGGGGGGCGCCGACACTTTTAGGATTCGGTACACGAAAGTACGCTTCTCATTTGTTAAAAATAACCGCGGAAAAGAGAAGGAATAACAGCGAAAAAAAATTATACCGTTTTTTCTTTTCTTCATGGGAACAGGTTTTCGAGATTCCCTTCAATTCGACGGACAAGTTCCAGGCGAACGTGCACATACGAAACGGCACGCATTTGATTTCGTTGAAGGGTGCGCCGGAGAGGGTCTTGGCACGTTGTTCCACAATAGCATACGGCAATGAGACGAGGGAACTCACGGAAGAGACGCGAAATGCTTACACGCAATCGTGCTACGATCTTGCCAACAACGGTGAACGCGTTCTGGGCTTCGCCGACCTGGAATTGCCGTCGAAGGGCTTTCCGAAAGGTTTCGTTTTCAAATCCGACCCACCAAATTTCCCGCTCCAAAATCTTCGACTGGTAACCATGCTAAATATTTACAATAATTAACTTTATTACCGAGTTTACTCGAGGATTTTAGAAATTTTCCTACTTTATTTTATATTTTTGTTATCGGAAGAAAAAAATAATCGAGATATGGTCTTTACCTGACCATAAACAATTTCTCTTTTAACTCTCCTCCAACTCATTATTTTGTTTGCCGAATTATAGAACTGATTGCGTGTCAATATTCTGAGTGAGATTCCTGGTTTAATTTTTTTTTTATTTCCCCGATAACGAGGTTGGGCTGATCTCGATGATGGATCCTCCAAGGCCGAGCGTTCCCGACGCCGTGTACAGGTGTCGTTGCGCCGGTATCAAGGTGATCATGGTTACCGGCGACCACCCCGACACAGCCAGGGCCATTGCCAAATACGTCGGAATAATCACCGAGGATCTTGGCAGCGACAACGACGCTCGATCGATCGTCGTGACCGGTGACGAACTTCGCGATTTTATCGACGACAAACTGGACGAACTCATACGACGCCATCCGGAAATAGTATTCGCTCGAACATCCCCGGTACAAAAATTACAGATCGTCGAGAGCTGTCAGAGAATTCATATGATCACCGCTGTCACCGGGGACGGTGTCAACGACTCGCCGGCCTTGAAAAAAGCCGATATCGGAATAGCCATGGGAATTGCTGGCGAGTTGAACAAACACTACAGTGCTTTTTTGCCATTCGAGCTCTCAGTGCCAAGTCAATAACAATAATAATAATAATAATAATCATCTATCTACATAATATATTGGACACTCACACCGACACTCACAGATAATCACACAGATACTCACACAGATACTCACACAGATACTCACACGGATACTCACACAGGTACTGCGAGTGCGCGGCCAACATAACCGCTAGTAAAAATAATAATAATAGTAAGAGTTTTGATATTTCAGCGCAGGATCGGATGTGAGCAGGCAAGTGGCGGATCTCATTCTCCTCGACGACAATTTCGCGTCGATCGTAACCGGTATAGAGGAGGGCCGAAGGATATTCGACAATTTGAAGTCGAGTATAGCATACACACTGGCGAGCAACGTTCCCGAAATAACGCCCTTTCTCGCGTTCATCGCCCTGGGGATTCCTCTACCGGTTGGGGTTATATGCGTTCTGTGCATCGACCTTGGCACCGATATGTGGCCGGCGATATCGCTTGCTTACGAAAAGTCCGAGAGTGACATTATGTCGAGGTACGCCGGCGCCCATCGCGAAGCAATGGCGAAACGTTAATGCCGATCGTTTAATCTCCGTTTAACGATGGAAAATTTAAATGCCAACGATTACTGCGCAGACGACCGCGGATTCCGAATTCCGATCACCTGGTGAGCAGAAAACTGATCTTCATGGCCTACGGACAGATCGGTATCATCGAAGCCGCGGCCGGATTCTTCACCTATCTGGTCGTCATGGCGGAGAACGGTTTTCTGCCGGAGAGACTGCTGGGACTGCGTCCATACTGGGACAGCAAGGCGATAAACGATCTGCGGGACAGTTACGATCAGGAATGGACTTACGATCAACGAAAGATTCTGGAGTACACGTGCCACACCGCTTTCTTCGTCAGCATCGTCATCGTTCAGTGGGCCGACGCGATGATATGCAAGACCCGGAGGATATCGCTCTTTCGCCAGGGCATGAACAACTGGGTCCTGAATTTCGGCCTGCTCTTTGAGATCGGCGCAGCCTGCGTCGTATGTTACGCACCGTACATGGACGTGGTTCTGAAGACGTATCCGCTGGAGGTCGAATGGTGGCTTCCGGGACTCCCGTACGCGTTTTACATACTCTTTTACGACGAGATGAGGAAACTTTGGATCAGGAAACATCCGGGCGGATGGTGGGATCGAGAGACTTCGTATTGATTCGTCGATCTTTTTATTTTACGCAACACAGCAGCTGTAAGTTCTCGGGACGAGAGACACGATGAAACGTTATCGTTTTGAAGACCTTGGAGCAATTTTTAACGAATAGCGCAAATAGAATATCATTTTTATGGTACCGAAGTAACTGTCACGATAATTGTCAGCAAAATTATTGTGGGTGATGAGAGGATTGCTGCGCTCTGCAGTGACATGGCGTCTCAGTGATTTAACGGTCCCTCCGATTTCCAGATTGAGTGAACTTTCGATCGAAAGATCAAACCACGGTGATTCCTCCGATCCCGAGATTATCCAATTTATCTCACACATACACCATGGAATTCGTGAGAACGCTGGAAACAGCGCTGAAGGAGTTTCGATACCGTGTCCCAGAGAAAGGACTCTTCGAGGCCAGATATCAAAATATCCGAGCTCGATCGCCCCCTCCGGCGCATTTCGCGTGACCGAGATCGTCCCTAACTACAGGACGATACCCGCAATCACTCGAAAACTTCGAACCAACTATCTAAATTCATTATAGAAATAACAGAGTTCCGTGTTTTTAATCTTGGTAGTTTTTGTGCCAAAAACGTTCTTTTTGGTCCTAATCCGTTCATGGAAGGCCGCAGGGACAGCACGTGAGAAGGAGTCGTTGTACCTTCCATGCACCGTCTTCCGAGCGATACGAAGCGATCATATGTGTAAGAGCACAGTTAATCCTCGTACGATAGTGTATACACTTTTCTACAAGAACAACTCTACACGCTGGGATCTCGTCGTCTTTGTGGTGTGTTGTAACGTCGTCGCTGTACGGTCAGGGGTCCCAAAGTGGGGGAGGCATATAAGATCATGGGTGCCCAGTCGGTGCCCCAGTAGTCGCTAGTCATCATCCCGCATTGGAAACCACCATTTGTAGAATAGAGAAAGGGAGTTTAGAGAGAAGAAAAAAAGAACGAGCGCTTAAAAAAAATAAATAAAAAAACGGCGATAGGTCGCGCCGCTAATCGCGCTACGACCGAGGCCAACACGAACAACTGCTCCTCATCCCCTCGCTAAAGGACGCCGATAAACTACTCCCCGCCACGATGAATTCCGGAGTTCTCATTTGTCTATTCATTTGCCTCGGTGAGTCTCCAACACACAACTTGTTCGCAATGACTTTCCCGTCGTTTTCTTTTCCGCGTTCGTTTTTTTTTCTTTTTCTTTTTTTTTTACTGTTTTTTTTTGTTTGTTATTTTCCCATGGAAGTCATGCCTCATTGAATTTAGTCGAATTACGCTTATGACCCCCCCCCCCCCCCCTCTCCCCCGCCTCATACCGTGCACGAAAGTCCACGATGACCTCGTTCGAAGCCAACAATCGCGAGTGGGTTGGGTTAACAAACGCCGTTTTCTTATTGCCATTGTGAAGATTTTTCAGTGTGATTTTTACTGGAATTATTCATCGGTAATCGGTTATTGTACTGCCGGCTTGTCTATTGTCTGCTTTCTTTTTTTTTTCGTTTTTGTTTTCTTTACGTAAGGTATCTCGAAGTTGTGCAACGAGAGGATTTTTTTTTAAATAAACTAAACTGACGCCATTGTTGGCTGAGCTGCAGATAATATTTATCGGCTGCTGTGAAGTATGGACGTTCTGTATTCGTGGAACATATTTTCAAAGTGAAAATTAAACACTGCTCTTATTGCCTTTCACAAAAGAGTTTAATTAATTAAAGAATTAAAACTCGTAACCGTACATTAGGTTATTTTTTTTTTATAATTTCTTTTATGAAAGTACGGACTTTGATTGGGGCGATTTTTAACACAAAGTATGTTTGTTTTGGCAAAATATGTCGAATCTCTCGATTGTCATACGATTATTTATCCGTACATTCGCCGCGAATGGGGAAACGATTTGTAAACTCGAAAGCCACCTTTGCCGACGCGACGATCGAGCAATATTGCAATTCACGCGTGTATAAAGGCTACACCAGGATCTCGTTCTTTCGCTCGCTCGCCTCTGCGCGATGATCGTGCCCGCTTGCCGGACACTTTCTCGCTTTCTTCCGTGGATATAGCAGAAGCTACGGCGAGCCCGGGGAACGCGAGCCGCGAGGTCGACCGGCATCTCTCTATCCGCGCCTTCGATCGTTATTCTCGCTCGCGGCTTCGTCCGTTCGCTCAGGGACGCAGACGGGAATTGCCTTGAAAATCAACGACACCTCCTGAGTATTCAAAAACGAATAGTGAGAAAAATCGACCGAACTGGGCACACTAACGAAAAAAAAAAAATAGTTACAAAAACGAATAAATAGTTACTTATCATATATATATTATTGTATTATATGTGTAGCCAATAGTTACCGATCAATAATGAAAATCCAACATTCCTCAGTTGGAAATAATCGTCCAAAATAATGCAGACTACCTTGATTTTTTAATCGTTTTCTATTTTATCGACGTTGGATGTCAATGTTAATTATTAATATTTTTTTTTTGTTACTCTCTCGCATAGGTGCCGTGACTGCTTTAACGCGAAAGCAGGAGGCCGCCGAGCAAACTCGTCGAAAATTGTCCTTGCCGGGACGCCGAACGGCGCAGCCGGCCACCGCAGCTCCGGTCGCCGAAGAGGATGACGACGATCTCGAGGAATACGAGGACGAAGTGGCCGAAGCCACCGACCAATGTCCGGAGCCGAACGGCTATTTCCCCGATTCTAAGCAGTGCGACAAGTACTACGACTGCAGGGACGGAAAACACACCGCTAAACTTTGTCCCGACGGCATGGTATTCAACGACTACAGTCCCGACAGCGAGAAATGCGATTTGCCGTTCGGCATCGATTGCTCCAAACGACCGAAACTTCGTGAGTTTGCTATTGAAGCTTAAGGAGAAAAAAAAAACCATTCCTTCGGAAATTGGCAATGTCTGGAATGACTTTGGGCCAAAACTGATATCGGATTCGTGTTCGATACTAAAAAATACATCAAATTGTGCGCTCCAAAATATTTTTTGGGTACCTTTGATTTGGCGTTAACAATATTGGAGGTGTAAAAATCGCTTTTTCGCCCATGATAATCATAATAAAGGGGTAAAACCTTTATAATGGGTTTTTCACTTTATGATCGCCTTGCAAGGGAACGAAAAAACGATTCTCCAATTCAACCAGACACTCTATTTTCTGCTCTATTTTCTATTTTCTATTATCGCTGTTTGAAAATACGGAAAACGGTACTTTTCCCGAAATGGGTTGGAGCAACATTTTTTGTACAAAATGATTCTGTAATTCAACCAAATACCCTATTTTCAGTATTTGTAATCCTGCAGAACACGATCGCCAACTGGGTTTTACCGTAATTCTATCGGGAAGTAGAAGACCGCTGTTTTAAAATATGGAAGAACGGTACTGTTCCAAAATGGTTTGGAGCAAGCTTTTCTGTACAAAGATTTTGTAATTCAATTGAATACCCTATCTCGTACATTTTTTCCTGCAAAACGCGTTAGCTAACTGGGTTTTATCGTAACTCCATCGAGAAGCGAAGATATCGCTGTTTAGAAGTACGGAAAAATTGTACTTTTCCTAAAATGGGTCTTGGAGCAAACTTTTGCCGGTCGACGCTAAGAACAATTTTTTTTGTTTAATATTACTTTCAGTGTTTATCATTCGAAAAACATTCTGAAGCAAAGTGATGCTGCCAGAAGTAAAAAATCAAACCGCGAGAGCTTTTTTAATGATAACCGTTTTCTATAACATATTTTCATTTTTGTTTTTCAGAGGAACCCCAACCGTCCGAACACTGTCCAAGGATGCACGGTTACTTCGCTCACGCCGATGCCAGAATTTGCGACACGTTTTACTACTGCGTCGAGGGTAAATACAACATGATCACGTGTCCGGACGGTTTGGTATTTTCGGAAAAGACTGGTATCTGCAACTGGGCCGACGAGGCCAAGAAGAAGGGTTGCGGTTCTCGCGACCTCTTCAACTTCACGTGCCCGAAGGTTGACGAATCCGTCGCGGCGACCCATCCGCGATACCCCGACGCCGAGGATTGCCAGTTCTTCTACGTGTGCGTCAATGGCGAAACTCCGAGGAAAAATGGATGCAAGCTTGGCCAAGCTTTCGACGAGAGGACTGGCAAGTGCGATTGGGCCAGAAAAATTCCCGAATGGTAAATACCGTTTACGTTAATTATAAGCAAATTAAAGAGTCAGGTTTTTGCTAATACATTCTCCACAAGTAACAGAGCCGAATGAGTAAGTCGAATTATTTGGCAACTGAAGGATTGACTAAAAAATATCTTAAAGTTCAATTCGTTTACTGAAACTCATTTGGCAAGATTTTTAATTTTTGGAAATTTGATAATAAAAATTCTTGGAAGTAATTTTTGGCTACGGCCCTGTCTCGAAAGTCGTTTTAAAGAGAGGAGACGACGCGGGATGCATCGATGTCCCACGCATAATAATAATGCCGTGAAACCTCGAAGAGGCGAGGCTCGCTTTCAGCGATCGTGCGAATACCCGGTTTAATCCTTTCACTTTTTTTTTCGTGATTCCACAGCAAAGACTGGTACAAGGGTCAGCTGACCGACGAGGAGCTGGACGCTCTGGAGAACCCACCGTCCAAGCCGAATCCAACCAGCAGGCGGAAGTCGTCGAGACCACCCAAAAACTGAATGGGGAAACAGCGTCCATAACTCCTCTTAATTTTAATTATTGTATTTCAATTTTTTTTTTTCGCTACACATTTGTACAATAAATTTTGTCTACCAACAAACCAAAAAAAGTTTGACCGTTGAATAAAATTGGAAAAGTTAAGAATCTTAAGCGTGAAGATTATCCAGAAATGGTTAACATTGTTTTTCGTAACATTAAGAAGTGTCGAATTGGTCGGAAATTTTGTGTATACGTGAGTGTATCTGTCGTTCGTAGATCTATTTACAAAAATTCAAAATCTTTGCCACTGTTCGTATCGACCACAAAAAAAAAAAACTCTAGTGCATCTACAATACTTGCACAGCACGTACGTCGACGGTTTAAAATTGTAGATACGTTTTTATGCCAACCAAAAAATGATGGTGATTTTGATAACCTATTAATCATAAAATAAGAGTCTTGAAACGAAAATTTGTTTCGTTTATTTTCCAAATTATTAAATGTAATAAAGAGTTTAGGAAATGACATTAAATGATAGCGTATCTCTATTACAACAACAATTCGTTAAAGTTCTGCGCGATAATTCAATTAATTTTTTTTTTCTTGTTAATTGACGTTACATGACCGGCTTTCGTTTTCTACACGAGCTAACGTACCATGATACACGTTTCGCAGTCTATTCGAGAATTTAATTTCCTAGATCTTTCGACACCCGGTACTGCGTGCTATAAATACACTGTCCATAAAGACAACCGAGATTGAGAATAGACAAATCCATTCTGTAAAAGAATCGAAAGAAGCGAAAGGTGAAAATGAAATTGAAGAACGCGGATCGTTAAGCAAGCAGAACCTCGATCGTTATCGAAAACGTTGGCTTTACTCGATACGAAAACGTGATCTTGAAATCGATTTCTTTTACCATTCGCCTGTTTGCTATTCACGCACGAATTCACGCTGACCGCGAAAACGAGCTCCTTCTAAATTTCATAAAATGTATTTTCAGTCCTTTCTTTTCATCTTTTCTATGTGATTGAAAAATTCTTTACGCTATTATAAATTTCTAAAGTGCTTAACAATTATTTTCAGTCCTTTCTTTTTATCTTTTCTATCTGAATGAAAAATTCTTTGCGTTGTTCTAAATTTCTAAATTTCATAAAATTTATTTTCCGTCTTTTCTTTTTATCTTTTTTATCTTAATGAAAAATACTTTGCGCTGTATTCGAAGCGGTAAAGCGGTTCGAGATGAGCTCAGGTTGCGATCAAGGTGATAACACGCCCATTGTAATTTATCGAGTGCATTCACGTATCTATGGTTTATCGCGTATGCTCGAGGCATTCACTGCGTTTCCCGTTCCAAAGGCTAACGGGTACCGTCTGTCGGATCTTGAACAATTAACCGTTACCTCAAGAACGCCTCGAAGCATCTTTAATATTATTCTTTGAATACGAAATTACCTTGAGGGGGCAAGTCGTCGACTTTTTTTTTTTGCATGCTGAAAAGAAAATCTGAAAATGGTCCTATTGCGATGCTAGAAAATTTTCCTCGGGAAAATTCGTCTGAAAATATAAAAATTCGATTGAAAAATAAATAATAAAAAAAAAGTTATGCTGTTAAAGTTATTACTTCTCGAAATAGTTAATTTTTTTTTAAAAAGAATGCGTTTGTTTGTCTTATGTAGAGAGCGCGAGTAGTGTACGGATGTATCATCGGCATGGCACGTGTACGAAGGTGAAGAACGACCTTCTCGATTTCCACCATTACTAGGAAAAAAGAGAGAGGAAGGATCGTATCGCGGATCGAGTGAACGGAGTGGCATAGAAGAGGACTGTTTAAAACTTCGCAGCAATGAATGTCTATCAACAATAAAGGGCTCCCGAAAATTCGCGTTAGAGCAAATGCATTCCATTTTTTAGCTGACGTAAAAAAAATCAATCGAACATTTTCAAATTATTATTAATCTATTATTATTGATCGATTCATATTTCGCGGTTACTTTTTCGTTTTTTAGGAGTCAGGAAGCTTAGTAATAATGTAAAGGCAGACTGAAAATATTTGAATTTACAATTTCGCCATGCCTGCTCAATTTCTATGTACGATTATTTATTTATTTATTTATTTCATAATAAACGGGCTGAGCTCAATTACGAGTGAGTAGAATTAGAGCAAGAAGTATATGAATCGAAACGAAAATAAAAATTGCAATTAAAAGTTTAAATAATAACAAGGTTTATTTATGTATTTGCTTTATTTGCGCTCCCGATGCGGCTGAGAAAAGGAAAATAAGGTAATAATAATATTAACAATAATTACAAATATAAGTTTTAACAAAATATAGAATTTGATGGCTGAACGACTTAGATCGATGGCCAATTACCAATATATATATATATATACATATATGTCCTAACGACAATCTACGCTATGTCGTGTTATGTACAAAAAATTGTTCCATCTGTCATATTGTCAATAAATCCACTACTACTATTAGAATTCGATTAACGTAAAAGTAAAAATATTTCGAAATTCAATTCAAATCGAATAAATTTCTTTTAATTCCTTTCTCTTCCCTTTCTAATTTTTATTCTACAGCAAAGCCTTTTAAAATAAACATAGTAATTTTTTTTTTTTTTTTTTAAGAAAAAGCTTCGCGTATGAAGAAATAATTTTTACAAAAATAACTTGATTATCAATGTAAGCAACATCGAAAAGCCGGTAATGGCTTTTAACGTGAAACGTGAAAACCCCACTTTGCGGAATTCTTCCAACACCCTACAGTGGAAATGAGAAGAGGATGGTGACGAAGGCGCGAGGCGGAAGGGGGGGGGGGGGGAGCAGGGTAAAAGTGTGTGGTCGAATCTCGATTCTTGACTATCGGCCACCGACTCAGCAAAAGCCAAGCGAAAGTGGGGAAATGGTTGTACAGGTGGGGGATGACAGGGTATACCCGGCGGAGAGCCATCGACGGAGCAGTGTCTCGCGACGAGACGCCATTCCAAAGAGCGCCCAAAAATCACTCCTCCTCATAAAAGTCCATAAAATTAAGTGAAATTAATTGATTTAATTTTTTTCTTTCGTTTCCGCCAACGCGACACAGGCTTCGAAGAAACTCAAAGTTTTTCGACTGTTGCCAAAATGACCAGAGTGTGCATCCTGGTACTAGCCTTAGCTTCGGTCGCATGTAAGTATGGTCCACATTAACATTAGATTCGTAAAAACTTTTTTCAAAAATCTAATTATTTTTATCTTATATCTCCCCTAACATATAATTGCTATTACGTCATTTAACGCATAAAATGCGAAAATCTATAAATCTATTGGTTCATATCGAAAAATTGGAGAGTTTATCGTCCCATGGAAACTCTCCATAATTTCAAAAACCAGTACGTTCATCCCACAGCGGCTGGATCATCTTATCTTAAAAAAAAAAACAAAAAAATACGGTTTTAAGCGAAACATCAAAATACGTCAAAAATCATCAAAATAAGTAAAATACTTGTACTTCACGGTAAGCTCGTTATCGGTTGAAAAAAAAAAAAGAAAAAGTTAAACTTTGCAAATGTCCAATACCGGATAGACGTGCTTTGGTATCGGCAACGGTGGACTTATTGCTCGGAGATGGAAGCCGAGATATATAATACGGTAGCCGGCTAGCTCTGCGCGAGAGACAGTCTCAAAGCCGAACTTTCTAAAGTGTAAATGTCAGTGCGCGGTGGCTCTCTCGTGTCTCGATTGCATAAGTAGGCGGCGGTGCTCTCGCTACCGTCCGAACGACGAGCAGAAAGACTCCGATACTCCGCTACTCCTACAGATTGCCAATTGCATAATTACAATGTCATTATTTAAATTTCACTGCGCGATTCCGTTAATAATTAAAAGTCCGACGCCGGTCCGTTTTGTCCCGGATTTCCGGTTTGCCTCTTCCCTATTTTATTTTTCATATACATTTTTTATTTTGGGTTTATGATATTCCGATTAAATTCTGAAGCATCCTCAGTAATTTTTTGCCGAAATCGATTACAGCGCGTTCACACTTTGACGTTCCCAATTTTGTTCTCGAAAAAAAAAAAAAAATTGATACCTGCAATTAATCTTGTCGATATTTATGCCTCGTACAGTCATCGGATCTGCAGTTAAAATCAACGCACGAATTGAACTTCTTGATTGATGAAAAAAATAATTGGTAACGAAATTAAATTTGTATATCGACGATTATAATTAATATCATGGAAGACAAAAGAGAATTTAACTTTCAGACTTAAGGACTCGCGAATTCGAAGAAAAATTTAACATTTTTCGAAATTTAGAAAAATTTCAATAAAAAAAAAAAAATGTATGAATACAAAATTATTGTTTCCAGATGCGGCGTTCAATTGTCCGAAGAAGGACGGACAGTACGAGGATCCGATTCAGTGCGACAAGTATTACCACTGCACCGATGGCGTCGCGACGGAGAAGCTTTGCCCCGACGGTTTGGTCTTCGATCCACTGAATCGCAAGATCAACAAGTGCGACCACGTATTCAACGTCGACTGCGGAGATCGTCTGGAATTGCGTAAGTATAATCGTCGTCGACGATCTCGCCGCCTTTCCGCAAATTCCACGTTAACGAAAGCCTCACCTATCAATTAGCAATGGCGTTCAAGTAATACAAGTAAAACGCGTAAGTGGTCGATGTTCAGTGGAACGTTCTACCACGTGTCTATAAGGCATCCGGAACACCGGTGTCCGACCTTTCTAACCATTTATATCTTCCCTTTACCGTACAGAACCACCCCAGCCGACCAAGAAATGCCCGAGGCGCAACGGATTCTTCGCTCACCCGGATCCTTCCGTTTGCAACATTTTCTACAACTGCATCGACGGCCAGCACGTCGAGATAACGTGCACGACTGGACTACACTTCGATGAGTACAGCGGCACATGCGTGTGGCCCGACAGCGCCGGACGCGAGGTAATTTCAATGTTAATTCATTTAATTACGGTACATTAAAAAAAAAAGGTTTCCTTTTTAATTTTAATTTAATTTTTTTTTAAGTAATTTTAAAAAAGGTTTCTTTTTTATTTTTAATCGTATTTGGGGAACTTTTGCATTGAAAAAATGTCTGTTCCATTTGGGTGAACATTTTTTTTAAATGCGTGGAAAAAATGTTTATGTTTTTTTGTTATATTTATGTTTTATGAAATCGTGGATGTTGATTCATTTTTTTTTTTTTTTTTTTTTTTTTTTTCCTAGGGTTGCGGAGTCGTTGGCAAGGTTCTGAACGACGGTTTCGAGTGCCCGAAGGACCGTCAGACCGACGTCCGGGGAACGCTGGTCGACCATCCGAAATACGCTCATCCCGAGGATTGTCAAAAGTTTTACGTATGTCTGAGCGGTGTTACACCGAGGGAACAGGGTTGCAGCGACGGCACGGTCTACAACGAAGTGCAGCAGCGCTGTGACGCCCCCGAGAACGTTCCCGGATGGTACGTTGTTGTTCGGATGACAAGATTTTTTTTTTTTTTTTTTTTCAAATGCCATTTTTCGGCATTTAAAAATCGATTTAACGTTTGAATTATTGTCATTTTATTGCAGCGAGGATTGGTACAAGGACGACGACAAGAAGCCCTGAAGCAACCTTTGAGGCTCAAATGTCCCGCATCGGGACGACAAAACACACATCCCTCTCGTACTTTCATATACTTCGTGTTATGTAGTGACGATTGAATTTAGTTACGTACAACTTTTATAATAAATTTACACGTTAAAAATACACAAATGAGTGAAAAAAAAAAATGTGTTTCTTTTTCCAAGCTCCTGAATCACACTTGTTTACTTAAAAATATCATTCCCCTTCTAATGCGATTGAGAAATTGAAGATCCGGGCTTACGTGACATTAGTGAGTCATTGATCTACGATATTGGAGATTAAATTTCGAACCCTACCCAGTTTTTTTTTGTTTTTTTTTTTTTTTGCAGAAATCGATTATCGATATATGTCGAAATTTTAGGTTCCAAATTTTGTTGTCGATTAAAATTTATACCTGCAATTGATCTTGTCGATATTTATGACTCTTACTCTCATCGGTCTGCAATTAAAATGAATTTACCAAACGAAATTATCGATTGACGATCAAAAATTGATAACGAAATTAAATTTATATATCGTCGAGAAAAATTTAATATAACGGAACAGAAAAAAAAAATGAACCTTCAGAATCAAGGACTTGCGACTTCGGAAAGAAATCATTGAGTCACCTTGTGTCGCGTACAGTAATAAAAATGTCTGTTCCAATAAACACCCATAATAACAACAACAACGACAGTCACCGAGAATTCTCATAATCCATAAGTGTTTCCGTGCGGTCGTAAGTGAAAATTTAATGTAGCCGTTTCAGTTGTTCGACAGACAATTTATCAAATGGTCTTAGAAATTCGATCTGCAACAATGATTTGCCCGCGCTACTTCCGGTATGCGTCGAGCCTGTTTCGGCCTACGCAGTTGACGGCAGCCACCGCAGTCTAGCTCTCAAGGTAACGTATCACTTGCGGCGCAATAGCGATCAACGGCTTCCGGATAACGGAAACTCACTCCGGATAAACTCTATTTGCATTATTTCACTGCAACGGCTGTTGTAAATATATTTGTAAAAAAAAAATCAAAGCTTATCTCGTACCCAACGCATTACCAATGTACGATGAATCTTTAGCCTCCCAAAAAAGTAGCGTGACGCTAAAAGCTTGGGTGGCGCGCGCCAGGGTTAAAAGGGAGTAACTTGTCCTCGACCAACGATCGACACAACTCGATCAAATCTCGTCATTAAGCATCTCCGTACACGATCCACTCAAAATCACTGACGATTGTCAAAAAGATGAACGGCTTTTAGCAAACGGAAGTTCCCCGACCAGCATGCGCGATAATTTTGTGGTCATGCTCGGGGCGGAGTCAAGTAAATCGTCTCGATGACTTTCTCCTGGCCTCGCCTTCGGTCGTTCTCGACAAAAGGTCGACACGCCGGCGAGCCCGATACATACATATCCTTAAACACTGTGCGATACATGAATATCCCTATCGATATCCCGTTTTTCGTATTCCAACACTCGCGCCTCTACTTTCGTATATATATATATATATATATATATATATATATATATATATATATATATATATATATATGTATGTATATATATATATGTATATATATATATATATATATACATCGGGCCTTTCCGTTGAGTCCAGTAGTCAGGCAGGTTGCTTCATGGTTCGATTGATCGCCAAGTAAAAGGCGACTCGAAATATATCCCGGGACCGATTCTACTTTCCTCGAGTCTCTCGGTCAGTGGCGGACCTTGAAGCCGCGGTGCCCCGAGCGTGGATTATGTATGACGGGGACACCGACTCTACCGGCCCCCTCGATCATCGTGCCCAAGGCTGAAATATTGGTCTCGGTATAGCGACCTCACGGAGGACACTTTCGGTCGGTCCCGAACGTCTGGCGAGCTTTCGATTCGGCGCCCGGTGTTTTTCCAGATAACCCGAGTGCCCGATCGCCGAAATCGGTTCCGGCAGGCTGTTTCGAAATTTTCGCATTCAATTAAAAAAGCCGCCGGACCGACCTTTCGCTCACGGCACTTCCGGGATGTAAAAACATAATTTTTCTTTATTTTTTTTTAAATCGCTTGTAAATTATTTAAATTTATGAAGCGGCGAGACGGATTATGTAGATATGGAGTTGGATAAGTGATAGTGGATTAACGAATATTATTCGACGATATTTCGATGAAATTGTTTTGTAATTTTTATTTTCGATGGAGGAATCTTCCGGCTAGTTTCAGCTGAGAATAGACGAGTGGGTCTTCGTAGTGTGAGTATCCTTGAGGACTCCTTAAGCGAGTCTCGAGAGTGTCCCGAAGCCACGGAGACTCGGAGCAAACGGAATGCCCGTGCGTAGAGTACTTGGAAAGTGCATACTGAATCGCCCGCGGTGAATATTTCATCTATCGGTAGTAATGCGTGGCATTCGGCATCGGCGATCATGCCCGTGTCTGTAAGTCACGTGGAAAGTGCGTGCCGGCGGAGACGGGACGGCAGCGAATGATCGGCCTGGCGAGAGAATGGCTCTGTGGAGTTTGAGGAAGAGAAATAGAAAGAGTGTCAGACGACGATGAAGTAAGACTGCTGCGAGATAATTACAACAACAAAAAAGGAAGATGAGGCACGAGACTCGTGTTCCGAGGAATTTTTTTTGTTTTTTATTGCACCGAAGAATTCGCTTCCGTTCGTGTACAAAGTTCAAATTCAACTGTGGAGCATTCAATTTTTCGAGTATCAATATTAAAGTTTTTATTTGCAATGGTCGAGTTTTCGGCACTGAGTCGCAGGCATAAAATTAAAAATATTAAATAAGCGATAAAACTTAAAGTTCACTGGAATCGGAAGCCTGGAAAAATTCGCTCGGCATAGACAAACTTGCCCGTCCGTTTGTCCTGTCGTCAACTTTCTTTCTTTAAGTTAAAGACTATTGTAATTAAGTTAATAATAAAAAATTTGTAGACTTCTGTGGACAGGAAATGTACAAATCGGTACAAACCTTTTATACTCTTTACTTTCACAGAAAACTACTCCGAATTTCCCATATTCTAAACTCCTATCAAGTCCATATTGCTGACACAAGACTATTTCCAAGCATCAATATTCAAGTCTAAAATTTCTTACGATCGAAATTCCAATACGGAATTGCAACCATGCAATTTTAAGCATAAACCGAAAAATATGGAGTAAATGATAAAATAAAGAGTCTCTTAGAATCAGAGAACTAAAAAAACGTCGCTCGTATAAACAAATTTGCCCTTCCGTCAGTTCCGTCACAAACCTTTTTTTTTTATATAAAAAATTCACCATTGTGGACAGAAAATGTACGAACCAATAGACCTTTTATACACTGTGCTCTCAAAAAAAAAAAAAAAAAAAAAACGACTTCAAATTTTTCAAATTCTGCGGCCTCTCCAGACGCCATATTGCTGACCCAAGACAAAAGTCAGTTCATAATCGAGTGTTTAAAAATAATAATCCACGGATAACGAAGGGGGTCTCGTCTCGGCTAGATTCCACGATAGGAAAGCAGTTGGTGTGCACGAGGGGAACCCGTGGGTTTGGTTGCACACGAGGCAACGGGGTGGAGAGGGGAGGAGGGGGGGGGGGGGCAACCACAGAGCGCAAGAAGTCTATCTATACGTGCATAGAGCGAAGGAATGAAAGCGTCGACCAGGGGAAGGGGGTTTTAGGTCGGTGAGTCGAAGGACCACGAGGGGGGCCTTACCGAAGAGCGAGAGGAGTTTCGGCGAAAGGGGTGGGGGTTGTGAAATGCCATCCAAGCCAAAGGTGGTGGTGTTGTCGGGCACTCGAGCGAAACGGGACCGGAGTATCGGCAAGTTCCACAGTCACGTATCGTAGCTCTCCCCGCATCACCGAAGCGCCGTACCGAGAAACGAATATTCGAGGCTTTTACAAAAACGGGGAGGGGGGGTAAAAGTTTGAAGCGACGAGAGCACCGCACGAGGACGACAGTCGATTTTTCGAGATCATTCGAAGAGAACGAACGAAGCCACCGACGACAATGACGAGACGCGGCATATCGTTTATTCTTCTTCTTGTACTGGGCGTGTCCGTGTCCAGAGGACAGTTCCGGTGTCCCGAGGACAAGGGCTTCTTCGCCGATCCCGAACAGTGCGATCTCTATTACTCCTGCGTCGACGGACAACCCGAGGAAAAACTCTGCAAAGATGGCCTCGTGTTCAGGGACGACAATCCGAAGAAGGAATTCTGCGACCTTCCCGCTAATGTCCCCTGCGGTGATCGCACCCTTCTTCGTGAGTTACATTTTTTTTACTTGTTTACTTACGCTGAGAATAAAATGAATTGGAAACAAACTTTTGGTTGATCGAACGAAATAATTGTAGTCAATTATGATGCATTTGATTCGAAGGCCTGTTAGTTTGATCGAGATATTCCTTTCGATCAACCGAACATTCGCTTCGCCACCCTAAGCGCACATTTTGAGTGCTTAGGGTGGCAAAGTTGATTCTCTTTCTCTGGGTATTTTTCGGCACATGTGTACTGCAATTGAGCAGAATGGGACTGTTTGATTGAGCGAATAGGTCATTGAAAATACATTCAAAGCTCGACCCTTTGAAACACAGTAGGGAAGACCGAGATACACGAACTTGCTATGTTGAGGAGTTGTGAAAAATGAAGGCGAATTATGAAAGTTGTAGGCATTTTTTTATCGATGCATTTTAGATAATCTTTGAATATGCGCCAACGGGTAAATTGGTCGGTCGCGTAATAGTTTATGTAAAAATTATTGTGTGGTATCGCAAAATGCGTAGAGCAAGCCGGTCTGATCTGATGCATGTGCACTGACTCGTCAAAAGTACCGCATCTCTTAAAAGGCTCTGTGAAAAATTACGAAATATTTATGGCGTATTCAATGCAGTAATAATTCGGTTTGTACATTTTTTTTTCAATTTTTTCTGCCGCGTTTTCGAAGGTCTTTCAAATTTATCATATCAAAAATGCGTTCAACGCTCAATTGGTTGAGCTCTAAGAATAATAATATTAATTCATTTAAGGAGATAATTTCTGACGCGTGCTCCGAAGTGTTTCGATCTACAATTTTGTCCCTTGTTCTAAATTGAGTACGAATTTTATTCGTCCCGTACTTTCTCGCGACAACGCACGCCGCAGTCGCAAAGTAGTTACAGCTCCGATCGATCAGACAAAGTACGCAGTAAACAATCTGAGTAAATATGAACTTTCTCACGCGGCAAATACCAGGAAACTCCAGTTTGCAGAGCATATATTTATAAGAAATTCATGGAAACAGGTTTGCCGGATAGAGGTGTATAATCAACTGGTTTTGGCGCAGTGTAGCGACTACACAACGGCGATAATAAAGTCAACCAGCAGTTCTCGCACCGTCTTTTGACAATAGAAAAACCGGTTCGCCGAAATGTTTTTTTATTCAATTCCTTTTGGCATTAAGTTAAGTTGAGAGACGCTTCGGAGAAGCGTCTCTCAAGGTGAAACAAAAAAAAAATTCTTACCTTGTGGCCATTCTCCAAAAACTCCCTCCTTCGCAGTTCCTCCTTTCTCGAACATCTGAAAAATATTGTCTCGAATCAATAAAAAAAAAAATACATATATATACATATAATTTGTTTTTTCGAAGTCGACTAGTCATCCGATTGTGGCTGATTGATTTTTTTTTCCTTTTCATTATTGTTAAGTGTTTGTTTTTAATTTTTCATTTTACAGAGGAGCCGCAGCCGTCGGCAGGATGTCCACGTGCGAACGGTTACTTCAAGCACGAGGATCCGGCGGCGTGCGACCGTTTCGTGAACTGCATCGACGGCGTTGGATCGGTCATGCCCTGTCCACCCGGACTGGTCTACGAGCCCAAGGCGTCGGGCTGCGTGTGGTCCATCGACGCGACGACGAATTGCAACGTTAGACGCGACTCCCTCGAGGACGGTTTCGTCTGCCCCAACGAGAACGTTATCGGACCGGGCGGCAGAATTTTGCCTCACCCGACTTATCCCCATCCCGAGGACTGCGCGAAGTTCTACATCTGCCGAAACGGCGTGCAGCCGCAGAAGGGCCAGTGCGACGACGGCACGGTCTACAATGAGGAGAGCTTCAGGTGTACCGAGCCCGAGAATGTTACCGGATGGTGAGACGCAATCTTTTTATTTTCTTGTTTTTTTTTTTTTATGAAATATTTTTTATTTTTATTTAACACTTTTTTTTTGTTTACTTTAATTAACTGTTTTTTTTTGTTCTTTTTTCTTTTACAGCGAGGATTACTACAAGGGAAAGAACTGATTTTGTGCGAGGTTCTCTTTTAAAAAAATAAAAAATAAATACACTGTACTCGCTAAGGATACATTACGGAGAGTAATGCAACGCTTGACTTTTTGCTCATAAGAAACAATAAACGTATTTTTTATTATTACGTAAGCGAAACGGTTTCTATGCACTCATTGTCCGCGAAGGATGTTGCGTACCTATCTCTCTCTTTATGTAAGACACACTCGTTGGCGCAACAGGAACAATTGTTATTGTACCGACGAGCAACAAGCGACAAAATCGTTAATGAAAAAATTATAGTACCGATAAATCTATTAAATTTATTTTTAGCCAAATCGGTCAAATGAATTGTCGAATAAATTCTGCGATAGTAATTATGGTTATCCTAAAAATATGAATAATAAAAAAAAAAAACTATGGTATTATGAATTGGAGCAACGGAGCTGCGGCAATAATTCTATTCGACCCTCCACAAAAAATAGCCAACTAAATTGTAAATATTTTGCAATATAAAGTCTCATTAAATAATTTAAAAAAATAAAAAATAAAATATTGTGAATGGAAATTACAGCATTGAGCTGCAAAGATAGTCATTTGGTCTTCGAGTCAAATTGGCCGATTGAATTCTCGGCTAATATACCGATGCGCTTTCCGATCCATGCAATTTCACCTTTACTCATTTGCCTAATTGCAACCTTTCACTTTATGTAATGTTCAGCTGAGTGTACTACATTTGCGTACACCGCTGTTACGGTCTGCAAGTGGCACAAATGTTCCGGCATTACCTCCGGATCTCGGAGTATTATTTTGTACTCTGAAAACCTTTTCAGAAACGAAGATTGAATTTTAGTGAAAAAGAAGATAGAAGAAAAAAAAAAACAATCGACCCAATTGTCTCTAAAAGTCCCGGCAAAGATTATCATTTGATTGCTGCGAGTCGGAGCCTGGAGCCAAGGAGTTCAATGATATTTCGCGTACTTTCACTAGACCGCTACGCGTTTGGCCACAGCTGCGCAGCTAAACCATATTTTGTTCCTTATCCCGGACGGGTTTCGATTTAATTTTGTTTTTAGTTATATGGACCTTTGGGGATTTTCAGAACTATCGCGGTTATGCCCCGCGGGCTATTCCGAATCGATTATTGTTAAACCGCGTGGATTGTTGCGTAATCAACGACGAAATGCGGCCGGTGCTCTGTCGGATTGACTGCTTTCACTATCCACGGTATCCGAGGATCTGGTTCCCTCCTCGGGGCTCGATTGGCCTCTTGCGCAACATCACACGACGCCCGTGCGTGGATACCGTTTGCAAAAAAAAAAAAAAAAAATGCAATAATTTTGCAATTTTATTAAAAAATTTTATGGACAATCGTACGCGCCAAATAATCGAGGAGTAATGCAGATTTGATTCGTAAAAATTCCAATCGCGAGTATTCCTCTGCATGCATAAGCGATTGTTATTATCGCGTGGGGAATGATTGGTTCGTGAGAATAATTGCCTGCACATACAAACGTGTACATCAACCTACTAATCATACTTATAAAAAACACCATGTTTTTTAAAAGGAAAGAGAACTCTGCAAATATCGCTGTTTAAAAATGCTGCAAATCATTACTTTTTCCCAAAATGGATGCTGAAAGAAAGTTTCGTCCCTCGGCGAACCTACCACACATTTTGCTCCCAGCGAAGAATGATGCAGATTTGGTCGTTTCGTGAAAATCCCAATCGCGAAAATTCGATTGTATGCGTAAGCAATTATTATTATCGCGTGGGGAATGATTAGTTCGTGATAATAATTTTTTGACCCTCAAATGTGTAAATCAACCTACTATTTGTACTCATAAAAAACCGTGTTTTTTAAGAAGAAGAAGAAGAAGAAGAAAAACTAGGCAAATATCACTGTTTAAAAATGCCGAAAATCATAACTTTTTCCCAAAATGGGTGCTGGAAAAACTCTCGTCGCTCAGCGAACCCGCCACACATTTTGCTCCTAGCTGAATGTATGATACGTTAATCCGTATCAGAATCGCAAAAATATTTAACTTTGGAGCTCACAGTTTCCAAAAAACTTAATAAGTTTACTGTAGATAAATGAATAAATAGGTCTAATTTTGCTAAAAAAAAATGGCGACCCAGGCAATCGGCCTGTTATTGAATGTAATTTACCAAACTTACGGAAATTATGACTACATAAGATACGCAGCGATTTCCGGTTTCGCTCTAAAAGTCATTTACACGCTCCGAATTCGAATTTTTCTTTGCAGGCATCCCAATCCGTTATTAATTATTTCCCTTCCGATATTCAACCTTCCACCTGAAAAAACATGCCAAACTTCTATTTACTCAACGAAAACACCGTGTACCTCGCGCATCTGTCCTGCAGATGTGCGAAAGTCGTCCTATCGTCGACATTAAGATAAGATATGATAACAATTCGGTAGTCCGAATGCCGAAAGACTCTCTTCGCCAATAAATATTCTTGTTATTCGCGTAAGTCAAACAGCACTCTCTTTCGACTAACGACGCCAAGTGTTACAATTACAACCGCCTCACACGTTGCTCGATATAAAAGCCAACCACGCCGCATCCGCTTCTCATTGCTCCCTGGCAAAAATCATCGAACAATAGCGCCGATATCGTCCCGTTCGTCGATTTCTCTCCGCGCATTCGCCGAATTGTCCACGAGGGACCGTTCCGTGGGCCCGCGGGATACAAAAGAGAAAAAGTTTCGAGCCCAAAGCGATCGCGGGTGGGGAGGATTGACGCGCAGAAAGGCCGCTTACGATCGTACAGTGGACGGAACTGTTGGTCTACCAGGCTCTCGGTGCCGCGGGTACGCTTCTGTTGCCGCTGTTGAGTGAAGGGGGAGTCCGTAGCAGTTCCCGAGGACGCGGCGTTAAACTCGAGCGCGAGCCGCAACACAGTTCGGCGGTATTCTAAGTTCAGTAGTCAGAGTCCGTTACCGAGCAGACGAGACGAGAGTTCGGAACGATGAGGCAGCACACGAGAAACTACTTGACCCTATTGGCCCTCGCGGGAATCCTCTCTCCCGGTGAGTAGATACATGTACACCTATAAATTTGAAAAAAATAAAAGAGCGAAGAAAAATTCGTTTAAATTAAAAAAATGAACAAAATGAAACTTCTGCCGCGTTTGCATGAGATGTTCGATCATCGACTCCCCGCCGGGCGCATCCGCGAGTCCATCGCACGCATACTAACGACCCTGGTAACCGCGTTCGTCTTTCAACTTCATCGTCCGCTAGGGTTTTATAGCTGTATCTTTGTGAAATATAGCTGTGTTGCCGCCGCACACAGGCACGCAATTCCATAAAATGTACGCGGACTTACGACACCTTCGAGAATTCTATAAGCGACAAGCGGCCGCTGTGGCTACAAACCGCTTTCACTGTTTTCCTATAGAGCTCCCGGAGCATATGGTTACATCGACGCGGGACCGGGAATCCGTGTGGTAAAATGATATAATGCCATGGCAATACGCGTGGAAGCCCAAGCTCGAACCACGCGGGTTTCGTTCGGGAGATGATGGTCTTCATTTTTTTGATTTTTTTTTTTTTTTTTTTTTAAGGCTGCGGGCATAGCGCTTCCTTATTTATTATTCAATGATATGCGGCGATTACGTTGCGGCGCACCTCTCGGGCACGTATCTATGATCTTGCGGCTATAGACTCCACGGCTGTCGACGGGTCTTCGAGTATATGCCAGTTGCTTGACTTGTCTATGTTCATATCTTTGTCTATGATTTAGAATTTTTTCTTTTTTAGTTTTCTTTATTCTTTTTAGAATTTTTTAATTCTTCTTTATACTGCGAACGTTAGATTTTTAAAAATTTTATTAGGGTTTGGGTTCTATTGTGAAACATTGTTTGAACTGCTAGATAAACTTTGAAGAGCTCGTTTAGTGTTGGAAAATTACGTCGTCACCTTCAAAATTATTAGCCACATTTTGTGACAGCGATTATTAATACTGGCATTTTCTGCAACTTTTTTTTCAAAAGTCATATTTGTTTTTTTTTACTCGGCAATATATGCCACATCGTGCGTTCTGTTAATTTTTTTTTTTTTTTTACAAGAAAAACGATATTTTTAAATGTATGACAATTATTCAATGTATTAGTCTGATGTCTAAAATCAAGATTTATCGTAAACTGGTAGCAAATTGAGAAATCCATCAATAAAAATAAAATTAAATAAATAAGAAATTTGCGAATGTCGTCACTTAAATGAAAACAAAAAATTGACATATCTTGAGTTCAGTTCGTTAAACGGTTTTGGTCGTTATACGACGGGGCTTCTTCAAGTGTACCAGTTACGTAACTTCTCTAATTTAATATCTTTTTTCTATGATTGAGATTTTTTTTTATGATTGCAATCTTAAATTTTAAAAATATGATTTAGATTCGAGTTTTATTACGAAATATTTGTCTAGCTGTTCGATAAACTTTGAAGAACTCGTTTAATATTGTAAAATGGTGTAAAATGGTGTCAGCACCTTTAAACTTATTAGGCATCTTTTTCGACCACGATTATTAATGCGAAACACATTTGTACAACTTTCTTTTCAAAGTAATATTTCATTCTAAAAAATTGGCAAAATATGCACCACCGTGCTTCGATGTTTTGAATTATATTATTATTTATTTTTACAAAAAAAAAATATATTTCGCGAATTTCGAAATTCGAATAAAAAAAAAATTCGACATATCTCGAGTTCAGTTCGCAAACGGTATTGAGAAACTATTCGTTAAAGAAATGTAACGATCGTTAGTCGGGCTGTTCATTGTTGCGCAACCTCCCACCGAAAGTTCATTCAGGCAAGAAACGCGCTGACTTTCAAGACGCGCCTCGGGGCACACACTAACACATAACCGCGTCGAATTTGCCAGAGCGCGGTTAAATATTGTCTTGACAATTTTTTGACGTGCCTCGGTGAAAGTATATAGATTCCTGCGGCGTTTATTCAACGACGAAACAATACTTAAAATAAATAACCATTTGAGACACAATCAACGATGATGATAGATTATTATATCTATTTCCTGAACTTCTTCGCCACTCTATTATAAACGCCGAATTGATGGACATTTTTTTTCTGTGTACGCATGTATTGCGAATCATGATTAATATTGCATTGGGCATTAAAAAAAAAATCAGTTGCGGGCTGTCAAATAAAAAATATTTTACTTCAATTCTTACAATTCCATATGATAGTGAAAAACAACGTCGGCGAGACTGTCATGGTGACATGTTATCGTTTCAATCCCGTATTGAACTGTAAGAATTGAAAATAGAATTGAAGGAACAATTAGCCACGCTATTATAAACGCCTAATTGACGCAAACTTTTTTTTCTGTGTACGCATGTATTGCAAATCGTTATTAATATTTCATTGTGCACTGGAAAAATTCACTTGCGGTCTGCCAAATAAAAAATGTTTTACTTCAATTCTACTTTCAATTCTTGGCATTCCATCAGACTCTCAAGGTGACATGTTATCGTTTCAATCCCGTATGTAATTGTAAGAAATGAAAGTAGAATTGAAAAAACAATTATTTTCTTTGGCAGACCGCCAGCGAATTTCACTTGAGTCATTAAGATTTTTTTTCAGTGTGTTTGATCATTATTTTTAATTTTGTGCGTATCAATTTTATAAATAAAAAATTATGATTTTTTAGCATTGGGCCTCGCTCTGCACGGAGCCCCGGCTTGCCCGGAACCCTGGGGGGTGCAGGCTTATCCACACCCCGAGGACTGTGGCTCGTTCTTCCTGTGCACGAACGGCACCCTGACCCTCGAGCACTGCGAGAACGGCCTCCTCTTTGACGGCCATGGAGCCGTGCACAACCACTGCAACTATCACTGGGCAGTACACTGCGGAGAACGCAAGGCTGACCGTAAGTAGTGTAGCTATACGCGCCGCGTTGTTTCACACGTTACATGCCGTTCTCGCCCACAATCGACCCGCTTGCTGTATGATTATTAATTATTACGCAGCAGCGAGATGAAATTCATTTCGCTACCGAAGATCGATGCTCAGATCTATCAATTGTTCTCGAAACGTTTGGGCTAGCAATGACAATGTCTTTCAAGAATAAAGTAAGATTTATACATTAAAATCAATTTACAAAAATTGCCCGTAAAGATTCGCAGTTCCTTTTCTTCACAATTTTACATCGTTTAATTAATTAAAGGAAAAAGAATTATGGGCCTTTCTGGAGAATTTTTTTTCTCACGAACGTAAAAACCATTTTTAATGCGTAAGGTGAGAATTTTTGAAAACTCATATGCTCAATTTATTATAAAATCGTGGGGTTTATTAACTTATTTGTAATTTAATATAATCCCAGGGCCGGTTGCCCGCGGGAAATGTATTAACCGCACTCGCTCTGGTAACTACGAGCTCACTAAGAGCCTAATGTAAACCGGCACGGTGCCATACGGTCTCTTATTAAATTCATGCGATAAATCTGAATCAGAATCGGAATCAGTTGTGTCGTTAGAACGTTTTTGTTTCAGAATTTTATACTCTGGGCAAAAGCTCCATTATAAAAATACAATTAGTCTTTTAACGAGATAATCATCGGTAAACATTTGATTTGACTCAATTTTGTATTCACCAACTTATATTCAATGTTTTCATGTATAGTTACACCATACAGCACTCCCGGCTGCGAGTACCAATTCGGCATGTACCCGGACAGCGACGCTTGCAGCACTTCGTTCATAAAATGCGCCTATGGCGAACCTCATCACGAAGCCTGCGAGCCGGGTCTCGCTTACGACCACAAGAGCCACTCCTGCGTCTGGCCCGATCAGCTCATCCCCTATTGCAACCCTGAGGCAGTTGTTGGCTTCAAATGCCCATCGAAAGTTCCTGCCCACACGCCCGCTGCTCGTTTCTGGCCGTTCCCGAGGTACGCATTATCCATTTATTGTAGTACACTGAAAGTGATTGAAAAAAAAAAAATGATATAATCAAAAAATTTTAATCAATTTTTCCTATTGGATATTTCATAAAAGTAAAGCTATTGAAATTTCAATAAATTTTCTTCTTAACTGTAAAAATTGCATGAAAACGTCAAGCTTTTAGGACAATTCACAAAGTTTTTTTCTCAGTGTCTTATCGGTTGGATTTGATTGATTCAATATTTTATCTATTAATTTGATAATTAATTAAAGTTTTTTATATTTTGGTAGATTCCCCGTTCCCGGCGACTGCGGTAGACTCATCACCTGTGTCGATGGTCATCCCCGTCTCATCACCTGCGGAGATGGCAAACTATTCGATTCTATCAGCCTGAGCTGCGTGGATCCCGACGATGCTCCCCACTGGTTGGTTAATTAAATTTGTTCGATTTATCGTTGTAAATCAAGTTAAAAAAAAACCGCAAATTTCTTTCGATCGTAATGTGTTCAATCTTGCATGCGACACATACACTCGCTCAGACTTAATATTTTTTTAACGGCACGTGAAGTGTTAATCAACTATTCGAATGCTTTTTTAAATGAAATAGTCGATCAAATTTTTTCATCGGAACTAATTGTGATTTATTTTCTCTCGTCATTGCAGCGCCAACCAACTGTAATGAGATATTCCAAGTTCAGCAGCGGAAGTCTATTTTTTCTCCCCGACGTCTTAACAATTTGACCTGCGCAGCAGCAGTCGAATTACTTCAACATTTGGAAAGCCAAGCAGTCCAGTGCCATTCGACACCTTCAAAATTTTTTGTCATTTACTTTTTTTTGCTGATATTATGTGCAGCAATTTGTTCTGTACCCGATGACCTTCGTGCGCTCAGCTTTCGCACACCCGAACGAAAAATCATCGAATCGCAAATAAAATACGAATTGGTTCGATCTAAAATTATATCCGTTGAATTATGATTCTACTTTGCCGTAAAAGTCGTTTACACAGACATTTATCGGTAACCGATTGTCATCGATTGAGCCGAAGTTGGGGACGAAATTTTATCGCCAATATTCATCGAACGAAAAAGTGAGATAATAAATTTTACGGATTTGTTAATAAAAGAAGAATTTGAAATGATGAAAAAAAAAAGATTATCACGTATCGAATTATTATTTTGTATCTTTAAACTTATTTACAACCGATTTTCTTACTGGCATATAACACAATAGGTCGGGTGTATAGTAGTCCTTTTTTTTTTTTACAACAATCATTGTTTTGCGTTCGCGCGTACGTATAAAAAATATACAACGTAGACTTTATTCCCACGAAATCTACAATAGAAACAATAAGATAAAATTCATATTACGATAAGTCTCAGACGTAGTGGGCTAGGGGCTCTACAGGGTAAAGGTACGAAGGGCGCTTTTACTTTTTCGGGAGTATTTACAATTTGGTCGAGGAAGGGAAGAGGGAGGGGACACACATGTGTGCGCGAAACCGCGAGGCCGCGATTTTTTTGGGAGTTACGATACAGTATGAATGCTCGACGATAATACTTTTCACTCTACCTTCAAACTGTTGAATAACATTTTGAATATTATAAAAAATCTATCATGTATAAAACAACAAGGAAAAATTTTGAAAAAAATAAACAGTCCACAGAAAACAAATTAGAGAGTAGTGTCGATAATAAAAAATTGCGTCTAATTCAATAACGATTTGAAAAAAAAAAAAGTTCTGTCCCGTCTGTCTCGTTCGTTTGCAAAGCTCAAATTTAGTCCGTCATAAAATTGAAAAGAAACTTAAATTTTCGAAGACAATTGTCAATTTTCTTTTTTGTGTGTGTGTGTGTGTTTTTTTTTTCCTTCTCCGTATTATCGTTTCGCAGTAGACAAAGTTGAGATAGCTCTAGTTCCTGGGTCTTGATCTCAAGGGAATGGGCAGTGCGCCAGCGGGTAGCGGTGGAACGCCCGGTGGAAGGTTCTCTTCCTCGGGTTCCTGCTCGTTGCGTCCGTCGGCAAGATCGCCCTCGAGGCTCGACGGTGTCGTCGGTACGTCGCAATCCTCCGTCGGCGGCACGACGCATCTCAGAGACCGTCGGTCGAAAACGAGCATCGCGGGACATCTCTGGAGACGCGGGTAACCACCCTGGCACTGCCAGTAGCGGTTGCAAGATTTTCCAAGCGGCACGTTTCCGTTTGCGTCGTCATTGCAGAGAGCTAAAAAAAATAATCATTTTTTTTTCACAAATCAAATATCACTAAAACTGGGCGACTATGCACACTCTTAACACGGCCAACAAAATCAGACAAAAATATTTCCAAAGAGGAAAAAAGAAAAAAAATTGAAAAGACTAATTATTAAAATGAATATTAAATAAATAAGCCCACGTGAAATATCCTACGTTATTTCCCAAGCGATCCTACGAGATAGAGAAAAGGCGTGGTTGAGTACTTGCTTCGTGCAGGCATGTGAGCGAAAAAAAAACCCGTTTCGTTTAATGAATACCGTGTAGTGTTGTGGAAACGGCTACGTCCCAAGAATGGACGGAGGCACGGAGAGGCGAGTGGAACACAATCGGGTGTCTGGGAGGATACGTAATGATGATAGGTGCATAAGTAAATGGAATGGAGAGAAAAGGAGACAGGGACGGAGGAAGGCGCGTCGGGAACGTGTGTGAATGTTAATAAAGCGGGTCTTTGTCGGGAAGGGCAGTGACTCCCGTTCCAGCGTACGTCGACGAGGTTTGAAGCTTAGATGTTAAATTGCATTAGTCGAAAAGATTGTGAAAATTAAAATGATCGATGTTTCAAAAATGTTATAAGTGGATGGAGAACGTGAATTGGAAACTTGAAGAGAGTTGCATTTTAAAGCTCAAAAAAATCCATAAAAACAACAAGTCTCAGGCCTATTCAGTGCAAAGTCTGAGAAAACGTTTCGCGCACAGCCCGAAGAGAATTAAAATAGAAAGGGAAGATTTGATCGGATAAGGCCATCCTGGATAGTCACGCACCGGTCGGAATAAATCCGTACGTACGGCGTGCCATAGGCGCATAAATTCCATTGATTCCGTCTGGAAGCGTGTGAGCGTGATTTTTTTTTTTTTTTTTTAGAACCGACTATCTTTCGAAAGTGAAACTGTAATCGGCAGTCGAGGTCTCGAGTGGCGTGCTCGCATGGATGTTAGGAAGAGAAATGATGTGAGATTCTCGAGAGTCAGCTAAGGAGGTACGCAAAGACGAGTGCTTTGAGAAGAGTTAGAATAAAAAGACCGATTAGAAAGTGAGAGTGGAGAATATCCTCGAGGAATTTGGGGAAGGATTTCCATATTAATGTCCCGAGCAAACGCGTTCTATTGAGCAATACGGAATCGCTATTAAATGTGAAAAATAAATAAAAAATATATTTATATCATTCCAATAAACGTGAGCTTACGATGCTTCTGGCATCCCTCGACATTCTCAGGCCAGTCGCAGGATCGCGCCTTCTCGTTGTAGAGGAGTCCGCCGATGCAGAGTTGCTCGGTGGCCGTGCCGTTCCAGCATGTCCAGTACCTCGTGCACGATGTCTCGTGTCCGAATATACCGTAGAGCCAGTCGCAATGCTCGGCGCCGATCGGAGGATTCGCCTGGCGCTTGGCGTCGCAATAATTCGCGCGCCACGGATAGTCGCAGCCCTCGGTAACGCCGCGATGCTTACCGGCGAAAACGAGACCGTTCGGACAGTCGAAGAGCTCTGGACGGCCGCTTACGCACTCCCAGTAACGGTCGCAGTAATCTATGTCACCGACGACTCGCGCTTTCGTCTGACATGGGTCTTCCTGCTGTTGCTTCTGGGCGTGGAGGCCTACGTAAAAATTCATGTTTAGTTCATTTATGTCTGATTACGAGCAAATATGTTTCAAAGCAGTTTATCTTGTTGTATTGCAATTTAGATAATATAATATTATAAAAAAAATATATAATATTGTATAACACTAATATCGTTATTTTATTTTAGTAGTAGTAGTAGTTAAATACATGTATTGACCTCCCTTGCAATACTAGATATTTTTTTCTTCCTTTTTTTATACATTACAATGCCTTAGGATCGGCCGTTTATAATTTAATATATTTATAATTTCATATTTATATTTGTATATATTTATAATTTCATCTAGTTGGATGAATTTTAAATAGGCCATTGACCGAAGTCCTTCAGCCTATATTTTATTTTATTTTATTTTATTTTATTTTATTTTATTTTATTTTACTTTACTTTACTTCACTTGATTTTATTTATAAGAATTTTTATAATATCGTTTTATGAAAAAGTAATGGTACGATACTTTATAATTTATAATGTTTACTATGAATGATGCTCTTACGAACATCGGCTCGAGTGATCGTATTATTATTATTATTAACAGTTACTGTCTTCGGTCTCGTAAATAAGAAAGGAGTGAAACCTCTGCTTAAGCCTGAGGCTTGTTAATTCCAGAAGGACGACCGCATCATGATTCGCAAAGTAATACTATAGCTCGACGACAGTGACGACGACAACGACGACAACGATGAATGACGACCTCTTTCTCCCTCGCGTAACGCATGCAGTTTCCAACCATTCGCATTGTAATTCGATTTCACATACGCTACATCGATATACATTGCGTAGGATTGACACGCAGGAATCCCGATGTGAATTAATAAATATTTAACAATTTATTCAGTTACAATGTTGTGATACAGGAAAAGGTCAATCGACTAGAGATTCTTTTTCGAACCATCAATGATCATTTTTCTGAATGTACTTTATCCGCAGTGAGCTTCTGGTTGGATGATATTTTTTATTATCGTGAAAAAATAAAAGACGATTTTATTCTTTCGCCTGAGATCGATAAATTTCCACCTTGTAGCGAACTGTAGTGAGCGGCCCACGCGTCGCCGATGTTCGCCGAGGCGAATGTGAGATAAATAACCACGCGAGATGCTGACGAATTACATGTCTGGGAAGGTTCCGGAGCTCGCGCTCCCATCGGCAAAGCAAACGACGCCGAGAGACAACCCGAGAGGTGTTCCGAGTGAAAGTCAATGTTCGGGTTAGCCTTGACTTGTGACCTTCGAGTCCTCAGCCCAGGAGGGCGCCCTCATCATCCTCGTGTAAAAAAGATTTAACTTATCTGTTGGCAGGTACATTACATTTTACATCGAGTCTCCTCGACGTTCGATCTCGGGTTATCTCACCGCTCGATCGGAAGATCCGAGTGAGCTCTGTGAGAGTCAATAACGAAAGGGAATCGCGTGTCTGACTCTCGTAGTGTTTCATCGAAGGCAACAGAGCAGTGCGCGTCTGATCGCTCACCGCCCGTCACTACTACGAACCGACAATATCCATGGACCACCGATGGGCCGAGATGCCGATGAGCAAAAAACCTAACGAATGCCGACGGTATTTGAAACATAGTGAAAAAGGAAAAAATGCCATTGAACATTTTTCGATCGGGTCTGACCAGGCACAGCCCGTTACCACTTTGGGACAAGATGGCTCGCGAACGATACTCGTGTATCTCGCGTTACAATTTTTATCTCCGCTTTCGTACGACGAATCGATTTGCCCTTTGGGACGCATCTAGATACAGTATCTAACTGTTCACAGAAAAAATCTCGACGCTTTTGGCCGATGGGTTTCCTCGCCAGCGGCCCGAAACTAATCCCCTCCGTACGGGGTCTTCGAAAGGCTCCTGCAGGCCTTTCGAAAGGGAACGGAACTCGGCGAAGGCGCAACGTCCGGATACGTCGTTAAATCGAGTGGTGGTCGAGCACGGCAATGCTATAACGGTTTGTATCAAAGTCCGTACGCGCATTTTTATTATTCTCGATGCAAGTAGGTATCGTAATACAAACTGAAACATTGACTGAGGCCGATAGCTCTAGGACAGAGAAACACTCTACAAACAGTCCGACGGTAAATCTTTGCGGCGCTGGAGCATTTCTCGACTGGCAGCCTCGCTGTATCACCGACTTGAGGTCCCATACATCCAACACGTTACGAGATCTCGTCGGACCGCGCTCGAAAAAGTACTATCGAATCGTGCCGAACCCTTCGAGACTCCACCGAGCGCATTATGCTGTTCAGCCTGAGAAATATTCATTGTTCCAATACCGTTCCAACGATTGTGTTGCGCACTGTGCAGTCGTAATCTATAAATGGGTTAACGCCTTCGCCCCCCCCGAGAAAGCCGCAAGTTCGGAGCAACCGGGAACTTTACATGACGACTGTACTTCCACCGACGAGGGAACATAAACGAGAGGAACGAGAAACTCGCCTGTAGGCTTGCGGAACGTGACTCGTTTGTAACTTTTACTTCCATCAATCGATTAAATTTTTATCCTGTATCATTATGAAATTTAACAGCTCACGTCGAAGGCAATATTCCGAGGAAGTAATGAAGCTGGGCGGAAAATCATTTTAACCTTTCGAATTACAAGGGTGACGGATCGTACGCTGCGAGTAGATTCAAACCGGACGTGATACTGTCGTCAAAGTTAATTTGGTAAGAAATAAAAAATGTTCGTTGGATTGGCGCCGATTACCATTGATCACTGCAACGATGAGGAAAGGATTGTTACCTTTTATTATTTGCATCACGAAGGAAAGAACGAGGAACACGCGGATCAATTTCAATTTCATCGGTGAATGAGTCCGGAGACCCTGAAACCAGCTTTGGACTCACCGAGCTAAGGCGATTACGCTCGGATGCGCCGTTAATCGATCAAGCACGACCGTGCGGCAATCGTGCGCGTCAATAAAATCGCCGGGAGACAGCCGCGGGCGGTCGAAGACATTGATATGGATGAAAAATTCTCCTAACCGTGGGAATGTTGTGTTATTGTTGTTATTGTATTTCGGAATATGCACACTTTGCGGTATTTATAGAATATCGAGTTGACTCATTTAGTTGCGAGAGGTGAAAAAAAATAATGTCCTCGTTCAGTCAAGTGGATGACGGAATTTATTCCATACTGATGAAATTATAAATTATAGTTACTCAACGACACGAGAAAATGTGGTTTTTCTCACTGTCTCAATTATCGTTCTTTAAACTAGGCAAATTACTTTTTACGAATCGCATCCGTGAAGCTTCAGCGGGCATTTTTTTTTCCATGTTGAAGATAATTTTTCAAGAATTGTGAAATACGAAAATATCGCGGTAAACCGAGTTATCTATTCATATGTTAGTTATTTCAACAGCATTGGCGAACTGGTGGGCGGTGATCGAGCGCGGTTGGGATAGTTAGCAGTAAATGCTGGAGGGTTCGGTACAGAGAAGACATCACGGTAGCGTGCATGTTTACTCGTCGCCGCTACACACAGTCGCAGTGTATAGAGGCATAGAGGTATCTACTCGACAAGCAGGGTGAGGTCCCCAAGACGTTATGTAAGGCCCGGCGAGTGCTTCGCACCGGCTTACTTTCCCTTCGTTTACGACTTCGACAAACTGGCTGTGTACGTTCGTAGTAACGGGCATCGGTATCTCGTTGTGCTTACGGACAGTCGCCCGAGCGTCATAGATCGGCATAAGAATCGAGCACATTGGCTTCCGTTCGCAAGCAATGAATGTTTGATTAAGAAAAAAAATATACCGGAACCCACTTGTCTTACAGACCGAATAAAAAAATATCGATCAGGACGATAAAGAAAAAAAAAAGGTAAACACTAAAGTAGCGCAAATTTTTATACGCTCACGTAATTTCCTCGATCATCAAGCCGCTCCGAAGTTCAAGGCACTCGAATGAGATTTGGTCGTAAGTGAAACATAGAGGTTGAAATGTAAATATGAAAAATGGCCGCAATGACAGGAAATGGAAAAATAAAAAATAACAAAAAGATTTTGCGAGAAATGCCGTGTGTCTCCGTTCGTGCAGGCGAGGCCTGGGTCCCGCCTCCGATTCCTTCCGTAAAGTGCAACGCTCCCGCGTCTCTCGCGGACGATAAAATCGCGGTAGCGATAGCCGGCGCAGCTGCCGCTGGGCCTTTTACTAGGCTGCAATCTCTCCGGTACTACACCGACGACCAGGCCAGCCGACCGACGGTTTCGACTTTCTTGTATTTCGGTTTTTACTGTGCGTCTTTTACGGGCTATCACCTCTTTCCGGTATAGAGCCATGGCTATAGATATAGATTGCCGAAGCTACATGCAGCCAAGCGCGGTAAAGAGTCGATGGTAAAAGTTTCCGAGTGAGAGTACTGAGAACCTCTCGCACTGGGCGCCGAATGCTCGGACGCTTAGATCTAAGATTCTGTACCAATGAAAGCTATTTTTTTTTAGCTCAAATTTGAACGACGGTAAATCCAGTTAGAGGCGACTTTACGATCGGTGTATTGGGCAACGTTTTGTTTACTTTTGCTGAAAGCAATTGGTTTCTGACTGTAGACACGGTTTGCACGCACTTTTCTCATGAATCGAACAATTTTGTTAAATATTGTTATTATTCGGCAACGGTCTGATAATTCGTTACCTAACGATTTTATTTTATTTCTTTTGCGAGCTGTTAAGTCGTAACTATAAAGTTGATCAATTTCAGTCCGTTTTCTCGCTTTTGTTTTTGATATTAAATTCGGACATTAAAAAAGCATACAGTTATCATTTGTCGATCGATAAATGCATTTTAAATAATTCATCTACCGGAAAAAAAATTGAATTGTTAATTGAGCAAATTAGGAGATGGCTAAGTTGAACATGAGAAGTATTTTTCCATGTGAAAAATGTGTGGTTGCAAAGAGAATTAACGGATTGTCTACCGGAAGGGGAAGTCGGCAAAAAAAAATTGTTCCAAAATTGTCCATAATTGCAAGATTTATCGCTTGACCTATTTCAAAGCCTTCATCGAGTCTCGCGTTCTACAACGGCGATGATGCGAATAATAAATCTCAACGTTCATTTAACTAACAAATTGATATAATGAAGGAAACGCAAAAGTCGAGGTGGTTGCTTTGCTAAGTGGAAATGACTAATTGTCCTATTATCGAACGAACTGGAAATACCAACCTGGTTACGCGCGCACATAGTGAGAATGAAGGTAGTCGTCGCGATGTTTATGCTCCCGCGCTCTCGCGACGGTCTCGTTGAAGGTGGGAATTCGCGGACTTAAGAGATGAGAGAAACAGAGAGAGAGAGAGAGAGAGAGAGAGAGTTAACGAGTGAACCGGCAGTTGAGCTACTTTCATATTTTCACTCGTGCCGGGACACGGGAGAAAGTGCGCGCTCGCGGGCGCGTGCACACAAGATGTGTGAAACTCTTCGTCCTCGTCGTGGTCGTCTTCGGTGGCCAACCTAGCCATTGTTTTTATTATTATTTTTTTTTTTTTGTATGATGCCGAATACACTTAATTATTAAGTCGCCACAATAATATGCATTTACTGTAATCATGATAAAGAAAAAATTATTATTTATTTCAATTAAATTGTAATTAATAATTCTATGCAATCGCAGTTATATATTGTCTTCACGTTTCGTTTAATTCCGGAATATTTTCTTTATAGAGGTTCTTTTTTTTTAGTTTTATTTTAGTGAAGCTGCAATATAACACGTGGTTTCACGATTACAGTGAAACCGTCTCTAATGGCCGTAATGAATGAAAATTGCGATTGTGATTATCGAGAGTGCTGCAATTTTATTCAACTGAATTGCAAATTTTGTTATTTAATTATTTGCGGTCGTCGAGTTGATTTAAATATCAGACGGATAGATTTGTTGTTGATACGATCAGTCGCTCCATTATTTGCTATCTTCGATTGGACTTTTCTTTTTTTTTTTAGCGCGTCAGGCTTCGATGATAGTTTCAAATATTTTGTTACCGAGACTGGCAACTCGATGGTGTTTCGCAAAAATAACTAATTCCAAGAAGTAATGTAAATATGTTAAAGTTGTATAAGCCGCGTGTGACACAACAACGCCGTAAACGTTTATTCCACGTTCGTGGGATGTTACAGGTGTATCCATTTCATGAATACCAATGAATCCTACCTTCTTTGCTAAGCACGACCTAGAATTCTATTACCAAAAAAAAAGAAAAAAAATACTGACGAACTTGCATCAGAAAATACAACTTTAGAATTTTTCTCTCATCCTGTCATTAATTCACGTGCACACAGATGCACAACTCTATTATAATCCCCTAATTAAACTCTCGATTTAATAAAATATTCGTTACGACATTCGACAAAAATTTATAATATTCAATTCAATGTTTAATAACAAGAGACATTATATTGAAAGTAAAAAAAAATTATTATGTTATAATAAAAATAAAAAATCGACTTACCGTGGGCAGCGACGAGAACCAGAAAGAACGAGATAGCTTGAGACGATCCCATTCTGTAGATCGATCGTGTCCTCGGAGAACGGATCTACTTGGCGATTTTTTTCTTCTTTTCTTTTTTTTTTTTTTTTACAAAAACTTCTTCACCATCAACAAGTATTGGCCGCGGCGGGATAATAAAAAAAAGGGTTATTTTTGTGCGCAGTGTGCAGCGGCGTGAGAGAAGACCGAAGAAGCTTTGCTGATGGGTTTTCGTGTCGGGACTGGTCACTGGGAGAGGCCTTTGGCTACGGGTCTTATATGAGCTCCCCACTCTCACTTGCACAGTCTCTGGCTGCTGCTACGGCTGCTGGTGTGTTTCTGCCACTAGGAAGGCCCCAATGGCTTGTTCCAACATACACCAGGTACTACACCAGGTACTTCTTCTATTCTCGGATCTGCTGTACTACTGGAGGCCCGTCAACTGGGGCCTCGGCAATACCCCGAGATGTTTCTCATTGATAAAATCGTTAATTTTTATTCTAACTTCGTTAATAAAATATTAACGATATTCAAAGGAAACAATAAATTGTAAACAATCAGCAATTTATCATGCGAAAATTTCCATAAAATTTGCATGCTTAGTCACCTTATTCGACGAAGGACACGGCAGAAGAAAAGGATTTGCTCATTTAATGTACATTGTCCATAACTAAGCACAATTTCTTTTTCTTGTTGTTGTTTTTTTTTTTAGAGTATTTTTGCACCCATTTGTATTTTTAACTAAAAAAATGTATAAAATTAACCGGAAAGAAATGACGGATAGAAATGTATTAAAAAAATTCGTCATAAGACATGTTTGTTTAATTTTGTTCGTAAGGACAGTACCGATATTTATATTTCATTATTTTTCTCACTGCCATAAAAAAAATTATACTTTAAGGTGTAGAAGAATTTCAAAAGAATTTTCCTATCACATTTCGATGCTAAGCTAATACTTTTTAAATTAGCACGCCTGACGAGTCTGCTCAACGCAACCCACCCAAAAACAGTTCTCCCCTACAAAAATTCTCACATTCGTCCCCCGTCGTGGATCGTAACGGGCAAAAGTGGAAAAAAATAAAAAAATTCTGGACACCTTTTAATTAAAATCTCGAATTTTTTTTTTTTTTCACCATAACAAAGAGCTGAAATTCGCTGTCGAGATAATTCGCTTTTTACGCGAGCAACGTTTTCTTCGTCGCAACGTGAAAGAACGCGGCAGCGTTTCCCGAAGGATGCTCGCCGGAAATGAAAAGCATAAAAATTACAAACAAAAATAAGGAAGAATTTTGGGCTTCCGAGCCACGCCGTGACTAAGCCAATCCTCTTCACATTTGCATTCCTACCAAGTCTTCCAAACGCAACGCTCCCAAAAAAGGTCTCCCCTAAAAAATCCCCACACTCGTCCACCGTCGTGGATCATTACGGGCAAAAGTGGAAAAAAAGAAATCTAAAAAGAACTGAAATTCGCCGTCGAGATAATTCGCTGCTTACGCGAGCAACGTTTTCTTCGTCGCAACGTGAAAGAACGCGGCAGCGTTTCCCGAAGGATGCTCGCCGGAAATGAAAAGCATAAAAATTACAAACAAAAATAAGGAAGAACTTTGGGCTTCCGAGCCACGCCGTGACTAAGCAACCGCGTCGATTACGGTCGACGGATTGCCGGACAGGAATGAGAGGGCAATTAATTTTTCTTGTGCTCAAAGCGGCGGTTAGAATGAGCCAAGGGGTTACGGGGCGAGCTTCCTGGCGAGTTGTTGCTGAATTTTTTTTTTTTTTTTTATCATCGTCTCTCCGTGTCGGTGAATCACACAGCCGATGTGTTTTCAGACGGTGAGCTCGATTCAGGAACGATCCGAGCCGTCCGTATCGGAGGAGCAACGAAGGCTGCGCTGAATCGCCGACTCTTCGCTCGGGCGAACCGGCCAATTGGAGCGATGAGAAACCGCACGGACGCTCGGCAACGCTACACCGGCCATCAACGAAACTCCTATGGACGGTTGAATAAAGATAGTACGCAACGAGTAAGCCATAATTCATCTCGATGATGCCTACCATAGCTCTTTATAAAAACTGAACGATCATCTAATTTCACTAGAAATCTCGCATTTTCTCTTCTCCCCAGTGTGTTGTATTCCTTCAATTCGATTTCTTATTTCCCTCTATGAACGCATATGTATACATACATATATATATATATATATATATATATATATATATTATCTACACGCTAAGTTCCGTTGAAGAAAAAAATTACCTGCATTTTTTTTTTTTTCAAAATCGCTCGAGCTTCGCCCAAAATTTTCATCCGCGTTAATTTTTCGCCACAACGCGCACAATGTAAATTCTTTCGAACGAAAGGTTCGTTAGTTTAAAATTCGCGGCTTTCAGCGAATTTTCTCGTCCAAAACCCAACCGGGTGCATTAGAAATCGTGAGATTCGTGCTCGAAACTGCACAGTGTTTATATCAATTATATGAAAAAGTGAGGGAAGACTTTGCACTTCTTAACGACGGGCGTACACAATGTTTTTTTTTTTTTTTTTCGTCGATCTTAAAGTCAGATGTTACGAAAGCCCGGATCCATTAGCACCGGAAATTTTTTCGCGGCGATAGTCATCCCGGTGGGACGAGGCAAGGGGGAGAGGTTCGGGGGTGTCGAAAATCATCGAGTTGCACAACATTTTAGCACTCGTCGAAAGCCGCCTAGGCGATCGCTCTGCAACGCATACACGCACCTTGGGTTAAACCAAAGTCTCGAATATATTTTATTTGCCGATGAGAATTAGCCAGAAGAACCCTCGGGCGTTACGAGCGATTGTCGCGTCCGACGACCGATGAGCTAACGCGAAATGTCGTATCGCATAGATTTTCAGCCACAGATCGCGTTTCTGTTATGAGGATTATGACCGAGCGCTGGGTCGTCAATATTTTATACGCAATATCGCCTGACAAGAAGCAGAAGGGCGCATTGGCGCTCGGACGATTTGGCACGTGGAACGAGGCGAGTTACGCCCTTCCGGTTCGCACCGGTCGATATTGTTTCCGTCGGCGAATAAAAATAGCTAAGGTGAAAACAACATCGCAATGCAGGAGAACTTACGACGCTGTATTGCTTCGATCCGGGACCGGAAGGGCGCGTCTTGTACGCTTATTAACGGGACATACGCCCTTCGCGGATTCTCGTCGAGCGATAGAACGCAGTCTCTGCTCGTTACTCGACTTGATAATCTCCGCCCTCTCTCGCTCCCTACTCGCTCCGTCTCCGTCTATCTGAAACTGTGAGAATGGTCACAGGAGGAAAATAGGCTTCATGAAAGAAACAATGCCACTCGCGGTTTCGAAATCCTCGAGGCGTGGAGAGCAACGCGTCTGCCGGTTACTCTGTAACCATGGCGGGCGCAACAAACTCGAGGAGTGCTCGTCGTTACCGGGCATTCAACGTCGAATTAAAGAGGACGGAGCGCTTCACACTTGCCAAATGGATGCTACATTTTTATCAGCCTGAAGATATCTGCATGATACTAAATTTCATCAAGTTACAGAGGCGGTGTTTTACATCGCACAATTTCGCTCGGGGAAGCTCGCGCAGAGAATGAAATTCTACGAGTGAACAAGTTTTTTTTTTTTCTTCCTAAAACAGTTCATTGAGCGAGACTCGGCAAATATGACATTTTATTTCGTGCTGATATCTTTAGGCTCGTAAATTTTTTAAGTCGTTTATACACGCTTTTATAGATCTATTGACTATTGTGAATGGTCATTTGTATTGCAGCAGATGGCCTTAACATAGAAAAACATTGACTGCAATGGATTATCAAAAATGTTAAGTGGTTTTCGTTCATTTTCGAAAAGGTACATATTTGTTTAGTTTCTTTAAAGAATAATTCGCAATTTTTGTTGGATTTTGGTGTATTGGTTGGTTTTGGTGTATTGGTGCATGATACTAAATTTCATCAAGTTACAGAGGCGGTGTTTTACATCGCACAATTTCGCTCGGGGAAGCTCGCGCAGAGAACGAAATTCTACGAGTGAACAAGTTTTTTTTTTCTTCCTAAAACAGTTCATTGAGCGACACTCGGCAAATATGACATTTTATTTCGTGCTGATATCTTTAGGCTCGTAAATTTTTTAAGTCGTTTATACACGCTTTTATAGATCTATTGATTATTGCGAATGGTCATTTGTAGTGCAGCAGATGCCCTTAACATAGAAAAACATTGACTGCAATGGATTTTCAAAAATGTTAAGTGGTTTGCGTTAATTTTCGAAAAGGTACATATTTGTTCAGTTTCTTCAAAGAATAATTCGCAATTTTTGTTGGATTTTGGTGTATTGGTTTGTGTTAATTTTCGAAAATGTACAGATTCGTTCAGTTTTCTTCAAAGAATAATTTGTAACTTTTTGTCGATTTTGATGTATCACGGCTCATTCTCTCCTTTGAAAGATCTTTTGCAAATAGAGCGTATTCGATAGTATTTTCCGTTTAAAAATTACAGCCATCCGTTCATGAAGAAGTTTCGTCGATGGATGAAGAAAAGGCTGTCATTTTTTAACGGAAAATACTATCGAATATCTGAATTACTATATGGTTAATTCGCGGAGCATCTCTCAAGAAAGGAAATGAGCCGTAATACATCAAAATCGACAAAAAAATTACGAATCTTTCTTTGAAGAAAAACTGAACGAATCTGTACATTTTCGAAAATTGACACAAACCAGTTGATATTATTGCAAATCGATTGCGGTCAATACATCTACGTCAAGAACATCTGCTGTAATGCAAATAACCATCTTTTACAAACAGATGCTTAAAAGTTTGTATAAACGACTTTAAAAAAGTAGCAATCATTTGACCAGTGTAAAGCGCTCCAAACTCATTAACCAATTTCTTTTTTTTTTTTTCTTTACTGAATACCGAAGAGTTTTACATTTTGGGCAATTACGTCCGAAAAGGTTCTCAGGCTTTACCGAGAGGATATCTGTTCGAAGTCAAGTCTCGAGGTTTATGTCCCGGCCGACCATTAAACTTGCGCACGGTCGTAAAGAATTTTCTAATGGCTGACCATGAATCCTCGGTTCCTGCCGGGTGGGCACGAGACTGTGGCGACGTACGTTAAAGAAACATACGAGATCGGATTGTGTGCATGTGGTACCTGCGGGTTTTAACTCGAAACGCGAATTAACCGCCTTGTTAAACGTTACAATGAAAGTGAGAGACGCTGGGGGAATGATAACGAGACGTCTGTACCACGGGTAAAGGTGGATGACTGATGTAGATAACGTCACTCTCGTGCTTACCGAGCGACGTTAATTGTCTGGCATGGAAGATCTCGGAGTGGTCTCCTCCGTTCTGGGAAGGGAAACTTGTCGACCCCGTGCGAACGGCTAACCTTTCGACACATGTGCTTGCCAGGTGTTTGATTTTAGGCGTCAGTTGGGTTTTGTCTTTAATGTCCAAAAGTCTGTTAATAAATGCAATGGTCAATGAATATTCATTAAGTGACTTAAGAATGTGATGAAGTGACTTAAGAATATTAAGTGACTTAAGAATATTCATTAAATGATAAAAGAATATTCATTAAATGATAAGAATGTAATTGTTTAACTTGGGATTAAACGATCCACGATCTTTCGTTCCCCTTAAAGCGAGGTGAAACATGTACCACGTGACGTATGAGCACAAGAGGATAGTTGCATTGTTCGCATCAATGCCATGTACACATTTTTGACATTTGTAATAAAAGCGAAGTATCATCGGACACGGTATTGAATTCTACATCCGCTAAGACTTCGCTTTTTCGCGCAATGTCTACCATCTCCGAATGACATTCGTTGCAGTTTTTGTTACCGACTGAATCCTCCATCTCCTTCCCGTTCGACCGCCCCGGCTTAGTCGGTAACAAAAACTGTAATCCATTTTTTAAGGTTGCTACACTTTTCCGTGGAAAATGGAATCGTGCTTTATAGGGAAAAAGTACACATACCGGGTACTTGGTTAAAGTACAGAATCAGTTTTTTTCGTGTCGTTATTGGGCGATGAGAATCGGGCTCAGTCGATAACAAAACCTGTGATCCATTTTTTGCTTCCTCATAGAGGAAGCTTTGTTTAAGATTGTTAAAAATTTACGCCGAAAATAAAATCGCATTCTATAGGGAAAAAGTGCAGAAAACAGGGTACCAATAAAAGTACAGAATAGTACATTACTCCACGAGGGCGAAAAAGTGTTTCGCACGAGGGATGTACGAAATTTGTCATCACGAGGTGCGAAAATGGCGGTTTTACGCACGCGAAGCGGCCGGAAAAGTAGCCATTTCCGCACCGTGTGATTAAAATGCTTTTTCGTGCCCTTATTAGGCGATGGTACACGCTAAATCGTGATAAATCAAGGCGTTAATGTAATTTTTTTTTTTTTTTGCGTTAAATCGAGTTGTCAAAAATATGGGGTAAATAATTTGGGACCACATAATTCGATGTACATTCATGCCCTAAATGCCCAACCAATATACACTTTGTCCAAAACTGAAGCAGAAAATTGGTAACCAAGATTGTTCTTTTTAAGTGAGATCAAACCGATGATGGAATGAGTTTTTGGTGACTCCAACTTTCGTCCACTTGGGAAGAAGCGAGTCGTGGTGGAAGAGTGCGCAGTGCGCTACGCCCTTCGCGGACTCTTCCTATCCGCGAAGATTCTGAAACGCGATCCTCCCGATGTCACGCTACATTTCACAGGATCCAAGGTCAACAGCCCCGCGACTATACCGCGAACGTTGGAAATCGCCACAGGAATTTCAGACTCGCTGGAAACGAATCGCGGAGGGTTGCTTCGCGTTCGCCTCGGACTCTGCATTAGCCCTACTATTTTTGTTTTGAAAAAATTTATTTTAGTTTTATTGCTCGATCCGTGCCAGTTCACACGCGTCCGTTTATTTCACGCAATCAATGAATTCACATTGATAAATTAAGCCGCAAGTTCAATAAATTATTTTCGATAACGAGACATGAACTGTGCGTGTATTCGTTGCTCCACACGGGATACCTCCGAGTTGGACGATTATATCAGAGATCGAGGGGAGATCTCGCGAAATCGAGTGAAAATAAAAAATAATAATAATAATGAAACCTGATAGCGAGTCGGGGGATTATTTGCATTACTAGTTTTCCAGAAAAACCCCCCTCGGTGTTTACGCCTCGATGTTTCCGAGTGAATGTATGTATGCGCTTCTCGGGCGCATACATTACGCCCGGATCCTGGTAACAGCAAAGTCGCGCGCGAGCAGTCTGTGTAATTGTCAGCTTTCTAATAGAAATATAATTAACCGGGAGATACCGAGGTATATATCACTTAGATAAACCCAATTAATATACTGTATGTTTCCATTATCCGATCATTCGTAGTTCCTGCAAAACGATGTCCGGATACGCGCCCGATACGTGTCGCGCTATACGTGTTTAACAGCCTGTCTCATTATGAGATAAATCAACCTTATTCCGGATATATTGCTGAAGTTCTGAAAAAAAATTTTAATAAATCAAAAAATGTTTTAATCAGAAACAAATTTGAAAAATTAAAAATAAATTTAAAGTTTAAATACATAAAATAATGGTCACAATTCTTTGAATTAAATATCTAACTGACACCGAATGTTTATATTAGGCCGTTCGATCCGCGCAATTTCGGGGTGCGAGCTCGGTAGTCACGTGGTTTATTATGAGTCTGCGCCCGAACCCGCAGACCCCCGTTTGACCCACGGGAGCAAGGACCCCTGGGCCTTGACGCGTTCCCCAGGACCCATACCACTCCTCAGCATTGCAACTCTACTTTTTCTTACTCTCTTCAGTTCTTTTTTTTTTTTTTCCGTTTGCCTTCCTCGTCTCCTCGCTCTGTCGTGCCGGGGTATCTTCTTCGCTAATACTATCCTTCTTTTCCCTTTCACCTTCTCCACACCACATTCGTCCTTTCGACCTTTCTTCTTGGCCCTTTTCGCGATTCCCAGTCCATCTATCCCTTCCCTGCTCCCCTCCACGCCCTTTCTACAGCGGCATTGGTAAGCCGTAGCGTGCAGCAACTGCTGCTGCGACTCGCTCCTCACCTTGCGGCTAAGATCCTATTTTGCTTGAAAATGAGAATTATATTTAAAAAAAAAACAGCCCACGATTTGCTCGAACCATGAGCGAGACACGGGCAACGTTCGGCGTGTCTTACCTTCGCGTTTCATAATTTTAAGAATTTTTTTTTCTCGAAAACATCATTCCAGCCTGCTTGAAAAGTGTCACCAAAAATATATGTTCATTCTAATGCAAATTCGACACATTATGTCAAAAGTTTAATGCTCCTTAGCTGCCCACGAAAAATTTCGCGAAAGATCATACCTCGTCATTGCCAAACGTTGTACATACTTTTCTTTACACTGTATTTTTAAAATACTTTCATTTTAGACAATTTAAATCCTAATTAAGAAAAAGTAGAAACTTAATTATTATTATTTTTCTATTAAGGAGTTAATGCCAAATATCAATTGTAATATCAATCTTTTAACTACACACCAATAATTAATATTTTATAACACCTTAGTGGCAGAAAATTAAAACTGTACATGCTACTTTTTTTTTTTCAATTAGAATATTTTGTAAATACCAAAGGGATCTACAAAGACATATGAATCTTTTAACTAACGCCGTGATTAACATTTTTACAAATTGTCATCGCGCAAAGTATTGCTTCGACGTCTCGAAGAAAAAAGATAAACCAATCGTCATTTTATGCTGTTGTCGATGACGAACACGAAATTTCAACCGCAATTAAAAAAAAAGAAGTAGAAATCTCGTTTCTTCATTTGATTTCCAGTAAAGTGTTAATGCCAAACATAAGCTTTTGTATAAATCTTTTAACCGTCACCGGGTAATTCATATTTTTACAAATTGTCACCGCGCTAAGTATCGCCTCGACTTTTCTCACATGTCGGGTGAAAAATAAAAATAAATCAATCGTCATTTTGCGCTGTTATCGATGACGACCACGGAGATCCCTCTCTTATTCTTCATCGGGCATATTCGCCTCATTACGACGTTTAGCTTCTACTTGTGTACCCTATCGTCGATGCTGCCTAGCCGCGTAGCAGCGGGAGCACGCGGCATGGGAATTATCAGGGAGTATCGAGAGTTACGTGCTGCCCGAGTCATTCGGTGTTTAAAGTCGGTACACGTAAGTGGGCATGCACCCGCGGGCAAGTTGTACCCCACTGGGTAAGCAAATTTTTTCTCCCTCCGTCTCGCTCGCCTTCGTTCTTTCGTTCTTTTTCTCATTAGCCTTGTCCTCCGTCGTTTTCATCGTGGCTGTTCAAAGTCTCTTAACATTTCTTTTTCTTTAATCGCCCGAGGTTCTCGTAAGATTGCACTAAGTGGCTGCACCGCCGGTGCGAGTTAGCGAGGACAAGCGTTTAATATTATATACTCCACAGTAGCCTCTTACGTCTCAAAAATTTATTCGACAGAATTCGCAATCACCAGTTCGATGCTCGTCGAACGAGCGTAATTTTCTGCACTGTAATCACTCGGTTACAACTAATGCTCTATGTTATTACGCTATTATTTCACTATAGAAAAGAATTTCTTTTTGTTTTTTTGTTGTTGTTTTTTTTTTTTTTTTTTTGCCGTCAGTTATTTGGTCGTTGAACCTCTGACAATCGGTTTCGACGTATAATGGATCGAGAAACCGTTTCTTTTTTCCTTCCAAGTAAACGGTGCAGCACGAAACGGTGAGGCTTAACAAGGTACGAATTCGTGAGTGAAAAATAAACGTAAAAAATAAATAAAAGGAATACATGAATTTTTTTTTTTTCCTGAGTAGCCGAACGTTCCTTCTCCGCCCGTTCCTCCGTTTCCTCGATTTATTTGCGCTTTCGTCGATTTATCGAATTTATTCGAACTCATTCGATAGTGACAGTGAGGTCCGAGCGCTCGCGCAGGGCTCTTATCCGAACGATGCACCGGCGACGAGCGGGCACGCCTCGGGCGCTCTTCGAGGGTTACACCTTAAATTCGATTGCCCATGCCTTCCGGTGACTCGCGACTCCTGTGAGCTATGCACTTCTCGACTTAACGTGTCGCGGTACGTGTTTGGCCACGAAAAATATCACACACACGTCCCGAAATAACGCGACGCATCCGAATAGGGATTACGGTACTCCGAAGAGGCTCCCGACGTCTGGATTATTTCCTGCTGCAAGCCCCGTTGTTCCCCGAGCACCCACGGACGAACGGAGCGCGCCGTTCGGAATCTCGAATCGAAAATACAAAACGGTTTCGCAGGCTACTTTTTATTATTTATGTACCTTTGCATATGCACTTTATCGGGCGACTCGTTATTGTCTGGCCGGAATGCAGATTATGACTCAGAAGATTTCTCTCAGTTAGCGTGAAACAATTTCGAAGCTACCGAATAATCTTTGTATGTGAGTCATTTGCAGTCTTAAGGCGGTTAAAATCTCCGCCGGTTGGTGGCGCATTTATAACAAAAAAAATAAAAAATTGAGGTTCTGGATCGCGCGATTTGTTCGGGAATTAAGCGGATGGTTTGGAGGAAATGTTGAAAGGAAGCTCGGCAATTTTTTTTTTTTTTTTTTTACTTTTCTAAGAATTCTTTGGTCAATTTCTATCAATTTGCCGTATTTAAGTTTTATGTTAATCGTAACATTATGGATTTTTCTTGGATAATCAATTTGCTCTATAATAAAGTCGAGGACTTCAGGGGACGATCAGGGAGAAAAGTACCCACGAAAAATGTCGATTAAAGGCTGTGCACTTTGTCTCTAATAATTCTCTAATAATTAGAAGATTTTTCTTGAATTTTTTCAAGTCTTAAAAAAAAAATCGTCTCGATTACAAAATGTACTCCAATTTGTAGCAAACTAGCTGCAGTCTCCCCCTGCGTGCACAAGCTCTTACCTTGAGCCTATTTTAAAATTAATTTTCCATCAATTTACCGCAGTCGAGTTATACATCAGTGGTAATTTTCTGAATTTTTGCTTGGATTATTAATCTACCCCATAATAAAGAGGGATGTACAGAGAGCGCGGCGATAACGATTTATGTCGCCCTTATCGAAGCTCACGATTGAAACGTTGAGCCTCGTTATTTTATGATGCCGCTAAAGCGTGTATCAAACATGCCCGCTGCTACTACCACTGATGTCAAGCATGTATCATGCATACCGAAACATACGCAGCCCGATCGCGAGACCGCATGCAACCCGAGAAGACGACGGGAAGGCAAACGACGAGTCGATCGGGGTATTATGTACATATCGCTGCGGTATCGAGACCGGCTAAGTGCCTCTTCGTGTAAACGCGTCGAATTTATTAGACGATACGGGGTGCAGACGTCCAAGGCGCGCGCATATAATCTATAATCCCTCATCCACATATCCACATATTAATATCTATAATTCCATAGTTAATCCAGTTGTCGATTTGACATATTATATATCGGCGAAAAGATTTTTTTTTTTTATATATTTTATTTTAAGCCTATTTTCCCCCAGAGTTGATCCGAAGAGAGTAAAAATGTTCATAACATTTTGTATTTTTTTTTTGTTTGAAAATGTATCAATAATATCATAGCATTTACTGCAATGAATTGTTTCCGGTGCAAACGCATGGTTACAAATTGTAATGATAGTTGACAATTAATAATGGGCAATGCCAGTTTCTTCCCAGTAGGGAATTTCCGTCGACGAAACGCTATAAATTACCGAAAAAAAAAAAAAAAAAAATGAAGAAAATACAAAGTGGGGAATTACGTACATTCGACCATTCCTGGATCGGGTTTTTCCCGCTTGCCTCATTCCTCGGAACTTATTTATCCTCTTTGCCGAACGTTCGAGAACTTTGGCCTGCCACTTCTGGACTCTTCCCCTATACTTTTGCTTCTTCTTTCCTCTCGTTTTTCTCGGGCCCTTCGTTCAGCAGAAGTGCCGAGCCCGGCAGCAGCTCGACGGAGCGATCGCATAGCATTCCTGCCTGTGGCCCGGTGCTCGAGCTGCCGCCTTCCTAGACCCGTTTCGCAGTTGGGGCCGTTGTAAACAGAGCCGGACGAAAAGAGACCAAGAGAAAGAATCCAGTGAGGCAGAAAAGTTTTTTTTTTTTTCTATCAAAAAAATATAATATAAAAAATACAAACACATAAAAAATAATAATAATAATAACAAAAGGAAGGAAGAAAGGGAGGGCGCAAGGGGAAGATATTCGACGCGATCGTTTCGAAGAATCGCAGAGAGATAAATATGCGGATCCCCCAGCGATCGGACACGGCAGATTCTGATGAGATTCTCTCGCTGTATCTCGTTCCCGGAGGCGCGAAGGACCCTCCGAATCGCGCCGAGCAGAAAACGTCACTCTTCCGATCGGCGACAAAGGATTGTCCCGCTGTGGATCCACGCACAGATTTGAGGTGGATCACAGCAGGACTGCATTAACACGATTGCAAAGCTGAGGCCTAACTTTTATTTGTATTTTTATTTATTTTTAATGATTAAATATATGGATTTATAGTCTTAGTGCAGTTGACATCGGAGATCAGTGAGGGATTAACGTTAAATTTGTTTCTAATTTTCGACGTGGCCAATTAAAAAATCGCTTGTAGCAAAAAATTTGCTGGGTCATCAACTTCGATCTGACACATCTCAATTTCAATTTCGGCTCGAGCTGTAGTTCCTCATCCTCTTCATCATCTTCGTGTTCTGTACTTCTTTTATTTATTTATTTATTTTCACTTATCTCGTCTTCTTTATCGTCTCGAATAATTAAATAAAGGCGAAGGCCGATGGAGTGGACCGTTCAGGGAATAAGATTTTGTATATGCTAATTGCAGGTTGTCCCTCTTTGGTTAAATGCTCCCTCGGAACACACGTTTACCGCGGTGAGGTGAGAGGTACAGACTTATAAAGTGTGCAAGAACTTTTTTAGCTGGAAGGCAAAAACGTCTCACGGCGCATGACTAATTGAAATACAATTTTCTTGCGATTCGCTACGCAGACCACCGGTTAGGGGGGTCGCGGTAGGCGCGGGGACGTGAATTCCGCGAGCTACCAAGTTCAAAGTCAGCAAGCGAAGAGTTTGAAATAGAAAACTGACTTTGAGGTGCAGTTCAATATTCAACGTAATCATCATTTGCTAAATTCTGCCACAATCGAAAAGTTTCAAGACCAGGAAGTATTCTTATTATTATTTTAAGAATAATAAACGCTTGGCCCACCAAACAAACCTCCGGTCCAATTCATCGCGCGTCACGTATTGAATTCATTTGATCAAATAAGTTTCTATGGTATTTTAGTGCCAATATATTAGGATAGAAAGTGGTTTGTGTTTTTGCAATCACGTAAATGTATGTAAAAGGATAATGATTATCATTATTGGTGGACATGTTGGCTTGCGCGCTTCGCGCACGCGCAGTATCTATGAATATCTGTGAGTACCTGTGAGTATCTATGAGTACCTGTGAGTATCTATGAGTATCTGTGAGTATCTGTGAGTATCTGTGAGTATCTGTGAGTATCCGTATGAGTTTCCGTATGAGTATCCGTATGAGTATCCGTATGAGTATCCGTATGAGTATCCGTATGAGTATACGTATGAGTATACGTATGAGTATCCGTATGAGTATCCGTATGAGTATCCGTATGGGTATCCGTTCGAGAATCCGTATGAGTATACGTATGAGTATCCGTATGGGTATACGTTCACCCAAAAAAATAATTTATTCGACGGCCACCGTTTATTTAGATTAAGTAAAATATTTATTTGATTAAAATAAATATTTATTCAAATCAAATAAATATTTTACTTAATCTAAATAAACGGTGGCCGTCAAATAAATTGTTTTTCAGGGTGCATGAATGTCCGTGTGAGTATCTGTGAGAATCTGTGAATGTCCGTGAGTGTCCGATCGACATGCATTTTATTATTATGTAGATTGTTTAAATTATTATTATTATTATTATTAAATTAATTCGTCGTGTTTCAGCTTCCTCAACGCAAAATTTCGGGATGAGTAATGCGCAGCAAGGCCTCAGGGCGACGTACGAATAAGAAGTCCCGGAGAGGGTCGAAACCGAGAGGAACGCAAAAGGCACGAGAGAAGAGAAGAGTCTATCTCCGGCACGATGAAGGAATTCGAGTCACGAACGTTCCCTAGAGCGTGTGCTCAACGCACATTCTATTTTTCCCATTACGGTTTTACAGTGGCGTTTGTCCTTCGGCGCCAGAGGAGCGACTCTTTCGTTCGTTATTTTCTATGCGAAATAGCGGACGTTGGGTCGTTCGTTCGTGCACATTTTTTCACGAGCTTCGCTGATTCACGACGTCTCGAAAACGCGTGAGCCACCAGACTCCAGATTTTTTGCCACGGTCACAGTCTCCGACACGTGTGTCGTATCAGCAAACGCTGAACGATTTTCGACTATTTTCGTCGATACTTCACTGACAAGTTGCGCGTTGTGAATCGAAAGAGCGATAATATGCTAAAAATCCCGACTACTAAGATTACGTAAAAAAAAAAAAAAAAAAAAAACAAATGGTACTGATGGCAAATTGCCATACCTCATCGTATTGACGCGGTTTTTCATAAAACTCACGTAAATCCCATCCGGAATGTTAAGCGAGACCACCAAAGTTCGTTAAACCCTAACATTTGACCTTCATTCTGAGCGTATGCGAACGTCGAAATCGCGGATCGAATTATTTTTATTTGTTTATTTTTTTTTTCTTTCAGAAAACGGTAAAATCTCGGGATCCCGGTAATGGAATCCGCGTATTATTTCGATCGACCGGTCGCGATGATCGACAGCATTAGCGTCGGCTTTAACGGAGGAAAAAAAAAAAAAAAAACCGTTTAGCCCATGCTGCTACGAGGTTGGGTCAAGGTGATCGTCGCAATGTGACTCACTGACATATCTTGCAGAATAAGCGAAAGAGCGTTTGTGTGTCCAGGACCCAGCGGGGTCCACGTACTCAGCAATGGCGTCACCCGTAGAACGGCCGGTCTGCAGCCGGTGCTGCAGCGCGAAGAACTCCGCGGATCGTTATGCAGGAAGGCGTTAAATTCCTCCCGGTTCTGGTATAGGACGCAGATGCAAGTTAGTTCCGTCTCTCTCGCGGCCATTCCCATCGTCGCCCGGGTTTTTCGAGATTACGTGTCGTTTCGACTGGCCGAAAAAGCGGAGAGGGCCAAACTGTTATCCAAAAGACGGTCGACTTCTTCCTCATTGCCGGCGTCGACGTCATTCTCCCTCTCGCAGCTCGGTGCTGTGCTCCACATACCAGTCTCACCCGCCGATAATGAACTTGGATTTAAAGTGAGAAAAGATTATTTACAATGTTACCCAACTTAGTACCGTTAAGACGACTCTCCGGGAGCCATCCTTCGGCCTCCTATCGCGTCTCTCGCAGCAGCGGAACAGTAACGCTGGTCAAGGGCGAGTCTGCAATTAAGGACTCGATACGCAAGATGCAAATGCTAATTCTTTTTTTTTTTACTTCTGAGGCTCTCGGTGGCAGTGGGTTTTCTTGAGGGCTTATGTAGGTTTCCTCGGCGAATTTTTCGGGACTTTCTCGAGGAGTGCTTATGAATGTTCATCGTGTGGATCGGCGCCGAGCAGTGTATGCTTTTCCCGGTGGGCCTGACGTCTGTACCGATTGTCTGGAAGTCCAGCGTCGGGAAGTGGAAGGGAAGTCGGTGGTGTCCAAATTTAGTAATTAATTAGACCTAAAGTATCGGTATGGCGATTCTGTCCTTCCGCCGATGCGATTCTGTGGGCGCACTATAAATATTGTAAGAGGACGCACTACTTGGTCCGCGGGAATATTCTCAAAGGTGGATCCCCCTCTTTTCCGCTACGCCTCTCAGTCGCCAAAACAGGATACTTATCCGCATCGGCGTAAGATAGGATCGGCTCGAAGAGGTTACCCGAGTTAAATCAGCTCGATGCCCCACAGTGATCCTGCTTCCGCGTTCCCTCCATAATTCCACGCGACAAAAAAGGCGCGTAGTAAAAAAATAACGCCCATGCGAGGATTTGGATGCTCAGGTGTCAAGGTCGGATTTTACTGTTCGGATGCGCTACTCGCTATACGGTGTTTTTTTTTTTTTAACTGTATCAGTTATTTACGTTTTAGTTCTTATTTTAATATTTCAGAATCGGTTAATAACGTTCTTTTATCATGCAACTCTACATCCGTAAATATATTTGTTTATATATCCGTAATAATGTTTTTTTACCCCAAGTGCGACTGGCGAACCAGTATTATTCAAGGATTGCGCACGAGAAGTGTGCCCGGAAGTTAGACCCGCACCAAATATGTATAAAATGTAATATGGAAGAAATGGAAACGGTAACCTACTTTATGTGCAATTGCACTCTGTACAGTGCGTACAGGGCGCATTATCTCGAGCAGCGGCTACCCAATGGCGAAAGAAGCCAAGCATTACAAACTCTGCTTAATTCGCACGACGTCAAAACGCTCAATGCTATCTTTTATTTTGTCAAAAAGTCCCTCGAGCTCCGAGCCTTCTCGTTAAACGAATAAGAACGTAGAACCTTATGGAAAAAACCTTATGTTAGATAATGTAACACTACCAGTTGTACCCCCCTTCCTATAGAGAGACCTTGTGTACTCTCTGCAAGCAATAAAGAATCTATCTATCTATATAATAATATTTTTTGTTGTGTTAATTTTTTTCATGTTTTTTAATGCTTTAATTTTAGTTTGTGTTATTTAACAAATCTAATGTAAAGGTCGCTTCTTTAATCCTCGGAACGGAGAGGTTTTTTTCTGCCATGCTCTCTCACATAAATCTCGGGAATTTATTGCATGTAATAGCGACTTTTTTTTATCCACCGCAACCGTGTCAATAGCAGTTTCATATCGTTAATTTGGGATTAGTCCGGACACTCGACATTATTTACTTCAAGCATTTTTATTTTTATCTTTTTCAATTAGTCTCGGTGCTCGTTTTTTTTTTTTTTTTTTTCTTCTTCGTTCCCCCGAAACTGCGAAGGGTTCCCGGGGACGTGAGGTATTGCATGGGAGGGCGAGGAAGGGTCGACGCAGATTTACCACACGATCATGAAACCCTCCGAGAATCGGCCTGTGCAAATACCACGCGTGCTGGCGAACAAACGAAGGCATTTGCCACGTCCTACTGCGACTCTTTCCTCGCTCGCTCGTTCGTTCGTGTAACAACTCTGGCTGCATAGACCTTTTTTTCGCACTCACGACTAACATACATCGTTCCGAGAGGTGCGATGATACACGCGAATTTTCGGGGCTGGTACGATGCACGCTTCAGGGTCGCTGGAACGCCCGAGACATAGCAAAATAAAAATAAATAAAACATTGAAAATAAAGAAAAAATAATTTTTTTTTCAAGTCTCTTTGGAAGTCCCTCTTCAACGGCTGCCCAAAGACCTTCGTCAAAGTCTCGGACTGCAGCGAAATCTTTTACGAGTTTATCCCCTCTATCCCATCAAACATGGACGGCAAACTCAATCTAGTTCATCAATCAAGTATTCGTACTCTTACAAAAACTAAAAAAAAAAAAAAACATCGAAACTCACGACTTTAATCCGTCTAAAAATTACTTTGTCGTAAAAATTAGTGTTCACTTCGGTAAGGATCGTATCGTTGCTGTCGAAAAATGAACATTTCACTCTGCCAGTCGCAAATCAGACTGTCATTGTCCTGCACCAATTTCCTTGTTTCTCATCGAGTGAAGTATCAGTAATTATTATTTTTTCCAAGATGCGCGAGGTTTCCCCTTCGGAATTAAATTCTTCGGAGCGTGCATCGTTGCGCACCCTCGATAAATTTGCCGGCATCAAAGTAGTCGTAAAACAACGCCGAAATTATAAGAACCAGGGGTTTATCGATATCTCCCTGTCTCACTGTATACCCTCTTCTTTTCCCGCGACATTCATTGGTTCTCGGAAAACATGACTCCTCTCTCCGCGGTGTCTCCGGGGCGGACGTTTTTCGTCTTTTGAGATCCGCGCATGAATTCGGATCGGGTGGGTCGTGGGGGCCTTGGCGGGGTGAAACGTGGGGCGTGAGGGACCGTCGTTGGGGGGAGGGCAAAACGGGCGAGACGGGGAACGAGGGGAAGAGTATTACTAAGGAGTACCGGAGTGAACTTCCTGCGGGCAAAAGCGAGAACGACGAAGAGGAGGTCCTGGTCCCGTGCGTAATTGGGATCCTGCGGTTCCGTGCATGTCTCTTCGTCTCTACTTGCTCGTCCGTGGTGCTCGGGTGTTGCGATGAGCCGGCCCGTTTTCGTGATGGTGGGGGTTTGCCCTATGTAAGCCCTCGGACGGCCGTGGTCCAGCTCATCCAGCATCCGGCGACCGAGACCAAGGACGCGCGGCGAGACCTCATCGCGATTTAGATCGAAAACTAACGTCGCGAAGAGACAGACAGGATTACGCGATTGAAAATTTCCCTGTGCTACGATACACTCGATATCGGCCCAGTGCTCGATAATCCGAAATTTTATAACGCATTCATATATTTTTACTATCTTTAAAATGAAGTTGATCCTAGTGATTTTTGTCGTTCACTTGTTATCGGGAATCGAAGGGGTCGGCAGAGGGAGAACCAAGTACCGAGGAAAACAATTGGCTTTCCCCGGACAACCTGACGGTAAGAGATAGTGCTTCTGGTCGAATAACCATTAATCTTTAAGCCCCCTCGAACCACAGTGGTTGATCCGAATGTCTTGTTGAAATACTATAGACGAAAAAATTTACCAACGATCTATCAACGGTTTTGATGCATTCTGCAAAATACAGTTGTCTTCGAATTTTCGCCCAATTTTGTTGAATATTTTTTTCTCTTAATGTATTTCAATTATCATAAAGTCGTGGGTAAAAAATTTATCGTTAAATGATGTATGAAACACTGAAAAATTGCCCGAAGCCCGTAGCATTCGACCTGCTCCGTACGGACCAGCGACACCGTCAAAAATATCATCGAAACTGATGATCAATTAACTGTATCAGAGACTTCGGAGGAACAAAATGAATTATCTTGATCTCACGATACAACGTTATTTTTATCAGAATTATTTTTAGTCCCGGATAACACTTCGGTCCACGAGGATGTGGACGACGCTGAGAGCAGTCGCAACGACCCCTTCGACCCTAAGGAGAAGCTCGTCGAGGATGCAATATTATATGGTGATGTACCGAGTTCCGAATCGCCGAACGAGGCAAGGCAATTCTATCCGGGGTGGTTAACGGAGGACAACGCTGCGGTCACCGAGTATCCTCAGTTGATTTCCTCCTATCAGCCGCAGCACGATTACCCGCAACAACCGGAAGAAACAACTCAGCAACCACAATTCTCTCCGGCCTACCAGTCTTTTCCGTCCTACGAGCCGCAAGCTCTTCCGTCCTACCAACCCCAAGCTCCTCCGTCCTACCAACCACAAATTCCTCCGTCTTACCAGCCACAAGCTCCTCCGTCCTACCAGCCACCTCAGCAGCCACAATCTCCTCCGTCCTACCAGCCACCTCAGCAACCACAAGCTCCTCCGTCTTACCAACCACCTCAGCAACCCCAATCGCCACCGTCCAACCAACCACCTCAGCAAGCCCAATCGCCACCGTCCAACCAACCACCTCAGCAACCACAATCGCCACCGTCCAGCCAACCACCTCAGCAACCACAATCGCCACCGTCCAACCAACCACCTCAGCAACCACAATCGCCACCATCCAACCAACGACCCAGCCGTCCTAATCCACCACAGTCCCCGACTGGCGAACCGATCTTGCCACCGGGCTGTCTTGCAGCGAGAGGACAGTTCCCCAGTCAAAAGAACTGCGCGAACTATCTGAACTGTTGGGACGACGTCGTTATCGAGCAACAGTGCCCGAACGAGCTGCTGTTCAACGAAGTGACTGGCCTCTGCGACTTCGACTACAACGTCAACTGTGGAAACAGACCCGCAGCTACGCCGAGTAAGTTTTACAATTTTTTTTTTATTCTCCCAAATCGAAACATTTCGAACCACACTGGTGTCCCGAAACACATAACGGTTCTGCCTTCGGTCGGGAGTTTCTTGCAGTAAGATGGAAGATATCTGGAATAGCTGATCGATTAAATTTGTCCGCAGACTTTTTACAACTGCGTATTTAAAAAAAAAAAAAAAACAAAAAAAAACCGTAAAATTTATAGTCACTCAACTGTGTGCGAGTTCGATGCAAATGAGAAAGAATCGATACGATCGTTAAATTACGAATCTGAACTCTTGTAAAAAAAAGTATGTTGGTAGGAGGTTCGCTTATGGGATGGAAGTCGCATATGCGAATATGTATACGTCCGCAATATTTATCGCCGAAATTATTAAATTATTATCCATTTCATCGTGTACGACAAGATACGTTAGCGGGGGCGGGGGGGATTGGGCGGTATCGTAGCGGAGTTACTTTGAATACGAGTAAGGGGTCCAACATCGATGCTCGCGATTAGGCTTCATTCATTATGCGGCCAGTTGCGAGGCACGGCGGTAACCGCGAGCGAAATAAAGGCAAAAGAACGAATGAAACTGACCCTAAAAAAAAAAAGCAACGCCAGTCACGACGCGCCGCAAAACTCACGGTCGGAATGAAGAATTCGAGGTGGGAGAATCCCGAGGCAGTGATTGAAGATAGAAAAAGAAGCTCGAGAGAAAAAATATTCATGAGAAATGGTGGTGAGAAGTCGCACGGGGCTCGATTTTTGCAGCTGGCCGAGATGTTATTTCTTTATTTGATTTCAATTCGATAAAGCTCGTAGTTTGAACTTGCTATTATTATCGATAATACACATTAAACAAGGCCTCTACATTCAACAAAAATTTCTCGTTCACATAGCTCCACAATGTTTTTTCATAAAAATTTCACAATTCCTATTCTTCATCAAACTTTTAATAAAGTGAATTATATATGTATAAAAAAAATGGGCGCTTTTGGATGTTAAATATTTGTGAAATTAACAAACCGTTTTTAACAGACTATTAACTTTTCAGAGCCAGCATTGGCCCTAGGTTCGAAGAGATGCCCGGATCTGAACGGTCGCTACAGAAGCGCGAAGAATTGTTCCGAATTCTACGTCTGTCTGGCCGGCAGTCCGATAAAGTTCAGCTGTCCCCGTGGATTGGTCTACAATGACGTGAGTAATTTTTTAATGACCAATTAAAAAACCTTTCCCTCCCGCATTCAAATACTTGCAAAAGTAAACAATATAAAAAAAAACTATCGTAGAGTAGTAAAACGCGATAGATTACAAAACCCCAAATACGTGAGTGTTTTCTGGACTCTTCGTCCGTGAGAAGCCACGTCGGTTAGCCGCGCTCACGACGACCCATTCACGAGACCGTTCTCGAAAACCTGACCGGAATTCTATAAATAATAAAGTTTACGGACTCATCGCGAGGCGAATCAACGCACGTAATACCGGTTCAACAAGTCTGATCGATGGCACATTCGTGGAAACTACCTAAAAACTTAAACGCGTACGATTATTGTTGTTTTTTTTTTTTTTTTTTTATCGATGTAACGTTACGTGTAATGTATGTAACGATGTATTTTATTACGTCGTTCTTGTTAAACCGCTCCTCGAAACGAAAGTTTGAGGAATAAATCTTCCTCGGAACGAGAAATTGTCTGCAGTGCAGATTAGTTCACTGACTGCAGACTCTGCACCGATCAGTCTACAATTTGTTAACGGCATTTTCTCGTTGCTCCGACATTGCAGGACTACGGTGTATGCGATTATCTCTACAACGTCGATTGCCAAGGCACTGCGACACCAAAACCCGAGCCGCTTCCTCGTCCAGAACCTCCTCTTGTCCCGTTCCCACAGCAACCTCAGATTCCTCATCAAACGCAGAGACCTACGCAAAGACCACAGCCAACTTTCCCGCCCAGCGCTTATCCGCCTAACCCTTGGCGCTCCGGCCAATCAGAGACCGATCCATGGCATCAGAGACCCGTCGGTTCCCAAGCCGAGGTCGACAACATGAAGAATGAAACCGGCAGCGAAACGACGGAGGAAGCTCCGACGGAACCTTCGACGATTATTAATCCGTGGAATTTGATGCCGTCGGTGCCGACCGAGCTGACGAAGGTACCTTGCGAAAATGGCACCGTCCATCGGCTCCACGAATCGTGCAGCAGCGTCGTTGTCTGCAGGGACAAACGTCCTCACCTCGTTCAGTGCTCCCAGGGACACACTTACGACAGACCCTCCGATTCTTGCCGACATTTCACTGTCGCGAAATGGTAATTTCCGTTTCTTTTACTTATTAGCATTTATATATATATATATATATATATATATACTGGCGAACGAATCGTCGATGAGGCTTCTTTGAAACGAGATCTTTAATTATGGTGTTCTTATCTGTTCGCAGCTAATCGAGGAGACGCACTAGGATATTAAGTTTTGGACTGCCAGCTAATTATACTACACTATGATTAATGTTTCTGTAGCTAATGATATATTGGTGATAATAAACGTGACTTTTTTTTTGTACAATATGTGCAATCTTGTTTTTGCTGCTGAGAATGCGTGCCACCCTGAACATGGCGAATATCTGAAGAACTCCTATATCCAAGAAATGCGAGCGATGTTAGAAAAACAAGCAGAGAATTCTTAAAGACCCATTTATCCTTTAAGAGGATTTTAGGAATCGAGTTTTTTAAAAAAAGCTTTTAAAAAATCAATTTTTTAGATTCGTTCTTCCTGTCGAATCCATTTTTAATGGAGTCGAGAACGGCAGACTGTAAAAATGAAATAGCAAATTTAAAGTACTGGATCTTGAAATTTGCTTACATTATTTACATCAATTGATCATTAATGTACTATTTCGTAAAATGAAAATATCAGATATTAAAATGACAAATCGATTGTCTGAAATTTACAAAAACGTTCATTAAAAAGTAAAGGTCTTATTGTAAAATTGCAACGCACATCTGTTTGAAATTTCAGAAACAGTTTATGGAAAAAAAAACTTCCAATAACGTCCATTAACTTTCAATCAAATTGTTTTTTTTACATTGTCATTCCCGCAAGAATAATTTCTATGACAATTCAGAAGAATCCGATTAGACAGTAAGAGAGATTTGTACAATTGACAAACTTTTCCTGTCTGCGAACGTTTACAGTTATTTTGTTGTTAATTTTGCAAAAAAATATTCGCAAAATAAACAGACACTTTTATAAAATGGACAAGATTTTTTTGTAAAATCAACACGAAAAGAATTGCGATCGTTTGTGGACAAGAAACGTTGGTACTTATTTTACTGTGCATCGACTTGAGAATTGGTTATCGTTTGGTCGCTAAGAGACTAGACAACTTTGGCGAAAAACGATTTTACAACTAACATTCCGAAATCATCCCGTAACATCTCAACAGTTGGTAAGCAAGAGATCCTTTCTGCTGCCGGGCTGACAATGCCAAATCGCTTCGAAGGATATCCGCGAGAGAACGGCACGTTCCTGAAGACACTGAGGATCTCTTCATCGCCTTAAATTCCACTACGTCCGGTTTATAATCCGTCCGAACACGCGTTTCCAAATAAACTGTAAATAATGTTATTCTCAAAGCTTCACTTCGGTTCCGTTAAAACCCTTCAATTATATTTTTCAAACCAAAATTGGACGAAAAATATTTACACTTCTGAAATATTATTGCTAATTCACTGTCGTTCTCCGAACGGCGGAAAAACTATTCTATTCAATCGATTATTTACTCTTTTGTTAAAAAAAAAACTATTCAATCGATTATTTATTCTTTTGTTAAAAATACAAAAAAAAAAATTCAAACACGGTGTTTTAAATTCCACGCATACAAGAACGTCGCGCGAATCGCAGTATCAACTTTTGCCGACCCAACGCAACGAATTTGAAACTTTCCATTGCCGAACGCGAAGTCAGAAGTGAAATGGATCAACGGATGAGACACATCGATGGGGTTGCGTACTCTGAACGTCAGACAATTTTTCCAGAGAGTGGCGATGAAACTAAATTGTCCGAGAGTCGGGAAAGTTACAAAATGTTTGAATGATGATTGGGTGAAAAAGTGAGGATGTTTGTGGCCGGTGGTGTTGGTAAATCGGTGCTCGTTGGCGCCGCCAAGAACAAACGCGCTTCTCTCTCCCGGTGTTTGTACACGATCGTGTACAAACAGAGCGACTAACCGACGATCTTCGAGAAACAACTGTTGCAAAGCGATATCACTTTCCCGGCTTTCTTGGTAGCCACACCCGACTCCCGCACTTTTGTGGAAAGAGCGAGAGTTGGACGCGAGATCGGAGGAACGAGAAAGAAAACCGAGCGTGCAAATCGGCACGTATTAGTCCCGCTGCACCGAGTAATCGTCGTAAACATCGCACGGTCGTATGATATGAAAAATAACGCAATAAAATAAGGCCTCGACGGAGTGATATACTATCCGTGGGTATGTGGCACAAGGAGTGTTCTACTATTAATTGCAAATTACATTGTTTTCACTTTTTGTCGAATTCGAATTTATATTAGAACTTGCGCGACTGGACGTCGACAAAGCAGCGAGCGCGTGCTACAGCGGTGAGGGGGGGGGTTAAAACGGAACCCTGGGGGTTTTTATGTCGCGCAAAAGATTTGTTAAGATAGTCCATAGCCGGGGGTTCCGTTTGGTCGGGCTGTCTCTTGTAAACTTATCGAAAAATCGAATTCGGTGGGAATTAATTGGGCAAAATTGAATGGCGACTATTCAATCCTTTAAGAGCATGTGAAACACCTTTCCGAGTGTGTCTCTCTCGCTCCGGCGAGACCGCCACTGACGCAATCTCTCTCGCACTCCATAGTGTTTCACATGCTCTTAAGGTGACGCGGTATAAGCGACCGGACACCTGCCCCGCGCTCAGTTGGAAAGGAAATCGCCGCACCGTTAACAATTATTTTGTGAAATTGGAATACGGAGCTTAGAAAAATAATTTTCTCGAATAAGCAAGGTAAAAGTACCAGTGGCCGCACACCTAAGGGAGCACTCCCAGTCCACGAACATGCATGAAAAACCCCGTATTTCCGTCTCTCTTGCGCCGCACGCTTCGTCCGGCCACTCGGACGTGTTCGGGCACTGGGACGTTTACCTTCACAACTCGTTTGTTCAGGCTTGAATACACAAACTTGTGCCCTTATTTCGCGGATTATTAATAATTTTGCTCTGTACTTTCGTTCGTAAAACTAGAAGCTTAGGATGGTACGATCAGAAAATTAACAAATAAAATGTTGTGGACCGCTTGTGGACAATAAATAATAACACGTTTGTCGAGGTTAGCGGACAATTGATAATTTTTTAATAGGTTGTTGTAAAAAGTACAAACTTTTTTAAAATGTTTTACAATTTTATTTTTCGTCGACGGAATGTGGTTGCAAAATGATATTCGGTACCATTCTCGTTACCGACGGCGGTATTTCGTATCACCTTGTGGTGTTGTGGTACAAACCCCTCCCCCCCCCCCCCCCCCTGCCGCGCGACCGGTCGGTAACAAAAACGGCAAGTACTGAATGCCGTTTTGAGATCGCAGAACGCCGAGGCAAAAGAAAAATCCAGCGACTGCCGATTTCTCAGGGAAAGATAATTTTCTTGTTCGTCGGCAGACTGCAGTCGCAAACCGCTATTCAGTATACTTTTTGTTACCAACGGCCGTACTTCACATCACCTTAACTGGTATTGTAGCGTATTTCCTGCGTCGATAAAACAGGCATTTTCGTTTATTCTCGTCAATTTTCATTGCGAAGAAAAAAAAAATATATTGACCCATGACGATATTTCGATGATATTTATAATAATGCACGATACTTTGAACTCTCGAAATGAAAGGAAAGTATTCCAATGTTAACGGTGAAAATATTTTTTTGGGCGTGAGGTTTCGGATCTAGGTTGAATTTGGTAGAAAGGTCTAGTGGGAGAAACGTCGATGTCACTATCTGTACGTGTACATCTCAGTGTTACAATGATATCTAGGAAGGTACAAAAGTATTTCATAGTACAGTTAGGAAGTGGCCGTGGGTATGCCAGGGATCCGTAACGAGGAGCCCGCGCGATCTTGAGAGAGAGAGAGAGAGAGTCCCTCGATGGGAAAAAGCGAAAGAGAGAGAGTGAAATGCTCGCGGGGTCGCGAGAGACACTTACACGCGAAACGTTCGTCGTCGATTCCTTCATGCGCCAGCGAAAGTTGCTTATACGTCGATGCCTGTTGCACCTCGGACGATGAGGCTTACGAAAATTCTTGAGGAGTCGTGTGGGCCAACGACATATTCGAGAATGTATTTATAAGAGTCATTCGTCGTCCTAAATTATTTCCGGCGACAAGGCGTTGGTCTCGAAATGTTCTACGTTAAAAAGAAAAAATAATGTTATAAAAAAATAATAATTTTATGAAAAAAAAAAAAAAAAATTAATACTATGCATCAAGATAAAAAAAGAATTGATTGGCCACGACAATTAATTCAGATCGGTCAATGAGTCAATTGGTCGCGCGAGAAAATGATTGGTTGAGCCAACGAGTCTCTACATACAGAATGGTATTGGAACAACTAATATTGTAATGGAGAATAACTTTCGAATTAGCAGTAAAAGCTAAAAAAAAAAAAAAAAAATGCGTGACCTAAACACTTTGGTAGTCGTTCAAGTTATTGTAAATAAGATTTTTTTCTGCTTTTTCCTGATAAATTTCAGGCCTGTCCCGGAACTTTGAGCCGTTCGACTTTGAGATTTTATTACACGGTCCGTTCCCATAATTCAAAGGCCTCATCAAAAACAAATTACCGAGTCCCATTCCGGAGGTCTGGAGAACACCGAGTAATTTGCATCGTCCGCACTTCCCGAGCGACGCTGGACCAGCGGAAGTGAACAAACGCGACCGAAAGTATGCCGAGTGAGAGTCGCGGAATAAAATAATGCAAAAGACTACGGGTAATACCTACTGTCATAAACAAAGCGCGCAGTATATCGCGTACATGCGTTCTGTGGTCTGCTGTTATTATCTCGGGACACAGCACCGGATCGCTTTGTTATTCGTAGGAAAGGTTTAGTGAACCCGACGCGGCAGTGGCAGATTGCAGTGTACATGCGCATACTTCAAAATAGTATAACTTTTTTTTTTTTGTATTAAAGGGGGGATTAAATTACTCTCGGACGAAAATTTTTTCAATGAAACACTGCCGAATCTCCAGTTTGACCAAGTGTAAACTATCATATGTGATTTGAAAAATTCAGTCTTACACTTAGTTTATGAAAATTGTTAGAATATTGCGAGTAGTTTGATTTGGAAGGTAAGTGCTCCATCAAATCAAATATGGCTTAACAAAAAAAAAAAAAATCGTTAATCATATATCGATTTGCGTACGATGCGGTTAGTACGGGTGTCAAAGTCGGTAGACGTGATACGTATGAAAAGGCCCGAGATTGATACTAGTTAGGTATGTACGGGCGTCCTTTATGCGCGCAGCGCAATAATCGGCGTCCGTGACACGGAGCATGGGGGCGAGGGGAGGGGGCAGACGCGGAAGCTTGTCCGTTATTTTTTATCATCACCTGTCTACGCTATACTCACGAGTATTTAAGCATACAGGTTTCACCATAAACGGCCGGATTGGCCAATGAACAAATAACCTAAGTAAACTTGTCAAATCTTCACCCCTTGAAGTTCGTCCGGTATGCAATAAATGACATTTGAGAGAGAAAAGAAAAGAATATCGGGAAAGCTGTTAAACTTTTGCACCTCACGTGCGTTATTCTATTTTCAATATTTTTTATAAAAGTAAAAAAATATAAAAAAAAAAAACAACACTATCATCTTTGAATATTTGTCCTAAGTCTCAGATCCGTCTCGAACATTTTAATATCGTTTTTGTTAGATCCAGTACAAAGTTATTGCACACCGTATACTGTACGAGTCGACACACACACACACTCTCGTTCCGGACGTAACTCGTTCGCCGGCGTTGACAACGTGAGACATGCTCATGCAAACGCCAGATATGAAAACTCCGTGTGGTAAATAAAGAGCTCGTTGACTCTTGGGCGAGCTGCCGGTACGAATCTACCGAGTTATAACCGAAGCGAGCATTCCTCTTACACGACGATGTTTGGACGTTTGTATGGGTTTCTATGCAATAGGGCGTGCGCTACGGTCGCATATCCGCGAACCCATTGTCTCCGAGGACTTCGACTTCCGCCGCTCATTTTCTTCCGCGTCTAATTCCTATCCTCCTTTAATCCTCGGATTATCGGACCGCTCAACTTCGTTAATCTCTCCCTGGTATAAAAAAAAAATGTTCTTAAAGTCAAAAAAGAAATAATTTCTTTCGAACTATTTAGTTCCCGAAGACTCCGAAGGTTATGAAATTTGGCAAATCGGCACTGGACGTCGTAAGAACACGTAAGACTTTGACTTCCACCGCTCACTTTGTTCCGCATGTACCGATCAATTTTATTAATCTCTCCCTAGGATGCAAAAACGTTCGTAAATTTCTTCAGTTTTTTTTTTTTCCTCCGAACTATTCATCTTCCGAAGCATCTGATCGTTAGGAAATTTGGCAAATCGGCATGGGAAATCGTAAGAACACATGACTTTGACTTCCACCGCTCATTTTCTCTTGCCTGTACTTCCTACAGCTTTAAACCTCGGACTATCGAACCCATAAATTTCCTAAGAGCACGTTGCTAACAGCCCGTCCTATCGATTTCCCTTCGAACAAGCCGCAAATGATTAATTTCACGCAAACTACATTGACGATTAATTTTTCTTCGCAAACTCATATTGATTTAGCATTTCTTTTGTCGTTCTACTAGTAACTCCACATTACTGCCAGCTGCTGCTGTTGCCGCTACTAGTTCCTCGTCGATAGTCGCGTGGGACGTCTAACTGCATTTCTCGCGCGTGACACACCGGTCCTCGTTCCGCGGTCGCTGCTTAATACCGTATGTACATCGGTGTACGCATATAGGTACGTACGAGTACTTGCCGGGAATCTCCGGAGGTCCCAGGGTAGACTTACAGCAAGGGATTACGTGCGAGCCCTGACTAACGAGACACTTCAGCGACCACGGGCCGAGCACGAAAGGCAAACAATGAGAGAGTTCATTGAGGATGCAAGAAGAAGAATAAGGCAAAGGAGGAGGAGGAAGAAGAATAAGAAGAATAAAAGGATTCCTGACGTTCCCGAGCGCCTACAAGACGCCATAGTTAGTAGCAATCCACTCTATAGGTGTATCATTAGGAGTGTCGGACTCTTGGGAAATAATGGCCCCTGCCGATCCTTCGGCTGGCTCGTTGTTCGACGCTGTTCAAGCGTCAAATTCCTCCCGTACGATATATACGATCTTTAAAGGTTCACCATTATTCGCTATTTTCTCTCTAAACATCGAAACCTCACGTAGCAATAAAATACGACCTTCTATTCTCGGAGAGTCAATACTTCTATTGGATAATTTTTCACAAAGCTCGTTACACTGTGCTACATCAATTTTTTAATGGGACAATGTTTTTGCACGTGAGATCTTCGAGAAATTGATTTCTTCGAATTTATTAATTGTTGAATATTTTTCTTTGAACGCCTAAGTGGCATCGAGCTAGCATTAAAGAAACACATTGCATTCGAGACTACACGCTGTAACTTAATAAAATGCCTACGAAATGTTTATAAATTTTTACATTTTTAAATTAATATTTTTCTGTTGGAGAATTTTTCTCAGAGTTTATTCAATTTTTCCAACGTTTATTCCACGGCTATATCAATTTTTAATAGAAACACGTTCTTTACATATGCGACCTTCGAGAGAATGATTTCATCGAATTTATCAATCGATGCAAATTTTTCAAAACGCCTAAGTACGCTAAAGAAAAAAAAAAAAAAATTATATTTTATTCCAGATTACCCGGTAGTAAACAAAATGACCATAAAAACTTGATAAATAAAAAAATGAAAGAATTTACATTTTTTTTAAATGATTTTAGCAAGCCACACAGAGGGAGACCTAGAGGAACTTCCGGCGCGATCCAGCGTCCGTACAGCGTTCCTCGCAAAACTGGGTCACCTTGCCGGAGGTTTTGCAATTGCTCTCGACGAATATCTGAGGAAACTGTACACGGGGCACAGACACCGCGGGCATCCGTACGGTGGACGATGGAGATCGAACCTACATTCTACGTGGACTATACCAGCACACACACACACACACACATGCATATATGTATATATATGTATATATATACATATATACATATATGTACACACACACATATATATGTACATATCCGCAGTTACAAAACAGAAGCGTAAAGGACTGCGATGACCGTTGCCTATCGAGGGGCCTGAAAGTCCAGTTTGCGAAAACGCTACAGTGTCCCGAGGGCGCCAGGGGTCCCAGGTCGATACGATCTCTTAAACATTAACACGCGCTTTTTACCAAGAAACTTTATCAAGAAACTCGCAAACTAGATCGATTCCAGTTGGCACAAATCCCAGGACTGAACGAACTGGCGTCCGACGGACGGTAATCATCTTCACCGATCGATTCACTGATCCGTGTAAGCGCGGACCTTACAAAAACCTATCCGACGGACGCTGAGGAGAAGCGTGGAAAACTTACAGGAGACAACCCACGAAGAGGCGATGATATTTTAGAGACGACTATCACTTATTTCGTTGCAAAATCTCAAACATTCCTCGATTCGTAGCGTACGCATAAGCGAAACCAGAATGAACAGTACGAAAGTTCATCCATGGTCGTATAACACTGTAAAAGACCGCATGAAATCGATGGCGCGGTCAGAGTGCTTGGAGTTTAGTGGTAAAAATGTAGCTAAAAAAAAAAAAAAATCGCATCGTAACTTAAAAACGGTAAAAATCGAATAAACTTCTATGGTCCAAGATTGCGGCTTGAACGAAGAAAATTATACTTGCCACGTAATCGTTCATTAGCATAACGCAAACTTTTCGTAAATAAAAAATAAGTAAAACAAGTAAACGAAAAAAATGTAGGTTATTATTAGGCGAATAGCTGAAAAATCGTCGAGTCGACGTCACAACTTCCCAGTGTAATAATTACCGTAATATCTTACAATATCGTAGGCAACATATATATATATATATTTTAGCATTCTATATTTCGCTATACCGACGACCAATGCTATTACCGAGAGGGGGGGGGGGGGGGAGCGAGCGAGCAGTGTGTGTTGGTTAGGTGCGAGTTATGCAAGAGTCGTCGATCTTTGGCGCGTGTATAAAGAACGATCGCCGCGGCACATTCACACACGCGGGATAGTTTAGTAGCTTTAGTATGCGGCATAACAGAAATCGTAAGCGAACATTAAAGCTAGCTGGCTGCGGAGCTACGACCGAGAGCTGGCTCGACCGGCACGAGGCGAAAGACTCATGCGCGGCTTAAGGTTAAAACCCTGTGACATTTTGGATGATATGACTTTCACCGAAGTCCCACCGGCTAGTCGGAGGGGCTGCTTTCTTCGCGTTTTCGTTTGGTTCGCGATGCGCGGCATGCGTCGCGCACCCATACGCATGTGGCTTATCCGAGACGCCGATTCGTGGGCCGCTGCTCTCGGGATAGCCTGGGCGCGGTCCACGCCGGGGCTTTCCATCGCTCTCGGACGCTGGCGGTTTCGTCCACCTTTTTTTTTTACGTGTAGCAAGTAGTCGTACAGCCGTTTGCTGCACACCAGTACGAAAGAAAATAATATTTTTCGCCATATTGGTATAATTTTTTATCTTTAGTCTGTGTTGCAATAACCATCGTTATTAAGCCTTTGATAGTTAGCGAGGGTGTACATTAGTTATTCTACTTTGATCCAGTCAATTGTCGATATAGGAAACATTCGAAACATAATTCATTTTATGTTCTAAGTAAAGTGTATCGGTTGCCTAAGTGTTCGCACTTCGAATCTTCGACAAATATATTCGATTGATATCTTTTTTTTTTAACCCTTTAGGCACACGAAAATTTGCAAACTTCTTTATCCAAACCGTCGCATTGCACTTATGTTTTGAGGACTCGGTTAAGTTTAGGTACAGTTTTCGACCGTGAGAGAAATATAAATGGTTAAGAATATTAAAAAAAAAAAAAAAAATGGTATGTATGAATTCTTATACTTAAGGTGGAGCTAAAGATCAGCACAACCTCAAAATATTTTCAATCCATGTTTCTCCTAAACGGTTCAATAAAATAAAAAATGAATCGTTTCAATGAAAAATCGATTCGACATTATAACTGTTTGTCTCGCACTCGTTCGTTTTTAGCCTTCCCTTAAGGTGAGTCTAAACGCCTCTCTCTGGCTCTCACAGAATCCCCATGGCGCTGTCTCTCCCACACCCAAGCAACTGCCGCTGGGTTTAGACTCATCTTAAAGGGAAACATAAAAAAAAAAAAAAGAAAATCGACAGTCCGTCGAATTTTAATTTGGAATATTTTTTTTTTTTTCTCCACTACCCAGTGTCATTGTTTATGACGATGATACAACTTAAGAATTAGTACTCAATGCACGAGCGTGATTAGAACAGAGGGGGGGGGGTCATTCGAGCGTGATATAATTATGAGAGTCTCGTCGTTCGTTTGCGAAGCGATTATAACTGGCGCGATCGTCGGTCATCCGGTGGTTGTTGACCATGACACGAATAAAATGGTCGCTCCTGTTTCTGCAACATTTGCCACGGGAGGGGTCCGAAGAATCTCGATCTCACGAAGTTGCTCGCGACCGTGAACAAGAAATGAGAATGAAAAAATAAAAGCAGTATTACACACACACACACACACGCTCTATGTATATATATATATATATATATATATATATATATATATATATATATATATATATATATATATATATATATATATATACATAGAGCGTGATCGAGCGGCATCCGCAGACTGCGGGCGTGACTGGGTCAAAGAAGACCGCGGGCAGCGCGCAGGTTTGCCGTTCCTGATATTGTATACTCCACTGCCGATTCCGCGGGGGAAAAGGATTATCGGTCTCGGAGGCAGTTAAGGTTATACGACGTATCGAGTGAAGCAGCTGCAATTTGCAACATCAAGAAAATTTATATTGTCTCGTCGCGTCAAAGAAATTCGTTTTAGGGCGAGGCATCTTAATGATTATTTATTATTAATTATTTATCGGCTTAATTATGTATTAGGGCTGAAGAACTGAGGTCGAAGGTCTTTTGTCAATGTATGTAATCATCTTTGGATGCACTGAGAGAAGGATCTAGTAAAAATGACTATATCGCTTGAGAGAGACATTGCCATAGCACATAGTAGTGGAGCGCTAGGGCGCCACTTATGGTAGAAAGTGCCGAATTTATAAGAATTTTTCTTAGATATCATGGTAAAAATTCTTGGATAATCTGTGACTTTCTGCCATAGGTGGCGCCCTGGCGCCCAACTACTATGCGATATGATCATTTTTCGTAGATCATCGGTAATTTTTACTAGATCCTTCTCTCAGTGTATAAAATTTGGTATAAGATAATAGATTAAAAAAAAAAATTGTTTATTGCATATGAGGCAACAAGGCCCTAAGAGATTACGTGTCAAACATCCTCAAGCTGCGTGCCCTGTTGTTAAATTACTTACCTGTGAATTGAAACTAATTGTAACCCTTCACTTTAAGTCTGAACTTGTAGGCTATAGTGTAACGTGTATTTTTATCTGTTGTTTGTACTAATTAGTAAAAAGCTTCCCCTCAGAAAAAGAGCCACGTTCCCTTATATGCAATGAAAAATTCGATTCTATTATTATTTTATAGACGTAAAACAAAAACCGATATAACATTGTCAATAAATTTTCTTCTACTAATACTGTTTATTATAAACAATTTTAGACTGGCACCGACATACAGATATCAGTCTGAGAACGTTTTCGATGAAAAAAAAAAAATAATATAAAAAATGCATAAAAATTGCAATTTTTTTGTTTTTATTGGGTCTAAAACCGAGCTGGACGTTTATTTGAAAACACGCCACTCTGTACATGATAGACAATTTAAATGAATTCTCTGTATTCTCTCGCTCTCTCGAGGATTCGTGAAGATCGTTAATCATGATATATCGTGCGATCCGTTACGATCGTTGGATCCTTTCAATCGCCTATATTCGCTGCTATTTCTGCATGTAGCATAGCTACGTCTCTCCTTTCTTCGCGGAAGACGAGCCTTAGAGATCGCACTCGTCTAAATATACGCGGCATGCAAACCGTTATACAAAACCTCCACACTGCGCATGCTAATGCAATTACATGGAAACACGAGTGATCCGCGTGTAAAATGCAAGTTCGTTCAATCGCCCTCCCGTTCAATGCTCGAACGTCTCTGATTGTCCGCCGAGTATACTCATGCCCGCGGACGAGACTAAGGATCTATGTTCATTTACATAAAACGAGCATAGATCTCGAGCTCTCGTGTTCTCCGCTCCAACGAATATACACTTTGTCCATACAGGGTGACAAGAAAATCCATCAACTTTAATTCGCACGTACATCCTCTTAATTGGATAACATTTTTTTTTCTGGCACGTAACTCGTGTGCGATTTGGATTCGCGTTGCGAAACATCTCAACACCGGGAATTTCGAAAGTTGCGGCTTCTTTAGCGAGACCTGTGTCCAATAATTTTACCAAAGTATCACAGAGCAAAAAAAAAAAAATGGTACGTTCAACAAAAATTTCTTGCCAACAAACTTCCGAAGTTTTATTGATTTTTTTTTTTTTTTTACGAAATTACAGTTCGTTGACAAAAAAAAAAAATGGCAATATTTCGCACAAATTGTAGAATCAAAACGAAAAAATTGAAGGACCTGCACGAACGTTTTTTTTTTTACTGTACGTGATAGGAAAACTTTAACGCTTGGGATCGCGGGAGAACAGATTGTTCCGTCGTCAAAACGCGACTAAAAAGTTGGTCTCGGGATGTGTCCAAGAAATTCGTCCAAGGACTTTCTCATCACCCCGTGTACCATTGGCAAAGTGCACGCGACCAATGCAGGATGCATGGATGCCGTATGTTATGTACACGTGCAGAGGCACGCGAGCGAGCCGAGTCGACGGTCCCGTCTCGCGATTAGACGAGAAAGAGAGCCGGCATTAATACGATCGCGCGAATATGTAGGGTGCAGCTCTCGAAGTGGTTCTCCTTGGCTGATGCCCGATGTGCTGCATTCCGGTTCCTATGTGCTGCACATCTCCATCGCACCGCGCGCTCCGACCCCACCGGTGCAACGCTTTTTCCTCTAAATGGCGCAGCGCGGTTTATCATATGTGCACAAAACTTTCTGCACGGACCGCAAAAGCGAAACTTCTGTGTTTCTTCAAACCGCCGCTTTTAGTCGAAATCGTTCGGTAGCTTTTTTTTTTTTTTTGCACATTCACTAAAAATATCTCCACAAAAAAGTTCCTTAAAACATTGTAATCAGTCAAGGGGTCAGAAACTTTTCTTTCAACACAATTTCTCAAGTTGCCGATTGATTATATTTAAAGAGTACCTCTGATTATTGGTGAAAAAAAAATTTACACTTTAATTATGATTCAGCTTAAAATTAAAAAAAAAAAAAAAAAAAAAAAAAACATTTATAAAAATTTAATTTATGTTAATAATAACGTTATCACAGTCAGTTTTGGACGATTTTTAGCAGGAGGAGAGGGAGGGGGGGGGCGGGGTTGTTAAAGGAGGATCTCGAAAATGGAACGTTTAGTTCCGGATATGCGGCCATATCCGGAATACCGCTGCAACGTTTCTGCCGATACGTTCTCCATTGGGCAGCCAGAGAATATTAAACTGATTTTTGCAATTGTCGCTCGGGGCGGCCACAAATTGTATCGGCATTGCAGCGATGCTGATTTCATCTCTGTTGAATTCATTAAAAACTTAATTCTTTAGAGTCCTTGGTTATTTATCATCGGCATTTATCGTTAATATTTAAGGTCGAAAAATATGTACGAAGCTTGTAGCGGGAGCGCCTCGAGAAAATTTATTTGTTCGAAAGACGCACAATTTACAACGACCGCAACGAATATTAAAAATGGTTAATTTACACCAATACAAAATAAAAATGTAATGCTGGAGAAAGCTAAATCGCCGTTGAATCACATTGATAATTTATGAAGGCTTAGCGATTTTAAATTGCTGCTCGCTCGTTTGAATGGATAGATTGTAAAGAACCGGTTGAAAAGTTCGTTCGTCACAAATCTGAGGATCGAAATGGTGAGACAGAAATAGGGTAAGCAATAAAGTGATTCGTCAGTCGTCATAAGGGAATGTTGGAGCGAACGAGATCGTTGCATCTCGTTCGTGAAATTAAAAAAGGATTAATAACAAAAATTTTTACTCCCGACCGCTAAAAAATTGTTGGAATCCAAAAGTTCTTAAAAAAAAAAAATTACTCCTTTTTAAAAAAATATTTGCATTTATATATTTATAACTCTCGCCCCTTTACCCTAGTGGGCAGTCGGGAGTAAAAAAAAATCGACAATTTCAATATCGTTTTTCGCGTAATTCATACTCAAACTCCAGTCGATATTGAATTTACTCCTGTATCGATATCTGTGCGCTGCGTGATGTGAATCGAAACATTTTATTTTCCCGTCCACGTGTTTATCCGTGTCCGGACGGCAGCCGTACCAGGGCGACCCAAGCAACGAGCGTGTGAGCCCATCGATTCGTTCGCCCGGCTGATTTTCGAATCCACCGCTAGATGGCGAATTTTCAGAAGCGCTTCTCGCAAGCGAAACGGCGTTTTGGAGGCTTTATATAGTCGAAAATAACAAGAGTTTAGTATCGCTTCATGGCCTAATGGCTTTGATCAAAGTGTAGTATCTGTTCTTATCAGCTTAATATCTGATACGCTCCCCATTGGGGAGCCAGAATATTAATCTGATTTTTGAGATTCGTCTGGACCCACGGGCTTGCTCGGGGCGGACACGGGTTGTACCGGTATCGCAGTGCCGCCGGTATCAGCCCAGTAATTTATTATAAACATATAATACATCACTAATAGTTATTAGTTAAGTACTCGCCTTCGGCTCGTGCTGCAAACTCACACTCATCAGAAAAAATTTATTTCGCATTAGTATCGTACTGTACTACTCTGTGCATGTTCATTTGATGAAAATATGGCTTCAGGAAATTCTTATAAAATATTTAATGTTTATTTAACTAATAACTATTAGTGATGTATTATATGTTTATAATAAATTACTGGGCTGATACCGGCGGCACTGCGATGCCGGTACAACCCGTGTCCGCCCCGAGCAAGCCCGTGGGTCCAGACGAGTCTCAAAAATCATATTAACATTCTGTCTTCTGAATGGGAAGCGTATTAAATATATTGAGCTGATAAGAATAGATAAAAGTGATTTATTCAAAATAAAATGTTTCAATTCACCGAAATCTATACAGGCTGATGGACCAGGGACCAAGGACCCGGGACCATGGCCCCGGAGCCATGGACCCGGAGCCATGGACCCGGAACCATGGACCCAGAACCATGGACCCTGGATCTGGGACCATGAACCATGAACCGTGGACTTGGGACCGTGGACCATGGACCTGGGACCGTTCGGCCGTTCGGCCGGCCGTCCGTCCGTCCGCCCGTCCGTCCGAGAAATGTGAGAAAACATTAATAGTACCGTAAAGGGTTAATAATTATTTGATTACTGAATTCACCATGATTGTACAAACTTCCTGTAATAATCACCGGTGAATCTTATGCTCATCGAGAATGTTTGAAATATCCGAGCCGAGGGTTTGTCGGCACCGAGCGGAGTGACTCTCCACGCCGAGCATTCATTTATATAAAATCGCGGAAGCTATTACGCAGCGGACTAATACGCGTACCCTTCTTCCATCGTTACAATAAGAAGATGCTCAAGATGTGAACTCGCTACGTCGCCCAAGCGAATGCAACATTATAAATAAAACGCTATAGTATATACACGATGTATTATTATAATGTACAGTGGGCAGGTTGCCGAGCGAGCTGCATGCATAGATACAGTGTACGCACTGCTGACAGCCGTAAATGGAAGACGAGAGTTCGAAAGAAAAAAATCGGTGTGAGCGGACTCGGTCATTGTGTCGGCAGGAGCCGCAAGTCGGCCAACTACAGCTGACGAGATATATATATATACCTACTGTGCAACTGCGCACTCGAGCCTCACTCGCTCAGCAGCCCCGGATACATCTAGAACGGAACCGATGTTTCTAGAATCTTGGAACTTGCATTCTCGTCTCGGATCTCTGCATATCGTGTTTTATCTTACGAGTTTCATCTACTCTATCAACTACGTTTTTTTTTCCACGATGCCATTATCAGGCTCAAATTTTTCGCTGTTAATTTGATTTTTCGTACACATCCTAAGATCGATCTGAAATTTCAAAATTTAATTTAACACCTCCGATCATATTTGGCTCTCGAGAATTAAAAACCGTAAAAAAAAGTTTATTACTCTAGCCACTTACGAATGAATTTATTCGACGTTTGTCACGTAGCATTTTATTCACACCTCGATTGTTTGAATATGAATAATTAACGTGAATGTGTCAAAGATGAAAGAGAAAAGGTAAAAAAAAAAGATTACAACATTCCTTCTTCGGCTTACTTCCATTCATTCTTTCTGTCGCCCACTTGCAAGCAAACCTCGTCCGGTTTGTCACTACGCGTGTCGATTTCCAAACAACTTTAATAACCATGCACAAGACATTGTAGCGTGGTGTATTCTCCCTCTGGTCTCTCTCACGTTTAACGTTATCTACTACAATCGCCGGTTCCATCTTTAAACGCCAGGACTAAAGAAAAAAATGTTTTTTCGCCGATTACTAATATCTGCCTTAGCTTACTTACGAAATAAAGAGATTAAATGTTTCAAAAATAAAGATCTTAACGCGGGTGATTATATATCAGAAAAGTGAAAAAAAATTTGCAAAAAAAAAATTAAACGAGCTCGACCTACCTCCATTTGAATACATTAGGTAAAATGTGTAGATGAAAAATCAATTGTGTTGTTGATTAAATTGTTGAATCGTCTTTTTCTTTGTCTTCAGTCGTGCACCCTAATGTGCTCAATGGTACACTCGCTAATTTTTCGAACGAATGTTTTTCGAACGAATAATTTTCAAACGAATATGTGTCACGTGTTGAGAATATAATGCGTCGAAACAAGAATATGAACGTACATATATAGAGTAACAAAATAATGTACTCACCGGCCTACGACTGCGATGCCGATCGACGACGAGACCCTCTGCTTGAAACGCCAAAACAACAACACGATGCGACCTTTTCGATGTAGTGTATCCTTGGAACGTCCTACACGCTCGAGCATTATTATTGTTCCTTGTCACTCACTGATTGAACTTTGAATACGTGACCGCAATAGTCACAGAAACGATTATGCTCAAAATTTTCATCACCGCGATTTTTACGACATATTTAATCTAACATTCTACGTTAAATTCCGCCTAATGAATGTAAAGACGCACGGCCGACACAGCGACAGCGTGGTCGTCCAGTCATCATTGACAAAACTCTACCCATTAAACACGATCGCAAAAGCGTTTTTCCCTATTCGATAAAATAATACTTTAATTATCGTCGCCAATTCTGACGATACTCTTACCTCGATCTATTCGACGTTGTTGCAGCTAAAAAAACTTTCGGGAGATCACAATGCGCCCAGACTAATTTTTCGTAACGGTCACTGCGCGGGATGAATGCGCATGTACGAGATCAGCTGCGACGCCCATGTTTTTTGTTCTACATGTATATACCAACCGTCCGTTGCTATTACCGCTTCGTGTAACGTTCATTAATCATTAATATTGTAATAATACATTTTTTCGCCGGAAAAAACACAAACGCTGTGGAATCTTTCGCTTACGACAGATTCTTTTATCGATGAAACCTTTACAGCAACACGCATGTACAGTCAGTCGTTATTCTTCAAGTTGCATTTAGCTAACAACACTATTACACCCAGCAGGCACGATAGACCACCGCACGGCCAGTAGCGCGGGTCTACGGACCGAGGGCGATCTGTGCGACGCTTAGCGTCAAAATTTGCAAGCCGAGCAGCCATACTTTTTGTGTCAGTTGAGTACCCCGACAGTTGGCGAACACGAACACCCAGTGGCTGGCCGGAGTACCCAATAAGAATCGTTGGATTGAGCAAATTGGTTACAAGAAGAAAAACAGTTGAGCACCCCGATGTTTATCCGTTGTCGTGATGGCGTCGTTTCGCATTGAGTTGTCGTCGAGAATAAAAAGTATGGTTATCAATGCTATTATTGCACTAGTGCTGATTTTTGGTAGTCTCGCGTTGTGAAATTCTCAATACAGCATTCTCGTCCGACGATGTGTAATGAGCAAACTCATTCACGTATTTTCGTGGATCTTCCACTGAACGTCGAAGACATTAGTTCTTCGTTACCAACATCCACGACAAAATGGCGTTTTTTACAAGTCGAGTACCAACTCACTAGTGATTAGTTCCAACATGCGTACAGAAAAAAGAATCGAACTGATCATCTTGATACTGTGAAATCATCCGATTCTTCGTTTTATTTTCACCGAGGACGACGCAGGCAATCCGCAATCACGTAATCCTATCACGTTCTCTACCAAGATACAACTAACTCCGGTTCGATCGGTTAATAAAAAAGTACATGCCCATATCGCGCCTTAATATATAAGGTGCTGTGTTACTTCCGCCTCCCAATGTCAAGGTGTAGTGAAAAATGCCGCTGTTTTTTATTCGTAAACAGCTTGCAGCTCGTTACCAGAATATTACGACGGAATCGGCCAGCTCATTGACAACATCAACGTAGTGAGTGAACCAAGCAGTTTATTTGCATGATTTTACTTGGAAGTTTTTTTTGTTTTTTTATAAAAGTAACGTATAATTTTAATGTGAATGACTGGAAAGTATAAAATCATCGGTGGATCGTGAAAACAGATGCATGACGTATGCAAAGCGAGGGATTGTCTGCCTAGTTGCTTCATAAATTAATGAACCCGAACGTGGGCGAATACTGCCTTCGCAAAAGAAAATAATAATTATACGAAAGTTGCCTCTATCAACTTCCGCAGATACGTAGGAGAGATTGATTTCTTTGAAATTTTTGTCTTTCTCTTTTCCTTCATTTCCGTTCGTCTCTTTCGTCCCTCCCTTTGTGTTCTTTACTTACTTTTTCCACCTTTCATCGCGGGTTCTTCTTTATAGATTCCACGACACGATTTCAGCGCATCGATCGAGTTTGATCGGCGTGCGATTGACATCGGAAAATAGTGGAGACAGCGTCGAGCCGGGTGATGAGAGTTCGCCGATGTGGCCAGACGAGTGACAACGGATCCTCGAAAACTGGGCGACACTTAAGAGTCCGAGCGCGCGCTGAGAGGCGAAACCTGGACGAGCGCCTCCGTGGAATAAAAGCCGGATCCACGCGGCAAATCGAGGAGAAGGACAAAGATCGAAAGAAGCCGGTAAGCGAGACGTACGATTCGGCGATATCGCAAGAGCGAGGGAGTCACCCGGAGATCGATGAATCCTCAAGGCGAATTCCAAATCGCAAAACTGCTTTGTATTTCGCACGAGGCTGGCCCGACGCGCACGCTTGCCGCTCTTCGACGTCGGGGCTCGATTCTTTCTCGCCACTTTCTACTGCTGTTTAGTGAGGCTACGTTCACAATGGATAAAAAAAAAAGAAATAGCGTAAATAAGGAAATTAACCCAATTTCGATTATATCGGATCCTATCTATGTCTTTACGATTTCGTGCGAAATTTTTTAAATGAATATATATATTTTTTTTGTGGACGCAAACGTTTTGTCTCTAGCCTCGTCGAAGCTTCGCTATTTTTATTCATTTTCGTTTTTAACATTAAATTATTGAATCCCTCTGCATTTACAAAAGAACTAACTGTGCTTCGCGTTAACTCGAAGGATTTCGTTGCTCGTCCGTTGTGAATGACCCTTGACCTCTGCAATACATTGAGAAGAAAAAAAGAAACGTTTGAGAAACGAGGTAGACAAAGAAAGTGAAAGAAAGAAACTTCCGTTGTCGGGCGGTGTGAATTCGATGAAACGGAAAGGTCGAGAGACGCGAAGAGACTGGCTATACAGACGTGAGGCCTTTCGCAAGCCCCTCGAAGCCTTCTCGTTTGGCCACGCTTGGAGGAACGCCAAAAAGAGATGTTAAATACGATTCGCTCGATCCTCGTCGTGTGTTTCACGAAAACGCAGCGAGTGAGACCCGAGGCCGTGGCAGTATCTGATATGCGCATAGGGAGATCGGTGAAACGATAAAACTGACCGGGACCGACGAAATTTCGTTTTGTATCCAGACGTCGAAGTTTATCGTCGAACCTTCGATGAATATGCGCAGGTCACTTTTTCCCCCGGAAACATTGGAAATCCCAGCTCTAATGAGCTGCGATGCCGGATCGAAGATAAATTAATTAATCGACCGAGGAATCATTTATTTGTCGTCCACTTATTCTTTTCAGTTAACCCTTTAAAAGCCAAGTCTTCTTTTCGTAAAAAAAAAAATAATTTCTATAACTAATCGGCACTTGTTCTTTATAATAACTTTCTTTAGAATGCACTACCATTCATAAATTTCTTTCCGGTATTCTTGGATCACAATCGATGAAAATAATTTAAAAAAATAAAGAGCCATTCATCCGCGGCTTAATGATTTTATCATTTAATTTTAGGACCTCTGTCCGTAAAGCCATTGACTCGTGGCCCAGGAAATATAGCGACCATTACACCACATAAATTCATTGCCGCGCGAAAAAAAGTTTACCGTCCGGTGGTCGGAATTGATTACACCGTAAATTTCGAGGTAATAATTTTTCTCGTAAATCCCGATGGGACATCCTGTGCTCGCCGGGGGTCTTCGAGAGCGGGGCGCGGTCTTTTCCTTTGACGATGCAGAATTACCTTCGGGTATCCCGAGGCGTACGGGGCGTTGAGAAGGAAACGATCGAGCCGGGTGAATACGAATTCCCTCGTCCCCGTGGATGACCTAACGATCGTGCAGATACGCATAACGACTATAGGACGCAACGACGGTACGTGCTCAGAGGCAAAGCACCGACGGCGGGGACGAAACGAACCTCGAATCATACTGTAAGACAGTCCGCATGATCATGAGCTCGTTGTTATGCCGCAAAGTACGTGCACGTATAGCGTACACGTGCACCTCTTCGTAAACCCTCCGCCTCGTTCGTCGTCACTCCGAGAGCCTCTCTCGGCGATCGGGGGAGAGAGAGTCGCGAAGCACGACTTCTTTACGACCGTTTTCGTCGTTAGAAGGCTCGCCCAGACACACCATTGAATAACCTGTGTCATCAACCCCGCCCGAATGAGCGTATTACATACTTCGACTGGTCGGTAGCTACGACACGTCTACCCGGTTAAGCTATCCGAAAAAAAGCACTTTTTTCTTCAAATTTTTTGAAATTTTTTTTTTTGCTCTGGCTCTTCTCGTGATGGAAGCTTTATTTTGGTGACATTTTTTTCGAAGTTTTTATGAATACATGTTCGGAATTTTCCGAAACATCGAAAAATTACATTTAGAAAAAATTGTTGCATGCATTTCTGTGTTTGTGGATCTTTATGAATCCGACGCAAAAAATTGTAACAGGAATAAGGTAAAGGTACCAATGCTCGGGCGGTTAAGAGCATTCCCAGATTTCAGCAGTTATTAATTGGTGAAAAACAAATTTTTTGTGAAAATCGCTGAAAACAATATCACATTAAATTCCACGCCCCTTTCTCTATCAGGAAGCACAAAAAAATACAGAAAAACCCTCCTCATGAAACAAGCCTCGCGAATAAGGGGACATGATGAGAAGGCGATATGGAAATTTCAATGTACAACTATTTTTTTTTGTACTCCCAAGATTTTTTTTTTTAATTTTGTAATACGATCGATTGAATTTTTTTAATTCGCCGTTTCGCCAAGACGAAGATTTAAGACCGGAAACTTCAATGTTCAGATGTTGATTATGAGATTATCCCAGTCTCATCCCGAGCTCGACGGGAAGGATACAACTCGCCACGGCTCGAGCAGTCTGCCGATCGCTCGTCACTTTCACTCGCGACGAGCCACCACAGATAGTCTCCAAAACTAGTCCTTATCTTCCTTCTCCGCCGCGAGAGTCTGTGCTCGGTTTCATCCTCCTTCTTCGTTCAATCCCATTCGCCCGTTGGCTGTTCTACAGTTCTGTACTCATCCATCGTGTCCTGTCGATCTTCTAGCTGTCGCGTCGGTTCTCGTCGAGTACAGGCCGCTGCAGAAACGATAATTGGAAATTTGCACATCGCTCACTCATCGCTTCCCTTTACTCACGACTGCTCACTCTGCAAGGAAGCCAAACAATCGTGACTTTCTCGTAACGTCAATGAAGAAAAATTACGAGAAAGAAATGTGGAGATTTTCGATTCTGAGAGTAAATTTTCTATTAATTAAATTTCTTTTTTTTATTTTTTATAAATTTCGTTTTATTTTTCTTTCGCGATCAATTGTAATTAGGACGATAGCGTGGAGTTTTGATAAGCCCTGTATGATAGTTGATTCTGAGAGGGAGTCGAACGCAACTGCGGGGTGTCCAGTCCCCGGCAGTTTCGTGCCGGTTGTATTTTATGCATAGATTACACGGAGTGTCCGTGTGAAGCTATGTATGAATAATGGCTGAACGCCTAGCCGGAGATGCGCTGGCGGTATCTTCTTCTTATTCTTCGACGTTGCGCAACTTGGACGGCGCGTCGACGATGGCAGAGATATAGCGGCCAGACGTTACGTTACACGGCGCGGCGGCGTGCACGGCTATGATAATGGCATAACCGTCGGTTAGCGCCCCGTGGCAATAACCGCGAGGATATACTGTGCCTCACTATAGTACTGTTTAATGCATTGTTTACGGCTATTCGATTAAATCGTTCCGAGACATCCTTCTCGAAGCTTCATCGTACTTTTTCGCGATAAGGGAGGGAAAAAAAAAACAACTCTCTTCCTCTTTGTTTCTACAATTCGACAAGATTACAATACCATGCGCGCACAGACATAAATATTTATTGGAATTAAATGAAAAAATATTAAATAATATATTAAATGTTTATTTTTATTGAAAAAATTTATTCGCGGAATAAAGAAATATTTTGTCAGTTCGACGGATATACTTATACTTTCTTTCTTCTTCCACGCTGGCGGTAGATGGGATGGAGCTATTTCGAGGTCGAACAGGTCATTTGAATGGTCAGGTCCGATTTAGTAAACACTCTCCCGATATAGAAAGGTTCTTCTTGCGCTCCGAAGATTTATAATTCGACCTGCGTTGGACAGACTATAATCTGGCCTGTGCTTGAAAGTACAAGCGAGTCGACACGCCCTGTGTCCTTGAGGAAGCCGAGATAGGAACGCGGCTGTGCTCAGGCATCGAGCTCATCGACGTCATCGCGAAGGTGGCGCGCGCGATTTTAATTCTACGGGAATTGTTGTTCCCGCTTATTACGGAATAATAGAATAACTATACCGCTAGAAAAATCACACAAGTACAATCTTTTAACCGGTCGTGTAGAAGGTCTCTTTTAGTATAAAACTAAAAGATAACGGGTCGATGCTTATTAATAGAGGCAAATAAAACGTATCTCTAGCGGCGATCGAAAGCGGAAAACGATAGAATCGAAGCAAGCGATCCGAATGCCTGGTATGTGGATGACCTGGCGCAAATACTCGACTGATCAGTTATCCGAAGGTTTTCTCTTGGGATTTTTTTTATTTCTTTTTTTTTCACTAATATATTTCCCTATATTTTGCATATCCATTCCATTCTTGCTAAAGAAGATTATAAATCACGAAACCTTTTTTTTTTTTATACCGACTCGATATCTCGGCGATCGACGAAAAAATATGTTTCCGGCGGAAGGTCAGTTTCTGATTATTCAGCCTAAAAAGGTTTACCTCAGTGATTCAATCCTTGAGCAATATTTCTTCGCTAGACGGACCGGTTATTTTAATTATCGAAAATCGGAAAAATTCTATACTATACTGTATTTATCAACCAAACTTCTTTTTACCCAAAAAAAAAAAAAATGAAATATGATTACTTCTTTAATCGTCAAAGTTATAACTGCCCGAACATGGAAGACTTCAGGCACTGTATCTAGGGTAGCGTTCTCAATCCTCCCATTGAGTTTACTCGTCAATTAATTGACACAGTTTCTGATTATTCAGGAGAGACCGAGGCAAAATGGCACAGCGGGGCAAAACTGGACAGTGAGGGCAAAACTCAATCTTGCAACCATTTTTGGTAGCCCCATTTTGTCCCAGCGATACATCCAGATTTTCAAACCCGTTTTGCCCCACTCTCCCCTAGCCTAAAAACGTGTACCTCAGAGATTCGATCCTTCGCCAGATAAATATTTCTTCTCTAGCCGGACCCTTTTGCTCTCAACTATCAAAAATCGGAAAAATGCTATACTGTACTATATTTATCGGCCACTGATCATTTCACCCAAAAATATGAAAATATCTTTATTTTTTAATTTGTTTTTTTTTTTTGTTGCCTTCCAAGTTATAACTGCCCGAACATTGAAGCCCTCAGGCTGTCGCAGTTTCCGATTCCTCCGTTGAGTTAACTCGTTAATTCATCGACACACATTATTCCTTACAAGAGCGATTGAATCGTGTGCAATTTATCGATCGATCACCGCAGTCCATCGGGACGTGGCGAATGACTGGACGATGTCGTGTCGCATGCCACTACCGCATATCACATAAGCTCCGCACTGCCGACTTATAAACAGCGTGTATTGTAATAATCCTTGAGACTACCGTCGGGTACGGTAGCGCCGTATCGGTACGTTAATATATCTGTATAATCGGGGAGGAGTGCGTGCGCGACGTCGCGCTGCAACGCTACCGTTATCCGGAAGACGTTAATTATTCGAGCATCGGACTTCCTCTCTCGTGGCGCGACGCTCCGCACCTGCAGAACGGCGCGCACCCGGTCAGCTACGCAACCACACCCTAAAGACTTTGACGACTCGCGCATTTTGATCGAATTTACTGTGCCTCCTCTTCGTAACATCGATGGCGAAGAACCAATATTAATTCACGTACGACGAAAAATAATTTAAAATAAATCAATAACGGGACGCGACGTTTTGACGAGCACTAAACCGGAAATGAAACTTCGCCCTGGACGCGAGGAACTCTTTTTATTTGTATCTCCGATTTTACTACCCGCGGCCGCATCGCTCGATTCAACTCCACACATCGGAAAATAAATAGACATTTCGACGAGCACAAAACCGGAAATGAAGCTTCTTCGCGGACACGAAGTTTCTTTTTTTTTTTTTGTATCTCCGATCTTACTACCCGAGTCCGCGTCCCTCGATTTACATCCATGCATTGGAAGATAAATTGACATTTTGACGAGCACTAAAGCGGAAATGAAACCCTCTTCTTGGACGCGAAGAATTTTTTAATTTGCATCTTGGATTTCACTACCCGAGCCCGCATCGCTCGATTCAATGATATGCATAGTAAGATAAGTAGAGATTTTCCTTTATTGTCATCCTAAAAAAAAATGCGCGTCGCGAAAAAAAATACATATATTGTTATTTGAACTCAACTTACATTTCTCACAATATGTTTTTTTTTTTGTGAGATTCAAATAATATCCGAAAAACGTTCGATGTGACACGTTACAGTTTTAATGTTGCTTGTAATTATAAAAATTGCAAATAAAGTTGAAATTACAATATATATATATATATATTTTTTCGCAATCCGTAAGCGAAATCCTTGTTGAGGCATCGATATTATTTTTGTTTCAGTGCAGCGTTTCCAGGAAAGTTATCGCAGCACAACATCGGTGATAAATTTACGAAGGAACGATGGCGATCTTTTTTTGCCCCAGATGAGAAAATAAAAAGGATCGGAAGGATCGTTCGAAAGATCCTCATTTGATGCATGTGTGTGCCGTGCGGATGCGTTGTGCAATATGGCAACACGATACTAGCTCGAAGAGGGTTCGCGGAACGTACGGCTGCTTGTATGAGGAGGGGGCACGCAATTTATTCATCGCCTTGCCACCTCCCGGCCCCGGCGGCACATTTCTTTTGCAACGACGGAGAATCAAAAGAGAGGTGGACGAGACCTTGCGAACGGTGTCCGATTAATGCGTTATTCCCCCAACGAACATCGTCAACAACTCAAGCAGCGGGAGATCGCAAGGTGCTCTCTCTATACGCTGCATCATTGGACGAACATGTCGAACGATCCCAAGGCTTCCCGTCGACGAATCCTTCCGCGCTGGGCAGGATGTCCCACGGGGTTACTTTTCTCCGACATCAAAATGTTAAGTTTGTAAAAAAATTCAATTTTTTTGTTTCAGTAAATATCTTGAAATAATTGGAAAAACATTTAGATATTTTTTCGAATAAAAAATATTTTCAGTGTTCGGACACTGTTCAACGATCCGGAGGCCTCCCGTTGAATCCTTCCGCACTGTTCACGATGTCCTACGGGGTTGACTTTTTGTCGGCTTTAAAATGTTGACATTGTAAAAACAATTCGATTTTTTTCGAGTTGGTATCTTACGCTGAGAAAAAAAATGGCTGGATTAACCAAGGTGCGTTCCCCCACGTTCCAAAGCGTTATTTAGTTGGTATAATAAAAAAAAATTGTTTGAATCGAAATATTTTGAATCGACTGAAGCGAATAATCGTTAAAAAAACAAAATGATTTAGTTGTACCAACCAAATAACAGTAACCAAGAACGTGCGTGACCGCGAATTTGCTTAATTCACCATTTTTTTTGTTCCTCAGTGTAAGATTGTCGAAAAAATGCCATTTTTTCAAGATAAAATCTTGAAATCATTGGAAAAAAAGTGTCGATTTTTGTCTCGAGGCGAAAATATTTTTATTGTTCAAAAAATTGTTCGATTCCTCTTTTCATCCCTGTCCCGAAGTATGTACACTGTAAAAAAACAAAAAAAAATTGTAAATTTAATGTACGGGAAATTGAAATTTCCTTACATTACTTACATTAATTGAACATTAATGTACTTTAACTGTAAAATTACAATACGACATATTAAGATTACAAATCATTTGCCTGAAATTCACAAAAATTTTCATCAAAAATATTAATTTAACTGTAAAATTGCAACGCATATGCATTTGAAATTTCAGACGCAGTTTATGTAAAAAAAAAGCTTCCAATACTGTTCAGCAATTTTCAAACAAATTTTTTTTACAGTGCAGTTATTTTGCCACTTTGGAAATGTATTTCAGATATGCGTATTGGAAAGGTATCTTAGATATGGGTTACAGTTGCAGTGCAGAAAGTGGGTTATTGGGGGAAAAAGCGACCTGCCGATTAACGCGAGTTTCATACAAGGTCCTTCGACACTGCGCCGATACGGACAAGCGTTCTCAAGGCTCCCCGTCGAGTCCTTCCGTGCCGTCGCGGTGTGCGCCCATCCGGCGAGCATGTACATCGCTATACCGTTGTTCGCATCGCGAGTGAATTATCGTACATCGAGAAAACTGGATCAACGATCAACCGAGAGAGAAAGTACCGTTTAAGATGACGATGGAGTATCGCGCGACGCGGGAACGCTGCAAGAGGCGTGCCTTACTTTATGGGCCAGTGTACGTGAAAAAAAAAAACAAAAAAAAAATAAATTAATTAACCGAACTATGCGAAGGATAAATATTAATAAGTCACGTAGATTTCACTATCTCCCACTTTACTTCGGCTTGTAGAAACAGTGGACGAATTTTACTGCCCTCGGGTCGGTGACGAAAGAAATTTTAGAAATTCAAACTCGGCCGCTGCGCCCGATTCTCTTGTACACTCTCAATGTGAGAAATTTGGGTCTATGGAAATGTCACAAAATATTTTCCATACTTTCCATACGTTTTTTTGTCTCGCCCAATCTTTTCATTGATGAATCGACTTAAAAAAATCTCAATGTTTTTTCACTCCGGTACTTTTTTTACTTTTAATTTTTTTTCCTTAACTCGATTATTTTTTAGGTACAAATTTTTAGATAAATTTCACTTCCTCTCGCGCTACTTCAGTAGGTAGAAACAGCGGACGAATTTTGCCGCCCTTGGGTCGGTGACGAAAGAAATTTTCGAAATTCTATCTCGCCACTGCCCTCGACTCTCCCGTATACTCTCCAGCTGATAAATTTGGCTTCATGGAAATATCACAATATATGTCCCACGCTTTTCATATATCTTTTTCTCACCCAATCAACCTTATCACCGATAAACCGATAAAACAATTGTGTTTTTTTTTTTACTCTCATTGATTATTGACTTTGAAGTTATTTTTCTCACGTCGATTATTTTTTAGTTGAACATTTTTAGGTAAATGTCACTGTCTCCAGCGGTGCTTCGGCAGGTAGAAACAGCGGACAAATTTTACTGCCCTTGGGTTGGTGACGAGAGAAATTTTCGAAACTCTAACTCGCCACTGTGCTCGCCTCTACACTCTCCACATGAGAAATTTGGCTTCATGGAAGTATCGCAAAATATTTTCCATAATTTTTGTCTCCCTAAACAGCCAATCTTGTCACCGACAAACTAATTAAAATTTTTTTTTTTTTTAGTTGACTGAATCGACAACTCGATAATCTCTTCGGTAAAGAAAACCGTCATAGAACGAAATCATTAGGTTGTCGTTGATGATATTCAGGGCTGGCCTCAAGGCGCGCGACTCTCAGCTTCTCCGTGACTTTGGATCGTTATCACGGCAAGTCGTCCCGGAGGTTCTTTGCGAGTCTCGCATCGGCGCTGTCCCGATATTCCAAGGTTCCAGGTGAATTGAAATCCTTCCGCAAGTTCCACGGCGTGGAACTTGCGGAGAAATTTGCCTTCATGGAAATATCGCAAAATATTTTCCATACTTTTTGTCTCCCTAAACAGCCAATCTTGTCACCGACAAACTAATTAAATTTTTTTTTTTTTAGTTGACTGAATCGACAACTCGATAATCTCTTCGGTAAAGAAAACCGTCATAGAACGAAATCATTAGGTTGTCGTTAATGATATTCAGGGCTGGCCTCAAGGCGCGCGACTCTCAGCTTCTCCGTGACTTTGGATCGTTATCACGGCAAGTCGTCCCGGAGGTTCTTTGCGAGTCTCGCATCGGCGCTGTCCCGATATTCCAAGGTTCCAGGTGAATTAAAATCCTTCCGCAAGTTTCACGGCGTGTGACTCTGCAATATCGACGACTTTATTGTATAAGTGTATGTGCACACGCGCGCGCATGTTGTACGAACGTAAATACAGCCATTTACAAAACTGTGTAGTCGCTCGCTCGGAGCGAATTATTCAAGGAAACTGGATCGCCCGCCACGACAACGAACCTCTGCGAGCGAGAAAGTTCCGTTGTCGCGCAGCCTGGCTGCTCGATACTTGTGCACAGAGGTATCGCTCGTATTGTACAATTTACCTGCATGCATTTATTTTGCACGCCGTCCTCAACCCACGGCCTTGATTGATCGTTATTTTATTTCATTTTTTTTTTTTTTTTTTTTTTTTCTTAATTTCCATCACATTTTATTCACGACTGCGCGAACCTCTGAACGAGAGCTCGACCGAACTGTACCGATTAATCCACAAATAACTCGTGAGAATTCTCGATTCTCGAGCAAAATTACTCTCAACGAAAAAATAGGAATTTAAAAAAATAATTTTTACCCCTATAAAAATATCGCGAGCGTGTCGCTGCAAAAGATCTTTAAAAATAGTTTTGAAAAACTCGATGAATCAATCAATTAATCTGAATTAGTAAAATTACGATCGTCAACAAGGAACTGCGAATCGAAATATTTCGAATAAATTAAATATTTTTTGTTTTTTTGTTTTTTTATTTGTTTTTTTTTTTTTTTTTCTCAAATTCACCGGACTCGCTTTACATCGTCGAGTTTTCTTATAAAACGTACTAAAGTCCCTGTTATATTCTGCGCATATTCAGGTAGCCGGATCGACGCGCGGAGTCTCTCTCGCACGGTCCCGATTTTCAGGTCCGCGAAAACACGTTTCTGGAACCGGCCCTGTAATACAACGAAAATAAAAGAGCACAATACACGGCCATTTTGGTATATACACGTCTAAAATAATCCGCACTCTAATATGGCCGTTTGAAGGCACAGTCGTAGCGTTACTGTTGCCGGTTCCCTCGAGGACGATGACGTCGACTTCGACGCCGCGACGATGGGCTTTCGGATGGCATTTTCATGGGCCACTGTGCCCCTCTTTTTGTCTTTTTTTTTTTTTTTTTCCCCTCTACCTCTACCTCGTCTTCTTCTTGCCTTTGCCCGGAAAGTCGTCTTGCTGGCTCTGTCGCCGGCATGAATGCTCGACGTCGTGCCTCTCGTCGAGAGAGAAAGAAGCCAGATAGGCACACGAAGAGCGGGAAAGGGAAAAGAAGGTGAATATAAAACGTACGTATACACCTTCTTCTCGAGGATCCGTCGAGAGTCGCCGGTGGGGCAAACGGTGGGGGAATGGCACGTGACCAATGACTTATATAAAGGTGGAGAAGCGGCAGGGCGCTAACACAAGAGTTCTCCTTTCCAGGGGATAAACAGTGTCCGGCCCGGAGAGTTTTGCGTTTTTCGTTTTTTTTTTTTGTTTAATTTTAATTCGTTTATTTTCTTAAATTCGGCGACGAAATAAAAGTTTCGGTTCGTTCGAAAAAAAAATCCCACAAGTTTAAATACCATTGGTATCGTCGTTAATTGAACAATACAAAAAGAAGTCAAGTAACCATGAAGACGTACTTCGTGATTGCCGCCATCCTCGTCGCCGGTACGTAAATCAAAAAGTCAAGCCCGCGCTACGACGATGTCGTCGATGATTCTCGATCGATTTAACTTGTCGCGCGAGTCGATTATGGAAATTAATAAGTATCTATTCGAGACAATACACGTTTTCACGAGATTCACGAGATTATTTGCGTCAATAGTGCGACTCAGTGTGCCATATGAAAGTGTGTGACATTAATTCATATTTATGTTTTTTTTTTTTTTTTTTTTTTTTTTTTACAATAACTATTCGAGACTGTGGCCTTTTTTTTAACGTTTGTAACAATCGAGGGAGTGTAGTTTTTTTTTTTTTTTTTCCGTTCGATATCTATCAGTCCCAACTCTCGCGTAATGCTCCGTTTCTGTTCTATCTAATTTCTCTCTCTCTCTCTGAGAGATATACACGATTTACACTCGGCACGATCTACACGCTCTAGTTGCCGTTCTCACGGCCCAGAAAAACCCTCGTTACTATCGACCGCAGTAAACAGCCTCGATCTAAACGCCGGGATTCAATTCGCGTGTCTATCGTAATCGTAACGAGCAATATGGTTGGCCGTGCAATTTTCAAAGAAAAAAAATATATATATACCTACAATCGCAAATAATTACGGTAAATATAGAAATCATTAAATATCTTGCCCTCGTTTGATATTCGAGATAATTAGTTAAACGATAAATTTTAACAAACGTGCTCACAAATAGATATTCACAGAAAGATCGTTGGATTCGTTTTTTTTTTTTTTTATCGATTTTATCGATACTTCTTTGCGCGTGTCAAAAATGTTGAAACATATGTTTCAAAAGAGCGTAAATCTTTTGAAACCGTCGAAGCTTGATTTTGTATAAACGCGAGATATCTTCGATGTCAAACGAAAAAGGACCTTTTTGAAGAGGACAAATTTAAAAAAGCAAAGAAAAAATCGAAAAATTTTCGCACATAAATCAAACCTACCAAACGTTCTATAATTTTTTTTTTCCAACGTTCCAACGAATTTTTTTTTTGTTTAATCGACGAATTCACGGAATCCATGTAAATCACTGAAATTCCATGGATAAAACGAGACACCCCTGGGAGCGACATTCCGTAAAAATTTGAGTTACCAAAATGTTGATATTCTCAATAGAAAAGCATAAAAAAAGCGATGTGCTTTCAAATCGAAAGCAATTGCGAGTATCGAAAGTTGCATTGCTGATGATCGTCGAAATTCCTTTATAGAAATCGCCGATCATAACGAAACTTGTAGGAGTGGCGCACGACGAATCGTCGCGTTATCGCGAAGCCCCCCCCGGGGCGTTCGGAGAAAAATGAAAGTAATCGGCCTGTCGATGAATTCCGAGGGTGGGGATGAAAATTTGAGTCCGAAATGGAGAGGTCCATCGTCGATGAATATAACGCATCTCGGTGCGTCTCTGCGAAGCGATTGGCTCGATTCGAGTGAACGGGATGCTGGAGTCCCTCGCACGGAGCCGGGCTCGCGAGAGTGGGCTGTCGGGGACGGCCTCGCGAGGTCTTGACGGCCCGCTCGCCGGCCCGCAGAGTGAAAGTGCCGGGCGAAAGTCTTTGTACCCTTACATAAGACATTCGAAGCGGTGCCGTGCTATTCAGGAATCATATGGCCTCGCTTGCTCCCCACTTTTTTATAACGCACACACATACGTGTGTGCACGAATTAAATGGCGGTCGGTGATCATTTATCAGCAGCTTTTTATAAACGACTTTTTGAGCGTACGCGCGAAGATTAAAAACTCATGAAAAAAAAAAAAGAGAGAGAAAGAAAATTATTAACGAGCTTATCTATTTATTTTTACGAATCCAGTAAGAATGTTATTAACACAAAAAAAAAAAAAAACAATAAGAATATTGCGAAATATTTTCTCCCGGTAATCGGAACCTAATCGACTTTCAACTCCGATCTTAAGTCAAGTTTTTAGTTACATCTTAACTAAAGTTTCACGATGAGTTAACTCGCGTTTTTTTTTTTTTTGTTTTTTTATTGAATCTTAATTCAAGTTTTGTCAACGCAAATTCGACATTGAGCCTCAACTAAAGTATTACACTGAGTCCTGAGTCAAGTGTTACATTGAGTTTCAACTCAAGTGTTACATTGAGTCTCGACTCAAGTGTTGCATTGACACTCGACTCAAGTGTGGCATTGAGTCTCAACTCAAGTGCTGCACTGAGGCTTAATTCAAGTGTTACATTGAGTTTTAACTCAAGTGTTACGTTGAGTCTTAACTCAAGTAGTTCATTGAGTTTTGACTTAAGTGTTACGTTCAGTCTTAACTCAAGTGTTGCATTGAGTTTCGACTCAAGTGTTACATTGAGTCTTAATTCAAGTTGAAATCGAAGTAAGTGCTCATCACGAACATCGTCCCACCACCCAAGCATACAATTTTTTAATAATTATGTTTTAAATAATTTTTTTTTCTTTTGTCAAACATATAAATTTATTCCGAGTTCAACATTCAATGTGCAATTTATCTTTTTTACACATTGCAGGCACGAGAGCACAGGAGAGCTTCAAGTGTCCGGACGACTTCGGTTTCTACCCTCACCATGTGTCGTGCGACAAATACTGGAAGTGCGACAACAACGTGGCCGAGCTCAAGACATGCGGCAACGGTCTCGCCTTCGACGCGTCCGACGCCAAATTCCTGACGGAAAATTGCGACTACTTGCACAACGTCGAGTGCGGCGAGAGAACACAGCTCGAGCCGGCGATAAGCACCCCGCACTGCAGTCGTCTGTACGGCATATTCGCCGACGAGAAGAAGTGCGACGTTTTCTGGAACTGCTGGAACGGCGAGGCTTCCCGATACCAGTGCAGCCCTGGACTCGCGTACGACCGTGAAGCCCGCGTGTGCATGTGGGCCGACCAAGTTCCCGAGTGCAGAATCGATGGTAATAAACGCGTCGTTACGTAGCGTCTGGATAATTATCAATCTATCGAAAACAAATTTACATACATTTTTTTTATTTATTTTTTTAAAAATATTTTCACACCTGTTCACGCTTTCGCGGTTATTCAGATAAAGTTCACGCCGGTCGGGTGCAGACCGGAAGTCGGCCCCGATATCTGTGCGATGCGAGCGGGTTTGGACTCTCGCAAATAGGAAGACAAAACAAATAACATCCAGCTCGCAGGTTGATCGAGTTTCGGTTGATTAATCGTGTCTTCGATTTTTATTTTTCATTTTTTTTCTTCTGCGTACTCGGGCGTGTTCCTCGCAGCTTTTCGAACGAGCCAGCCGACACGCAACGGTCCACTACCTTCTCTCATAGACGCACACGCGCGCGTTACCGACCAAGCTTCCTGCTCGGGCTTCGAGGCCGAATGACTGGAACGGAAAGAAAAGAGTCCGGCGAAGTCCGGCACGCAGATCCATAATCAGATACACGTTTCGTACCTATGGAACCGGTGTAGCGCGCCGCGCATATTCTCTCGCCGAACGGGCAACTTTGCCGGACCGTACTGGCTTTATTATCGGTGTCCGCGCTGATCCACGACGGGAAAAAATGTTCTTTTTTTTTCGCGTAAGAGTCGCAAAAGGCGCCGCTTGACGCGGGACATGCAGATTTTCAACTGACATGCTGAATCGAGATTAGTTGTGCGGACGAGGTTGGAGTACTACGTTCAGGATTTACCGGTAAATCGCTGAGAAACTTAGATACGTTCCAATGGTCACCTCATGGTCCGCAATGTACAAACGACATTTTTTTTTTTTTTTTTTTTTTTTTTTTTTAACGCTTGATATTCCGGTCGGTTCGTCCGCGTCTCGGAAGGCATCTCGTCCGTTGAATGACTCTCGCTGGCTCGGGAATGAAAAATGGAAAAACCGGCTCGACGCTTACGCGTCGAATGCTAAAGCCCTCCGAGCAATGAGAACTATTGAGCCGATGGCCTGTGCCTCTGACTCGCGTCGGATGAATTAACTGCAAACACGTTGTACCTGAAGCGATTAAAAGTACAAGGTGTTTTCCTTTTCTCCGAGCCGGAGAACGAGATTATTAACTTCGATGATACTTAACAGCTGGGCAACTTCTTTTTCTTTTTTTATTCGAAGAAATTAAGAAAATTTTTGTTTTATTTGTCGCGTATGGAATAGTCGCGTATGGGATGCCGATTTTAACGCTGAACTGTATTGACCTGTACGATGATGTTGGAAAAGTGCACCATTTCATTCTAGTAATGGTTTTTTTTTTTAATTTTTAGCGCAATATTTTTGATAATTATTATTAATATTTTTGCAGAGGTCGCCAATGGATTCACGTGCCCAGCCGCCGGCGAGGTGAGCGGCGCATCCGGTAGCTTCTCCAGGCACGCTCACCCCGACGACTGCAGAAAATACTACATCTGTCTCGAGGGCACCGCCAGGGAGTACGGTTGTCCCATTGGTACCGTTTTCAAAATCGGCGACTCTGACGGTAGCGGAGCTTGCGAGGATCCCGAAGATGTTCCCGGATGGTGAGTCAATCAATATTCGCACACATAAATCAACATGTTATAGTCGATTCGAACACGGAAAAACAATAAAAAAAATTTTGCTCGTCCATTACTTCTCACCTAACAAATATGTGGATCGACAATAATTGCTTGTTATTGTCAACGATAACAAAATGGTACAGCAAATTGTTTTTTCTCCGTGCGCATCCGAGTACTGAAGCAACGACAAGATCGCAAAATTTTTATGTGGTGGATGGTTGAATTGGGATAAATGTTCAGTGTTCTATTGTGATATATATATTTTTTTTAAATAAAAAGAAAGCTGCAGGTGCTTCGTTCGCTGTACTTTTCACATTCGTAAATGTTGGGACGTGAAACTAATGAGAAAAAGTATACGCTCCGATGGTACATGAGATGGCGAACTAATCCCGAGATTGAGGGATAATTCGGTGATTTGGAAATAAGTAGCGGATCTAGAAAATTTAGGCCCGTCTTAAATCCTTGAGTGAGGTGGTCGTAACGTTACCGTAAGTTCAATTTTATCAAAAGCACGAATCGAATCGCGAAAAAGCAAATTGCAAAAGGTAAAAAAAGCACGATTTTAAAGACTATTTTTGAAAAGAATACCTTTACGAATTTGAAGCTAAATATCCAGTTCTTTTTTTGTTGTAAATTGTCATTTGTTTATGTCAATAGTTGTGCCCAAAATTGAATTTTTCTTGTTTTTCACGGCGCTACGACCTCCTTAATATCGAGCGATTATCACTCTGCGAAAAAGCACGTTTAGAACGTATTTGTAAAAAAAATTGTTGTAAACTGTACAGAGCATGTAGAAAGAGCACGCAGAAATAGTATGAGGCACGAGGTGGCGACCGCATGGCCTGACCCCGGTTTTTTTCTCGGTTCTTTTTCACAGTGAGGATTACTACGGTGACCTGGACCTGAAGAGCATCAGGAAGAGCGAGCTGTTGGCCGGAATTCAGAGCTCGGGAGAGTCGAGGAACGCGCCGAAACCGCTGAGCAAACCTAGACCAACGCCGGTCGCCTCGAGGCCCAACCCCATCCAGGAATAGTTTTTTTTTTCTCACCAATCCTTCCAATCACCCATTTCCTACTTGATAAAAAAAAGAACTAAAAAAAATTTCATCGGCCACGGGCCAAGAAACTCATGACGTGTTTTCGCTGCGTCGACAAAAAAAAATCGATACGCGACTGCATCAAATAACGATATTATAAATCTCACTCGGTGAATGATTTTTTTTCTTCGAATCCGAGTTCTATTTCCTTCCTTCGTGGACGAGAACAGAAGACGAGTCTCGAGAAAGATGCGTTGGGCGCTTTCTCGCGGCTTCCCACCTTTCCTTTCCTTTCCCGCCGAGAACTTTTTCCATCCTCGACAGACAAACAGAAAAAAACATCCTGATCTCGCTCCGCTCGCCGTCTTTCCCCTCCTTCTTTCCTAGCTCTCCCCCCTCTCCCTTTACTTTTTAAACGAAAAACAAAAACGATACAAAATAAAAAAATCTTAAAAATAACTCAGCCTGCGTTCGTCTTCGTGTTTATGCATTTTACCCAACTCTTCTTGTGTAATTATTTTTTAATCTGTTGTGCACAAGCCGCTGATTGTATAAATGTTCTTCACTTGTCTCACATAATAATCCGCATGATTAAGATTTTTGTTTCCTACTGTTATTTTTTTGTGTGTGCTCTAATTATTTGTCTGTGTTCCTAACAAACTTGTGTTGTTGAAACGATTTATCGGAGTGTTTAACTACCGTTATTTATTATGAACAAAAAGGTGGTATAGTTGCATTTTTTTCTTTTCTTGCAAAAATAGTACTCTGGATCGCTATGTTTTTTTATGTTGAGATTGTTTCTTTAGCGGTTATAAAAACGTTTGAGTGTAAATTTCTTAGCGAGGACTACTACGGCGACGTGGATCTGAAGGCTCTCAGAAAACTAGGATACAGGAAGTAGAAGAAAAAGAAGATCACTTCTGCGGATGCTCGCGAGCGGCTCGAGAAAAATGAATGAGGAGTTCAAGCTCAACGCGGCAGCAATGTACCTTAAGACTCGGAAATCGAGCCCAAACTTTATCAATTCATTAACAACATCCTCATCCAAAGAAAACTTCATAGAAGAGCAAGTCACCGATACAAATACCATTCTTTTCCCATAAAAGCCTGAACCGTTCAATTCGGTGCTACCTTTTCTCCGACCGTTGAAATGTTAACTGATCTATCATACCGCATCTCTGGTCAAACTCTATGAAGAAAAAAAGAAATAAGTGTCGAGAGCCTACTTTGCACCTGGGAAGTTTTATTCTCCTACGAATTATATGTACACTATCATCTTAAACTTATATAGTTTATCGTGTAAATAAATACTATTAAGCTACATATTTTGTGGTTTTTTTTAAATACTTTGTGAAACGAGTAATCGTTGCGTCAGTCTGTAGATCATTTGGTGGGAGGCTGCTGAGGTGAACGTTGCTGACGCCAGAATTCTTGACGCGTTTCCAGAAAGGCTATTCCTTCCTCGGCGTGGGACATTATGTGCTGAGCGGACTCTTGATGAGCTGCCTTGATATCTGAAGTGAAAAAAAACGTACTATCAAAAAAAGCGTACAATGTTGCGAATATTTTTTCTATGCCGAGATTGGAATTTATTCGTTGTTGCTACAATCGAAGAAAATTGTGACTCTGAAGTCTCTTCTTCGTAATTACCAAAAAATCTAAATTGATAACTAATATCGTTGACAGCAAATTAATTCCCATCTCGGTATAGCGTTTTTCTTTAACAAAGATTAAATACAATTTTGAACGTGGCAATCGTCTCTCGACGATATCTTCTTGTCCATCCTCGATAGTATCCGAAATTTTATTCTCAAGATGAGCGTTCCTTCTGTGTTTTTCTTTCTCTCAATTTATTAAAATCCCTTTAACGTTTTTTTTTTTTTAATGAAAAATCTTGTTCTTGAACTTTCATCCATAATATTAGCGAATGCCTCTTCTATATCTTCCATCAGTCGATCGAAACTCTCAACGATATTGTTTTCCCCGTCTTTGCAGGAATCCATAAACTTCATATAACTCAAACGATACAATATTTGTCCCACAGAGTTTTTCATTTCGGTATACCGTTATTCTTTAATAAGGATTAAATAAAATTTTGAACGTAGCAATCGCTTTTTATTTTGTATTCTTGTTCATCCTCGATGGGGTCAGAAATTTTTTTCTCAAGATTAACGTACTTTTTCTACCTTCTTTTCTCTCATTAAAAAAAAAAAAAATCCCTTTAACGTTCATTTTAAATGAAAATTCTTATCCTTGAACTTTAATCCATAATATTAGAGAATGCCTCTTGTATATCTTCCATCAACCGATCGAAGCTCTCGACGATATTGTCCTCCCCGTCTTTAATGGGATCCATGAATTTCATGTAACTCAAGCGATACAGTATCTGTCCCATTGAGCTCCTCATGGTCGCCCACGTTATTTTATCGTCGTTCAAGGTGGTCCTCTCGACGGCCTTCTTCGCAAGATCGTAGAACCCAATGATGTTCCTCAGCATGCCGAAGGTCTTGTAAAAGGGACAAAACCTATCGTAAGCCGAGTAGCTGTTCTGCTGAAGAAAATCGTCCTTGAGGAGTCTCGCCACTTCGAGGACGATCTTGTCGCCCTCCGACAGAGATCCCCGTCCGACCAGCTGGACGATCTCGTTGAGCTCGTCTTCCTCCTGAAGAATCTCCCTGGCCCGGTTCCTCAGAGCGCCGAAGCCGAAGAAATTCTCTTCGTAGAAATCGTCCAAGCTCTTAAGGTACTTGCTGTAACTCAGCAGCCAATTTATGGCTGGAAAGTGTTTTCTCTGGGCCAATTTTTTGTCCAGCGCCCAGAAAACCTGGGTAATCCCGAGTGTGGCGCTCGTCACGGGATCGGAGAAGTCACCGCCGGGTGGCGAAACTGCGCCCAATATGCTGACTGAACCTTCTCTCTGTTTGCTCCCCAAACAGACGACTCTGCCGGCTCTTTCGTAAAAACTGGCCAATCTGGCGCCGAGATAAGCCGGATAACCCGAATCGGCGGGCATTTCACCGAGTCTGCCGCTGATCTCACGAAGGGCTTCGGCCCATCTTGAGGTCGAGTCGGCCATCATCGAGACGTTGTATCCCATATCGCGGAAGTACTCCGACAGCGTTATGCCCGTGTAGATCGAGGCTTCCCGCGCTGCAACTGGCATGTTCGACGTGTTGGCAACGAGAACCGTCCTCTTCATTATCGACTCGGCTGTACCGTCGATCTCCACCGAAAGATCGGGAAAGTCTCTCAACACCTCCGACATCTCGTTGCCACGCTCGCCACATCCGACGTACACTATCACGTCGGAGTTCGAGTATTTCGAGAGAGCTTGAGATATCACGGTTTTGCCGCAACCGAAAGCCCCCGGAATCGCCGTTGTACCGCCCTGCAGGCAGTAATTTGCGTGGCTAAATAACCGGTCAATTCATCGTGCTTACGAAGAGATTGTCATTGATGAAGTAAATAATAAAATTAAAAATACAATGGCTTCGCTGGATTTTACCTCAAAACGAAGTTTCTTTTTTCAACTGTTTATAGTATTTTTTTTTTTTTTTTCAAGGATCTTGGATTAATTAGCAATCCATATGGTAAATTTTTTTAAAAGGCGGTTTGGCACAATTTTCGGTATTTCCGACTTAAAATTTTGTGGATGAAACTAAGAATTTTGTCCACCAATTTTTTTTTTTTTACCTATGCATACATAAAAAATATGTTCTACTAAGAAGAACTTACGTTCTAGAAAAAATTACGGGATATTTGGGTAATGTCAGTGATAACGAGAATTATCATATTGTCTAACAGAATGTGTTAAGTTTGATCCGAATGTTCGCTAGGACGTTACTCTCGTTCACGCGTGCATAAAATTTCCGACAATTTTTTTTACCAGTTTCCTAGTAATTTCTATTGGATCCTTCTCTCAACGTGCGGGTGAAAATCAAAGTCCATAAAAATTCAAATCGACGCAAACGCAAATGCCAATTCTGCCGGTAAAAATATACTAAACAATACAATTTATCGGTAAATTCGCGACGCTATACCTGCACGCAGGGGAACAATGCGTCGAGGACTCTCTGACCAGTGAGGAGCGGATGGTTTGCCGGAAGTTTTTCGGCAACCGGTCTCGCCTTTCTCACCGGCCAAACTTGAAGCATCGTGTGCTTCGTCGTCGCTCCGTCGAACTCGGTCTCCAGGACTACGTCATCGACCGTGTAACTTCCGGTCGGAGCAATGTGAGTGACGTTGCCGAACGACTTCGGCGACAGCATTATCGAGTGTTTCACCAGAGTGTTTTCGTGAACGAAGCCGAAGATGTCGCCGCTCGTTAGTTGGCTTCCCAGGCGGATGTTCATAGGCACGAATTCCCAGCTTGTCGATCGCGATATCGACGGTATGTGGATGCCCTTGGGAATGAATATCGAACCGGAAACCAGCGCTATGTCCTGGAGTGGACGTTGAATGCCGTCGAAGATACTCCCGAGGATTCCCGGACCGAGCTCGACGGACAACGGCATACCCGTCCGGTGAACGGGGTCGCCGACCGTCACGCCGTTCGTGTCCTCGTAAACTTGAACTGTCGCCATGTCACCGTCCAGACGAATTATCTCACCGACCAGCTTGTCGTGACCAATTTTCACCAACTCGTACATCGCCGAACCTCCCATCCTCGTGGCTATTACGACTGGACCGGAAACACCGAGTACGTAGCCGTACTCGGACTCGACGTCCTCCTCGCCGCTGATGGACATTGGAAAGACTATGCTTTGTCTATAAATTATATATAAAATTTATATGTAATTGTTTTTTCTTTGACGTCAGCGATTGATGGTGTTCATTGCGATCGAAGGTTAAACGACGTGCGGATATCTTCACGCCGTCGGAGATTCGTTTTTTTTTCTTTCGTTCGACGAAAATTTGTCCACTTCCGGTTAACTTCCGGTTACAATGGCTCGTATTTATATGTTCGTAGTTTTGTCGCGCGAATAATTGATGCTCGATTGTTAAATGCACGGAATCTATTGGAGGTGAAGTAAATTAAATGTTGAGGAGGAAGGGATTTTTCTGTACCTGGACACTTCAAGAGATCCTGAAGATACTTCTTGTCCACATTTAACTGACCCAGAAGATTAGGCGCGTTGCTCTTGCGTTTCGCCGGCATCGAGCTTCCTCGCTTGCCGGTCCTATCTTCAGGTTTCGTAACTACCTTGACAATCGTTTTAGCGCTGTGATTGTTGTTTTCCTCGACTTGTTTGGGGCTTGGTTGTACACCGGACAAAGGCTCTTTCGACGGTTCCGACTTCGCTCTAGGTCGAGTCTTAGTCTCGATCGGTATGGGCATGCTGTTCTCTGAAACGTTCAACGACAACATTTCGAAATGGATATTTCGTCTCTAAATCATATTTCTGTCGGATATTTTTTTCTTCAACACATTGCACCCAGAAAAATAATTTATTTGACGGCCATCGTTTATTTGGATTAAGTAAAATATTTATTTTATTTAAATAAATATTTTTTTTCATTTAAGTAACTATTTACTTGATTTAAATAAACATTTATTTAGATCAAATAAATATTTTACTCAATCCAAATAAACGATGGCCGTCAAATAAATGATTTCTCTGACTGTGGATTAGAATTTTCTAACGGGGCGTTATAAAAACAATTCAAGTAACTAAATTCGCAATTAAATAATAATCATTGTTATTATCATTAATCGCTCATAGAGAACTTCCCATAAGAGATCGTGCGCACTCTCTTCAAACTATAAAGCATTCATCTGTGTATCTATTATTATTATTTATTAAATAATAATGAACGAGTAATTGCTTTCATAGTAGGAATTATTTTCTTCACCGTCGCATAATCGTTGCAGTGAGACATTAAGAGCAATGAAGAAAACGATAGAAAATATTGTGCAACTCACTTCCTAGAATATTCTGTATGGCTTCCTTGGCTTTTTGTACCCCAAGCCTGAATTGATCGAACTCCGGACGAATTCTCATTCCGCGGTAATAATACACCAGACTGAGCTCGAAGTCGCCGAGATGATAGAGCGCTTCGGCTTTGTAATACATAGCGCGGGCGTTGTTCGGATCCTTAATCTTTTCGTTGAGCGCCGATTCGGCATCCTGCAGCGCCTTCTGCGGTTCACCGAGCAGCAGGTAACACTTACTTCTTGCGATCAATGCGTTCTTGTCGTTCGGACTGAGCTCCAGCGCCTGCGAACGAGACAGATCAAAGAATGGCGAGAAAAAGAAGAATGAAAAAAAAAAAAAAAAAAAAAAAAAACAAACAATGAGTACTCGAAGATGATGAAAGAGCAATGAAAAATGACTGGAAACGAATTCCGGTTCTTATGGACAATTAAAAAAAAAAAAAATAATATAGTAATGAAAGAAAGTTTTTATACAGAATTCATCGGAATCTCTTTTTAGTTAGGTGTAAAGATGTAAGAATTACTTCTTTCTTTTTTTTTTTTTTTTTAATTGGACGGTAGGCGAATAGACCATTGAAATAAATCTGAAAACGTCCGAAGAAATGGCTGAACTCCAGTGTCTGCGAACGAAACAGATGAATAAACGGCGCGAAGAGGAAGAACGAAGAAAACAGACAATGAGTTCTCGAAGACAATGAAAGTGGAAAGGGAAATAACTGGAAAACTCCCGTTCTCATGGGGAATAACAAAAAATAGTAATGCAGCGATGCATCTAAAAGAAAATTTGTATACGGTATTTACCTGAATTTTTTTTTTTTTTTTTAAATTTAGGTCTAAAAAATGAAGAAGTGCTTTAAAGACAAAAAAATCGCACGGTGGGCGAACGAATAATTCAAATATATCTGAGAACGTCTGAAGAATAAACTGAGCATCGGGCTCTTCTGAAATAATAAATATGAAAATCAATTACGCAGTCGTGAAAGGGGTAATGAGGTCGACATAATTAATGGCACGATCACCGGCGACATCGTATCGTAATGTCGAGGCAATAAGTTTCCACCGAGATACTTTTATGTGTTTGCAGTGCGCTATGTCGCGAACTTTCGAGCGAGTTTAAGCGCCCGACGGTTCGACCTCAGCCTCACCGTATTACACGATTAGTTTTCATGTTTTTTTTTTTTCTTCTTCTACTACTTCCTTCTCTTCCGTTCTTGCTTCTCTTGTTTTCATAGAAAAATAGCTTAGCCGTTTGAATGTAAGGCTACCGAGTGTAGCTTCTGTTCGATGTAAGTATATATAAAGGCTAATAACTGTAACGACCGCGAACCGCCCCCTTAATCGTGCCCGAGTCAGGCGGTGCCGTGATATTCCGAGACATCGTAAATCATGATAGATTATCGGAATCCCGGTACAATCTGCCCCCACTTCTATACCATATCTTCAACCCTTTGCTACCGGTTCGTTGAAACGGGCATGGAATATTACTCCGTGCCCGCGAATGATATACCCAGATTCCTCGTTCCGATAGCAATCCTAATGTATGCTCTCTTATCCATGCGCCTCAGCGAACGTAGCAGCAGCACAGAATATTCTACCCACCCGAATATGCGATCGATCAGAAGTAGCTAATAAACCCATCGAAGAAAATCCACGCCAAGGTAAAGAAACTCGAAGATATCGAAGGGTATCCTCGTCGCTCTATTCCGAAGTTGAGATATCCACTCACGAGAAACTTTAGCCGCACCGCAAACGAAGAAAGAAAATTCTTTCTCCAATAATTCTCCCAATAAATAATCCCGAAAACGAATCACAATTTTCGTTACCGACCGAGCCTTCAAAGAAACTGCAAAGTTATCTGCCCGTGGCTTTCTCGTTTCTTACAATTTTTTGCACATAGTTTCCTCTATCAAAAAGTTCGCTTGTCAATTTTAGGCTTTCTCTTACAGGAAGCTATGGGCAAAATAGTAAGAAATGGGGAAGCCATGTGCAAATTACTTTGAAGTTTTTTTTTTTTTTTTTCTTTGTAAAATCCAAAAAAAAATCTACACCTATAAAATTGAAACGGTCAAAAGTTATCGTAAAATTTGTTGTAGAGCATCGCTAACTGAAATTTGTATAATTGGTCGTCTCGTGGGCTTGTCTTACATATTTTTCTGCAATGGTGATGGGAGACATAATTATTTTACTCCTAGAACGACATTTTATGCATAAACTCGTGTCGGATATGAAGTACAAATTTTCCGAAAAATGCAAAAAAATTTCAAAACGTCATAATATTTTAACAGTTCGATGACTTATCGCCAAATTTAATAAGAAACATTGTACAATCCATGTGATTTTCAAATTTCAGCTCGACACCTTCATGTTTCCTCGAATTAGACTGCTTTTAGTAATTTTTCAACAAAAAAAAAAATAAATAAATAAAAATCTCATTATCTAATCGCTATGATAGATTTTAGCCAAATTCACTCCCAAAAGGACTTTGATCTTAGTATTATATTCGTATGTGGATTTAGGACGACAGCTCAAAATTTACGCAAGTTAGAGCTAGCCCACCTTTTTGGCAAAAAAAAAAAATTCAAAACCGCGTAAAATCTCACCGGCCCTCAATCTTCATGGAAAGTGCATCAAAGGAAGAGACGTGAGCACTCCTCCACTAGTGTACCAAATTTCATCTCGCTATCTCAAACCGTTTCCGAGTTACAGTCCTTCTAAACGATGTAAGTCTCTCACAGCAAAAATTCTCACATTTCACAACGTTTTAGGCTGTTCACAGTTAGATTTTCAGTTAGACTCTGAAATTAAAATCTGGATAAAAAAAAAAAATAATAATAAAATAAACATAGCTTCCTCTATGAGGAAGCAAAAGAAGAAGCTAAGGCTAATCATGAATATTCATCGATCGACCAACGATTGCGACGTGAAACGTCAAGTGTTTGAAATAAAACCTTGTTGATGCATTGTATAGCGATGCTAAAATCCCCGGACCGCATTTCCCTAGCGCCGAGAGCGAGCATTGCGCCGGGCTCGGCCTCGTCGGGGATCTGGAGTTCGCGATTGCGATCCTGTCGTCTCTTTATCTTCAGCGACTGAATGATGTCCCGACTGCCCATGTTAACGGCCGCCGCCCGATCCTTGTCCGTGTAAACTTCCTCCTGTCTAAAGGTGACGTTTTTCTGTCTCCTGCGACCCTTCATAGTCTTCTGGACGTCGAGCTCGTACTCGACCGTTCCCTTGGCCGGTGGACGAGCGAAGGTCTCGCTACCACGCTTCGTCCTCGAGTCCTCGTTTCTGCTATGCCTACCGGAAATTCCGCATTCTCGAGTGTTCATATTCACCCCTGTTCTCGACGATCCACCGGCAGTTTTCACCGAAGAACGATCTTTGCCATCCTTAAACGCTCGCTGACCGGTTCTGAACGATCTCTTCGTCTCCGAACTCTCGTCGAGATCAATTCTGACGAAACTTTGGAGAAAGTCGTTGTCCTGAGGGGTCGGCCTGAGGATGTGCGAGGCCTGCACCATCGCGTTATCGACGCTCGGCCTCTGCCCGGATGTTCCAGCCTCCATGATTCTCTTCGCCGATCTACCCTTCGCGCCTGGATCTTCACGCGCCCACACCGGACGATGACCGATACGATCCGATTCGCCGACTTCCTTAAGCCTCCGGCTTTTTCCTTTTCTCTCGCACTTTGGTGTGCTCTCGGCAAATACACGAATTCGAGGAAATATTGTGGATGAAAAATATGACAAAAGTTGTTTCGCGACGAAACAGTGAGGATATCGACACCTTTGTAGGTGGCCCGTTACCCGGGTTACAGTCAACAGTGCGCCACGTTCGGAAACGCCGTCGGCGTCGTTTCGGATACATTGAACATTTCGTTACACCTCCCGTACACCTCCAAGCAGTGTTCACGAGGGATAGTCTTTGTGCAGGTGAACATAATTCTATCGTCAAAATTCTTTATGAAATTTGTTTAAAAAAATAAAAAATAAAAATTATCTGTTTCGAATTTATTTTTGTGTGTTTCAGAGAAGATCACATATGGGCAGGTTGTGGTGGAACGTGTGTTTGCGATCCAAGGGTTTCCTCCCTCGATAAGTTTGTATTGTTATTTATTATTATTTGAATACAAATTGCCAAGTTTTCTTTGTCCGATTAATTCTTTTGCTGAAAGGTACGTGGTTTACCAAGTTTGACCGAACGTCAAATATGAACGTAGAATGTGGCTGAGGATGGTAGAAAAAGAATTGTCCGGTGGCATGCTGGACATTGGCGTCGTGGGAATAAAAAGTTTCCATCGATTGATTGCATATCTGTATGAGGATAGCCGATTTAGCCGTATATCTGGGTAAAGCAGAGCTGGCCAAAGGTACCGAAGATACTTCAAGTGCAAACACACATAGTAACACAAGTACTTGCGGTATCAAGCACTTTTACCAAGTACTTTTCGCAATTAGTTTCTTCACGTTGATCGTTATCTAGGGTTTGGAAAAAAAAAGGTGCAAAACAATTTGCACATCGTTTCCTCGTTTATTACAATTTTGCTCTATGACAAAACTTCGTTGATCGATTGTGACTTTATCATAGAGGAAGCTATGCGCAAAATTTTTGGTAAATGGGAACATGTTCGTGGCTCTCATGTTCATGGCTATCTGGCAAATTACTTTACACGTTTTTTCGTAACATTCAAAAATGTAATAAAATTTTAACACTCAAAATTGACCGTCGAACTTATGGTAAAAGACTGCTATCTGAAATTTTTCCTAATTCTTCGTCATGAGGCTACTTTTAATATATTCTTCGCATTTTTTTCGTTAAAAAAATCTAAAAAAAATGTCACACAAAAAAAAACCAACAAGAGGGTGAAACTTCTCGTATTTTTTATGGAATTTGTTGTAAATCAATTTAAAAAATAAATTCTCGTTATACTTGTTAAACTTGTATAATTATACTTATTACAAAGTTTAGACAGATAATCATATATTAATCGAAATAGGATGTCACGCTACTCATCGAGTATCCTTAATGCGAGCGTGTACTCAAAAAGTACTTGTATTTGGTACTTAGAATCGAAAAAAAAAAATACTTGTGTATTTCAAGTACACACTTGAAGTGGCACAGTAGCACGTACTCCAAGTACGTATCCAGCTATGGAGTAAAGTAGCGGAGAGCGGATCAAAATAGACAGTTTTTAGACAAATTTCGTTGAACATACAAATAAACACTTTCATCTCCAATGGCGGACAAGTGTCCGTTTTGCTCCAGGGTTTCCTTTTGCTTGGCTTTTGGTATTGAGCTGGAGTAAAATAAGTGAAAAATCTGTGATCAACGGTAAATGAAAATACGACTTGTTGGCCTCAACTCAAGTGGAACATTGGCTATCGCGAACCATGTGTTTTTATTTTTATGTATTTTTTTTTATTTTTTGGATAAATGCAAATTATTGTTATCTTTATTCATCTGTCACTTCCGTATAAGTCAACAACGAGTTTTTCCCTCGAAATTCGCCGGTACTCTGAGATTTCCATACAACTTACTTGATTATAAAGATACATAGCATTATTGTAGTGACCATTCTTCAAGTGTCCGGTACCCTCGTCGACCCTCAATTTCGTTCCCACAGCTTCCGCACTCCGTTTCTTCGGATTCGGTTTACTCTTTCGTCGAGTTACCATTCTCAGCAAGATTAACCTAAACATAAAAAATTTACTTAACCGTAATTAACAATAAAATCCAGGTAGCCCGATAGCGAATTATTACGGACGAAAATGGTTCAATTGAAATTACTTTTATACGATCACAGTAGTTTTTTTTTAACCCCGTTAAAATATGCTCCTAATTTTATTGACGTAAACTTAGTCGTGGGTCTTTTTTTAATTCAATTGTTATTTTTTTTCACATTAAGCAGCTCTTTAAACCAGAACCACTTTAATTCAGACTAGTTTCTCTTTTAAAATGTGCACAAAACATTTTTCAATCTCAGCACTGAATCGATTTAGCTGTACTGCCAGAACTATCTTAATTTTCATATCCCAAATAGAAAGATTTATCGTCAACTCACTTCGCGAGATTTTGAAAAAATAAATAAAATGTCGGTCTCGTTCAATGCACTTGGTGGAGACTAACGGTGCGATGATCATCTTCGGGTCACGTTGCAATTCAAACTAAACTCGACGAAACTCCTTGTGAGGGGACACATGTATCTGAGAAAAGGAAGAAGAAGAAGAGAAAATAGCGCGCGCAAGTCCGTGACTGGCTCGTCACAGACGACTGTATTACTTCTCTATGTCTTAACCGATTAACAAGTGGTTTTTTCGATGTGATCGATATTCGCGTACATGCATACACCGTTGGCGTCGTGAGAAATAAATACATCGCCAGTACATTGGCGTGTCTGCACGTCACGAGTAGTGCTCAGCAGTACGAGTAGTATTATAAACTCCGATGAGATTGCATACCGGTTATTATTGTAACGATGGTCGAACACATTATTCGGGACGAAAATTGTTCCCTACGAGTTTCCAAGAAAGTTACTACAAATCAACCCGTTAACTATCGGTGTCACGCATTCATTGTTAAGTTCGTCGGTTAAGGTCGATATTCTGTCGTACGAATTGGCAATTTTTTTTTTTGAGAGTACATGAGAACACGTGCATACACAGTGAAAAATAATTTCGTAAAAACGGAGTACAAATTTTCGTAAAAATAATTTTTCAAATAAGTGACTAATTCGTTTGTTCGGGCTTGAATATACAAACTTGTCCCTTTATTTTCCGTCTTATTAACCATTTTAGTTTTCACTTGTATTTGTAAACCTCGAAGTCGAATGGTGCGATCAGAAAATTAACAATTAAAAAATTGCGAACGTTTTTACGACAATAAGTTGTAAAAAGTACAAACTGTTTTTACTGTGTAGCCGGTGTTTATAAGCGGAGCTGGACAAGTACATCAAGTACTTGAAGTACGTTTTGAAGTATCGAGCATTGAGTAAGTGCCCAGTACTGAGAGCGTCAGTAATTTCAGTTTCACCAGGGCTCAATATGTCAATGCCTATATAGCACGAAATATTTTGAAATCATTTCAGAAATATCTTGAATCTTTCAAATTTAACGAAATATTTCTGAAATATATGAAAATAATATTTTCAAATATTCTGACAAAAAATATTTCAAAGAAACGTTTCTTAAATATTTCAGAGATATACTTAATCATGCGACACATGTGAAATATTTCTGAAACATAGTGATAAAATGTTTTGAAATATTTTTAATCTTATGTTTCACTGAAGTTTTTCTACGACTGTTCCGTTTTTATGCGATTGTCTGTATGCAAATTAGACTGGTGATTGAACGTTTCATATTTTCCGGACATTTTTCGAAAACATTTCTGAAACTTTTCAACGTAAGATCTATGAGCGGACAAAAAAATATCTTCCGAATGTTTTTGAAATATTTCCCAAATTTTTTTTTTTTTTTCAATATTGGCAAAATATTTTTAATGCTTGAAAAAAATATTTTTGAAATTTTTCAAAAATACTTTTGCGCTATGTGGGCACTCAAGAGCTACCCAGTGCGCAGTACTACAAGTGCTCGATACTTCAATGCGTTCTTAAAAAAAATTTGATACTTCGGCACCGTACTTCAAGGACTTCGGGTATTTGTCCAGCTCTGTTTATGAGTTTAACGGTATTACAGTACATAAAGTATAATGTCACGGTGAATCGTCGACGAGCTGTAATTATTAATCGATATGTACAACAGAATAGATGAGTAGAAGGGTTGAAGGAGAACGCTATCGCGTGTCGACATTTCTTCGATGCTCCGCCAATATATCAGTCCTGCCCCTATAGAAACGGTGGTACGGTATAGTTGTCAGTTTGTTATCGCTCTGTTCGTTGGAAATTTATTGGTTCGCTTGACACGAAGACTCTCGGTGAAACTCGATGATTTACTTGTTTTGTTTACAAAATGTTTACAAATATTATTAGCATTATTAATTTATCGGGAACATGTGGATTTGTTTCGAATTTAACGGTGATAATTCGGCCCTCGAGCACGGAACAATAACAATAACAGTAACATAAATAAAGATAATAATAAATAATAAATAATAATAAACGTAAAATACATGCGTACATGGAATTGCGTGTAGACATGTGGGTTTATAACAATAAACTTAAAATGATCGATAGACTTATTTGTCCGCTTGCAACATCGATGCCAATTCGAAATAAAGGCGGCAAAACAGCGCCGCCACATTAAATCTGCCGAAAGTTCGAGAAAAATATATAGATATTGGTAGCACTGCGAGAGTCACACAAAAAAGGGTTTACAATTAATTTCCTCGATGTTGGCATTGCGAATATGACGATCAACTCGGGAGAGCGTGCGCAGTCGTCTCATTCGTTCGGCGACAATGGCGGCAGACCTCGACCAGTTTCAACAGCTTTTCAACACACTTCTGAGCACGGATAACGATGTCCGGACACAGGCGGAGGTATGTCAATAAAAGAGGAATTTTTTTTCGTCGTAATGATCAATCGGGTGCGATAAAACATCGCGTTAACATAGCGCTAATGTTCGGGCCGTTCTCGAGAACACGCTGGCAACGTGTTGTCAGAGGCTCAAGCACGCGGCTAACTCCGCCGTAGCGATGCTCGCCACTTCGATTTCATTCTATCGTCGTATCGTAGTATTCACCGCTGGCTTTCGGCGAAAATCCAAAACATCGAATTTTCATCGTAATCGCGAGTTATCAGCTGCCTGACAGGTGTTTGGAATGGCTAAAGGAAAAATGCCAAAATGGTGTCGTCGCGTGGCAAGCAGCACGCGCCCCCTCGAACTTTTTTTTTTTTTTTTTTTAATATAAATTCACGTTCATGAACGACCGGTCACGTTCGCCAGGATGGGAGCCGCGTGAGTTGCATATACTTAACACTTCATCCGCTATAGGGCTCCAAGTCGAAATTCGACTTTACGATCGTACTATGATTGCCAAATACCAATCGCGCTAACGGCCACGGCGTCTTGGCATTGACTAACGCCTGTGTTATCCCGCCTTCTGTTCGTTGCAACTTCCCTCTGCGAACACGGACATGGCTAATCGAACAATTTAACCGAGCTTCGTCCTCCTCGTCACCATCCCACGATGACTAAATTTCCGACAACATTTTTCATGCCCGAGAGAAGAAAAAAAAAATGTACGGAGCATTTTCGAATCGCAACTCGAACGCCTTTATTTTCATTGGCCGAGTGGTACAAATTTTGGATCGGGAAATTTTGCTTCAAATACCATGTGTCCAGGTGTAGGTTATGTGAGCTCGTGTCTCGGAGGAATTCGAAGTATGCGCTCGCGTTGCGACGTTTCAACGATGTATCAATTTTTTTCCTCAAGAAATTTTGCATGCATTTTTATTGGCCCAAAAGTCCGACGGTATTTTGAGATTGGATCTATATGCGATGCTATGACGAATTCTTTAGGAATGTATAACATATATACACAATTATGTACAGTCAGTTGAGATGCACAGTATTAGAGAGTAGGTATAGATTGTACGTCATGGATAATCTCCAATCTCATTCGATTCTACGAAGTTAATTTGAAAATGAGGATTTTTATTTTATTTTTGGATTTCGGGGAGTATGATATCGGAATGGATAAACATAGAGATAAAAATAGGATTCTGAGTCACTCGTCGAGTCTGTTTCCTCTCTTGGTTAAGTGAGCGGAGATATCCGACGAATAGTTTCCTTCAATGTTCATGTAACTTACATTTTTAATCGTAATGCACACGACTATGCGAATTGTTATCATCATATCAATTATTGCAGCGGCTTGAAGTAATGAACAGTAATATTGTAGTATAAGCTTTGAAAATATCATGGAATAAAAACATAACATTCAATTTCTAAAAAAACATTTTTTTATCCAGTCTTTCGTGCAGCTGCGGTCAGTTAAAGTACCTGTCTCAAATTACCATCTTATGTAACACGCTTTGTTAACATGTAACACACTTGCTCCGATTGAAACTGTACAACCGTTCTACGGAGCCTTACCAATATTTGTTCTTAATTTTTTATTTAAAAAAAATTTCTTCCAGCGAGCCAAATCATTTGCCAACAAACTATTGGTTAATAGTTTGTTTGCAAATTATTTGTCTCACGGGAAGAGATTTGAAAAAAAAAATGTTTACACATTTTTTATATAATTTTAATGTTTTTGTGAACACAGGAAGCATACAGAAATATCCCAGTGGAGAGCAAGATCACATTCTTGCTCAGATCCATATCCAATGCCCATCTCTCGGAAGACATGCGGGCGATGGCAGCCGTGCTGCTTCGCCGACTCTTCTCATCAGAATTTATGGACTTCTATCCTAAGGTACGACCCTTTATTCTCTCAATAGAAAATAAGTTTAAGATTTTTTTTTTTGTGCATATTACACAGTGCCACGGATGGAGTCAGCGGTTGGATCAAAATCTTGAGTCCAAAAGCGTTACATCTGTGGCAGAGTAAACTGTGCTGATAAGGCTCTTGTTGAATCATCGTTTTGATGGCCAGACTTTCAGAGCCCTCGGCCAGACGTTTCTGAGAGTTGGTTGTGCTATTAGAACACGATCATAGTATTGAAACAAACAAATTTGAATCTGTAACAATTATTATAACTGAACGGTACCCGCAAAAATGCTGTTAACTTGATCAACCCTCGAGGACCTCGATTGCAGATGATTCAGTTGGCATCGTTGCTCCGCGAGTACTTACATTACGCGGTATAAAAATTGTTATATCTCAAAAGCTATTGACGCTATCGAAATACGGAAAAATCCTCTTTGAATAGTAATTTTCACGATATTATATTTGTATAAAATAATATTTTTATCGTCAATATATAGTGTGCTATTTATATTCGAAATTTATATTTATTTATATTTATTTATATCGAAGACTGACAAGGTCACGGAGCTGCCAGCTTGGGCAGTCACGCTCGACGCGAGGTTGCCATACGTGAAGCAATCAAATAATTAGAGTTGATTTTATTTACTGGGTACGAAAATGGACGATGATTTTTTTTTTTTTTTAAGCGAAACTTCTATAGGGACGTTTTTAAGTTCAAGTATGAAGTGGTCGCGTATTTATTAACTAATCATTTTTCTTGTATGTTGCACATTGCAGATACCCCCAGAGGCCCAAATTGAGTTGAAAAAGCAAATTCTTCTTTCCGTTCAAAACGAACAAACCGACGCGATAAGACGCAAAGTTTGCGAAGTCGCTGCTGAAGTTGCCCGCAATCTCATAGACGAGGATGGCAATAATCAATGGCCAGAATTTCTTCAGTTCCTATTCCAGTGCGCAAACGGCCCTGTGCCCGCCCTCAAGGAAAGCGCTCTTCGCATGTTCACGTGAGTATCGAACAATCTTATTAAATTAAATCTAAAGCAACGAAATTAAAATTCGTCGATGAAAGAATAGTTGGAATAACAATTGGAAGAATAATCAATAATAACGTTTTTCGTTTAATGCACTTGCAGATCCGTCCCAGGTGTATTTGGAAATCAGCAAGCAAATTATCTCGATCCGATCAAGCAGATGCTGCAGCAATCGATGATGGACGCTACAAATTACGAAGTGAGTTCCACATGACAATAAACTATATACTTTTACATGTTCTTACGGTAAAAAAAAAAAACCATCGCTTACCTATCATTCAAGGCAATTGACGCCCTAAGGGATTTTCCGACAATTATTTCGTATATATGAAAAAAAAGAAAGAAAAATATCGATTGAAAAGTCCGGGAGATTAGATACACGGGCTTACAAGAAACCACGTCTACTCGTCACAAAATCTCCCCAAAAAAACCGCTTTCTGATGACTGTAACTTGTGACGTTTTAATTTACAGACAGATACGGAGCGAACAGTTAACAATTAAATAAATAAGTTATAAACGGCCAAATATTACATTTTACATTACGAAATATTACATTTTTCGAATGAGACATTCTAAACGGGGACTTTTTCGTTGTTCAGGTGAGATTTCAAGCGGTCCGAGCGATAGGCGCATTCATAACGCTTCACGAGAAGGAGGCTAATATTCAGAAGCACTTTTCCGAGCTATTGCCAGCGGTCGTTCAAGTAACAGCTCAGTCGGTTGAGGAACAGGAGGATGACGCACTTCTGAAGGTCTTGATCGACATGGCCGAATCGACGCCGAAATTTCTGAGGCCTCAGCTGGAAAGTATAATGGAGATGTGCATGAAGATATTTTCGGACGAGAAAATGGGCGACTCGTGGCGACAGTTGTCCCTCGAAGTATTGGTAACACTGGCGGAAACAGCACCGGCTATGGTTCGAAAAGTCGGTGGTAAATATATCGTAGCTCTGATACCGTTGGTACTGAAAATGATGACCGATCTCGAGGAAGACGAGGAATGGGGTTTCTCCGATGACATTCTCGAAGAAGACAACGAAAGCAACAACGTTGTGGCTGAGAGCGCACTCGATCGACTCGCTTGCGGTCTCGGTGGCAAAACTATGCTACCACAGATCGTCCAGAACATTCCTACGATGCTGAGTAATACCGACTGGAAATACAGGTTAATATAAAAATATAAAAAATGTTGTACAAACCGCAATCGATTAAATAAGTCGAACTTCGATGCAGTATTCGATGCCATGCATTGGGCTGATAAATCGATAATCTTGTTCTCACGTCGTTTCGAATATGTAATTAGGTAGCATCTACCCGTATGTTCTTCAACATACGCCGTATGCTGTTTTATGCCATAGAAAGTCAGCGATCTGTTTCCCTTCAGAAACTTTTTCGCGTTACATCTGTGGCAGATTAACCAATGAGATTTTTCTATGGTCTTATCCCCGTTTTGGTGGATTCGACCGCACGAATGCTCTACGGGCGTCATTGATACTCGATCGATTGTGTTTCTTCCATCACCTATCGGAACTGATTGACGAACAAATTATTTTCCAACAAATTTTCAAAACATCTTTTCAACCGGTCAACTTTTTTCAAGGATATACGCTGTAAATGAAAAAAATATATTAATTTTTTTTCTTTTTTCCAGACACGCCGCGCTGATGGCCATTTCCGCAGTTGGTGAAGGCTGTCACAAACAGATGGAAGCTATACTGGGTCAAATAATGGAAGGAATAATACATTACCTCCAAGATCCTGTAAGTACGAAAAATCCTAAATGAATTCGTCGACTTGTAAATTTATATGCTTGTATACTTTAACTTATATACTTATATGCTTGTAAATTTATGTACTTGTGGACCCCGATGAGTCATGAAATTTATCAGCGCAGTTGCCACAGATCGAGTCAGCGGTCAGTTTTCGTATGGCGATTCTGAAAGCGTTACGTCAGTGGCAAATTAAACCGTCGAGTGTCACGGCCTATTCCGAGCTATCGTTTTGATAGCAAGGATATCAAGGCCGCCTCGTATGGAAGTTACTGAGAGTTGATCGTGTTTTTTGTTAATAAAGCGATCATAGTATTGTAACATACAGATTCAATGAAGAAATAGAATAGTTATTTGTATGGCGAGGTCGTAGAAAGGAAGTTTTTGACGAGTGTGAAATACCGTACTAGCCGAAGGCGAGTGCGGCATTTACAAGAGTCAGGAGTCCCCTTCCTACACTCTTGCAATTCACTTAATTTTTCCTAACAAATTCAAAAAAATCGCGCTTTTCAGGAAGTGTTGCGCAGAAAGGCACTTTCTCGCGCTAGTGTGAGAAAAAAATACCATATTGCGTTTGTGCGCATGTGCAGTATTTTTCTCGCACGCGATGCGGAAAAGTGTCTTTCTGCGCTCACTTCACAGAAAGGGAAGACGGGATTTTACGTGCGTGCGTTAGCAAAAAGCCAGAATAGAGTTATTGAACATCCGGAGAAAAAAATATAACGTTCGAAAAACAATTTTCAGCATCCACGCGTTCGATATGCTGCATGCAACGCAGTCGGTCAAATGGCCACGGACTTTGCGCCGACGTTCGAGAAGAAGTTTCACGAGACTGCAATACCAGGCTTACTGATGGTTCTGGATGACAACGCGAATCCCCGAGTTCAGGCTCATGCCGGTGCAGCACTCGTGAACTTCAGCGAGGATTGCCCGAAAAATATTCTGACACCCTATCTCGATGCCATAATGGCCAAGCTGGAATCTATTCTTACCGCCAAGTTTCAAGAACTCTTGGAGAAAGGCACCAAGCTCGTATTGGAACAGGTATATTTTCATGAAATCAACGATATTGAAAAATAACTCTTATGATAAAAAAATGTACGCTACAGTTCAGTACATTTTCTGTTGAATGCTAATCAGAAGATGGTTTTTCATTTTTTTGAAGCATGATTTGTTTAATTTGTTCATCTAGGTCGTCACTACCATTGCGTCAGTGGCCGACACTTGCGAGGAACAATTTGTCGCTTATTACGACAGGTTGATGCCCTGTCTGAAATACATTATTCAAAACGCGTCCCAGGAGGAACACAAAATGCTTCGAGGAAAGACAATCGAGTGTGTGAGCCTCATAGGCTTGGCGGTAGGACCGGAAAAGGTGAGTTGAAATATCAAATGATATCGTCGAACATTTACTATCACGTCGATCGGTCTCGCAAACTTTCGATTACTTGAATCCCTATCGTTTCCAGTTTATGATCGATGCCAGTGAAGTTATGGATATGTTATTGAAAACTCACACGGAAGGCGATCTGCCGGATGACGATCCGCAAACCAGCTATCTCATTTCTGCTTGGGCTCGTATTTGCAAAATTCTTGGTAAGTCAACACATAATTTCGCAAAAAAATAAACGCCAAATTCGTTATAAAAAAAATGTAACTCTCAGTTTCCAAAAAAAATTGGCTCTTTATTTACGTTTCCATATCATCGAAGTTGTCAATTCAATTTCAACTTTGAAGTCACGAACTTTTGTATTTGTCCACAGGCAAACAGTTCGAACAATATTTGCCGTTAGTAATGGGCCCTGTGCTGCGGGCAGCGGCTATGAAGCCCGAAGTCGCGTTGCTGGACAACGAGGACATGGAGGGAGTAGAGGGCGATCTAGATTGGCAATTTGTATCCCTCGGCGAACAGCAAAATTTCGGTATTAAAACCGCTGGTTTGGAGGACAAAGCGTCGGCTTGTGAAATGTTGGTTTGTTACGCGCGCGAGCTTAAGGAAGGTTTCGCGGATTATGCTGAGGAAGTCGTGAGGCTCATGGTTCCAATGCTAAAGTTCTACTTCCACGATGGAGTTAGAACTGCTGCGGCCGAGAGCTTGCCGTGCCTTCTCGAATGTGCCAAGATCAAAGGTGAGTTAGCTTCGTCCTATATTGAGTGAAAAAAAAATCTTTCACCATCAATCAAATTCGATTTTTCTTTTAAACGGCAAAAATTATTCATTTATTTACCCACGATTAGCATCTCTTATTAAAATGGTAATTTACGATACTAGTGCGATAAAACTTTTTCTGACGAGTGGGTTTGCAGCACGCCCCGAAGATGAGTGTTGCAAACACACGAGTTAAGAAAAAGTTTTTCGCACGAGAACCAAATTTTCGCACCGAGTGAAGTAAAATGTTTTCTTTAAAAATTCAAAAGGTTCGCTGTATATAATTCGATAAATTTCGAATCGGCGTGAAAAAAAAATTATAAAATAATGCAAACTTGCTACGAATTGGCAAATGACTGACGACCTTGTTTTCATTCCTTATTTTTTTTTTTTTTTTTTCAGGTCCTCACTACCTGGAAGGTATGTGGGCTTACATTTGTCCGGATTTATTGAAGGCTATCGACACCGAGCCAGAGTCCGAAGTATTGCTCGAACTTCTGTTCTCGCTGGCGAAGTGCATCGAAGCTCTTGGACCCGGTTGTCTCGCAGCAGGACCGATGGCCGAACTTTTGCGTATTCTTGACAAACTTCTTAACGAACACTTCGAGCGAGCTGTCGCACGATTGGAAAAACGCAAAGACGAGGACTACGATGAGGTACATTTAAGAAAAACATAAAATCGTCTTTCTCATTTATTTATTCATCTAACAAACTTTTTTTCGTGTTCAGGTGGTCGAAGAGCAGCTAGCTGACGAGGACAACGAGGACATTTACACTCTAAACAAAATAGCGGATATTCTTCACGCCCTCTTCATTACTCACAACGCAGCATTCTTCCCGTTCTTCGATCAGATATGCGGACATTTCGTAAAGCTTTTGGCACCGGAGCGCACGTGGTCCGATCATCAGTGGGCGCTCTGTGTATTCGACGACGTAATCGAGTACGGTGGTCCGGACTGTGCCAAGTATCAAGAGTACTTCTTGAGGCCGATGATTCAATATGTTACGGACAAAGCTGCCGAAGTCAGACAAGCAGCTGCATACGGTTGTGGAGTTTTGGGACAATTCGGCGGCGAAGCTTTCGCTCAAGCTTGCGCCGAAGCTCTCCCGAGACTCATGGAAGTTATCAACGATCCCGAATCCAGACAACCGGAAAAAGTTAATCCAACGGAAAACGCCATATCGGCGGTTACGAAAATTCTCAAATACAACAACAAGGCTATCAACGTTGACGAAATACTTCCACACTGGTAAGTTGCAATTTATCTCTAAGTAATGTAGTAAAAATAACAAATGAAAAAATATTTAAAAGACAGCCTGAGGTTAAAATGTAGATGATTAGAAAAAATGTTCCTGTGGCCGGAAAAAAGTCAAAAGACTTACTGTAAATATACACTTTTTTTCTTCCAAAATGCCGAAAAATTATTATTTTTAAACGTTTATCGTTTTACTTGCCATTAATTTCAAATGTGTGTTTTAATAACTGCTCAGGCTATCCTGGCTACCAGTTGTGGAGGACGAGGACGAAGCTCCACACGTATACGGATATCTGTGCGACTTGATAGAAGCTAACTATCCAGTAGTTTTAGGACCGAACAACGCTAATTTACCGCGATTGATAAGCTTCTTTGCCGAGGCAATGTTCAAGGACGCTGTTCCCACGGACAACCCAGTTATGGGCAGAATTCTTAGTATTGTCAGACAAATTCAAGTAAGTCCACTTCAAACAATTGATTAAAAAAACGGCAAAACGCATGTAAATTAATTTTACCAGATATTAGCGGAAGACAATTAGAACCACTCATTGTTCAGTAATCATTCACTAGGTGTTGAATATTTTACGTAGAATTTTCGGCCTAGTTGACAATACCTTTTACACAAAAGTTAACAATCAATCAATTAAAGTACAGTGTTTTCTAACAAAAAATTGAATGACGAAATAATCACAGAGTAAATATTTGTAATATAAAATGTGTGCATTTTCTAATAACCGTTTATGATTTTTATTTGCAGAACAACGACCCCATGTTCCAGGCTTGCATAAGCGCTCTGACGACAGATCAGCAGCAAGCGTTACACGAGGCACTGAGCAGTCAGCCAGCAGTCGTTAATTAGCTCCCCAATTAACAATGAGAATTTCCAATTTTCCCAATGCAGGACGAAGGAAAAAAAATGAACGAACTAATAAACGGAAAAAAACTTACACACAATAAAATCACACATACAGACACACACACACACACGTACACACACACCGAAGTATCGTGCTCCGCGTTTGCAAAAGTCCCTCGCACGCGAATAACAAGACATCTTATTTAGGTAGCTAGACTTTACCTATGAAAACTGGTTCACCTCAGCCTAATAATCACCGTCATACCGAGAAAAAAGGAATAGAAAAAGAAACTGAAGAAGTATAAGAATAAATACGAGAAGGAATGGTGGTATATACTCGACTGGTTTGCATGACTGTTACTTGTTGATTAAATATTTTTTGTACCTCGCGCTAATAAGAGTCCCATCTCGAGAAACTTCGTTATGATACAAACTGTTAAATAAATCTATACCCATTCGCGTGGTTATATAACCTTTAGTGACAAGGGCTCTGCTTGCACGAATTTGCGGGTTCAAGTGCTGATGAGCGTTATTATGACGAAAAAAGATCTATTCTTCACCGAGTAATTATTGTTATTTTTTTTTTGTCTCGACGGGTTCGTAATGACGACTTAAAACTTGAATTCTCTACAAAATGAAAAAAGCCGTGGTTGTAATTTAAGGAAAATATTTGAAAACGAAGAAAACGAGTCTTCGTGGTAAAAAAACAAGATATTGCATGCTTCTTCGACGATAATAAAATACCTTAACTCTTATCGTTAACAATAATCGATTATATACGTAACTTCGTGTAATTTTCGTGATAGAGAGCAGCTTTTTCGTCGCAAGGTATTCTAAGACGTCGCGCACGACGTGCCCCAGAGAGAGCGGAAAAAAACGAAACCCAAGCTTTCCTGTCGAAGACGATCGATCGTCGTACTCGCTCAGAGTCCAATTACAAAACGCTTCTGCGCTATCAACACTCGATGCATAATAAAACGTTAAATCATGTTTTGCCTTCGTCAATGCGATCCCGTTTTTCATTATGGCCATCCGATGTATCGCAAAAAAAAAAATTAATCGTGGCTGTTTATTCCTCGATAAATTAACATTCAGCATTTTTTATTATCAAAGTGAAATGAAAATTTGGGAAAAGAAACATTTCGTACAAGGCATTTTACGAATAGATAAAAATTATATATAAACAGTCATACGTTGGTGCAAACCTATGCTATAACTATAAAAACATAGCAGGCGGATAATACACATTGGAATTTCATTCAGCTCATTGCCACTATGCGTGACGGCATTACATTGTGATTTAGATATTTTTATTATTAAATTTAGGATACAATAAATGTTATTTAATGGTAAATATCGAATAATATTGCGGTGTTGGAAAGTGCCCTACATGATTATGGGATTGTACACGAATGTCGACGGTGACGATTAATAGATTCGGATTTGTGTTTACATTGACACGATTGGAAATTTCTTGAAGAAAAAAGAAAAAAAAACACTGTCAAATTTACAGAAAAATCGAAGTCTGAATAATCGAATATTATTGCTTAAAAAAAAAAAATTAGCTGCGTTGAAATAGATTTGAGACATTCGGGAACATAAGACTTGTATACAAAAGAGCACTGACTCTGCGGAATCGGAAACGAACAGAAAGTCTCTCTCTTCGTCGCTGCACGGAAACGAATTAAAAACTGGGGCGTATCGATGAATGAATAATTCTTTTGGCGATGAGAAATATTTCTTTGTACATATTGCGAAGTATATAAAATGTAGTAAGTGCGAGAGCCCCACTATTGTAGAGTTGGACTACTCGTAAAGACAACATCGGGGGTTCGCCTTGTCGAGTCTTCAAATATTACACACGTACGACAAGTGACGCGCAGGAAAGAAAAACGTCCTCGCACGAGACGTTAGCCCGCGCTCGTTCGGCTGTCGAGACAGAAAGAATGTTTTTTTTTTCTTAACGATCATACCAATCGTAATCGTAATATTGAGCGAAACAAATTTTGTTTTATTTCTTTTTTTGGAGACGTTTGAAATGAAAAACATGAGCGAAAATGAAACAAAACAAAACAAAAAAATTGAGGACACTGAAGAAAATATAAAATTAACATCACACCCGAACACCCGATACGAAATGGATTATAAATCTAATAATATTATTATTATATAGAGATTATTTTAAAGTTAATATTGATTAAAATAAATCTCAGCTTTGTAACTGATGGTTTTATTGTGTCTCCCATGAATGGTCACTCTTTTTGTTCGAGATTAACGATCAAATATTTGAATATTCGACTTCCAGCTATTAGGACGTTTTAAACATTTTATTTATATATCTAATTTGTGATCGCAAAAACTTAAGTTAAATAGTACAAAAATCAGATTCTTTTCAGCAGATCGGGCGCAAGAGTGTTCTTTGCAACATTCAAGGCTTGCAATCTCGAGTAGAAAATTGTAGTCGTATCGTAAAACGCTCATATTGCGTCTTCGCGACGAATGATGAACAAAAAAATGGATTAATCATCGAGAGCATTGGTTCAGCAGTCGACGTACCGGTAATTAGCGCAGTCGTGCCTCTGCAAAATTACTAAGTCATTTTTGTTCATTTTCTTCGTTCGGCAAAGTGTTATCTTGGCTACAATCGCACAACTCAACGCGCAGAAAGTTGACAGTCGAACTATTTTAGTTCTGCAAAGTGTTATCTTGGCTACAACAACACAACTCGACAGGCGGAAAGCTAAGAGTCGAATATTTCAATCGGGACAGCACGACGACTGTACTAACACCGTATATTTTTATATCCGTACCGCATACTATATCTATATTTGGAAATACGACGTTGAGAGATAAAAAATTAGCGAGGCCGATATTTGTGAGCCAATTTTTTTTAAAGAATCGCGCGTGTTTCGAGTCACGATCGCATTAATGGAAGAGGCCGGTAGCTTCAAAAGCTCGATAATTGTTCGCGGTCAATGAAACTTAAGAATATCTTTAAAATAACATTATACATTGAATCGCATAATTGATCATTTGAGCAACAAACCGTTAGTTTCATCAGCGCGGAAACATCGTACGATAGTCCAGGGCACTTTATGATTTCTAACATAGCATTACGAACATACGTTATGTACTGTGCATTCGTGTGTGACTGTAGAGTTTCCCCGAGGCGTGACGTCGCCGATCATCCGATATTACGTCATCCTGCTTCGAACAGCGTGTAGTCCGTTAGACCGTGAGTGACCGGCGTATGGTCTGCACGGTTCGTAAACGTCAAACTCTCTGTGATTAAAAAAAAAAAAGTTCGTGTCTATCGTGAGCTTCGACGAATTCATCGTCGTCACGAAGCCGCTATACCACGTCTCGTTTTGCATTAATGGTATCTGAAAATTCATGCTAACGCGTACGTATTATTTTTTAGAATTCTATTTGAATAATTAAAAGAGCATTGTTCCAAATTGCTCGCGGTCTGCGTGTGGCTCGACAGCGGGTGTGGGTGGAACGCTTTGGTTAACATTCTTCGACCGAGATGTCGCTGACGACGGCTGTACCGCGAAACTATTGAAACGCATAACATTGTTAAAGCTTTTAAGTGCGTCGCGCTTGTTCCACGTTGGTTTGTTTATCAATAACCGGCTCACAGACGTTTCGCCGAACGGTGCTGAACCTTAGCGGACTTCGTCGGTGAGATTGGCAAATAATTTGTTCGTCAAGCATTGCATTTTACGCTTCTTTATTTTGACCAATTACACATCGTTCCACTTACGCGATAATTAACAATAGTAAAAAAAAAACGTTTAGATCCTTCGCACAGTACCTGTATGCACGAACATGAAACTATCGGTCGAAGAAAAAAAAACCGCAAAAACACGTTAATTACTACCTCATCGTTGTCACGCGATTGCTCGTACAGTGTCCATACAATTGCAAACACCTGTGCGCAACTTCTATGTACAATAGCATAAACACAACTGTTGTACTAACTGCGTACTACGTGTGCGAGAATAGAACAATTTCCTACGCGTCGCGATCGCCGCGTTGTTGTAAGGGAAAAAAAAAAGAGGAAGGAAGGAAGAAAGGCGCGCATATGCGTGTGCGCACACTCTGTTCCATCGGGCGATCAGTGTCGTGGCGAGCGTCTGCTGGATCAGCTGAGGACATGGGAGCCTGGCGGTGTGTGTGGTTAAACGCGAAACTCTCATACAAAGTCTCGAATATTTAAATCGCCCAATTTCTTTGTAGGTTATATTGCAACGTCACACTCATTATTCAATCTCCGTCTCGTTCGTTTTATAAACAACAATAAATTCGTCAGCCAATACAATCGCGACCAACGACGTCGCGCCTAGCGTGTGGCGTGTTCCGGTGATTTTTTTTATTTTTATTATTATCAATATATTTTTCTAAATGAACATTTGCGAGTTAACGCGCTCTCGTTTTTGTTGCCTGATTGTTTTTTAAAATATTCGCCGTTTCCGGCGAGACCGTGCGGGCGACATCGACGACGTACGAAAGGTTTGTAGGCTACGATTGTTGGATTGACAAGGTTTATTATGTACTTCGTAAATTTGTCACACGGATTAGACGATATATGTGCGCACCGTAACCCGCTCCTCAACGCACTTGCTGTCGAAATGCCCGAAATAAACCGTTCCCCTTGCCGGAACTGTGTCGCTCTTCGGGACTTTCTATTTATTGCCATAAGAACCATCACACGAGACTGAATCTTATCGTTAATCGGTCGACACTATTTTCGATATTTCTTCGCGTCCCGAAAATCAGTCGAGCTTTCACGTAATTTCAGGCCACGCGACCGCTTTTCTTTTGCAACAGAATCACAAATCATTCGATGATTAATGCTTTGAATTTCTTTTTATAGCCAATTGTTTTTCACAGCTGTTTTGTCATCGTAACTACGTGGCAAAGAAAAAAGACAAAGACAAGTGAAAAAATAAATAACGAGAAATTTTTGACAGTGTCGGTGACACTGCTGGAGGAAGATTTTAAAAATATTTATCGCTGCGATAGACGCAGCCCTGGGAGGGAGATAAAAACTGTGGTCGTTGAGTTTTAAGAGAACGGTGACGTTTCACCCTATTGCTTGTTTCTTTTTAAATCTACAAATCTTTACAGATTGGAAGCAAGCTTTGGTTTTTTTTATCTTAGTATACAGCGATCTCTTGTATCATTTGAAAACACATTCTGATGTACGTATCCTACTTTGCGACGGGGCATTTTTTCTATATTCATTGGGTCGATCGAGAACCTTATGTAAATTTTAGACTGTACAAGTTATATAAAAATGAATCAGTGAAAAAAATATTTATTATTTGTGTTGCGATCGACTTGTGTAACTCTGATAAAAAAAATTATTATTTCACCGCTGCACTAATCTGCAGAAACAATCTAGTAGATTCCTGATAACGATATCCTCGCCGTAGTAAAAATTTTCCACCATTACCGTTTCCACCGAAATAATCATATCGTTGACTTTGATTCATCAATGCTTCTACGCAAGCCCGACCTCAATTATATAAATATGTATATTTCGTTATTTTTTGTATGTTTTAGCTTCAGAAAAAGAACTAAAGAAATTTTAAGAAGCGTGCAATGTCGAGAAAGATAGCCAAAGGCGACACAGCTATGATGGAAACTATGCCGCTCATTGAGAATCGAAACGGCGACGATGGACCATGTTCTCGGGAGGACTCTCCGGTGAATCCGGTAAGTGAAATCAAAGATTCTATAAATGTTACTCCGTGGAACACCGATCGAGCCATTGATATTTTTTTTTCAAACGATATAATTCAATGCAATATCATTGATGAAACAAGGTTTAAGTAGGTACAAAAATCAAGTGAATTAACACATTAAAAAAAAAAATGATTTTCAGGTTCATTAAGTAAAGATACATTTATTATGCTTCCCAGTAAAGTTAACTGCTTCCTGAGTATTCCAGTTGACCAATTAAAAGTAAACTCTTTGATAAGTTATATAACTAAATTCGCCGCAGAAGGAAATCGTTTGTGGATTTCCACGATTCAACCTTGCATTAATTTTTACTTGCATGCGTTGATCCGAACTCGAAAACCCTTAAAGACAATTTTGCACTTTGTAACGCGAAATTTCACTCCTGTATTTATATTAATTTTATTAGGCACTGAGAACCACTTTGCTCTTAATGCGATAGAAACCACATCACTTATCTGAGCCCGACGCCCGACTCGTCCAGCCGCTTCTCGAGTTCTATCTGTAAGAGTTGCTGATTGTGAAGCACAGCATCGTATGACTTGATAATACTTGATATACGCGAGGCGGCATCTCGGGATATCGACTTCAGTCGAATTTAAAAGATTTATCAGTCGCGCGTTGAGTCTCAATGGAAGAGCGCTTCTTTAATTTCGATTGCAATTTTTCAATAATCAACGTCGCGTTCGATTAGTTCGTTTCAAAATTCGACCTAGGACGGATATGAATTTACTCGCGCGTCTGACCACAAACGTCGGCGAATTATTATAGGATACTCAATACCAGAAAGTTATCGTTATTCGACGTAAATACATCCATATATATTTTTAAAAATAAAAGTTGCAAAAAATGACGTGGGGAAGCGAAAAAGAATTTATCAAAAATAAGACTGTTATAGAATCTCATCGTGCTTACTCGTGGAACGATAATAGATCGAGACACGTTGCTGAACCGGTAAGTTTTGATGTACGAATTGTCTCGGATCAATTAATCTGCGTTCTCGCTTTTCTACACTTTGTTTATCAGCGGTACAACTTAATATGGTTTCATTAAAAATGTAATCGGACGATAGACTGTGGAGTTCGATTATGTAAAAGGGGAGTGGGATATCGTCTAGACGTCTAGGCGTTGAAAAAAGATTATTCTGGGAGCATCGAATGTCGTGATAGCAAACTGTTTATTTCGTCTTCGAGATTGCTTCATTTTATTCACGTTCGATCGATCCATCGGCGTTGAAGATTGTGTACGAACATGTAATTAATTTCAAAAAGTCTCAAAATTCTTTTACTGTTATTCATGGAATATTTTGAGTTGTAAAATTTGTAGAGTTTGTATGTAAATAATTTCTCAGTGACTGATTACCCATTAATCTATAAAGAATTTCGATCCTAAACATTTCCCATCCTATTTGACACACGTTCGTCGTATTATAGCGCGGGACACATCAGAGTTTCGATAACTCAGTGTCACCGAGGTGCTTTTTTTGCCATTGCGAAATTATCTGACGATGGTACACCAATCGAGCGCTAATCACACTTGTGCGATATCCATTGTATATTTGCTTGATGACGTGACGATTAAAAAAAATATATAAAACTCGTATCTTTTGCCAACTTACCAACCGACAGTGTCATAGATATCGAATTTTTTTGGCAGCTTCGTTGTGTTCTCAGAATACAATTTTCGTTGTCGTTTTAACCTTGGAAAAATCAAATATAGAAAATATAAAAGAAAAAAATATATATATTGACACGATGATTCAGAGAAATATACTTTCATATGATTTAATGGATGCAAAAATAATAATAAAATACAAAAAATAAAAAAATAACTGTACATGATCATTTCAAATATTTAATCGTGTTACAGTCGATTTGCAAGGAGGCCCCATTCAGCGATGATCCCGAGGCGCTTGCGGAAGGGGAAGCCTGCGATTACGATACGAAGATCACGCTCAAGATGGCAAGAAGTGGCAAAGGTTTGATTAATCGTCGAATTAAGTGTTGTACATACAATTTTCATGTAATTTTTTAAATACAATATAATTTTTTTTTTTTTTTTTTTTTTTGCAGTGCCCAGAAAGATAAGAGTTTACGCAGATGGAATCTACGATTTATTTCATCAGGGCCACGCGAGGCAGCTCATGCAGGCGAAAAATATATTTCCCAATGTTTATCTCATTGTCGGAGGTGAGTTAGACTACCGAAAAGAAGTTATTCGTCCCGATAACGCTGATATTATTATCAGGGTCAAAAAGTTTGTATTTTTCGTTAAATATAGATAAAGGTAAAATAAAACTTTATGACGAAGAGATGGCTCTGACTTTAGAGCATCGAATGCTATGTTAAAAAGATTGTGTAATGTCGAATTCATAGCACGGCTCTAGTGCTACACTTTGATGCATGTATAATCAAAGCATGTGCGATCATCGTTTGTCTTTTGTATTTAAAAGAAACTGAATTGTCGATTTTTTTATACTGAAGACAAATATTTTTATTAGGTTTTAACGTAAACTGGAGGTTCATTAAACGTAATGCTTAATGTATCAAGATTGTTCATAGACATTATTATTGGAATTGCAGTGTGTAACGACGAGCTGACACACAGTAAGAAAGGCAGAACAGTAATGACGGACTCTGAGAGGTACGACGCAGTGAGGCATTGCCGTTACGTCGACGAAGTGATCAGGGACGCGCCATGGCAACTCGACGATGAATACATCGAGAAACACAAGGTGAACCATACGTTTCTTACAATAGAAAACAAAAAGTACGAAGAATGAAAGAGAGAAATGTGAGTGGAAAAATACATTTTCATTCGTTGCAGATCGACTTTGTCGCGCACGATGAAATTCCTTACACGACCGACGACGCCGACGACGTTTACGCGATGATCAAAGCGCGTGGCATGTTCGTCGCTACTCAGAGAACGGAAGGCGTGTCTACCTCGGATATCGTTGCGAGAATAGTCAAAGATTACGACACTTACGTCAGAAGAAATTTGGCCCGAGGATACAGTGCTAAAGAATTGAACGTGTCTTTTCTAAATGTAAGTTGCGAAAAAAAAAATGAATTGAAATACATTTTGTTAATTGAAAATATATGTTACTTAATTCACGAAAAAAAAACTGATCGTGTTTCAGGAGAAAAAGTTTCGTCTACAGAACAAATTCGACGATTTGAAAGACAAGGGAAAGCGAGTTATGGAAAACATTGGCGAAAGACGGATGGACATGATAAGCAAGTGGGAAGAGAAATCGCGGGATTTTATAGACGCATTCCTTTTGTTATTCGGAAGGGAAGGAAGACTGGTGGGTACAATAACCAATCTCGGATTATTTTTTTTACTCGCTTTCTACATGACGATTATATTCGTACTGGTGTTTGTCAGTTTCGTGTACACCGCGGGCACGTGCCTGTCGGGCATCAAGTGCTTACTACGCTAATAATGCATGAATTTCCCTTCTCACCATGTTTTCTTCCCGCGCCATATGGTCACTTTTTTTTAACTCTTATTGTTAACAGAATCATACTATTTAGTAACAGTCTTTGTACCTAGAGGCGTATACTTTCGTCAATAATAAAATAAAATGATTGATTTTTACATTCTCGGCTCGCTTGAATCTTGATTCGTAGATGTCGCACACGAATTTTTATATTTTTGCCATTTCAATTTTGGCTTTCGAGAAACATTTTTCGGAGTCGCGTGCGACGGAGGCGGAAATCCCATCGAGGATTACATTTTGATTCTAAACGAGGCTGAAGGGGGCATATTTTTAAACTTCATTGTATATTCATGTTTTTTTTTTTTTTACGAATGCGTCACCTTGTCACGCGACAATTTTTTTGATCATACTTATCTGCTCGCACGCATGACCACGTGACTCAATCCTCGATCCATATATTCATTGTTCAAAGTTAAATTACAACGTGAACGTCGTATTATCGTGTTAATCTGAAATACTTAATTTCTATCGCGCATGAAACTACTCTCAGCTGTGAATAATTAACATATTTTATCATTTCACCGGTTTTCGTATCGCTACTCGTGAGGCATTCATAATGCCGTATTTTTACCGTTTATGAATGAAATTATGGATTTTTTTTACGAACTATTTTTTTTCGGTGGGGACAAAAAGTACATTGTCGAAAAGTAGTCCGGTACCTGTTTGCTAGCATTATCAAAGTTTTCATTATTTCATTTTTGTCTGTGTTATCACGAAATCGTGCTAATTGACGCAAACGCGTTGGTGTTCCTTTTTTTTAAATCTTATAGTCGACGATCTGGAACGAAGGCAAGGGTCGTTTAATGCAAGCGCTGTCACCCCCGGCGAGCCCGAAGAGGGCTGGTAGTCCCAACGGCAGCAGTAGCAGTAATAACGATGAAGATCAGACAAGGTACTACATCGAGGCATTTGACACTATTGACTAACTCGTGTGGAAACATCCGCGCTCTCTACTTGCTGTTTGCATGTTAATACTTCAACACACTGCGCTAGACGAACAAACATGCTCGCCTGTATACCGTGTCAGTATTAACTTAATGTGTTTAAGAACGTTAGGGATTAATAGAATAATATACTGCAATGTGACGAAAGGGCCCATCATGGCGTTAAGCAGAATTCGTTAATTAATTTCATTGTTACGAAAATGACATGAGAAATTGTTTGATATTGCATAACATTATCGCGCCCTTGCATCGCATCAAACATTGGTTAAAACGGTTCTACATTAACGATTGGAAATTGTTTTCTTTAGGTTTATTGATGTGACAATTAACGTGTTCGCTACCCGACCACATTTCATTGCAGTCGAATCTTTGTGATGTAAATCAATGCAGAATCGAGTCGGCTTTATATATTAGAATAATAGATTTATATATTAGAATAATCTAATCAATTTGATTTGTGAACGATAGGTATTGATTACAGTCTAAACAAAATCAATCGTCCAATTATAGTCTAAAAGTGAAGTTCACAAAGAGTTGAGCATACGCGCAGGTTCTACTTTGAGATACTTACGTTTTAAATCTTCCGGCGGACGGTAGCGAACGTTTTAGGATTAGGTTTATCGAGATTGTTGTTACAGTTAAAGCGTTATTCATTTTGCTTATCATTTTAGATAGTTCCATTATGCAAATATTAACCTAATAATACTTTTAGAAAAAACAGGGATACGAAACTTATAGTCCATTTTTTTTTTTCGATGTTCCTATCACATTTTTCATAGAACTTCTCGATTTCTTTTTAAAAAATGAACAATAACCGTTCGGAAACCATTTTTTAAAACTATCTTCGTCATACACGTATCACTGAAAACGAAGAGGATGAGAATGTAACGATCACGTATATCTTAAAGCATGGCAAAGCGAATATCAGAGAATCAGCTTCGTATAAAAAAAATACCAGTCGACGTTTCATTGAAAAATCTCTTTAAATTCCAATTAAGTATTTCATTAACTGACGAGACTTTCGACTTTCTCTGAAACCGCTAAATCGTCAAATATGTGTTAAAATTTGTGAAAACTATTCGCCTCGACTTAATCATCGTAAAATTTCACGTTTACAGTCCACCCCCAAAAAAGTCTGGGCGCTACGAGTTTCCCCAGACTAATCACTATCTCAGCGATGACTACAGCGACGACGACGACGCAAATCAACACTCCAAGTGATAAAGCTACTGTAACTCTCTCAAGCCAACTTCATCAACTCTGACCAAAACTAGTGAGCTTCGCGTGAGCCCTAGGTAAAACACGTCCCCGAAAAAAAAAAACAAAAAAAAACGAAAAAACTAAAAAAAGGTAATAAAAATCATGTAAAACACACCCTGTTGTTTACCAGCTGTAGCAGACGAGCCTGTTACTACGTTATCTATTGTAAAACTAGAGAAAGCATACGACTGAGCATACTCACGGGTCTGTTTATTAATACGTATGGTAATCTGTATATCCCACCCTCGAGTCTGTGAGTCCGCGATTTAACAATTCTGCACGACCATTTAATGCAGGATTGAGAAAAAAGAAGAAACGCAAAGTAAAACGAATCTGTGGTTGAATTTTCCATCGTGTACGGGGTCTGGCGAGTGCCTACTTTGCATCTCTGCAAACTTCAATCTGTTTGTTCGGCAACAAAAATATGGTAGAAAAAATGCTGACAAAATTCTTAGGGTTACAGTGAAGTGTAATGTCTCCGATGTAGCAGAAAAAAATGTATTGCAAATATCCATACTGCTCTGATAAACAAAAGAAGATAATGTGACTCGACGACAATTTCCCCGTACGCGAAGAGTCAATACGTCGAATTGATCTATAAGCATGACGTACGGATATTGGCTATGTAAAAATGTCGATAGTTCGTTTGCAGAATTAGATGCAGGGCTCAAGATCACTCTCGCGGGACGCTCGTGTGTAGACTAAATAGCGCAATAATTTAAAGAAAAAATGCAGAAAAAAGGTCGCAGCGATATCTCCTAATCGTTATTTTTACTTATGTATAGTTTTTTTTTTTTTAACAGTGGATTAATTTAATTAGCAGTTAAGTCGATGAAATTGGGAAGAAAAGAACTTCGTCTAGCGGTCTATCCGAAAATAATGATCCTTTGCACGAATATCCTATCGATACATTTTCTCGTTACATTCAGAATTGACCTAATAATGTATTTACTATTTACTATATCAATAGTGAGAAAAAAAACAGTAACAAAAATAAGAAACAGCATGAGATCTCGGAGAATTCTAGTAGCTTTTCTCTCTTGGCCAAACTATCGCAAAATTTCAAATGGAATCTCTATTGTCGATCGAATTAAACAAAGGAGAAAAAATACACTGTACAGAAAATGATTCGTTGTAGATTTTTTTTCGACAAACAGGCGCATAAACAATAATGTTTGTTACGAAAAAAAAGATCTACTAAAAATGAGCCGAGTTGCCTAGAGATTGTTTTAGCTGCGTGATATAAAAACGGGAGAGATCCAAGTTTGTCATTGGTGCGGATGAGTTAGTTATGCGTACTTTAAAATTAAAAAAAAAAACGAGAAATGAAAAATACTTATCCTGCCACCATGCATTCAGTAATTTTTTCACGTTTCTGTGACGTCTGTATAATTTAAATCGTTGATTTGTTTTGTCTTTCATAGATTCGTCTTTTGGATAGACAATTTATAAATATAGTCTGATATTGTCGAGTTGTCGTTGACGTTTTTACGATACGATGATCGAAGGTTTTATGATACTGAGAGATATGCTTCAAGTTCACTCGAGATCACTTTTTCGTCTGTTTTTTTTTATTTTCTTTTTTTTACTTTCCTTCATTTATTTCGTCATGAGGCAGTGTTGCAAGTATGCAGTTATAGTATAAACTTCGTACATCGTAAATAGTAATTTCACAATATTTCCTTTTTATTTTATTTTTTTTTCGATTTGTTTAGTGTTATTGTTATATGAATGATAAATAAACGGTATTTTGCGCCTACAACTGCCGTTAACAGACGGATGAGAAAGTGTGAAGAGAGCGAGAATGTACGTAAATACTGACACATTTATTGTCTCTTGTAAAACGTACCGAATGTGCCTGATTTGGATAGTTCAATTATCAGCGAACGTAACATACACTATATATATTTTTTTAGTACATTCAACAACAAAAAATGCACCGTAGTGGAGGAAACATGAACCCAAAACTCGTGCTAAAGTAATAAAAAAAGAAAAACTATGAAAAATAATTTAAAAAATAAATGAATAAAGCGACGCGCGAGGATCTCATGTAAGACCGAGTCACCACTATTCATACTGTATTTATATTTTGTTTAGCGTGTTGTTTCGACTCACTTAGACGAATAATTTGAAACTTAGGCGCTTATAACGGAAGAAGCTACGATGAATTAAAACTCGAAATGCGCTTGAGAAAGCCTCGTTTGATGAAAATAATTTTCCGATACTCTCGATATGTTGTCCTCGAATTTATATATAAAGTATATATATATTTTTTTCTGTTTTGCGAGCATAGATAACTATTATTTTCCTCCGAACGAAGAGTCTTGTGTAATATATACATATATATATATATATATATACATATATATATGTACGCGTGTACATATTTGTAGACTTTTTATTTATTGAAATCATCATATACATCGTTTTCTTTAGTTTACATCGTGCTTTATAATTTGTAATTTACCAAGAATCTATCTTGAAAATATATTACTTTTGTTTATAATTCCTTTAGTAAAAAAAAAATAATGAAACGAACCACCCACATGTGTAGTAAAAGGCGTAAGAATGTGCTAATGGTATGTGTGATATATGGCATAAGGTGAATGTATTCCCGGCTAAATTGTCATTGTGAATTTTATGCGAAGGAAACGACTTATAGATCGACACCTTAATAAAAAGTAATAGATTTTAAAAATCGTCACAATTGTTATCCCATTTAGAACTCTATCTCCCCCGAGAGAGATTCCAGTGTCGAAATTATTCGATGAATTAAAACATGAAAATCGACTATGACTTCATCGCTTAATACCGGAAGTAGTAAGAGTGATGTGTACCCCGCAATACGATGGAAGAATTGACAACGGATCGGACCAAGTTTCGTCTGTATTACAGCCATCCAAACTAATCAAATATTCAGTTATTCCTCCTTTCGATCACACCCTGCATTGTGCCGCGTTTCGTTCCCTAAACCAACGAAACTTGGTATTCAAGCCGCCGCTCTCTCCGATTCAAATCCAACCGCCATACAGCGAGCTCTGTCGTCGACCTTTTTGTTCTCTCGCGTTCACGTGACCATTACAGCTTCAACCGTGTGTATATACTTTACTCTCAGCCGACCACGTGATTCGATATTTGGATTGCGGACGAATGGGCGAGCGTCTCTGGGACAGTCGTTTTTATTCAAGGGTTTCGGGTGGTTTCGTGCCGCACAGAGGAAACGCGCGCGGCGTTGGACCAAAGTGAAGCGTTCGGGAGGCCATCAATTTCGCCGAGTGCAAGAAAGACGCACAGACAGTTAGTTGACGGCGGTTGATCGGAAACAAGCGAAGGACAGCGAAACGCCGAACGCTCCGGCGTTCGTGTTCGACAGAGATAAGGCTATACAGTTAAAGCGGCAATAAGTGAAGCGGCGGGGCGAGGGGGAGGGCCAGCAGAGGAGAGAAGTAGTGTGAGAAAGAAGAAGGGGCGCGCGCGCCCGTGAGAGAGTGAGACATCGATAGATCGCGAGCTCGCAAGTCGTATCGCTGGTAAATACGACGACGAGCGAGAGGTGCGTGGTGTGCGCTGATGAGAGTTTTTCCCGTGACTTTCATGTCGAATAAAGTTTAAAAATCATTAAGTTAAAGTGCGTCTGGTGGATGCACAATGGATTTTAAATGATAAACGGCGTTTCGTTGGTGTTCGCGGGTGTCCGGGGCCGGGATTTATATGCGAAAACCTGCGAGGAAGCTAGGCTAACGTACTGCGATCGGTGGTGGACCGATGTTGTAACGAACGGCCAAAATGGAAGAGCAAAGCGTTCACAGCAGTATCAGCGATATAAATAGTGAGGAGACCGTTAAGACAGAACGTAAGTTTTTATAATTTCGACGAAGAAAACGTACAGGATATTGTGTGATGTGTGCATATATATATTTGAGCTTTTCAAAGCGATCGAGACGAAAATTTCGTCGGAGAGCCACACGCTTCAGTTTCGATCTTGTGTGCATCGAAAAATCAAAATAGGCGAGCACCTGTCGGCACTAACCCTACCTCGGGATCGTCTAGCGTTGAATCGCCGTCGCTACCCGACGATGCTTCACCGCTCTTCTACCTGTCATCTGCCGATCCTCTCGATCGTCTCCTCGTCCAGTTTCCCTGCACGTTATTTTTCACGGCACCCTCCCATTGACGGTTGTAACGATAAATTGGGAACGCTTCTGGGTCGATTATTCGATGTTTTTTTTGTTTCTTTTTTTTTTTCTTTCTAAATTTGGCCTTGACACATTGCTTCGAGACAAATTACGTCAGACTCCGTCAATTCGGCTACGAGAAGAGGGCACCGTGGAGAACGAGATTTATGACTGGTTCTGGTTTATGTTTTGAAAAGTTTTTTTTTATGTCCAAAGTATTTTTTTTTCCAAAGTTTCACGAATGATGCTGATGCTTCGGGACTTCGGAGGATTCGAATGTTCCGAATGTTCAGAGCTTGTTCGACCGCCAAGATCCATCGCTGAAATTCACAAAGAACTTGTCGTTGAGGCTGCAATTCTTTGTGCGGCTACTTCTCGTACCTCCGTGAACTTGGCCTTGACACACTTGTTTGCGATAGTTATGGAGTAAGCTTTCGTTTATTTAGCAAAATCTCCCCGCTCTCTGTAGGAGAAACAGGGTGGAGCATTTGTTGACCGCTGGATGAGAATATTCTAGACGATGTTTTCATCCGTCGCTTCTCTTCGATACATTTTTCTGCGTATCGCTGCAAAGCGTGCCCAAACAAAAGTTACATCGCTAGAACACGTAGAAAGTTCAACGCCGGTCGATGTGTTCCGTATCGCTGCTTTTTCATTCTATCACCACCAACTTGGCCTTGACCTGTTTGTTCCCCTAGAATTAACTCCGGTTTCATTGATACGGCAATGATTCTTAGCTGGCAGAGTAATTTTGAACCAGTGCTCCATCGTTCCTATCTGGATTGATACAGTTTTTCATTGGGTAAAAAAAAATTTCAATTGACGGAGAGTCACCTGGAAATTTGTGGTCAACCTTTCGTTTACAGTTTGTGCAGTTTATCCAAACACAAGTACACACCTTAACGTGGGTCAAGGTTCATCGCTGCTTGCTGAACTTCTATGTAACCGCCACTGCGTATCTTTCCACATTTGGCTTTGAAATATTTTGTCCGAGTTCGTCTGGTCGGCAATTAAATTGTGGTGCTACAAACAATTATATAACTTTTGGAGCTGTGAAAATTTAAAACTGGTTTTCAATTACTATTTTTCAAATTCAATGTTACTTGTTAATGTAATTTTCAAGTTATAATCGGATATGTTATTATTATTTTCAATTTATGCGTATATGTGTATATATAATTTTCGAATTCCAAGCTGCAATATTATTTGTTGTTTTAATTTTCAAGCTATAATGTTACTTGTTATTGCAATTTTCAAGCTGTTATTTGTTACTGTAATCAATGTGAATCAATGTTATTTGTTATGGTAATTTTCAAGGTCCAAAGCAAGTTTGGAATTTTTAACGTGAACCAGCAGCTTTTGGATCAAAAACACTCGAACTTTGTTCGATTACTTTCGCACCGTTATTCCTTGATATTTGAAACTTTATGCGCTGCAAAATTTACAGACGTTCGAATCTCGCGATTGTCAGAATCAACGTTCCCCTTTCCCTTTATCGTTGTCATTGATAATATAAGGTATTTATCGTCCAAAAGATAAGCCCCGGATGCTTTACGTTTCGTCTGTAAATAGAGATAAGCGTGGATGCAACGTCGACGATTAAAATTGTGAACAATACGGAGTCCTATCAAAAAAGCAACCCAAGATTTTCCACAATTGGCGTAACGGAACGCGAGTTTCGGTTTTTTAAAGACCGAATCGAGCGAATTGTTCTTTAAAGTAACGACATTTTTGTCAATGTAGAAAAGCGATTATGCTGAAATAACTAAAAAGTTACTCTTGACGACGAATACACTTTTTATTTTCTTCAAAACGTTGCATCTAGCGAAGACGCATCTTACCGCGAAATTATATACTTTCCACCCTTTGTTCTTCAATTCCATACTTTCCACACTGCAATAAGGAACATCGATCGCCACCGCAATTTCCTATGTAATTTCATTCAAGCGTATATAAGAAAAATCGTACACTCGACGAAGCTGCATTAACGGAAGTGCGAGGTACGCACGACGGGTATCATTCCCATGGTTTGTTAAATTCCCGTTAATTACGTTAAACTATAAACTGGCGCTGCATTATTAAAGTCATTAAAACTAGTTTGGTCGGGCCGGGTCTCAACAAGGTCGTTTCCCTTGACGATTCAGCGCATCGTATCCACTTCTATCCTGCGAACAAACAAGCGAAGACATTTTTATTATTATTATTTTTTCAACTATCCATAAATTTATCTCTGTAACCGAAGTCATTTTCATTTTTACTAATCGATGCAACTATCATTAAATTTCATTTTGTAAACGAAGCATTTGTCAATGTGAATCGTTGATGTTAAGAAGTTTACGAAATTTTGTCTATGCGGAAGTCACCTCGTAAATTCTTGCGACGTTTTTATCATTAAAAGTTTATGTATCGTTTAAAATTTTTTTTTTTTCATTTATATTTTATTGTTGCAGCTTTGATTATACCACGGAAGAAGCGAATATGTTTGGTCGGGGCTGCGGGTGAGGATCATGCACTCGGTGCCGCCGCTCAACACTTCAGCGTTCCCGTTCTCAAGTCTGAAAGCGGCTTCGAGTACATCGAGGACACTGCGTACTGCACGTATTTTATACTCAAGCAGTTCGACGGACCGGAGTACGATGTTCTGCACAAAAGTGCCCATAGGTAAAAAAAAGAAAATCACAGCAAACATTACCAAACGCTTTTACGTGCGTATTACGCCGGTCTGAAAAATATGAAAAACAAAAATAACTGAAATACCACAAAGTGTAGTTTTTTTCGATGGCACAGTAAAAAAAGTGCATCACCAACATCGGTATCGTGGTTTCGCTTAAAAGAAATCAACGCAGTTTGCTCAGAGAAAAGAGTTCCCGTACATGAACAGCCGAGACCATTAATTCGCATGAGATTTATTCCATAAATTTGTTTACACACATATTTATATATATACATATTTTTTCGTTTCTTCCATTCGGTATTCGAACGAAGTTCATTGACATTTCTTCGGGTTAATATTTACATACTCTTTGAATATTTTTCTCCGTAGAATATTGGGCCCCACGGCGCTTCTGCAGCTGGCGGAGAAGAAAGAGTCTCTGCCCAGTATCACACGGCCTATGTACACACAAGCGATGCAAGGGACGGTGGTTGTCTTCACGGGTTTCAGGAAAAAGGATGAATTGGTAAGTAATCGCTCGCGCCCGGACAGTCGTGCATTAGTCATTGATTGATTTTCTTCAATGCGGGAATATCTTAAGGGCATCCTAAGCAAACAGAGGTCGTTCCGTCACAAATTTCGTTCGAGTACTTTCAATGAATCATGTTTATCCTTCTGTTTGCCTAGACGAAACTCATCAACATGATCCACAGCATGGGCGGCAGTATAAGAAAGGAAATGGGCGGCAAGGTGACGCATCTCATAGCTAATTGCTGCGGCGGCGAAAAGTACAAGTACGCCGTCACGTTTCGCGTTCCGATTATGTCTATGAATTGGGTTATCGCCCTGTGGGACACGAAACACGACACGACAAGCTACGGGAACAACGAGGAACTGGTGAGTTCCCGGTTATTATCCTCTATGGATCTTTATTTTTCTTTCCTTCGAGGTAAACACTGCAAGGTTCTTGAAAAAGCGAGAGATTCTATGAGCGATAAAGGTGTCCTTGAACACTGGCAGATATCAATTATTTTTTCAAGCCATTGGCAGCATTGTGAAAATCGTAAATAGCGGAAATAATGTTCTTCATTTCAGTCACATTTTGAGTCACTGTGGCCTTTGGTCGTCGGAGGGCGATTGAAAATAATTGTTCGAAATTTAAATGATCGAATTGTTATTCGTTCGATTATGTTGTACCAGATTGCACAGAAGTCCGAGCAGACAGTACATATTTCTTCTTCGTTTCGCATTGCAGATCGCAAATTTCAAGCTGAAACCATTCGTCGGTGCCAAAGTGTGTTTCTTCGGCTTTCCCGAAGAGGAGAAGAAGCACATGTGCGAAGTTTTGCAGCAGCAAGGTGGTGAACCTACGGAAATCGATGATCCCAACTGTACCCATGTGGTAAGTTCTTTTCTTATTTGAATCGAAATGGGATTTCATCATAATCTTAACTTCGTAAGATTGGAGTTCAGGCCATTCTTCATTCTTACATCATAAACCAAACGGCAGAGTACTACGAGATTTCTCGTTTCATTTGAAAAATACGGTTACTTTTACTTTCATTAATTTTTTTTTTCGTTTCTGTTAATAACACTTTTTCCTATCCGCACAAACTTACACAGGTTACAGATTTAGGAAATCGACGCTGCAGAGTTGCCGACACACAGAACAACACATATTCGTACTTCGGTCAACCGTCGAGAATGTCGTCAATCGCAACTGCCGATTTGTTCGATACCTCGCCGTTTTCCTTCACATTTTACAATCCCTACACAAACACTATACCTCGCTCGATGACCGCGTTCACCAAAGATTCCATCTCAGGCTGGAACACCACGAGAACTCGGCAGAAACGTTCCGATCGTTCGGTCTCGTTGTACGGCGTTCCATCTTGGCCGGGTTCCTTCGTCGACGTTGATAAAAAACGCTTGAGCGCCGTACTTCCAAAAAACACGAGTCACGACTCAGCTATATTCATGGATTGCACAGCTTCCGAGTGTGCGAGTACCTCGGACGTTTCCGTCGCGATGTCCGAAGCGTATTCTACGCGCAACGAGACGGAAATCGATTCGGGTATCGACATTTCAACGTCCACGGGAGTCTCTTACGAAACTATCGACACCACCGATGCCTCGGGATCGTCAATGCGTCTGAGTCTGCCCGTAACATCGGCGATCGCCGAGATGAGAAGCACCGCGTCGTCGGATCGCGACACGAACGACGAATCTCGCATGGAAGTCGACAACGTTTTTTTGCCCGATGCAACGAGCAACGACTGTTACTACACAGACACGGAAAATGTTCGAATGATGGAAGACAAAAATTTTCCAACATCGAGACTACCGAAATGGCAGAAAATCAATTGCTCGAGCGCTCCGCCTCAGATGGAATCCGTATGCTTCAAATTTACGACTGAACTCAATCGTAACACCAGCGGTGTAGTGTCAGGCTTGCCGAGCAAAAAAGTAACGACGCCGCGACGTTACATGCGATGGAAAAAATCAAAGTCTTGCTTCACAATACCGAAAATGACCACGCCGGACAATGCGAAATTCGTGAAAATTTATTCGTATCCGAATTTGTCGAGAAAATGCGACTCTCCGATGATCGATCAGCTCGTGCAGGACTCACCGCCTTTGTGTCGGAAGAGCACTTATTCTTCGAGTACCCTGAAGCTCGCGACAAATTTTCTTGCAAAGCTCAGTGACATAACTTTTCCTCACACGTTCAAGCAGTACATGCAAGTAAGTCCGCCGCGGAAGAGCCCGGAGAAAAATCCACCTATACAGAAGTACACTCCCTTGCCCAGTCCGCTTCCGGTTCCCGCTAAAATGGCGAGACTCGCTAGGAACGATTTTACGAACAGTTCGAACGGTACTTGCAATAGTTCGGAAGGGAAGACTGTCGAAACTTTTTCACCGGCTTCCGTCAAACTGCTGGCTCAAGCTAGAGCCGAACACACGAAGGAGAAGAGGCAGGAAGACAAGCCATTTCTTGTGGTACCTTCGATTGAATTTTTTAGGTATTCTGTGGTTGAGGTTCGTTGTCGGGATTGGACAGTCGTGCTCGGTATTATTTTTATCTGCATACATTTTATATGTGACGGAGAATCATTTTTAATTATTTTTTTTTTCGTCGACAACGAAAAGTTATTTATTGCCAGATACAGAGAACCGATAGAAATGCGACCTCCGAACAATCGAACATATCGCGCAATAGAACCGAGTGCCGCTGTTCGTCTGATCTAATTATGATCAATGTGTCGTTCAGTTACGCATGCCACAGCAACGTCCCATAGACAACAATGATAAACCTACTGTGGACATTTAATTAATTGAATTTAGTGGGAATATCCAATGGTATCCGAGAAATCGTTCGGACGTGGACGTTTAATTAATTTAATGTAGTGGGAATGTTCAATGGTATCCGAGAAATCGTTGGAACGTGCCGTCTCCGTGATTTGTCCTCGTAGAAAAAGCAAAACAATAAACCTTTCGTTGAGGTTTGTTGTCGGGATTGGACAGTCGTACTCGGAATTCTTTTTATCTGAATACATTTTATATACAGCGAAGAATAATTTATAACAATTTTTTTTTCCATCGACAACGACAAGTCATTTATTGCAAGATACAGAGAACCAATATAATCGCGATCTCAGAATAATAAAAAATGTCGTGCAATACAACTGAGTGCCGCTGTTCGACTGATCTAATTATGACCGATATATTATGTGTCGTCCAATTATGTGTGCCATAGCAACCTTCCATACATAACAATAATAAACCGACTGTGGACCTTTAATTAATTAAATTTAGTGGGAATATCCAGTGGTATCCGAGGAATCGTTGGAACGTGCCTTCTCCGTCATTTTTCCTCGTAGAAAAAAAAAAAAAGAAATCTTTCACGAAATCTCTTGCCTGAACAATAAATCATTTCACAGGTAGTGGACGAGTCTAACGTGAATGCGTTACCTGACTTGGCCTCGGTGCGGGCCCATATTGTGAAAGCTGAATGGTTTTGGACTTCGGTACAGAACGAAGGCGCAGCTGACGAAAAGGAATATCTGTTCGAAGATGTGAGTACCACACGATTTGTTTTATGTGCTTTTATAGTTCTTATTGAAAAATCTTATTAAAAAATAATTCTTATTAACATTTTTAATAAAAAATGATTGTTGCAATTTTTTGTTTCTTTTTTTTCAGTATCTGGAATCAGTTTTATCGCCGACTGCGTCAGCCAGAAGGGACAGCCAACAAGCTGCTACGCCGAGTACAGCTTCGACGAGACGTAAGCGCAAACGTCTCGCAGAAACTTTATCTAGTCTCGTGCACAACGGCGCCGATTCGCCGGCCGTACACAAGAGGCGTTCGAGCATCAGCGATGCTGGCCACCTCAGTGTCAGCGGTAGCTTTTTGGATTGCACGGCGAGTCCGGACAAGCAATTATTAGATGGTGAGACAATAATTTTGATACCACTAACGCCGTAGACGCTGAATTTTTCCAACTTATCTCATGTTACGCTTTTTACTTTATTGCCATTTCTTCTGCGAAGCTTATTTTTAACATACCTCAAAATATTAAAGAAAATTATCTTTGCATTCTTTAAAAACTCGATGATATTTGCAGTGCTGCGGCATCGAATAGATAATAGCTTATAAATAAATAAAATTACAAGAAATAATTAATTTATTTCGTCGATTGCTGCAGCACTGAGTCGTTGAATTAATATTTAAATATCTTCCTTCGTCTTATGGTTCATTCGATTCGGCGAGTCGAAAGGGTCTTACTAATACCGATCAATTTGATTAATAAGAAGCAACAGCTTTAGGAAGCTTCTTTGGTCTTTTCATTTGGTGTTAACGAGGCTTTACTTAAAAAAAATACTGCGACTATTTTTTTTTTTTTTATTTTCACTAATAATAACATGGACCATACGAGAGGGAAGAGATGTGTCAATAGGATTGTGTTCGTTAACTGACAGATATTCCAGAGGTTGAAGCTGTCAGTACAGAATCATCGAGAAAAAATCTTTCGCCGCGTCACCAAGTCTTTCTCGAGTTGGTGCAAACTGAGTCGAATTACGTTGGCATACTCAGTACAATAATGACGGTACGTATGATTGGGTGTAACATTTTTATTGTAATATTTATCTTGTGCATAGCGTGTGTCAACATCGAATGCGGTTAAAAATGCTTTTTTCTTATAAAATGCTTTGCAGTTGTTCAAATCACCGTTGGAAGATCTAATCGAGACGAGTGGTGAATTGTTGAACAGTACAGAAGCGAAGATAATATTCGGCAACTTTCCACCGATCTACGAGGTTCACAAAAAGATGTTGGAAGAGTTGAGATACAGTGCGGCACACTGGGCGGAGGATATAAGCATAGGAAACATATTTCTCCGATACGCTCCCGATCTTGTCAAGGCATATCCACCGTACGTCAATTTCTTTGAGAATACGAAAGAAATGTTGGATCAGTGCGATCAGAACAAGCCAAGGTTTCACGCTTTCCTCAAGATCTGCCAAACGAAACCCGAATGCGGCAGGCAAAGTCTGAAAGAGTTACTGATCAAACCGGTGCAAAGACTACCCAGTATTAGCTTATTATTAAATGGTGAGTAATTAGGAAAGGAAAATTTGAAGACAACAAATGTAATAATATCCTGCGTGTAATTAATTATCTAATCAAAGAATATTCATTTTATTTCTGCAGATATTCTTAAGCATACAAATAAGAATAATCCAGACCATAGCGCCTTGGAACTGTCGATCAGCAGTATTAAGGAAGTTATGACGTACATTAACGAGGACAAAAGAAAAACCGAGGGGCAGCTAGTGATGTTCGATATTTTTAATGAGATCGACAATTGTCCACCACATCTCGTCTCGTCGCACCGCTCGTTCATCGGCAAGTGCGACGTTATGGAATTGAGCGAGGGATTGAGCGGTCGCGGCGATCATCTGGTGTTGTTCTTGTTCACCGACACACTGGAGATATGCAAGAAACGATCGAAAGCTTTCAACTCGTTGAAGAGTCCGAACACGGCCAACGGCCTGCATTCGGCTAAACTCAGTCAAGGCAAACCATACAAACACATCAGGATGCTTTCACTTAGTACTATCAAGAAAGTCGTCGACATTCGAGAAACCGACGGTCAGTCGAAATAAATTTATCAACTTCCTGATAAATAATACGCTCGATTAAAGCTTCAGTTTTTGGGCACAGCCTCGGCAATTTATAAAATACACGAACACTTTACCCGGTTAATTGCAATATTTATAACGATGTCTGTTTAACAATTTAATTTGCAGAGTGTCAAAAAGTATTCGCCCTGATGGTACGAAGCAATCAAGAGTTGAAAGAAAAACTCTTTTCCTTTACGATCACTGACGAGGAAGTGAACAAGACGAATTATCTGCGGACCTTGTGCCGACAAATGGCCAACACTGTTTGCAAAGCCGACGCGGTGAGTTGTTATGCATTATAGTAACCGCAACAATGATGATGAAAGTCGTTATACGCGGAACGCTTTGATTAATTGTTTTGATCACTTTTTCCAGGACACCTTCTTGATCAGTCTCGACTCGCATCAGCTTGAGATTGACACTAGTGATGTAGCGTTAGGTACATTGAGTAAAGCATTTAAGTAAGTATTTCAACGCGTCGTTTATTTTCTTTTTTTTTTCTATTCTATTTAGTTGTCAAAAATGTTAAAATCTGGAGTCAATGGATACTGGCAGTTCTGTAGTTGATTAGTTTTTTGTCTTCTAAATTTGATTCAATGTAGAATATCTTAGTGCATCAGTGACTGAACATTTTCGTCAATTGTAGATAACTCAACTGTATCTTTTTCTGCACATTGTAACGGTTAATTTATTGATAAATTCACACTGAATATGACACGAGGAGGTGATTCACAGCATCGGCTTTGATAGACAAAAAGAAGTAAAGTTAGATTGACAGAAAAAAAATTCAGTCAAAGTACACAATTATAAAATTATAATTTTTCATCGCTATTAATGCAATTATATTTATCTCTGATTTATTGCATGTGAAACAAACAAAAAAATAATGGGACGACATCACGTTTGGTTGCAGGAGCCTATTTCAAAATTTTTACCTGGAGTATATGGACCCGTATGTGTTCCTACTCAATAGCATGTGTGAAACCACGTTACATGTCCCACTACCGTCAGTTTTCGCACCAGGCTGCATTACGTTTTTTTACTTGCTTTTGTTACTCACCCACACCTTGCTTCATCAGAGTTTGATTACAGTTCTAATATCTTAATACAATTTTTAAGAATTAAAAAAAAACAATATTTTTAATTCAACCAGTTCAAGAATTATGCATTGCATTCAATTTTTTCGCATACAATATATTTTAATACTAGTAGGTTGCTGTGGCTTTGGCGCTTTGCGCCCTCGCTATGGACGATGAAATTTACAATATCGACATTTTTTTTACTGGAAATGGCGTCATATCAGAAATACGTCACTTCCGCTTTATAGGGGCATAAAAATAATTCTAAGTCCTTAAAGGGATTTAGAATAATGAGCCCTCCCATGTGGTGGGACAAGCATACAAACAAATCCATAACTTTCTAAAATATATAATATGCAGTTCCTGCAACCTCATAACTTTGTTTTTTTCTTACTCTCTTTACACGAGATGTCTTGATATTGCGATGAAAATTGCATGCATTTTCGCTTGAATTTGCCGTGGCTTTCACACCTCCTCAAACATAAAATCTACTTTTCCAATTTTACAACTTAAAAGAAAAATCTACAACTATCTTAATCTAAAAAAAAAAAAAAATTCTCAATATTTTATTCTTTTTGGTGCTTCAAACTTGAACTGGTCTGACGCAATGTTTTATCTCTCTTTGACGCTAAACTCCTATTGTTTGTGGAAAACTTTCTTTCAATCAATAATCGATATTTTCTGAGCGGATAGTAAGTTTCAGCTGTTACACGCCAGTCGTGAAGCATTAATGCGAACTTCCTCGCTTATTGTATTTCCAATGGATGCAAACGGGCTCTTTTAGCTTGTACAATTTTTTTAGAACAATTAAGTCCCTTGCACCGATTTATGAATGAAAAATTTATTAAAAAATAACCGTATAAAAGAAATCAAGAAATATCGAGATATGAAGGAAGAATGGTTTTCGATGGCAACGATTTTTTTTTAATACAACATTTTTTGTTCGACGAACATTGATATATTTACGAGAATTTTCCTTGTTCAGGTTTGCATCACGTACGAGAATGAAGGTCGGGCGTGCGTTCAGCTTCAACAAAACTCCGAGCAAATTGAAGAGAGCAATGTCGACGATGATGTCGCCTTTTGGCTCGACAAACAGTCTGACACCGGCGAGTCAGCAGCTCGCACAGATGCGGTTGGCGAGTTGCAACAACATTAACGTTAGTTGATTATCTCTCATTGCCAGAGAATTAATTATTACTATATTTTCTTCCTTTTCCCCTTACCTTTTGCTTTATGCTTTTTCTCGCTTTCTACTCCGCTTGCTCGCTATCGTTTCACGACAGGAGATCGCCTCATGTTCTTATCCAGAGCTTTATTTCAAAGGTCCATCGATCCTATCGACGAGACCTCATCGAAATTACAAAAAAGAAAAAGTAATTGTGCACGTGTGAATTTCTGCATTTTCGTTTGACTTGTGACTGCAGCTGCTTCCATTTTTTTTTTTAATCTATTAGTCCTTTTATCCTATTGTATAACTCTTATTCTTACGCCGGATGCATCTATTTTTCTAGCTTGCGCCTCGTTGATCCGTTGCTCTAACGGGGAACCTCCTGTATATCTGCCCTCATCTACCGTTTCTGTACGCGCTACCATAACATATCTTCGATAAATCAGCATGTAAATAATTTAACAAAAAAACAAACGAGCAAAAATCTGGCATGCGCGAATCCATGACCAGATCTCAATGAGGTCGCATTTTTGACGATGGCTATCACGATTATTTGTGTGTTCATGCGATACGTAAAAAAAAAAACCAAAATGTGGATATAAATACTTCATCACGCGTCACATGTAAGTACATTAAAGAATAAAAAGTTAAGTAGACATTTTTATTGTTGCTTGGAAAATGAGCCTTTTATGATGGAATAGAAATAGCGAGAGCGAGAGATAGAGAGCGCGAGTCTGCAAGTCGGTCGAAAAACTACTGGACCTCGTACGTCGCATCTTCTCTCGTGAAAGCGATTCAAGAGTCGATTAGAGTAGTTCATTAAAAGAAACGACTGAAGTATTGAATTGAATATTAAAAAAAAGAAAAAAAAACATTAAAGAACAAAGAACGTCTGCTTTTTAGGAGTGCAACGTTTTGCAGTGTTTCGACTGGCTCAAAATGCTTCGCGACACCGATTCGCGTTAGAAATAAGTGCCGTGCATCACGATAGATTGTTACATGCGTTTTTTTTCACTTCGGTTTACTCTTAAATTCGTCGTGTCAGCCACTGCGTGGTTGTTAACAATGAAATTGTCATTTTTTTTCGGCAACGACTGTGCTTTTCGTTAAGTTCGCCAAAGTTTTTCTACGAAACTCTGTAGAATTATTGTCTGTAGTCGACGAGTGAGCGTTTTGATGATAGTTCGCTCGACGACAACGCTGAGTTATTTTTTTTTGTATTTCTTTCGGAGAGTATAGCGAAACGATAGTTTCTTTAGAGTTTTTGTGAACGATGGGTGATCTTTTTTTTGTTGTTCTTATCACTTGATTTGATCAATTACAATCTGGAAATATACAATCTTTTCGCAACGTTTAAACGGCAGTGTTGAAATTCATCGAAATTGTTTATTTCTTTTTTATTTTTGTTCTTGCGCCGATGTGATCCTTATACGATAATTTTGTGTTGCCGAAGGCTCGAACTTACCTGTAAATCTGTGCATGTTTTTCTTCTAATGATAACGACTACTTATCCTCGCACGCTTCTTCCGTAGATTGATTGTCACGTGTTATGTGGGTTTTGTTTGTTACTGCTGTGCAAATTATTTCAGGTTTGCCGATCGGCAAACTATATATTCTTGTCAGGCCTACCAGGTATGCGAAGGGTTAAACACAACACTGCTAAATTGTTCTCACAGGCTGTTAGAAAATTCCTGAAAAAACAACTCGTACAGGTGTGTGTATCCGGAAGAAAACGTTATTCCTTGTTGTATTTCCAGGAGCTGGGTAATGGTGGTTCAGGCTCGCCGACACGAGACGATGTTCTCGTAGCTCCAATGTCGGTCCAGCCGACACGGAAGGCAAAGTGCAGTTCCCTCAGTATGGCTTCGCTGCGAAGGTTGTAACCGATGTCAGACACACGTCCCATCATCAATAATCAATCATCATCATCATCATCAACGTCATGAAATCATTAACTCTCCTACACACACACAACAACAAAAACTCGCAACAATCATTGCTCAACCACAAATTTGTCTTATCAGCTTCTCCGTCGCTACTTACTTTTTTTTTTCGTAATTTTTGTTTTCCGTCGATACGTTCAATGTTTCCTACAAATCGGTCACACTCCATCCTCCGTAAGTTGTTTTTTTTCGGTAATGTTACACTTGTTCCCGAGTCCGACGAAGAAGCATACCTTCGCATCCGAATAATACCTTTTGTGTGCCTTCTTTTATAGTAAATAGCAACATATCTCCGATCATGCTCTGCGTCTCTAACAATGTCGCTAAGCTTTCGAGAAACGTAAAGTTTCGTACGCGAATGAAACGGAAAGAAGAAAAAAAAAAAGAAGAAAAATTATTTTACTGCGTACGAAACTTATCGTGGACGAAAAATTCTAAGTGTCTCACCGTGATGAAACGTGATCGCGTCTCACTTTGTTGTAAATACTTTGATAATCTCGCGCAAACAACGATACTGATACTGGCATCGATCGAACACTCGAGTTTCCTGACGAATTTCTTTTGGTTCTTTTTTCTATCAAGAAATTGCGTTCAGGACGGAGGAGAAGCGAAGGTCGCCAACGATGGTTGTAAATTGTCATTTTTTTTTTTCGTAACAAAAAAAAAACATCGACACAGTTATATGGCCTGCCGGATCGAACACCGAATCGTGCCTGAATGTGTTCCCGTTTATAGGCCGTGACGTTGACGATTCTACGCGTCTAACTTGTATCTATAATTATCGACAATATCGTCAACGTTACAGTCTATACACAGACATATTTTATATATATATATATATATATATAGTATATAAAAATATATTATGTTTGCTACTATTATATAAAAACGAAATTCTTGTAATATTAGAGAAAACGCAAAAAAAAAGCTAACGTTCGCTGCTTCTAGATTATAATTCGATTATTGCCATTAATGTATTAACGCCTAAGACTGTTGGCAAATGCCGGTCCACGTCGCCGACTAGTCTCAACTCTCTATGTTATTATTGTGCATCTTGATGGGAAACACCTCGATGTTCGTTCGCTAAAAACAAACAAACAAAAAAACACTCACTTTTCAAATTTGTAAAATATTTCGATACATCAAAACTAGTATATTATAATATTATTATTATTATTAATATTATTAAAAATACGCTTCTATGTAATCTTGCTTGCATTTTTTTTTAAATTCACATCGTGTGCAATACGTGCTAATGAATTGTTGATCGGTAATCATCACCGAGTAACATACGAATGAGCGAAAAAATGCTGCATTGCAGTTGGACTATTCACGCAGTTGCTAAACTTAGGGCATTATGAAGAAAGAAAAAAAAAATTGATCACGTATTGAAATGAGTAATAATTTTTACACATTTCCTTCTATGACAGAACGGTATTATTACTCCGATTATTGATTAGTGTCGGATAATTTTCGTTGTTTTCTTGCTGTGTTTGCGAAATTGTCAACAAATACGATTCTCCCATAACAAATAATAGTTTTACCCTTGGACGATGTTTAACGTTAAATATAAAAATCATACAACGTTGTTCCTTTCTCAAATCGAGCCGCAATCGTCTCGATCGTTTGGCATTACTAAAAAAAAAAAAAAAAAAAAAAAAAAAAAAAAAAAAAAAAAAGCTCCCTATTAATCATCCCTCGACACAGAATTACTTGAAATTTCATTTGCATACTAAAAATCAAAACGCGTCGCATTACTCAGCGAAAACGCCTCATTGCGATTGAGAATCGTTTCTGAATTCCAAACACAGCCTAATCACCCGTTCATGTTACACTCGTACACGTAAACCAAAATTTCTTTGTTTTTATTTCACGTTTTTTTTTCTTCTTTTTTTTTTTTGTATCTTTTTTATTCAATAGAAACTGTTCCGAGGAGGTTGTACAGGACAAGGCGAAGCTCTGAGACGTCGAGTGAAAGTGTCACAGACGACAGCGGTAAATCCAGCCACGAGGGCTTCGAGAGTCTGAGTGGCAGGTCGAAGAGACATTGGCTCGTCGATAAATTCAAGGGAAAACGAGCGAAACCAACGAGCTATGCATTCTTCACTGGCGTCTACCGGCGATTAACGTCGAGTGGCGAAAGAACGCGACGTTACCTCCAACTCTTGCACCAAGCCATTGACAATTAATTTTGCGTTGTCATTAAATTAATCGAGGCAGTTTTAATATCGAGGAAATATTTCAATGAAATTCGAGCTTCCACAGTTCGTCGATCAAATTGACTAGAAGGTAAAGACGAAAAAAAAAAAAAAACGTCTGACCGATATTTCCAGACTTCTCTCGAATCGAAAGAAATGTCATCTTCCAAATTTTTCCATTTTTTTTTTTTTTTTTTTTTTTTCCGTAAAGTTTAAGAGATTGAGACAAAAACATGATTTTCGTCAAGTCTCTTGGTTCCGCTTGCACAATTTTTTTCAAGTGATTTTTCGATGACTAAACGACAATTTTTTTCATATGTAATTTAACGTTCAGCACGCAAGTGAATACCTCGACGACAAGTGCACGTGCTGGTTCTCAATATTTCCAAGCATCTGTGAACGATAACTAGATTTTCGTACAGCGCCCCAGTCTACGCAATGCAATTTCATCCCAAGTCGAGTACACGCTAAACACCGTTCTGTTCTTCTGTGCAGTTTATCGAGTTTAGCTGAAAATTTTGAATAATTTACGGCAAAGCGTTGCGAAACTTGTCCTAGAGTGCCATAATTATAGTTGCAACGAGATCTTGCGACACGTTGAAGTGTCCCGTACCGACGAAACGGTGTTACCCCGCTGCACAGAGTACTCGACGAATTTACGGGAAAATTACGAAAATTTCAACGTCAATGTCGCGTATTACAAAGTTCTCGCGCGAAATACCGGAAACGAAAAATTATCTACCACTCTATTTTCCCCGCTATTCCATCGAGACTGGACGAAAGTAAACGGAAATGTAGGAACAATGGGGAAAACGAGATAAAATATGATTTTCCGGTCGAATCTTGTGTCCCCCCCCCAAAAAAAAATCGTACACATCATGCACTATTTTCATATCGGAGCGTCAGTGAGCTCAATTTTTTTTGCAACAAATTTCTCAAAACGTTCATGAAGCAAAAAAAAAAAGAAAAAAAGTCATCGAATAAACAAAAATAATCAATTTAACTGACTTGATGTAATAATGAAAAACATTTTTTTTTTTTGCACACAAATTTATAATCCCAAAGCCTCGAAAGTGCACTCAATCGGAATATGTGTGACCTCGATAGCGCACAAATATGATTTCGCAACACCGTGATAATATTAATAATAATAATAATAATAATAATAATAATAATAATAATAATAACAATAATAATAACTGTAAGCAGATTCTGGGAAAATCTCAAAATTGATACTACCCCGTGCCTTTCGATAAACGTAATATGCAGTTAATGCAATCAACGATAAATTATTATAACATGCTCATAATATAATATCACGACGGTAGTGGAAAATTTGCCAAAATTATAATAATCCTATCCGAGGATAATTCGAGCGTAAAAACGCTGTTAAACGCACAAGGTGTGAGTATGAAATATACATTTTGTGTTATATCGAGCGAGCAAGATTCGATTGCGAACAGTCGCAAAAAAAAAATCTATAATTAGCCAATATATATATATATATGCCTAAAGATGTACAATAATTATTTATACGACACATATCGTTACTACGTTAGTGAAAGAATATGATAATAGCGAAAGAGAGGTAAATCGAAAAGTGGTCGATTATCGAATGAAATGTATAAATGTGTTTAGATTTAGTTGTTGCACTGTGTCGAGCATGAGGGAGCACTTTATATCCTCGTAATTGTATTTCGAAGGAAGAAATTGCTATCAGAATTTTTTTTTCAATAGCGAAGTCTCGTATTCGTAAAATTTTTTCGATGATAAAAAAAAAAAAAGACTAATTAGCGATTTAAATTAGGAGTTGAAGAGCAGTGTTGTGAAATTTTTATATACACACGTTCACATATGCTTGTATATTTCTTTGTTCGTTTTCTCATTTATTTATTTTTCTCGGATGTACGTAAAAATCGGCGAAACACGTATCATGACGATAAACTCTTGAAATTCTACTGTGCTGCAGTGTCCCTTTTTGATATATATATATATATATATATATATATATATATATATATATATATATATATATATATATATATATTTTTTTTTTTCGTTGATACAAGTATCTTGATATAATTTCTCTCGTTTTGTTTTTTTTCTAGCGAACACCGGTTCGTTCATCGGTTTAATTTTAAGTTTTGAGTTTTAACGAATCTTTATAGAATTTGAGAAATTCGATGAAACTCGAACTCTTTATCTTCAGAGAGTTTTCATTGTATTCGACGGGATTCGACATTGAAAAAGTCGAGAATCTTGGTTCGACTTCCGGTAATATTTTGTTCGATCTTTTTCATTGTTGTTGTTGTTTTTGTTTCTCGTTGATCGTTGCCCGAACGATTGTGACGACGAGGGGATGGAATATTTTTTTTTTTTTTTTTGTTGGAAGATGCAACGATCCGTAAATTGAATGAAACGAAAATTGTCCTTTTATTTTGCAGCTCGCAAGAGTCGCAAATATTAATTTCGATATCGAGCATATTTGTCTATGAAAAAATCGGTGCGCGCACTTTTTTTTCTTCGCAATTTTGCGACACATGTATTTTTTTTTTTTTTTTTTTTTTTTTTTTTTTTAATTGAGAATACGTTTACATAGAGATTGGGGTGTACATAAGTAATTCCATAGGGCCTTTCGCAAATATATCTTCGTGCGTGAGCGCCGAGAAAAAAAAAAAAAAAAAAAAAAAAAAAAAGTCTCGGTGGAACGCATTCGAAGGTTTATTGTAGTATAGCGGAAAATCGCGTAACTTTTCGCTCGTGTGAGTTTGCCGTTTATCCGCAAGGCATGGAGAGGTCGATGGTATGACGGGAACAAAGTTTTCACGAGATTTTCCATCCCAAATGCCTGTTTGCGCAAACATTGCAGGGAACTAACAGTTCCGTGTACGCGTACACACACACACACACACACACACACACACGCGCGCGCGCGCGCGCGCACGCTCGCTCGCAGCTGGGCTGTGAAACTGGCGGAGCAGTTTTGTAAACTATAAATTGTGCGAGAGGCAAAAGCACAGCACGTCGGTTGGATGGATGCGTTAGCTTTGCGTTTCGCAAACTTGCACGAACGACGGGGGACTTAACGTTTAATCTGCATCATTGTAAATATTTATATAATTATAAAGGCCTCAGCGTTACACGACGCACTTACGATAAAAATATCATTACACACATGTATACATACTACATAATATTTTTTATTACAGGCGCAAGAATATTGTACTATGCTGTGTCGCGTATGTTTACGATCATAGAACATATGTAAATCGCACGATCGTCTACTATTTGTATATGAAAAACTTTACGTTAAAAAATGACGAATTGTAAAAATCGTAATATCTTTAATATGTAAAACCGAAAGGAACAGCGTCCTGAGTCATTATTATTCGACTTATGCTCCGATTAATTTTAACGAATTACCTTCTCTCCATCCCGAGCGGCGTCGTCGATCGGATAAATTGCCAAATCGACAAATTAACCTGCCAACAAGTGACAATTGCCTTTACCCATCAATGGTCATCGTTACTAATTTTTATTAAATTGAAATTTAAATGTTTAATTTTTATTAAATTTCAATTTAATTTAGATTTAAATTTTTAATTTTTATTAAATTTAATAATATAATTGTTTGATGTCACTGTATTTTCTTCATTTACATTTATATTTATATTTATTAGGGTGTGTCAAAAAAAAAAAAAAATTCATATTTTTTTTTTTTTTAGTTTTCCTCCCATCTTCTTAAACTACAGATTTCAATCTCAAATTGAACCTTGCGAAAGGCAGTACCTAGAAAAAAAAAATCCTAAATAGGTGCCGCATTCGACGTTTGTACTCAAAAATGCGGCACCTCTCAAACTCAATTGTCAGTGACTGCCTTTCGCTCAATTTTTTCATCGATGAAAAAAATGTAGTTCTACGGGGTGGAAGGTTAACTTTTTGTCTTTTTTTTTTGTTTTCTAAATAAACACAAAAGTTTTCGATTTTTTAAATCGTACACATAAAACTATAAATGTCCAGTAGGATGAATTTGTTGGAAAAAAAAAATTCTTCCCACCCTCCAAAAGTATATATTTTCATCTAAAAAAAAAAAAAAAAAAACACCTCCCTAAAGGCGGTCGTTGACAATTACGTCTAAAAGGTGCCGCATTTTTTGGCTACAAACGTCGAATGCGGCAACACTTAGAATTTTTTTTTTTTTTTTTTTGCTAGGAACCGCTTTTCGCGAGGTTCAATTTTTCATCGAATTCTATAAGTATAAAAGGGTGGGACCAACATTTAAAAAAAAAAAAAAAAAAAAAAAAAAAAAAAAAAAAGTCCTTTTTGAGAAACACCATAATATTTATATTTATTTTTCTTCCCGCTACACCAGCAAAAAAAAAAGTGTGTTTCGTCTCGAACCCTTCCTCGTCTTGACCTATTTTCGCAAATACGAGGGGGGGGGGGGAGAGGAAACGTTTCTGAGCAGTTATAGTCTTAAGGGGCGTGAGACCGTCTGGATCGGAAAGTGGGTGTGCAGTATCTTGATGCACGTCTCGCAATCTACACCAACCTCGTTTATTGTCCGGCGAGTTGTCCATAGCCGGTCAATATTTGATCTTGGTCCTCCGTCCTTCGGCACCCTTTTCCGGATGGCTTTTGTGCGCGCTCACGTAGCGGCTCTCCCGATAAACACCCTTACTTATCCCCTACGTTTAACGTCCGCGTACCCCTAAAGCGCACCTCGCAATGTATTAATGCCGCTCTGTCGGCTCTCCCTGTACATACCTATTCGATTTGATTTATCGATTTATTGAAAACGCACGATATTAAAACAGACGCGCCGAGGGTCGAGGCCTCCGGTGTGTTATTGGGGCGGGGGGGGGGGGAGGGTGAGGTCTTGCGAAGCCTTTTTTTTTTTTTTTTTTAAATTAGCTCTGCACTTGCGTCATCCTCTCGCGACGGAAGAGGGAAGGAAAGGACGGAGGCGCGCCCGACACTAAATACTCCACGTGATCGAGGGTGGTTGCATGTAGTACGAACGGTGCATAGACACTATCCGCGGACGCTTTTATCCTATAATCTCCGCTTGCTTTTCCTAGAGGGCTTTTGCGGTAAGAGACGGTTGAGGCTATCGTACATTTTTTATACAATGATAATATTATTATTATTATTTTTTTTTTTATGAAGACGGTAAAAATGTGGCCGATGAAAAAAAAAAAAAAAAAACAAGAAAAATTGTTAGTTGATATTGGGATTAATTGTAGTTTTATTTTTATTTTTAAGCCTTCCTAGTATACCGGCGGAATTTTTCCCGCGAGCAAACGACTAGGGCCTTTTTTTTTTTTGCACCTGAGGCATTTGAGGCTATCGTGAATTTAGTGTGCAATGATCATTTTTTTTTTTTTTTTTTTTTTTATAAACACGGTAAAAAAGTGGTCGATGAAAAAAAAAAATGTATTGGCCGATATTGCGATTAATTGTACTGTTATTTATATTTTAAACCTTCAAGTACGGAGGTCTTTTAGCCGAGAGCAAACGACCATCTCTTATTCTAGGCACAATAAACGGATGTTTATAATAATATTTTTATTTACGCCTTATCAAAAAAAAAAATGTTTAAAAAACAAAACAAAAAACACTTGAAGCTTCGTCTGTGCATTTTTACAGATTTTTTTTTTTCAACACGTCGAGACGTTACTCGAACAATTCAAAGGTTGCGTCCTGGCAAATTCCGAGTTCTCCTTGAACGAGAATTCCCCACCTATGGATTCGCTTCGTTTCTTTTTTTTTTTTTTTTTTTTTTCGATGTCCAACTCGAAGCGAGCACGAGGCTTAAATTTCCGCGCGAACGTGTGAATCGTATAATTCGATAATCCTGTGTATTGTTTAGCGTTTGACTTCCGGGGTCGAACGAACCGAAGGGCAAGAAGGAAAAGCGCATTGCACAAATCGTCTCGCACACGTCGATCGAGCGATCGTTTGTGCGTGCGCGCGTGGATTCGCGTACGTGAGCGTGCAAACCGAATGGGCAAATATTTTCCGAAGTAAATTTGTCGTCGGGCGAATCGTAGGCGGGCCCTAAAAGCGGCCACGCGAAAATCTGCCCTGGCAAGTGTGACACATACGCTGTGCGCGAACGGGTCGAGCGGGCAAATTTATTGCGAAAAAAAAAAAAACGTAACCATACACAGATATGCATACGAGTGCTTAACGATTTGCCTTTATTTTTCGCTTCGCGGACAATCACACTTAACAAAAATCGGTACACAGGCACCTCAACAAAAATCGTGTTATCGGCTACACGGAAATTAAAAAAAAAAAAAAAAAAAAAAAAAAAAAAAAAAAAGTAACGCCAAAAGCCCGTTCGATAGATTAAGCAAAAAGAAAAAAAAAGAAACTCGACAAAATTCCGAGCGGCTTCGTAAATTGCGAACCAATAAAACAAGCGAGGCTCGATATCGATGAATTTCGTGGATCGTCAGATGGCTCATCGAAATAATTGCCGCGCAGGCAATTCTTTCGTGGGTATATCGACACAAAGTTGAAAAGAAAATGAAAAGGCGAACACGCAACGAAAATTCTCTTAAGCAAAAAAATTTAAAAAACGAAGAAAAAGGCTCAATTTTCGCAGAGCGACACTCTGCAACAACGTGCATTTTCGGACTCCGTGCGGCTGAAGTTCGGATTGACGAGAGGACAAAAGGGGGAGAGCATCGTTAAACCGACCGCAGCTTTTAGCTCGCACTGCACAGTCCAATAGTTTTTTTAACGAAAAAAAAAAAAAAAAAAAAAAAAAAACTCCGACGTTGCTGCTGCTGTTGCCCTTTTTTTTTTCCTTTCCCTCCTCGGGCTCTTTTGTGCGGGTTTACGGTTGTGCAGTATAGTTTTTATTTTTATTTGATTTTTATTTTTTTTTTCGCTCAAAAATTGCACCGTACACGGTAAAAGGAAGAACGCAAAAAAAAAAAAAAAAACTCCGTGAATAGATGGATACATCGACGTGTACCGATAATACGCGTTCCGCCTCTGACTGAATATATACACAGAACAAACAATGCGTCGGGTAGGGCGGGGTGGGGGAAGGAGGAGGGGGGGGGGGGCGCGTTGCATACCTTTATATGTAAACTCTCGCGGTTCCGCGATGCCCGTGGAAATATGAGAAGGGAATGCTGCATCTGTGTGTTGATGTGCGTGCGGGAATGCACACACACACACACACACACACACACACACACACACACACACACACACACACACACACACACACACACACACACACACACACATACACACACATACATACATACATACATACATACATACATACATACATACATACATACATACATACATACATACATACATACATACATACATACATACATACATACATACATACATACGTACATACATACATACATACATATATATATATATATGAGTTTCACGAATTTTCGGTGCGTTATATTTGTTTCCCCTCGTCGACGCACTCGATCGATCGTTCGCGTATTGGGCGTTATGTCCTCTCGCATGGAACTGTTGATCGACACATGTCCGGATGGTAAACGGTGTCGTTCACCCAAACGATTACGTGCGCTATTCACCTCGCTCTATCACTTCGATATGCGCCGTTGTCGAGCGTGATTTTCTAGGCAAGGATGACAAACGGAGGACACCCGCGCCGAATCAACAGAGTACATTGTGCGGGTATGGAGAAACATTGCAATAACTGTTTACCCGCGGAAATTATTAATCGTACGCACATCGACGGCAAAGCTTTCCGACTGGTTAACCCCACGAGTTCGAAGTCTCCGTACTTTAATAATAATAATCTACGTATTAATCTAGTTCATGTCGATTGGACACCGATACTCACAGATGCTCACGCGAATACTCATCGATGCTCACAGATATTCACGCGAATACTCAGAGATACGGATACCCGAGAATACTCGCACGACACTCGCGGGACACTCGCGCGACACTCGCGCGACACTCGCGCGACACTCGCGCGACACTCGCGCGACACTCGCGCGACACTCGCGCGACACTCGCACGGTACTCGCACGGTACTCGCACGATACTCGCACGGTACTTGCACGATACTCGCACGATACTCGCACGATACTCGCACGATACTCGCACGATACTCGCACGGTACTCGCACGATACTCGCACGGTACTCGCACGGTACTCGCGCGGGATTCACACGGATGATTATCCGGGTGATTACCCGAACTTGTAACATACTCACAGATACGCGCACAGATACCGCGACGCGTGAAACGCGCGAGCCAATGTGACCGCTAGTAATAATAATAAAGGAAGGTAGAAGGCATTTATGTTGATTGTCGGAAGCCAGCGCACGATAGAGGGATGGTGATTAGAAATGCTGTTCTGTTCATTTCGTTCGCGCCGAGCAATAAAATAATCGTCATCGCCAAAGTGATGAGTGAATTTGGTGAGTAGCCGGAAGTTTACTCGATGAAGCGACACAATCACCATCGCCCGAACAGAACCTACTATACACCGAATATACACTGAAATATATATATATATATACAGTGAGGTTTTAGGAAATTAATATTTTTCATATTTTTATGCCATTTCTATTGAGATACAATGTAGTTACAAGTATTATTGCTGTCACCTCCACGGCATCCAAATGCGATTGTGACATGAATATCGTTTGCGTGCAGAGACGGCAAAAGTTTGCGCAAGGTATAAAGTCTATTAAAGATATATTTTTTTTTTTTTTTTTTTTTTTACGAGAACAAAGTTTTCTCTACAAAGGAGCAGAAACAAAACAAAAAAATAGTACTAGAAACATCCAGCCCCTACACCGAACGTATTTACCGATGTCGAAACTCCGAAAAAATGTGACGGAAAAAAGAAAAAAAAACGAAAAAAAAAAATCTCCACATTTTTGTGTAGTTGGATATCGAATTCCAATGTAGCGAAATGTTTCTAAAAGAATTTGAGGGTGAGAAAGAGGGAATGGCGGGTGGAGAGGGGTGGGTTGGGGGGGGGGGGGGGGATGGATGAGCAACGTTATCAGGACGGTTAGTAGCCACACCACAGCGGGGCTCACATTGATTTTCGCAGGGGTTGGGGGGGTCTTGAAGGCCGCCGCTAGAATGGAAGCTGCGGCCTTCAATTCCATCCTACTCTCGCTTCCTCTTTCATCATTCCCGTCCTTTTGATCTTTCTCTCAGACACACTCGCTGTGCGAGAGGGAGAGAGCGAGAGAGAGAGAGAGAGTGAGAGAGAGACCCTATTCCCTACTATTTTCCGTACAGGCCTGCAACACACAAGGCTCTCCTCGGCTCACTACTTCGTTCCTTCCGCTTCCGGTCTCTTCGCGGCTCTTCCGTTCTATTATGCAGTACTTTGCCCACACACACTGCATAGATCGTTCATCCGTTGGATGCACTAATTGTGGCAATTCTTTCTTTTTTTTCTTCCCATCCCCCCTTCCCCTTCTCTCTTTCCCCCTATTACTTAATCATTCGGATGGCGGAAGAAAAAGAAACCACCGACTCTGAGGATTCTCACCTCGTTCGGTTATTTTTTTTTTTTTTTTTGGCTTTGTTGGCGTGTTTGCGGTGAAGGTTTTGCTGGAATCATTTGTGTGAAGAATCGTTTAGGGACCGAGGGAAACTTGTCTGCGGGGTCATCGGTGAGGGTGCTTAGCGCGTCACTTGAGAAGTAAAGGAGACTTAGCCACACGATAAAGGTTTGCACCTTTGAAAAATTATGTTTTTTTTTCAAACCGGAAGTGACGCATTTCCGGTTTGACGTCATTTCCGGTCGAAAAATGACATTTTTAAACCGAAGAGACCGGCAGAAAAAAAGATATCTTTAAACCGGAAGTGATGTATTTTCGGTATGACGTCACTTCCGGCATAAAAATTTGATTGTCAAATCGGAAATCATGTATCTCCGCTAAATTTCCGGTTTCTAAAGTTTCTCAGTCAATAGCGAGGGCGTTAAGCATCCGAATCACGATGAGCTAATATCCTATGTACGTACTTATGTTTTAATGTTGTTGGTGCATTTATTTTTAATCTATCTTCAATCTGTTTCGCGTCGCTCGCAAATTAGGTGATTATACGGGATGGCTGACTGACTCGCTGGCTTCGATGATGAAAGAGCTGTGAGCTCTGCAGGGAGAAATTAACGGACGAACTAACAAGACATTTTTTCCTCCCTCCCGTAACACCCCCCCCCAAACATCCTTTTCACGCGGTACTTCCGTCGCGGACCCTTCGCATAACCGTGCGGCTACATCCCCAGACTTTTAGTCGAGGAGAAAAAAAAAAAAAAAAAAAAAAAAAAAAAAAAAAAAAAAAAAAAAAAAAAAAACTTTCCACGGTTCCCTGCGGCGATGGAGGAAGATTGATTTCTCAATTTGCCGATTAATCAACTCTTTAACCTTCAACTCTCACTTATCTCCTCTGTTCTATCGTTGCTCCTGTGCACTCAGCGTCATTCATCTTTTATCAGACTCACCGACGAGTCTTTCGGTACTGTCGGATCCTGAACTTTGGATACCGAATCGACCGATTTATTGGGATCTTCGTATAGTTTTCGACGTTTAAAAGAGTGTTTTATTTTCACTTTTTTTCAGCGATAAAAATTTTGATCACCTATTTCTCCGTTGTTAACAATAATATTTTCCTGTAATATTATTATTGTATCGTCTACTTTGTAAGAAAAAAAAAACGCTACCTCTCTAAGGAACCAAAAATAGAACTCCTACATTTTTTTTAAATATTTGGATCTTGGTTTTTCCACATAAGATACCTTTAAAATTTCAATTGGTGAGGACGGGAAGGGAGGGATTGATTCTGCTCTCGGGTGCTCCGTTCGTGCGCGTAGAGCACCCGAATAATTTTACACTCGAATGGAGTAATCTTGGCAAAAAAAAAAAAGACATTTTCCGTTCGATTTTCTCGTTATTGCGATAGCATTATTGTTTCTCGGATGCATATCGAACATAGCGTCGAGTGCTGGTATCGCCTACAGCGCAATGATACGTCAGCTCGGCTTGCACATTGCCTGGTGAATTGAATAAAGGAAACGTCCGTGAAAAAGAAGGTGTACAAAAAGAAAAAAAGCGAAAAATAGAAAATGCCGGTATTTTATCGCTCAGAAAATTGCACTATTGGCTGCATTTGCATTTACACACATACACAATATGATTGCCTCTCTAGCTCTCTTCATTTTCCACCTCGCTTTTGCCGGTTTCCTTTTTTTTTTTTTTTTTTTTTTTTTTTTTTTTTTTTTTTTTTTTTTTTCTCGACTACCTTTCGCTGTTTTCCCCCAGGGTTTTTTTTCCTGTACACTTTAGCGAAGCCTCGATCTCGCTGCTATTTGGTGCACGGTATGGCGGAAAAGAGGAGGGGGGCGGGGGGGGGGAAGAAAATTGTTATTTCGAGACGAGAAGAGAATCAAGACAAAAAACAATGCACCGACAGACATTCGAGTGGTTCTTTTCATAGTGGCGCGGAATATTAAATAATTTCTTCATTATTTATTTTTTTTTTTTCTACCTCCCGCGAATTCAATTTACTATGGTATTCCTTTGTACTGGATATTTCAATGGAGTCGTAAAAAGAAAAGAAAAAAAAATGCTTGTTGTTTCTTTTAATGCCCGGTAAAAAAAAAAAACATTTTTAAATACAAAAATAACGGTACGAAAAGGTCGGTATTGCACGATACGATGCGAGTATAGTATATACACGATTCCGTATTTATGACGAGCGTTAATTATTACTTCCTCATTACTCGATGGATAACGCGGCTATTTAATCGATCGGTGTTTGACATTTGTTTGAACGATTTATTTCGTATATGTAAACGTTTCGTATAATGAACGTTCATGTGTGCGGATTGAAATGCGACATGTACCATTAGATTGCGTTCGAACGAGCTCGCTAAGCCCATACAGCGGTCAATATGTATGCGCATGTGGCGATGCTAATGCAAACTTATGGAAAGGGAAATGTGTCGAGTGCAGAAACGGCATCACCCACTGGCAGAATTAACGAAACTGGGGCTTTCAATTCTACATGTATACGTGGGAACCAACTGACCGCCTATTTAACTTGCCACTGGAACGAAACTCGTCGCGGTTTTCACCGACAGGTCACACATACCGCATTCACATAGCCTTGCCAACAGCTTTGCGAACCAGTCGATTGAAAGTGATGCAATTTTTTATTTTACTTTTGATTTTATTTTTTATTTCTATTTTCGTACAAAATAGAAGGTTCATTGAAATGCGCAAATTGCTTGAGATTTCATTATTTCCAAGCTACTACTGAAAGAGTGTCGCACGAGGATGAGGCTTGAAGCTATTCACGAGGAACTTCGTTGAAATCGAAAAAAAAATTTTTTTAATTGTAAATTATAATATTAGTTATAAATTATCTATTAAATAAACAAAATTATTGATTCCTTAGAAAGTTATCAATCTTTGGATTCATTTCTCGGAAGAAAAAATACGAATCGTGTGATATAGAATTAATAAAAAAAATGTAATCAAGAATTTTCTTTCCGAAAATTTTAATTTTACCTAAGATATTTTTAAATCCGCCCAAGGTGAAATAAGAGACGAGATTGTCGCTCTGAGGATGGAGTTTCTAGTTTGCCTCTCAAAGATTCAATTGGACCGATTGTAATTGCGAGAAAAATAAAAATCGACTCCTTACTTCCCTTTCTGTTTCTTCTTTCTTCTTGCGACAGGGATTTTGAAGTTCTTCAATGAACAACAGCCGCTTCGATTCGATGCGCGAGGTCGACGCTTTTCCGAATTACGAAGAGCGCAGCTTAGAGGCGTCGTGGAGTTTAGCGTCGGAACTTTAATCACTCAGGCTCGATGGAGTTCCTTTCACCCCCGCCTTTCACCCCCGCCCCCCCCCCCCCCCTTTCTCGTTTCGACAGCCCACCACCCTCGGCAATCGTTTCAAACGACAGGTTCGCGGAAATAGAATAGATTGTTAACTACGAATGGCTGCGGGGACGTTGCCCGGCGTGACGAGGACTGGTACTCGAGGGAATACGACCCTGAGGACGTTGCAAAAGATTGAGTAGTGGCGCCATACAGGGGTACGCTAGCTTTGAGACGTTTTGTGGACCATTTTTTTTTCTTTTTTTTTTTTTTCTAATTGCGCAAAAAGAAAAAGAAAAATTTTCAAATGGTTTTTTAGGCTCAAAAGATCCAGTCGTTGTGTTTCAGTGTGAAAGTTGTTAATGTCGCTTCGCCCTCGTTTCGCATAAGTTCTAGGAAAATTAGAGAGAATTGCAAGGTACTTCTCGATGGCATAAAAATCTGAAAAAATTCATGCACATTAAAGGTACTGAAAATATTAATTTTGCATAATAATAATAATACCAAAATGTTATTTACAAATTAATCAACAAAATTGCTCAACGAATTACCCGGATAACCAACTTTTCTTTTTTTTTTTGTTAATGAAAATGATTCGTTCATTTTTCTGAATACGTATGAATTTCTTCAGATATTCGAATTTAAGAAATATGAAAAAAATCCACACGTATTCAGAAAAATGAACGAATCATTTTTCATAAAAAAAAAGAGGTTTCGTTGCCGGGTAATTAACAAATTACCCGGCATTAATTGTTTAACAAAACAATTAATTTTAAAAAATTAATTTGTTAATAACATTTTGGAATTATTATTATGCAAAATTATGGAAAAATCTTTTAACGTAACAAATGAATGGGTCTGCTGGTGAACAGTTTTTAGTATAGTGGAGAGCGGGGCAAAATGGGACAGTGGGCCGAAGCGGGTTAATGGGGCAGAACGCAATTTTTCGGGACGGTAGCTGATTACGTTTTTCCAACTTGCGTCTGTGTCAGATTGCGTCCCTAGTTGTACTCTGTCCCAGCTTACACAAATGTTCAACTTACGTCGATCTCATCTTACCACGACGAGCTCAAGACCGATTTTGGAAAATCGTCGAGTTGGACAGAGCTCAGACCAACTAGCGTCATGTCCAACTTACGTCGATCTCAAACTGGAAACCGACCGCGACCCGGCTTAGCCATCGGCAAAAGGACCGGTCAGTTTGAGATCGACGTAAGTTGGACATTACGCTAGTTGGTCTGAACTCTGTCCAACTCGACGATTTTCCAAAATCGGTCTTGAGCTCGTCGTGGTAAGATGAGATCGACGTAAGTTGAACATTTGTGTAAGCTGGGACAGAGTACAACTAGAGACGCAATCTGACACAGACGCAAGTTGAAAAAACGCAATCAGCTACCGTCCCCAATTTTTCAATAACTCTTGGATGGTGGCGGTAGTGGCGAGTGGGGCAAAACGGGATTGAAAATCCGGATGTACCACCGAGACAGAATGAGGCATCCAAAAATTATTGGAATCTTGAGGTTTGCTCCACTGTTCCCTATGTACATACAATACGATTGCACCGAAAATTATAAGATTGCATGTGCAAGCGTCAGTACGATGTGCCACGTAGCCGTATCGCCCGAAATTTGCGGATTATATGGCCAGTAAAACCGTTTTCTTTTCAAGTTGCCACCTAAAATATTTGATGGAGGTAATTATTATCTTTCTGTAGTTAATATAAACGACATAAAATATCCCAAGACATGTTTTATGCGATCCCTGTATGTTTATCTAGAACTAATCGCGACTGCCATTATTACCACTGCCATATCACACGTGTTTTCCGGGTGATACGGCTCATTGCAAATATTTACTTGTAGAGCTGCAATTAAATCACGCATGGAAAATATCGAAAGTTCTGAGTGAATTACTTCGGTTCGATGTTTCTAGAGTTGCTTACGACCAAAATTTAGATTTTTTTTTTTTAACATTGCTGTAACCTCCAATTTTCATTGTTTAAAAAACCATGGCCAATCAGCCCGACTTACCCTAATTGTTTCGGTCCTCGTAATCCGCTCGGCTCGCTGATCCATCTACGTACGGAAATGCCAGCATTTTATAGTCTTTTTTTTTGTTTCAAATAAATAATTTCTTCCTTTCCCAAGTGTGTGTGCAAGGAAAGTTTACGCGCGATAAAAAAAAGAAGAGAGATTTTCGCAAAGCGAGTTATGCCCGGTTGAATATAATTGGGGCGCGGGTGGTGAATGATCTGCTTTATGCTTTTGAAATTTGCATACTGCATAGCTGATGCGCCCATTGCGGAAGTGTGCGGGTTATATGAGATTCGAGCGATAACGTCGAAGCACTCGAGCGAGCTAGCATCGTCGAGACGAGAGGAGCCATCGTAAAGACCGGGAAAACCGACGCTTCGAATGCGCGTAGTGTTATAGGCGAGGGCTAAAGTTCTCCGCGTAACGGGAAGCACATGTCGTTTACATTATACATTCGCGACCCGATTTTGCAAAGACGTCTTCCATCTCGTTGCACAGACGACTCCAATCCTCGATCTTGGACTCCATCGGGACGTGGACAAAAATTTTTTTGAACATTTTATCTTCATCTCTGACTCAATCTATTCGCACTCGAATGTACCATTGAGTCACCCATTGACGATCCGGACATAATTTGTCGATCTTTTTCGAACTCCATTACGTTAATTACGCAAAGTGGTTGCGCCGAAATACATTTACATCTACCGGATATAATTCCACCATAATATTATATATTGTAGGGTAGAGCAGAGTTAAATGGAGCAGTGGGGCAAAACGGAACAGTGAGCAACACACAAGTTTCCAATCATTTTTCGATGTCCCATCTTGCCCTGTTGACACATCCGCATTGTCTGGCCCGTTTCGTCCAATTGTCCGATCCAAAAGTGATTGGAATATGACGTTTTGCCCCACTGCCCCATTTTGCCCAGCTCTTCCCTGTATAGTGTAACGACTGTGGAAATGAATAACGTGCGTATTAAGCTCTGGCGTGGATATTATTAGTACAATCACAACTAAGTATCACGAGTATGAATTGTCAAATGTCAGTACTCTCTGAAAGTCCGATCAAGACTGTGCCGACCGATCAGGACTCACATGACAATCGATCTTGCATCGATCGTCCGTTCGTTCGTCAATTGTCAAACCTAACTAATGCCGTGTGTCTTAGCGAATAGTCAGCTACATATTCGTTACAATATTATAAAAATATCTCAGAATACAAGATAACATTCTCCGAAGATACGAGCAGTCGCAATATTATTATTTTTTTTTTTTAATTTTTATCACTTCCGGTGAAAAAATGACGGTTTGAAACCGGAAGTGACGTCATAAAGCAATATTTCAAATTTTCCTCTGTGACGTAGACTACGGTGAGAAAGTGGCATTTGCAAACTCAAAATGTACCGCTATGTGCACAGTGCATCTGACCCCATGCGCTCTATTGTAGCGCACATCTACATATTTCTCCTATCATTTGAATGAGACCTATATTGAAGATATCGACGAACATGTGCCACTTCGTCAGCTATCTCTCCGTTGGTGGTTGTGATTGTTCAAGGAAGACGTTCGACAGTTTTGGCAGCGGAGCCCTCGATTGCCTTGATATCTGAGGGCTGGTATGTGCGTCAATCCACTCGAGTACGTGCAGTACTTGTTGGTGAGGTATGCAAGCGTTTGAGTAAACTGAGGACACTCACGGTGTCGTCGGTGTCAATCTTAGTATTTCGTTTGTCAAAGATACTCGGTCTCAACATTTCGATTTCGATCGGGTGTGACATTGCTCCTGGACGAAGCCACTTCCGGCTGTAAAATGAGGTTTTTAAACCTCGACGTGACGTCATCTAATGGAAACGTCTCTTTCGGATTGGAAATCACAGTTTTCGTTCGAAAGTGACGTCATTTAGGCGAACCGTCACTTTCGGTATTGGAAATCTTAGTTTTCGTCCGGAAGTGACGTTATCTGAGGAAAAGGTCACTTTCGGTCGAGAAGTACGATTTTCTACCCGGAAGTGTCGTTTCCCCCAGACGACTGTCACTTCCGGTCGAAAAAATGAGATTTTCAAACAGGAAGTGACGTTTTCCCCTACGACGTCCTAATTCTTCGACCTAAAGCACCGTTACAGTGCGATCTATAGTATGTAAGATTCCGAAACGTCTTGTATCTGCAGCCCAGTTACACTTTGGCGGAAATTACTTTCGGCTGAAATGAATTTGGCGCAAATGACACCCTCTTCGTATTTTCATTTCACAACGCAATCGGATGGCGCAGAGGCAAAGGAAAATTAAATTTCCGGTTCTCTCCCAAGCGTAAGATAACACCCGTGTACAGTCCGATTGATGGATGGAGCATTCCTATTACTCTCTCTCTCTCTCTCCCTCTCTCTCCGGAATAAAACTTTTCTTTTTTGTCGGTTCATATTCACTCATCGACGTGATAATAACATTTGATAAAAAAAAATAATAATTCTGAAATTAGCCGCGTCATGTGAAGACGCGCCTCTAATCAGATTACTCTGCTACCGTTGGGGGTTCTGCGGAAAAATTCTCGAGTATCTTTTTTATGTTTTCTTTCTCATTTTTTTTTTTTTTTTCTTGTCCTTTCACTTATGGAGTTAACCTCGGGCCGTCGGTATGAACCGGGAGACCGCACGCATGGCTGCGTAACACCGCCCGACCTAATACTCTATTTACGAGGGTTCCCAGACATTCGCTTTCTCCACTTGCTGACACGATGTATACTGATGGTACATGTGTTTTATTCTCGTGCGTTCTTCCTCCTAAATATATTCCCGGTTTTGTAGACTAATCTTTTTTTTTTTTTTTTTTTTTTTTTTTTTTTTTTCTTATGGATGTTCCTTCGAAACATAATACATTTATTTATTCATAATCTACTTGCGTTACGAGAAACACGGAGCCATTACGTTGTAGAGCATAGTGTCATGAAAATAATCCAAGGGAGAGCTTTTATATCGCGGCTCTAAAGTTTTGATCAGAAAAATCTCGAACTTAAATGAGAAACTTCATTTTTCAGTTAAAATTCATCCGATGGAATTTTTAATCTCAAGAGTGTATAACAGTAAATAAAATTATTTATTTTACAGACAAATTCCCGTCGGTAAAATATCGCTCGTAGCTGACTTTAATTAGTCAGTTATTCGTCGTGCTATTTTTTAACCGGTCACTCGCCAACTGGCGCAACAAATTTTGACACGAACTGCGCAATTTTTTTTGTTTGTTTTTAATCTGCCGGACTGGTGTTCGTCGCTCTCGCCTACACAGAGAGGCGATCCGAATGTCGCGATATTTTTTATCCCGCCGCAATTATCACCTTAAATGTCGCCCATTTGCACCGCGGGTATAAATTGGCCTCCGCAGAGCGCTCTGCTCTCTCCCCTGTCTCTCGGCCTTCGGTGAATAGCTCGTTGCCCTTCGCTTCTCATCTCTGGCTGATCCTTAAAGGCTTCTTTTTTAATAGCCGACACTCCACTTTCCATCCGCCTGGCCTCACTCAAGCGAGACTTCAATCTTGGCGGCTTAAAGTATTTCTGTTTTATCGCGAAGCGAGCCTTATCCCCCCTATCGTTTCAATCGCTCTATGGAAAGCTGGAGAAAAACTCGTCGCTAAGTTTCGCCGGTTAAGCTCGCGAGCATCCAAAAGCAGACGACTTTGCGAGAAACCCGGAGAAACTTCTCGGGCCAAGACCTGCCTTGGCTTTTCGGCGAGTAAAAAGTTTCGAGGATTAATCGTCGCCCTATCGAGTCAATGCAGACTTAGAAGGGATCTCTGGTGGGGAGAAATGAGGGCGAATGAGATAAGGGGTGGTAAGTTTTTGTTGACGGTTCCCCCCCCCCCCCCCTCGACAATCCTTCGAGAGACTGCGAGGTTCTTGCTCATCGGACGAATTTATGCTAAAAGAGAAAAAAAAACCGAAAAAACCGAGTGAAATATTTGTGGTTGGAAAAAGAAGGAATGAGAGATTCATTCGAAATGCAATCACTGAAATCCCAAGCGCCAACAAAGTGCAGTGATCTTGGCCGGTTGCGAAGAAATTATAAAAGTGGCTTCTCGGGGGAACGCGGTACGGCAAGGCGCTTTAATTTGACGAATAAAATCCCTACGGTGCGTGCAGCGGACTTTTGTATTTAATTCGGTTTTCAATTTAATTTAGTTCACCGTTTGCGAATAAACACTCGAACGACTCTTGTAAACACTTGGCAACAGGGTTGAGTCAGAACAATTTCTTTGAAAATATTGTTCTGAACCGGGGAGGCGATATATCGTTCATAAGTCACATGAAGTAATGTCCATTTTTTTCAACAAATTGCCTCTGTAAAATCCAACATGGTTCTGACGACTTTGTATAACTTGCACGATATAGTACTTCAAAACGTACGCTAAAAAAAAAAAAAATTGCTTGGGGGCTGACAAAAAAAAAACAAAATTATTATTTCAATTCTACTTTTAATTCTTGCAATTCCATGTGATATTGAAATAAAGATTACAGATTGACAAGGTTATGATTTAAATCCCATATGAAACTGTACGAATTAGAGAAGTAGAGTTAAAATAACAACATATCGTTATGACCGAGCGAATAAAGAGAGCGCGTATTTGGTTTTGGGGCGGACATTATTAATTACAATCATAGCCAAATATTATGAGCGCGAACTGTCAAACGTCTTGCCCCTCGAAAAGTCACATGAAGACTCTCGTCAATTGATAATATGTACGTTTGTCATTTATCATACCCAGCTATTCCAATCGTCTATGTAATATCGTGAGATCCAAGTCAATCCTCATCTCTATATTTGTTCCAATATCTTTTTGGCAGACTGCACGTGAATTTTATTTGAGTAATTGATATCTTTTTTTCAACGAATCCTTCCGTTTTTTAATAAAAATAGGCGACTGACCGTCCAGTGCAAAAAAGAATTAATCGAAAAAATAATAACGATGATTTCGTCGAATTTGATACTCGCAGAAAGCTTGTGCGGGAGACGTTAAAGAATTGATGAGAAACAAAAAACCCCAAGACTTTTCGCCTCACTGGTTCACTGGATGCGGGCGTCAATCATTATAACGGTACCTCGATAGGAAGGTCTCTCCCAACGAGATTAACGTCCGTGCTCCTAGCAAAGAACCTAAGAATCAAACACGATAACAAAAAAAAAAAGTATAGAAACAGTCCGTCGCAGTGGATGGAACGAGTGCTCGCCGCGACATCGGACGGCAAAGTATATTCCGTCTTTGGGATCGATTTATCGACTTTTCATCAGCGGGGTCATAGACACCTATTAACGTCAGCGTTCCATCAATCGAGGAAGTCTACTCTATACCTACTTATCACTTAGCGTTGCAACGTCTCGTCCCTATCTTATATCTTCGAGATGCTCGCTTGGTTGCTCAACCTGATGTCGGTTGTTGCGCATAGACATGACAAAAAAGTGCAAAGTAATTTGCACATGGCCTCCCCATTTATTACAATTTTGCGCATAGCTTTCTCTACGAGAGATTTCGCTGATCGATCTTTGGCTTCCTCGCGGAGAAGACCTCTGTGCAAAATTGTAATAATCGAGGCAGCCGTGTGCAAATTATTGTGCGCCTTTCCCGTTGAAGTTAAAAAAATTTCTGCATCTGATAAAATTGTAACCGTCAAAAGGTATCGCAAAATTGATTGTAGAAAACCGCGCTAAATTACATTTGTATAATTCGTCGTTTTGTATTTTAAACTATTCACCACCGCTGATTTCAAGTCCATGACACGTTTTACTCTTGTTGTTACGTTTGATTCAGAAACTCGTGTCTGATGTAACAAACAAATTTTCCCGACGTTTTACACTATCTTAAGTGGTCCGACATCAAAATCTCGGTTTTTTAAAACGAAACAGCAACCTCTATGCGTGAGCAAAATTCATAGATGCTTCGTCATCGTTCAGTAATCACTATAACAAAAAAAATGTACAATTGTAGAACGAAGCCGAGCGATGAGACGAAAAGAAGCGGTGTATAAAAAAAATGTATGCAAAACCTCCTGAAGATAATAAAACTCCTGGTAAGTTTTATTATCGAGAGGAGTGGGAGCGGGTTGTGGATTTTGTATTACAAAAAAAAAAAACCATTATCGGATAAAGCCCCAAGATAATTACTTACCGAGTAGTAAGCCTCGGTTGGAGGCAAAGCCGAATTGCGTTAATATTTAATGCATATTGAATTTCGCATTGTGCACTCGGTACCATCGATGTTATTGGGTTACATCAACGCTGACAGTGACGTGGTAGTGAAGCTTTGGGCTATTCTCTCGTTACTGTCTAATTATCTCACGTGAAATTATTCCTCGCGGATACCCGGAGATGGATAGCCTCGCAACAATAGCCCCGAACGAACGGAATCTCGAATGTGGCTCGCACTTTAATGGGACTGTCGTTAGTTGGCCAAAGTTTCATCGCCGGTAATGCTATAGAACCGGAGGGTTTCCACGATGCAATAATAATAATACCGGAACAGAACGTAGAACTAATTGGCAGACGGCATTACGCGGCAGCGCCGAGCCAGGGTCTTTGACACAATTTTCGTTTGTTTTTCTCTCCAACGTGTCCCGATGCGTGTACAATCTGAAGCAAAAAAAAAAAAGAAACACAATTGACGCGACACGATTGCCTCGTAAATTAAATTTACGCGGAACGTCGCTGCAGTTATGAAATAATTGAGCGTGCACCGATGTACAGGACGAACAAGAGATACGGGATTACAAAAAAAAAAAAAGAAACATGCCACAAAAAAACTATTGTTTTCCGCTGCTCGCAATCAGCAAAATTGTAGCACAAGTGTCGTTTCCTGAAACAAGAAAAAATAAATAAATAAATAACAGGTTATTGAGAAGGCATTTCTTAATTAATCTCGCGCAGATATTAATGGTGTTTAACGTTTGAACTTTTTTTTGTTTCTATTATAGAACGAAGTATAAATTTTCCCTCTGCCGCATATCGAGAGACAGTATTTTTACCCGACAATTAAAAACAACTGCTGTTTTCTCAATCTCCCCCCCCCCCCCCCCCCAAACTTTGGAACTTTTTCATTGGACTGTACCATTTCTACCAGGGCTCGTAACTCACCCCATAATGGACAGACGTGTTGCTCAAGAGTGTGGCTCAACCCCCAAAGGGAAGTCCCGACTCCACTGGCGTCCCACCTAATACCATACCCACTTCGACATCAGAAGTGGAACGAGACGGTTCGCTTCTCTTTCTTCCCCTCCCTCGTCCCTCCCCGTCGCCATTCGCTCGTTGTTGTCTTTCATTCCGCTGTATCTTGCAAGATCCCCTTCCCCATCTGTTTGTATTTATTCGCTTGTTCGCTCTTCACCCTCGTCCGTTAGATCCTACCAATTATCCGCGACCTCCTTTCTTCTTCCCATCGCTCAACCTCGTCTAATGCGTGCCGTATGTGGCTCAACAATAGAGCACCACTGCGACGTCTTCCGGTGCAGAACAGCAGGCAATCTATATGTGTACCTTTACGCTGGGTGCGAGACCGTTCTGATGAGACATTGAAGATCCCGTCCGAATTTTAATCGGGAATGATTCCAGGTGGGTTCGCTGCTGATGTAATTTCCAACGAGATTCGAATCGGATCTTGTCACCTCCAGACGACAGTGAAATGAGACAAAGCTGAAAGAAAGAAAAAAAAACAAATTAGTGATATACTGTACGTGTGCTAAAATTGAATGAACAATGTTCCTCTTAGTCGATCAGCAACGAGGACGTTTAGGTGGAAGATTTTTTTTTTTTGTAAATTGTACAAGTTTTGAAAACATTATCTTCAGTTTTTTTTTGTCGTGTTTTATTATTGTCAAGCAGACTCTGACGTTTCGATTTCACTGCAATTTAATAAAAAAAAAAAGGTGCACTTATTCGAAAGTTACAGAGCAATGCACAAACGCGACGCTGACGCATGACGCGAGACGAGCTGTCGAAAGTTGAAAATAGCTGTGTGCAAGGTGGAAAAGTGGCTGGAAAAGTGATGGCCAAGAATCGTTGGAAAAATCGTTCGGGGCAAAAAAAAAAAAAAAAAAAAAGCTAAAGAAACAGAAGGAAGAAGGATCATTCGCTTCTGGCTTAAACGGCGATAATCGCAGGCGCAAGTTGGTTCAAAGCTTGATCAGTGCATTGATCGCCGAAAGTTCGCGAAAGTTACTGGGCTGTAGCACTCTGTACACACCGGCACCCTCGGGCGGCACGGCCCATCGCACGTTTTCCCAATGTCGAAACTCCAATAGTTTGGGAATACAATGAGATGGGAGGTCATTGACCTTGCGACATTGACCAACCGACGTCGCGACTATGTTCCTTCGAGGCGCACAAAAGAGGCTCGTCTGCCCGACGACACTTTCATGCACCAGAAACATCGAGCTTTTCTCCACCGGCAATACCCCACTTTGGCCATCGGGGCCGAGCGGCCCGACAGGAGCATCATCGTCGGCCACTGGAGGCGGGTGGTGAACTTCTCTCATGAATATTTTATGAGATCGGCCAGTAGCCGTCAAACAGCGCCGCGATATATTTCATCGGATATTTTGCGCGGTCACACTGTTTGCGCGAAATCGCTTTCACCACGGCCGACACCGTCCTCATACTCCGGTTGCTCGATATATATATATATATATATATATATATGTATATATATCGATTGTTACACTTTTCCATCGCTCGTGTACAATAGAATCACCTGTTTTTTTTTTTTATTCGCTTGCAACGTTTTCGAAACGTCGACAAATTTACACAGTTCCCACATCTGTATGCACTTCTGTCATCGACGTGAGAGCTTTTCGCGACGGTTTCTGCAAGTTACGTGCACGGTCCTCTTTTTTTTACCCTCAAAAATGGACGAAAGATACATTATCGGATATCAGCGATGAGAAAGCTTACAAACCGAGCTTCCATATTCCTCCCTATAACTATTCTACGCCGTCCGGAGAGCCTCTCGTACGACATCAGAGGACCTTCGTGAAAGGTGACTTTTAACAATAAGAATGTAGATCTATCTGCACGAGTTTCAATACACTGCGATTATGGCCGGAGAGCAATAAGCTTTCGAGAGGGAAAGTATACGTGAGAAAAGTGGTGGCCCAGCACGCAAGGCAATGTGGATCGGGCAGGTCTGCAGAGTCTGTCGATCATGGAAACGCGCCTCGGGTGTCGTGCGACGCGTGCTTGTGGTCGAGCATCGACCGATTTGTGGTTCGGCTTCACATCAGACGCAAGCAAGCCGTGTAACGGGGATGACGAAGGGTGAGAGAGCAGCGAGAGCAGAAAGCATCCGTTCGGTGCCACCGTAAGAGGCACCGTGGCGAAACAGAACGTCGACGTCGCGACATCAGGCGCTGCTGCTGCTGCTGCTGCTGCTGCTCTGTCGTCGCTAGTCGCTATCCATCACCGTCCTTCGTATGCAACGCTTCAGCGCGAATCACCACACACCACCCCGCACGGGAGGAATAGCGTGGATCGCGGTGCTAATGACCTAGCCGGAGAAAGCTCCAGACTGCGGGCGACCCTCGTCAATAATTCGTCAAGTCACTTCATCGAATTTAGGACGCTTTTGTGCTGTGTTACTGGGTCGTTTCGCATCGCGAAAGGGAAAACAGATAATTTATAACAATTCCAGATCGCACATAGTCCGGTCGATTGTACATAGTCCGGTCGATTGGACATAGTCCGGTCGATTGTAGCACGAGAACCTGTACATCACTTTGCCACGAGAAAATAAAATATAATTTCTGTGAGTACCGAACGGAATCGTCGAGTCTACATTTGTTCTGCATGCTCTACGACGTGCGAGGGGCTAAGAAATCTCAAGTACAGTACACGACCGCGTTTCTCCGATCCTCGGGAGCCAATCCAATTAGGCAAGACCGCGTGAGTTGGATTCCTCAGTACCTGCCAAAGTACCTGCTCACTGTCCTTTTCCAATAGCAGCGACAATTTCATTCGCAGGTCGCCAAAGGGAAGGAGTCGTTTGTTTCCCCACCATGCAGATTACGGACCTTGCGAAGGGGCCGAATTGGACTTATGCGATCGTCATTTTCGGAAATACGCGATCGTTCGGAATTATGCGGTTGGGAGAAGCGCGGTCGTGTACTGTACTCTCTCAACGCATCGCTCATATCCAAGGCAGTTTTAGGGGAGGTCTCCGTCCCTGATGTAAAGGGCCAACGCCTTGACTCGAAAGCGAGACAGCCGTTGCGTTTCCCTCAGCGCGAACTCACAGAGAGCTCGTTGGGACGTAACACATCATGACCATTTACAAGAGCAGGAGCAGAAAGTATTTCACCGAAATTAGTGAGATAAGGTAGAAAAAAACCAAAGACGTGACCAAGATGAAATAATAATAATAAGACTAAAATAAAACAAAATAGCATAGTATATAAAGATAAGAAACCAGGCAGAAGAGAAGTTGCGTGCGCATGTATGTTTACGTGGGACATCATTTATTTTTTTTTAACGCATCCTCATCCATTCCTTGAAGACATCTGCTTTCGGGATTCACTGTCGACAGGTCTAATTTGGATGAATCGCATAGGGTGATATCAATCAATGAACGCTGAATCGAACGGCAGATCCAATGAGTTAACACTTTCGAAGGCAAAGTGTTTAACGCCTGAAGATCGTTCGTTTAGCGATGTCATTCTTCTTCCCCCTTCTTGTTGTTCTCCTCCTGTCTTGGATGTTGATCTCTCGAGAGAGCGTTCACCTCAGTAGGATTCATGTCAGGTTCTCATCCGGGCTTTGCCGGATCTCATCAGAGCCGGATGTAACGCTCTAAAATTTCTACCAGGCTCCTGCCGCAGCATCACCGATGCCTTTAACCTAATCCCGGCGAGGTATCATGGAATTCTATATTCTGTTTCTGGCTTCTTCGAAAATTCTGATCGGTAAAGCGGAAACCTTTTGCATTCGAAATCAACCGGCTGGATGGGGGATGCAAGAAGCGAAAGAGGCGAGGATGAAAGAGAATAAAACGGAATGGACGGATACAGCAATGGTAGAGGGGGATTGTAGTGGGGAAGAGGAAAGAAGGAAAGTAGGGGTAGATTGACGGGTGATGTCGCACTACCCCCCCCCCCCCCCTCGCAGGGGTTGAATAACCAGCGTTCAACGCGAGCGAAAGAGCGAGGAAGATGGAGAGAAGACCGATCGACATACGCAGCCAGAGGCGAAACACGCAGAGATGAAAACCTCTTTCACAAACTACTGATATTCGGCTGGAGTTTTACAAAAAAAAAAAAAAAAACCAAAAACAAAGTGGTAAAAACCAATAGAAGCTTCACCCAGTAGCTGATTACGTGCGCATCCCTGTATTGGCACGGTAGAAAAATGACCACGCCGATTTTTCTTCGTGCTTCGCAAACATGTGAAGCAGACACAGTCGATAACAAACAAACAAAAAACAGTAATTATCTTTCCTTCGTTGTACCGCATTTGCAGTTTTTCTCCGGAAAGATAAAAAGCACACTTTGCGTCTGGCTCTGGATTTCGATCGCATAGAAACTGTAGAAAATCGTGTTACACCGAAAAACCAAACGCGAAGAGAAACCCAAACGCGTTACCGACAATTTTTCTCAGTCCAGTTCTTTCGTAGTCACCCTCGTGTCATTGAAAGCACAAGTGCTAGGAAGGACGTCATTTGAATGCCTCTATCGAATGCAAAAATGTACTCTTTCCGACAGAAACTCCCGGTTATCGCGAGTAATAAAAACTCTACGGTTGAAGGTACCTGTTTTACCGACGAAGGATTTTTACCGCATCGCCAAGTGCGATATTCCTTGGTAATATTTTATTTTTATTTTATACGGTCTATTCCTTAGATGGTCAATAATATATACGAATCCGCAAATACACCGTCTCTCTCGATCTGCAATGTCCATCTCCTTCCTCCCATCATCCGACGTTTTCGACGTTGGCTGCCGCCGCTGGCTCCACTGACGCTGCTGCTGCTGCTGCTGCTGCTGCTGCCTGCTGCCTGCTACTGCTGGCTCCACTGCTGATCCTGCGCGTAGTCGGATGCTGTGAAAGTAGTAGCAACCCCACCTTAGGGGGGCGAATAGAGCCCACATCAGCGAACCAGCAGTGAGAGCCAGGCCGCCGCCATAGCCGCTCCCCGGGCAACACGAGAGGAAATCCCCCGATGTGCATCCGCAAAACGCGCGCGGTGACTCGACGTTTTATAACCTCGTTTTTTCATCAAAATTTACATTTGCCATTTGGCTCCATCCGTCGAACCTTCACGTCTAACAACGCCATTCCTCGTTGACAAATCTACCGAGTTCTTCGATATTGTTGATCCGTTGGATATTGCGAGGTGAAGAAAAAAAAAAAAAAAAAAGAAAAAAAGAAGAAAAGTGAAACCGTCGAAAAAAAGCCCCTCAACTCTCATCCGTCTCTCGTTAGCTCGCATGGCCTTTGCCGAGAGCGATGAGGCAGCCGACGTCTCGACGTGATCGCAGTATGAATAATTTCAGTGACAAAAGTAAAATTGAAAAAATAAAAAATAAAACAGGCGTAGACAGCAGCGTGAGTGCACACTCTGTAGTTAGCAGTTTTTGTATACGAAATAAATTATTGCGTTGAGATTGAACTTTTGAGAAGTTTCATGCACGCGAAATATTGCACGGAGCTGTTAACGCCGCTCAACACATTCGCATCGAGTAGCGTAACGATAAACCGTGCGACTGCGGAATTGTCGGGATTTTTTCTTTTCTTTTTTTTTTAGAGAGATTTGTGTCTTTTTTTTTTTTTTTTTTTTTTTAGAGGGAAATTTTGAGGTGAGAGTGTTTCGTCGAGGTTTTGGACTCCAAAAGAGAAAGTATAGTGTACATACAGAGTGTACATAGCATGTACATATATACCGGTATGCGCCTCTGCTCGACGCTCTCCGGCATCTCACAGTCGCTTTACGTGTCACTACGTCTGACTATAGCAGGACTTATCTACTGAGAACGTATGCTCGCGAGTACGATTCTGTACTTTCTTTATTTTTTTCTCCGCTCGCGACGTTTCGCAAATATCAATGATGTTAATTCAGCATATTTTAACAATTTATTCGTTGTTATTCGGCATTGTTGGTCGACAAAATTTCATTAAAAACAAATAAACGTGCGTCAAGTTTAGTCCGCGTGAAAAAAAAAAAAAAAAAAAAAAAAAATTACGTGGTTGATAATCTCGTGATTTCAGGGATCGTCGGATTTTTATCGGGTTTGTTTTTATCTCTCGTTTTTTGACCGGTAATTAATCGATCGGTGCCACGTTAATCGGTCCGAGCCCTCGACTGGAAAGGATGAAGCTTGCCGATGTAAAAAAATATCGTAAAAATAGATTAATACAGATATAGATAGATGAAACGTAGGGGGAAGATAGGTTGAACGAGAGTCGAGGCTAAATCTTCGCTACTCTATAAAATTATATAAATATACTTTATAAAAGTTCACCGTGGGCTGTAACATTTTTCTCATGTACAACAACAAAAAAAAAAAACTGTCTACTCTATTAAAAAAAAAAAATTCTTTTCTTTGCAGTGTACAAAGTGAATGAAGGGAATTAAACGCACGTAATTGAAAATATTTGACTATTTCACCCATTATCGAAAGGATTCTCGCAATGTATCGAGTGATCGAGTGATCGACGCAACGGAGACGATCGTCAATTACTCTGAAATTCACAATTGTCGACGCACAGAGTGAACATTTGTTATTGCTTATCTTTTAGAATCGATGAAAAATCCGAGATGTGTCGAGTGACGAAATGTTGTGCGCGATACAGTTTCGATCTTTCACCGGCGTCAGTACCAATTCACGATCGTTCGCCGAGCGTGATCTCGATCGAGTGACGACAAATTCCAAGAACTGTGATAAGTGACATAGAAGTTCGTTCGAGTAATCGAGACAACTCGAGTTCGAGCGTTGAAGTAGAAATTGGAGTACCTCTCTGTGGGGCCAACAAAAGGAAGAAACGTAAAAAAAAAAGGGCCGAAGGAAAAAGTCTGGAGAGTAGAGGGGAAGAAAACTGTGGTGAAGTAAGGGAACAGTCACCGAATGGTCGAGCGTTTTCGAGCGAGAAAGCTTTAATGCGATCTCGAGTGGAGAATCCTGCCGGTGGTGGTGGATGAAGTGGTTCCCCGCCAACGTGGCACCGAGCGAAGACAAAGACTGAAGTTACAACAAAAAAAAAAAGGTAAAAAGGAAGAAAAGAGAAAACAGATAAATTAAAAAGCCCGGAGAGAAGAATAGACAAAGTTGGGCTCAGATATTGAAGATAACTTGTTAAGTGTGACGCGAGAGGGGAAGAAAATAGAGGCGAAAGAATAGAGAATTTTTTAAAAGCAGGAAAATAAAGATTGAGAAAAGAACGCGGGAGGTATGTGGAGAGCTCTTCGAGACGACGGACTCGAGCGGCGGATATGATCGATGGATATATGATTAAGTAATTCCACGAGGATTTTTATTGGAAAAAGCGGCGTGGCAAGAATCGAAGATCGTTAAGTAACGAGACTGGCGGACGACTGATGTGGAATCGTTCCGACTAGCGTCGAACTTTTATGCAATTAATATGAATGGAGACCCTCGGCCGGGCGTCTTTCAGCGTGGGGGGACATTCGATCATATCTGATCTTCCATACGACCAGAAAGAAGAAACGAATCTCGAAGACATGTTTGCCAATTTGGCGAGTAAAGCCGGCTCTAGGATCGATCATTGCGTCGAGTTGTTTCTCGACAATTTTTTGGGTATGAAGAAGAGCTGAGAGAAGAACTAAATAAAAAAAAAAAGAAAGAACCGCTTCGCACGGGATTAAGTGGGACGAAAATCGAAGATACATCACGATTGGAGGGTAAGATATATAAAGGCGTGAAGAAACGAGCTATCGATTTCCGAAGACAACGACGCAGAGAGGACACAAAGAGGCTTCGGGAAAAGTCGAGATTGCTTCGCGAGATCTGCGGAATGAGCTGGGATTTCAAGGTTGAATCGAGGCTGCTGCGAGAAGCTACAGGGGCGGCATTGAACCTCTACCCTTACGACGCCAGAGAATTGTCTATCCTTAGATAAACCTGCGAAATTTAAAAATTTCAAATTTTCTTTTCTTTCGATACACGGTGAAAAAGATGTTATTATGCACGGGGTAGAAACAAGGGGAAAAATTCGGAGCGAGGGACATGGAGACTACTGGACGAAAGATAAAACTCGATTCTTCAAATCGTTTTACTCCGCAGGCTTTGAAACTATCTTCTTTTCACGCTACGTTTGACAATCTTCTCATCAAAGACCGCATAGAAACGTGCGAGAGCTCGCTCGAACATAAGTTTAATTGCTTTCGCCGCGCGATGACAATGTCTTCGACGAGCTCGTGACGTACCCGAGGAAGCGGGAAAGTCATCCTCGGCCAAACTTTTCAGTGAAGAAAACACGACAAGGAGGTAAAAAAAGGAAAAAAAACGTTGAAGACTTTTCAATTAATTCGGAAAGTTTGGCTAATTAACTACCCTGAAAGGGAAACATATTCGTCAACTTCGTCGTCTATCTCATTTTTATTACACTCTAATTCCCTCTGTTTTTGTTTGTTTGTTTGGCTGTTGTTTTTAACGTGTTCATTGAATTTCTTTAATTACTCCTGACGTCGCTGGTCATAAACGAATTCAGTGAACTTTCGTGAAGCTAAACTTTCGACACTCCGAACAGCGTGCCTCTCCCTCTTTTTCTCTATGTGCGTGCGCGCGTATGTGTGCTCCCGTTGGTGCAACGACGGAGTTTCCCGTGTGTGTGGAGTTTAATTCGATATAACTACGAGTATAACCATGGAATTGTTGCTTCTTGCAATCATGAGCGAGGAGTGAGGGAGGATCGGAAACGACAAGAGAAAACTTTTGCTAATCAAGTAAGTATTAACTTGTTTTGCAAGAAAACGCTATACATCCGTCATGTGACACTGAGAAAGCAAAATTTAATGAAACCAACGAAACTTGTTTTTACAGTAGTCGCTGGAACATATTTTTCTCGGCACGAGAATACAAAATGTCAAAATAAAAAATTGAATTTATTGTTTCAAGCGAATTGTGTAAAAAAAGCGAGACTATTTTTTAAAATATTCCATTGATTCTTATAATTTTTCATCTGAGTGTTTACATTGGAACGCCCAAACGCCCTTCTTAACAATAATATTCTTCCGAGTAGGCCTTACAAGTTATAGTCGAGCTAAAATTTTCCGAAAACTCTGAGCATTCAATATAAAAAAAAAGAAAAAATTCCACATCACGTGTTCCGCCTCGTGTCGACCACTGTTTCCGAACATTGCATCCCGTCGTGAAATATACTTTAACTCGAGCACTTAATGGCCATCGCCTCTATAATAGATACACATTAGCTTTTCATACTCAAAAAAGCTGAGCTGTAAAAAAAGAAGAAAAAAAAAATGATGATGGAGAGAAAGGTCGTTGAGTCTAAGTGCGCACTTCGGGGGACTCACATCGAAGAGTTAAAATAGAGGTGCGCGACCCCGATAAATAATAAAAAAAAAAAAAAACAGCGCCGCCGCAGCTATTCGATATTTAATATGTTTTATGCAAAACTGATAACGTGTTGCTCGTTAGCTCATAAAAATATTGATCAGTCTGAGCTCGAACGAGTGTGCTGTAAAAATTGATGAATTTGCGATGCTGAGCTCATCACCCTATTCATCCTCCCCCCCCCCCGCCCCCTCTTTCACCCTCTATGCCCAGAGGGGGTGGATGGAGGTCTGTCGTATGGATGGTTATTAATTCCGGATTGAAGAGGATGACGTCGCGGCACCCCTGAGTATGGAAGGGTGCGTTGGTAGGATCGGCGGCACGATCGTCGTTGGGGTGCGTTTATGTGGCTGACTGTGTGCATTAGTCATGAGATATGTGGCAGTAGGGACAGCATTGGGATGAGAATCGCTCGATGTACTCGAAGTACTTGTGAAAAGGGGTTCAAGGAGACGTCTTAACCCTGAAAATTCGATGTCTTTCTCGAACTTGCCGACTGACTTGACTACTTCAACGAGAAGCTCGGTAGACTTGATTCTTTCCCAAGAATTACTGGCTCATCATTAATTGCATATGTACAGATGACACGTTCTGCGGACGGCGGAAATCCACACAGGAGCTAGGATAGCTTCGGCGGAACATTCTGTCTTAAGGCGGTTTATCCAATTCTTTAAATAAATTATAGTTACATTTTTTAAAGAACTTTCTGCACTGAAGAAAATTTAGAAATGTTGTTTTCAATTTTTGTTTCTCATCTTGCCTACACTTGGGATTGTTAAATATTTAAAACCCTCGAGAAATTATCTTTCATCCGATATTCCGGGTCTACGGGGTTCGATGAACCCGTCATTAATGATGCACAGAACGGAAGTTTCTCACTTGAGTAGGGTACTTCAAGATGTCACGGAATTCGGTCTGCTCGGTTCTAGTGGTGTGTAGTACATATCGGCAGAGTATACGGAAACGACAAGAAACGTGCTCGGACTGTCGAACTTGTGAAATGCTTCGTCCGATACTTAATGCAGTCGGGTGCGCAATCATTAGCTATCAAGCGATCCCAAACTTTTCTTTTCTTCCTTCTCCTTTTCTTATTCTGCGCAACTTTCGACTTATCATATCCGGACTATTTTTCACCAATTTTATCTATGCGCAAATTTCAAATTCGGCAACGAAAAATATCGTTGCATCAATCTTAATGCAACGACATTTTTTATTATTTCGTTTCGTTTTTGTCATCTGGTTATTTAACCGGAGTATCGATAAACCATCGGGACGGAATCTCCATAAATATAATGATCATTGGCTGGAAACTTTGGCTTCCTTCGACTTGTCTTTCTCTTCAGTTTCTCGACAATAAATGTCGCCAGTCACTCTTTCAACTCGAGGATCTTCTGCATGAGTCGATCGGGCTGAAAAATTACGAAAATTGAGGAAAAAAAGCTTCCTCTATGAGGAAGCAAAATTGAGTTTTCATAGCTTCGTCCAGTGACGAAGGAAACGCGATATTTAGTTTCGCGAGGAATTACATTTTTTAAATAAACTGCTCGAAGAACGCACGGAGAAGCGAAAGCGGAGCCTGTGCGCGCAATGGCGCAGATATTCTCGGAGGATTGGAAACTCCCATAACATTAGCATAGCTGTTGCAGTTCTTCTATTGCAACGATACTTTTGCAGTTCTTCCATTGGCAACGATACTTTTGCAGTTCTTCCATTGCATCGATACTTTTGCAACTCTATTTTTCCGTTTGGTGTCTTATTGAAAACATTACGCGTTTATATTTTGAATTATTGGTCGGTCATTTATAAACATTCTGTCTCCGTACACTTGTGCAAAACGGTTTGTTAGTGAATTACTCGATACTGCAATATGCAATCCCGGTTTATTGAATTTGCTGTTCGATACACGAACATCCATAGCTGTATCCCTACTTTTGCCGCTGTATCCAGCGATAAGATAATATTGGCATTATTCAATTATCGCTATTAAATTTACATGCTATTAAATTTACACTGCTGTTCGATTTCATAACTATTGTTTTCAGTAAAAAATCATATTCTGTCGCAATTTCGGAAACAGAAAATAAAAAATTTTAATATTAGAACCTCGCTTATCCGACCGGCGATTTAACCGAGGCTCCGCGTTATTCGAAGCACCCAATTCGTCCGAGCTCTCTGCGTTAACCGTGCTTGCAGGCTCGGATAATTCGGAAAACTCGAATAAAACGGATAAAACAGCAATGCCCACGCGCGGAATAGTCTGTAAAGACAACTTTGTTGCATACGCCCTTAAACTTGTACAAGTTTGCTTTATATTATGAGCTGCAAATACAACAGTTCCGATTTTACAGTTAATGGTTCAAAGGGATTTATGTTTGTATGAAGTTAACGTTAATTAACGAAATTATAATTATATTTAAAAAATAACTAAATTAACTAATACAGTTAATGTTTATATGAAGTGGTGTTATATTTTTAAATCTATAATAGTATTCAAGTTTGAATTGAGTATGTTATCCGTCTTATTCGAGATTTCACTTATCCGACGTACGCTCACACCACATTAGCTCGGATAAACCTTCCTCTGTATCGTATCGATCGCAAAAAAAAAATTGTTAGCGATAAATGCATATTATCCTGTATCGCATAAGAGTATTAGAGAGCGGTTAAATTAATGGACCTCCACATTGCTTCGGACAATGCATCGCACCCGACTCTTTTACATGCACCTACCGTTTGATTGATTGGATATCGTTATTGGTAAATAAAAACATGTATTTTGCAACAATTTGCAAAAGGAAAATAAATACAAATTTCCAGTGCGCTTTCTATTTCAGCGACCGATATCGAGTATTCTATATAGGCGAGCGAGGGTATTAGAGAGTGCTTTTAATTTAATGGACGAAATACCTCGAAGCTTCTGGCGTCGCTCGGGTCCTTGGGGGAGGATGGGTCGTTGTGGTGGTCGAATGCTGTTTGGAGTGGGTTGGAGGACGATCGGGAGGGATGAAGTGTACGGTGCGTGCTAGCTTCCGGAGGGATCGGGTCGTTGAAATGGTCGGACGTAACGTCGAAATGGCAGAATTCTTTCGGCCACGAAGCGCGCCTCCGCCAAACTGGCACGTAATGCCGGAGTATAATTTGTGGCTTTTACTCGGGACTTCCCCCTTTATCTACCAAGTTCCCCGCCGTGCTCCTCTTCGGCAGTCTCATCACGATTTCTTCCTTCTCTTCATTTTTTTTTGGTTCTCTCTCTCTTTCTGAACGGTTATTTTTTTTTCGCAAAAGCCCTTTCGTTTCCATCGTCATTGCTCCTCACTTGTGGATCATGACTCGAGCAATTAAGTTGTATCTTAATGCCCCATCATCTTCTTTCTGTCTTCAGATTTTTCGGTAATCTGTTATTATCTATTTCCTTTTGTCTTTTGCTAATTAATTTTTTCATAAGCAGTCACACTCATTTGCGACTGTTCGAAAGTTGCCTGGAATGTGTTCACTATTTTTTGTTTGTTTTTGTAATAATTTTTCCAATGTCAGTTGTTAACTTTCCACTGACGAATAGGTATTAATAATTTATTAAAATTTCAAAAATAATCTTCATCGCTCCGTTTAGTAAAAACATCGTAAAATATTCCTCGCGAACGCATTCGAGTATTTCGTTTCGAAATATTAAGTTTTTTCTTCTATGCGCAATCTTCCTCCCTGTGTATTCTTTCTTGCCGTTCTCGTTTGTTACGGCTTTTCATAATTTTCCTGCATTCTCTCCTCGCGAATCTCGTGTTGCGGGTGCTTTTCGCAAACCCGAAGAAGAAAGCCTTAACGAGGTCTCTCCTCCGTCGGCGATTAATCTATCCGGTTAAGTTCCACTTTTTTTCACTCACCGCGAGCGACATTATGCACGCTACGGCGCTGCGGAGGGTGAACGACAAAGACGCTGCAAGAAAATCTCGAAAACTTTCGGCAACTCGAAACGAAGTTTGAAGTGCCACGTGGCCGAGACACGAGATGCCCACGATAATGAAAAAAAAAAAAGAAGAAAAACTCGTAATGTCGTTCGGGTCTCACAGAAGAAATTAAAAATAATTGAGCCGAGATTTCCTGCAATCTCTCCCCCCGACTCGTCCAGTCATTTTAAATTACATCACTCCAATCTATTTTTCAATCTGAAATTCATCAGTTACACGCAAATTCATTTTTTTAAAGTCTTTTTTTATTTCTTAAATCGACAACATTTATTTACCATAAAGAAGCGATAATAAATTGATGAATATAACGATGTTATTTTCCTTTCATCCAACTAACCTCGTTTTCGCAGCGAAAATTTGCATGACGGTTCGCATCGATGACGTGAAAGAGACGGCAAAAATTTTCGGCACCAACCAAGGTTGTCGTTGAATGTGGACAATATTCTTGCGAGTCAAATTCGGCCGGATGAATGACGAGGTCTCTCTTACTCCACTCTTTGTCAGTTCGCATTTCGTTTTCTCTCGTTCTTATATACGAACCACCTTGCCCCTCCGTAATTTTACTCGGTATGCGCAGTATACAAGCCGAAACGCTCTTCGGGAACACTGAAGTTTCTTTGCCTTGCAGTTTCTCCGAAGAACTTGTATCTCCGTTCCTTCTACTTTGCACAACTCACGTTTAGCCTCTGGCTGTACAGACATGAGTTTTAATCAGTCAGGAGTCTGCGGAGACGCGGCTCGAGGCACTGTCGAGAATGTACAGAGGCAGAAACGTAGTCAGTGGAAATATAGAGTCTGAAAAGTTTGCATTTTTATAAATAAAATAAAAAATAAAAAAGACTCGGTATATGATTTTTATTTTTCCGAGAAAAAAAAAGAAGTTCTGATCATTTTTCTCTCCTCACTTATCAATAATTTGCCCTTTTACGCGCGAATCTTCTTCCGCGAGGGAGCCGGAAAATTGCAGATAAAGGAACTTTCTCACGGAACGAGAATGAAATAAAATTGCGCGTAAGCAATGTGAAAATTTTCAATTTTCGGAGCATTTTACATTCGAGTACCGGACTCGCGGCTTTCTCCGCTCTCGAATTTCCACCCTTTTGTGGTATTTTTTTAATTTTCCACGGTACTCGATGCTACTCTCACGCTGCACCCTCGATGGGAATGATTTCCACGGGAAAATAAATTCACCGTTCGTCGTATATTTTAATGGGAACAAACTTTTGCGTTCGCGACCCTCGTGCGTACTTGCGCTCATTTACTCTGCGGTCATTTCAATTATTCTCCACGATTTTAATTATTTTCCACTGTAAAACACTCGTCCCCATTATTAATGCACGAACTCGGGCCAATGTTCGGGTGTATACAGTGGAACGTCGATTATCCGTACGTCAATTATCCGAACGATGATTTTGCTTATCCTAACGTCAATCATCCGAACACAAATTCGATTTATCCGAATTTTCGGTTTTCCAAACGACTTTGTCGTTACATTGTCGCGCTTCATATCGACTTGCATGGCACAATCACCCCTTCGTCCTCTCGGTCTTCCCTCGTTGGCGACTTATCTTTCATCGGCAGTTTTTACGCGTCTGCAGAAAGGCGAAAAACAGTCGCATTTTTATGACTACCATTCGATTTACATTCGAATCTGTGTTTATAAAATGAGCTCAACACTCACTGCTTCATCTTCTACACATAAACGACATTTTAGAACAGAGGCGAGAAATTATTTCTAAGCTCGAGAATGGTGAAACGGGGGCACCGCTAGCTCTCGCTTATAATGTTGGAAAAGCAACAATAACCGATATCACAAACAATAAAGAGAGAATTTTATCATTCATATAAATCTCTCGACAAACAACTCCTGTTCGGTCATCCGAATTGTCGCTTATCCGACCGTTAGTCGATCCCAATTAATTCGGATAATCGACGTTCTACTGTATTCGAAACGGTCATATTGTCACTGCCACGCTGTCGACACCGTCAACGAGTAAATAAAATCTTCTTGATCAATTCTGTCCATCAGTCTGTCTACCCGTCCGTCTGTCTGTCTACAATATAAATTCTATTTTCATTATCGAATTTCGCAATGAAAAACAAACATATTCTGTTAGTTCTTTAACTGACGCGTGAAAAATAGAAATGCAAAAAAAAAAAATAAATAAATAATAATTCTTCGTCAGCAGTGTGATGGAAAAAATACTGTGCCTTGGTCTGCGGCGTAGAGAAACTGACACACGAATGGCGAATGGTTTATCTGGGACAGCATTGCCTACAGCAGTTATCATAGTGGAGAGCGGGGCGAAATGGGACAGTGGGGCAAAACGGGATTTTAATGGTGCAAAACGCAATTTTTCTATAACTTTTGAATGGTGGCAGTGGTGGTGAGTGGGGCGAAACGGGTCGGAAAATCCTGATGTATTGTTAGGACAAAATGGGGCATCCAAAAAAATATTGGAAAATTGAGTTTTGCCCCGTTCTCCCTTATGTAGTGACGCGAATTAATTTTTTTGTTTTTTACGCCATGGATTATTTCAATAAATCGCATCGATCGAAATATGGATTTGATTTCTCAGGGTTTCCTGCGCTCTGCGACGTGATTTTTCATCTTCTGCAGCGAGCTTATAGTGTGTAATATAATCATTGTGGTGGATCGTAGAAACGGCGAAGCTTCGCCAGCCGTTGGATCGACACGGGATGCTGTGCAAAGAGATCGAGTCTCATATCAAATAACTGCAGCAGTCGAAGAGGCCAGCGTCGGGCGAGAATATCACGTTTGAAGTGACGCGTTTTCCAAGAAGCTGATGCCTCTCCTCTCTATGTAAATTTTCCGATAATTCAAAGCATTTTTCATCTCTGGAAGGCAGCGGATGCTTGCGGTTGCGTCTCGGCTCTCTTTCTCAGTTTTCTTGTTTTTCTGTGGCCTCCTTCCTTCCTTCGTCCATCGTTCTCTGGCGACTACGTCATCTTTCGCATAACTCCGACGCCTCTCCTTTCATTTTCCTCGGAATCGCGCGGCCTCCCGTCGACGCGTATCAATAAAAATGATAGAAAAGTGGTGGAAATATTGTGAAAAATATGCAAAAAAAAAAAAAAAAAACGGAACGAGCGAATCTTAGTGTCGAGCGAGAGCTGAACTTCGAATTTGAGGTGGTCGAATCGGCGAAAAGAATTGCAAAAATTCGTACGAAGCTTCCAAGCGACGAGCCACGACCGAGAATCCTCGAAGAAAAAAAAAATCACGCTCCGCCTATACCAGCGTTAATTACTCGAGGGATTATGCAAAGGCTCGGTCGACCCGGTTTTAGCGGGGAAAAAAAGCAACTCCCCAAAAATACATGAATATTTATCCAACGAGGTAAATGTGAGGACCGCTCTCGCCTAGACAACGACACGACCGACCTCCTTCCTTCGTGGCCTATCAGCTCCTCGCCGGCCAACTAAGCTCACTGTTCTTTTTCTTCCAACCCTTTGTCATCCACGCTATCTTAACTCTTCCACTAGCCATGGGGGGAGAGCGACGCTGAGTGGACACTCCGAACGAAGTTGAACTCGTTCCGCAGTACAATAAAACGTTGAAAGCGTCAATTTTTAGTGTCGTGTTCACGTTGCCACACTCTCGCTTATATCTCGAGTTCACACTTTATTGTCACAGCCCCGTATAGATATTCCACGCGAACATTTCATTACTTTGCGCAGAAGGAGAGTGCATTTTTTTTTTTACGGTGCAATCGTTGATAAAATCAAAAACTAACGAGGATGCGCTTTTTTTTCTGTTCCAGCTGGCGCAATCTTCATCGACGAATAAAAATTCATCGGTATCGCTTCGCGATTCGTGTCGGTGAGGTGCTCGGCGGCATTCACGACGCATGGGAAGTGAGTGGTCAGAGTGTGGACACTTGTTGCACGACAGAGTGTTGAGAAGAAGAATACGACGTCGGCGTTCGAGGAGGCGACGGAGGATAAGAAAGTGGACGGCACGTCGCGCCCGCGATGTCACAACCCATTCGAAAAAACCTCCGCCAACCGCGCTCCGACATGATTTAACCTCACGCATACAAAAACGAGAAACCTAAAAAAAAAAAAAAATAAAACAAAAATAAAAACAAAAATAAAAAATAATCGAAAAATCAAAAATGAACGTTGGTTCACCGGCGATTCGGTGACATCGCCGATCATCGAGATGTCCGATGACTCACTGTACGCCCGAGGCCGAGAATTGTATTCTCCGTTCGATTCGTCATTCGCGGGACAGCAAGCGCCGCTCGTAAATTCAACCCTCAATCCCGCCGAGTATCGGAAGGACAGATACAGAAACGAAGAGGGCGACGAGGAGGAGGAGGAGGAGGAGGAGGAGGAGGACGAGGACACTAATCGAACTTTCAAAAAATTTCTCATCGTCAAAGATAAAAATCTCTTTTTTCATCCATCGAACTTTAAAACCTATTGGAATTTTCTCCGGCTCGATCGATCGATCACAAGAAGAAACTGAAGATTTCCCTCCCGATAGCTTCGCTGGATGAACGATCGTAACCCCGTCCGCGGGTTTGAGGGCTGCCCAGAGAAACCGAACTGTCGACGGCCCGTACACCGCCCACCTTTTCATCAACGACGACGCTTTCCACTACCGAATGCGCTGTTCCGAACTCAATGCTCGAACAGGACATTGAATGACACGAGGGAATAAATACAGAAAAAAAAAGAAATACAAGCCTGACTAACAAAAAGTAAATAGAGCGCGAAGAGAATCGACGAAAGCTAGAAAAAAAAAAAAAAAAAAAAAAAAAATCACGAAAATAACAAAATAGTAATAATAACAATAAGAATAACAGTAATAAATAGTAATAACATTAGTACTAGTAACGATACCAATAACACTGATAATACTAAGTGTACTGATAACATAATTAATAACACTAATAATAACAACAATAATAATAAAAGTGCACGGTGGAATAATTGAATCGAATTTTAAAGCGGGACTCGATAAATTATAATTTATTTGTTTTTTTTTTTTTGTTTATTCAATCCAAGCGACAAATAAACGTGCTAAAATCTTTGGGAAGCGAGCCTTCCTGCTCGTACTCACGTTGCAACTCGGGTTGAGCCCCGCGAATGAGTCGTCGATGAGAGCGTGGAGCAGCGAAGATAAGGAAGAAGGTTAAGAAATTAAAAGCAAAAATAAGAATAAAGGGGGAAGAAAAGGGTTGCGCAGTAGTAGCGGGAGGACGCGTAGCGGCGTGCTACCGAAAGGCTGGATTACCTTCGTGGAATGTCTTCGGGCGCCAAGCGGCTGGTGCAGTCGCTTAGGGGCCGTAACAGCGGGGGTGGAAGAAACGGTGGTGGTCGCAACGAGGGTGACGGAAGTGGTAGTGCCGTTGGTGGTGCAGCCAGTACGAGTGCAACCCGATTGTTTCATTACGACAGTGGTCACGAACTCGACGAAATATCGGTGGTACCGGGTAGCGCGAGGGGAGGCGGAAGCGAGGGGCTGCCGACACCCGCGACACCCTGTAATTGTTCGACACTCAAATACGGCAGCGGTCAGACACTATACAGCATAGCCGGATCGGTGCCTCCGGCGCCTGCGGCGCCTATACACAGGAACGCACCTGGTGAGCTTGATGTTAAAGAATTTTTTTATATTTTTTATTTCAAACCCCAGAGCACTACGCATAGGTCCGGTGGAATTGAACAGTTTCGAGCAAAAAATAAAGTCATGTTTAAAGAAAATAAAAAGTAAAGCGACGTAACCGCTCGCAATACTTTGGTTGCGATTGTCGGACCCCGAGAAACTTGTGGCCTTAGATCGTGGCTTTTCGATTTCGCTAGCATTAAAGGCAAAAATGTCAATTTCTGGCAGAGTTGCGCAGCCACGAATTCGTCGGCTGAAACGGACCAATGCGCGGTGTTACAGAGAGTCAAAAATGTTTTCGGCGTTCCGAGGTTGATTCCTGAAAAATGTTTTCGGGTTTTGGAAGAAAGCGTATTTTAATGTTCTCTTTGTTTCTCTGTGCCCTCCGGCTGAATCTTTTTTTTTTTTTTTTTTTCACTCCGACAAGAGCGACTGTTTCGTCGTGCCATTTGGCTGAGAGCCTGTCTGTTTACTCGCGCAGCTACAGATTTCGGTGGAAGCCAGTGGACCGTAGGTCCAGACATGCTTCATGGACAAAGTTTCGAGTCGAGTTGCTCGAACGAGGAGTTTTCGGGCCAGCATGGACCACCGGAGAGCCCATCCGGGTCTATTCCCTCCGTTACGTCGGGAAAAACTTTTAGTTTCCTGATATCCTGCCTTCACGCTGCTATACTCTTAGCCGAGTGTGTAGCCGCGCTCCTGCCGAGCTATCAAGCTGCGGGCATTATAGTCCCTCCAATCACTTTCATTCTCGTTCATTCCCCTATTCTTAGGCATAACCCTTCGACCTCCGATTAGTGCTTCTTGCTCATTGAGCCGAACTCGGCCCGCTCACGTTAGGTACCCATTATTACGATACTTTTGTCGCTGGTCAGTAACTCGACCGGGGCTTTGAACTGTCGAACACTTTCTCGTCGGGAATTTGGTCCGTCGTAATGGCGGCGCTCTCACTCCGGAACTTATCAGTTAAGCGTACAGGTACACGAAAAAGAAACGTTATATGCAACTTGGCAAAAAGTACTTTCGTGCACTGATATTTTGCCGCTCGGCAAGCGGAGGAGGATCGAATATCAGACGAAATCCAACTTAAGGTCCCAATTTTTTAATATATTCTACATGAACACTCTACGCATATATTGTCGAAGTCTGAATAATTTTGACCGTATAGTTTATTTGGAATTCAATTTAGAAGCTAATTATCTTTGACCTTATCATTGTATACACTAACATTCTATATTTCTAAAAAGGAACAAAGATTATGTAAAAAAATGCGGAATCCGGACTTTACCGTATACACTCAATGATTTATCGATGCTAAGTTTATTTTGTCATCGGAGTTTATGAATTTACCGAATTGTCAGTGTTAGGATCGACAACCTTTCCGGTCGAACGCTGATGCGTCTAGAGAATCATACATAACCGCATTTCAGGTCCATTTTAATACGCTTCCAATTATAAGTATTTTATCACACATCACGAATCCAGAAAATTATCAATCTATCGATCATTTTATGTCTCAAATATGCTTTAGAAGTGGTTCGTATAAGTTTTAGGAAATTATTTGTGTTTTCGTTTTTCGCTTTGTAGTGTTGGCCAGTAGTACGTGATGACGATTCCGAAGTCGCTGAGATTTTTAAACTTGACTACATATTTTTCTTAATCTTCGAAACACCGATTGTTCTGCAAAATATATCCGATCAATGGCATGCATAATTAACGTTATTAATATCGCATGCCAGTCGAGACAGCTGTGAGACATTTTTTTTTTTAATCACCTTTTTGACTCCAAAGAAACCGTCGATCCTCCTTAAAACCAAATTTCTTTCTACCCGTTCGAATGATTATTGACTTAAGGGCGTGCGAATTCGACTTAAGAGCGTATGAAATACAATCGGCAGAATATTTCCTTGCCAATTTTCCTTGCGACCGTTGATATCTCGCACATCGTCTTAAAACTACGCATATTTTTCAGTAATGTTATTTTCTTTCCTTTACGATAATGCCCCCTGAATTCCAACGATTCTATGTATTCCAGCTCGATGGGAACGGGGAGGAGAATCTTAAAAATGTGCAGCTAAAACCCGAAGTAATATCAAAATTCTTGATCCGGAATGTGCTTGCACTGAACACATACAACGGTAATTCAGAATCGAGAGCACAATGGCTAAAGGAAAACAGCAGATTTCGCCGAGTTATTCCTCAACCCACGGTTGTTTCGTTTCATTTTTCGTCGATATAAACGCAACACGGTACACACCCATTAGGATTAACGATTTTCCATCTTCGCTGGCATCTTTCGCCGGTATGGAAGCTGCCGTTTGTACTTTCGTTGCTAGTGGTCGTTGAGCGGAAACTTGGGATAATAAATTTTTACGCGGAAATCGTTGTCGAAGCGGTAACGATGCCCATTGTATGTTTCCCGGGATAAAAGATTGTACGAGAAATAAACATTTCTAGTTACGTACTGTAATGTTGTGCTGTCACATGCGAAGCCCCGGTAAAATCTGAAGAGTTACTACCTTGTTATTCTACAAAGATTTTCCTTCAGATTTAGGCCGCTTATCGCCATAGATCGTCGCACTTGTGATAAGTCCTGGAAAATTCGGCTTCTCTGATTAACGGCAAAAATGTACCATATTTTTTTTTTTTTTTTTTTTTTCATTTCTCTTGCGAAAACAATTATAAATCGTACTGCGTCGAAATTAATCAGAATTTTGTCTAAACCTTGGTTAGTCAGTCCTTGACAAAAATTAATTAGAAGTCCATCGTTGAAACCGCGTGACTCCGTAGTAACAAATTGGGCCTTTTCACGCGAATGTGTGAAACAATTTCGTTCCTCCAATGTTTTTCGCTCCCCGACATCGGCGAACTTTATGTGTTTTCTCCCTCTCGCTCTCCGTTTTTCCGAGATTTTTTAACGCTTCGTTTTATTGGCTCGAATTTATTGGCCCGTTGCCATCGCGAGGGACATTCGACAGTGGCGGTGACATATCGAGTGTATGAGATTTCGCCTCGTCATTGGCTACGAGCCAGCGGGCTCCGCCGCCGTCTTCGTTCTCGGCGCATCATTGATTTTTCAACCTTTCGAAATATTAAAAATTCTCGTAAACGCCTCTGCGTATGTTGAATTTTCTTTTTTTTTTTTTAAATGTCCCCGATTTTATTGTGTGCAGTAAATTCCGTTATGAATAGCGAAAGGTTTAATGCGACATGAATGCCCGAGCGAGCGGATCTCGAGGAGACCGCTGCCCCAAAGTTTGGGCTGCTCGGGAGTCTCGGAGTCCGCGCGGTTGGTGTGTTTCGGTCGTCGAGTGCATCTGCCGACGGGTCTGAAAACTGCAACGGCTAGGCGGTGACAGAGAACGACCGAGTGCAAAACGGATGCGAAACCCGCTCCAGTACAAATGTTATCCAGTACAAACTTTCCTATCTCGTCCCGCACTTTCGTCCGTTCCGCTGTTCCCCGCTGCTCGATGCACGCTTGGGAACGCCAACCGGGCATTTCGAAACTGGCCCGCTCTCGCGCGCTTCTCTTTTCCTCATCGTCAACGTCACCACAGAAATGCCCGGGATGGGCGAACGCGTATGAGCATTACCGTAGAGCAGACACTAACTTTCATATCAATTTCGCCCCTACGTGTAAATCTCCGGTTCCTCCAACGTGGAAATGTTGTGGGGAAATTGTCATAAAGTAATTTGATGAAAGCAACAGATTTAATAATTCTTGGCTGAAAAAACAATGAAACAATGAAATGCAAACAACTGTTGCGAATGAAGTTCCGTCCATTTTGCATTCCATAGAGAAAGCTTTGCCGAAAGCTTTGCCGAAAGCTTTGCTATTGCGTAAGTGGTAAGCACCGACAATAATATACTTTTGGCTTCGCGCCCTGGTTTCAACAAAAATTCATGCAAACGACGTAAAGGCAAGTGAATTCGAAGTTGTACGAATGTTTTTTTTTTATTTAAACATTTCCTGACCTTTCATCCCTGATACCTTCATGTTTACTCGAATTAGACCGTTTTTTATAATTTGTCTAAAAAATCAAAATCCCATACAATCTGACCGCTTGGATAGATTTTTGTCAAATTCAATAGCGAAGGTCTTTGATCATAGTATTGTATTTGTATGGAGTTTTAGGACGACAGTTCAAAATGTTCGCAAGTCAAAGCTACCACAGACTTCTCTAAAAAAATTCAAAACCGCGTAAAATCTTGAACCCAGCCTCAATCTTCATAAAAATTGCACCTAATGAAGAGACCTGACCACTCTACTAGTATAGAAAATTTCAACCCGCTATCTCAAACCGTTTGCGAGTTTATAGCCGTTTTATAAACGATGCAAACGATGACACCCACACACAGACATCCGGACGCCGTTCAAAAACGGCGTTTCTTGACGTCTTAGACTATTTCGAGTACTCTGACATTAAAATCTCAAATATAACTATTTTTAAGAAAACAGCTTTCTCTCGGTGAAAGCAAAAAAAAGAAAATCCAATCCGTCCATTTTGCATTCCACGAAGAAAGCTTTGCCTCCTGCGTAAATGGTGAGCACCGAACAATAGTATACTTTTGGCTTCTGGCGCTGGTTTCAACGAAAATGCATGCAAACGAAGTAAAGGAAAGTGGATTCGAAGTTGTGCGGATGTTTTTTGAATGTAAACATTTCCGGACGTTCATCCATGATTCACTCGCCGTAAGGCGACCGCTCTATCTCATCCCGCTTCAATTTCGAATTCCATATGCGTCATGATTTCATCCCGTCGCAAATGGCACGCGGCAGAATTGTCGGTAGTATAAACTAGCTCTAAAGCGGAAGGGGAGTTCAGCTGGATTGTAGATAGCATGCGAGAGTGGGTGCTTTGCATGTGGAACATTTACGTGGGTGGTGCGGTAAGGAGCCGAAATAAGGAAGGTTAATGCGGATAAAAGATATAATTTCAAGTAAGAGGGAAAAAAAATAAATGGAACGGCAAGATGCAGAAGGGAGGCGGAAGGTGCATAAGGGCCGCTTCAAGACAGATCTCAAGGTTGCACTGGAATTTTCGGGATATAGCGCGAACGTGGAGAGAATATTGAGCTCGGCGCTACGTGCAGTTTACCGTGGTGTGGGTAGCGAATGTTCATCGTAGCTACGGAACGCAGTCGGGCATATATTAAGCTATACATGAAAGCCTGTGAAAGCTCGAGATATATAAATTTCACTGGCAATAACTCCGATGGCAAAGTCTTGCCGTGCTGTGACTGAATTAAATTTGAATTAGGAGGGAAATAGTCACGGAAACAACCATATTCACTCGGAATTCTTAATACCGGTCACATAGAAGCCTATCTATCGTTTCTATTTCTCGAATAGTCCTACGGGTGAAGAAAATAAATAGAACCACCCAAATGGATCAAATAATAGCATCAATTTACGCTCTCCACGCTTCCATTCTCAAGACCCGGAGGAAAGCTTGACGAGTAATTCACGAGGAATCCAATTAGCTCTGTCTCCTCACAATAGAAGAAAAGATAAGAAAAAGAAGTAAAGGCGCGACCGCTTCCACTTGCGCCGGGAGCAAATGTGAGCTCCGAGCAGACTTGGACAGGCGCATGGTACATCAAGATCTACGAGCTTTGCCGACCGCTTTCTGCGCCCCTGTATGTGTATATGGCTATAGAACACACAATATATGCACCACAGGTATTCCGGGCGCACCCTCTGCGCCGCCGGCTCCGGAAACCTTAAGTGGTGGTGTAAATTTAGTCGAATGTTTACGCACACCTGACGCTGGAAAGACCACGTGGAAATTGCACCGCGACGACGTAGATGAAGGGATACGGGAGATAAAGATGTTCGGAGTTAAAAAAAGAAAAATCCTACGGGAATGACGGAGTACGATGGGGCGATGGAAAGGCGAAGACTGCGAATCGAAGAGGGAGCGAAATCCTCGTTTGGCCGCGGAGCCAGCAACGTACGGAATTCCAAAGGGTACAACTTCTATCACACGGTCATATGAAATCCTACACGTTTGCCATCGGAACCCCCAATCCTCCCTTCTTCCCCACCTCGCGCTCCTTTCTCGTTTCTTCTTTATCTCTTTTTTCCCCTATCATTCGCCAGCTACTCTCGGCTTCTCTGAGCTTGACGTGCGCTACGTGAAAATCCTGTCCGCGTCATCTCTATATCTTCCCGTTCGGATTTTACGAGCCGAGAGTTATAAAATACCGTCCCCCCTCCTTCCCCCCCCCCTGCTCCATCGACTATCTGCTACGACGAACCTAATGGGAACACTGCGCGAAAACGGACGTGCATTAATTTCGCTCGACGGCGCACTTCGTTTGTTCACTGTAATCCGTGCTTCGGATAAATTATCATTTTTCCTCTCGTTCCGACGGTTTACGAGATTCCGCGCCATTTGTTTATTATTTTTTTCTCGTTAAATCGCAATGTTGAATGAATCATCGGAATAAAACTATCTTCTATTCGTAAAAAGATAAAACTATCTATAAAAAAGCTGTAAAGTAATTTGCACATGCTCCCCTCCTCATTTATGGCTTCGTCATTTATTGAAGTTTGCGCATACTTTCTCGATGAGAAAGTTTGTTGATCGATTTTGGCTTTCCTCGTAAAGCTATGCGCAAAGCTGTAATAAATCGGGCTGCCATGCGCAAATTACTTTGCACCTTTTTTCGTAACATAAAAAAATATGAAAATGTACCACAAAATTTATTGTAGAAAATCGTGACCTGATTACAAAACTGTAACACATTTTACTGTTAGCGTGATATTTGATTCAGAAACTCGTGTCTAGCGTACCATTTTTTTCACAAGATTCAACAATTTCAAAATCCCATAAAATTTAAACGGTTAGATCAATTTTCGTCAAATTTAGAACGAAACATTGTACAGTGTTAGTCCATTCATGTATCAAATTTAAGCTCGATACCTCCATGTTTGCTCAAATTAGGCCGTTTTTAGTAATGTTTCAAGAAAATCAAAATCCCATCGAATCTGACCGCTTCGACAGTTTTCAGCCAAATTCATACCAAAGGTCTTTGATCATAGGAATATATTTGTATGCAGTTTTAGGACGATAGCTCAAAATTTACACAAGTTAGAGCCACCGTAGACTTTTTTCAGAAAGGTCAATATCGCGTAAAATCTTGAACCGTGTCTCAATTTTCATGAAAATAGGATTTAGGCAAGAGACATGACCACTTTAATAGTGTGAAAAATTTTAACCGGCTATCTCAAACCGTTTATGAGTTCTAGCCGCTTTAAACTATGCAAACGGCGACACACACTCAAACATCTGGACGGCAGTTAATAATCGCATTTTTCGACATTTTTGGCTATTTCAACTATTGTGACATTAAAATCTCGAGTATTTTTTTTTCATAAACATAGCGTCCTCTAGAAGAAAGCATGAAAAGACAATCCAATGAGTTAAAAAAAAACATTTACGAGTAAGGAGCGAAGTTTTAGGTGTGGGGGGTTAATGAGGAGGTAACAAAAACAGAAAGAACGAAACCTTAATGTCACTAGCGGCGTCTTATCGGAAATTGGCAAAATGCCCGGGTTATTATTATCTTTTCATGAATCTATAATAGCGCGCGGTATAATCTCTTTATCGCCTCATCCTCCTCGTTTTCCTTCATCCGAGATCTTTGAACATAAGGTCCGGACATCGGTTATCTCTGCAGGCGTTATGCCGTAATATCTGCGGGCTACATCGGTGGTACAGCCATGTCATCCGACACTTTTCCTTCGAGTTTGAGCGATCGCACCCAGATACAAGTGGATTACGACTTTGTAACTCCACTCGGCAGCTTGGTTTACGACCAGGTACGGCGCAATAACCGAAGTACTGTTCTAGCAGGGCTGGCAGAAATAGACAGTACGTAACAATCGTTGTGAGATGCAATACCTGTAGCATCGTACGATGGTAGTAAACCATACACAATTCCGCTTCGAGCAGCCAGTATCTGCAGACTTTAATGCTGACTGAAATCTCAAACGCTTACTCGTAGTTCCCCGTGAAACTTTGGCTTCAACTGCAGGCTCCTCCGAGGTACTGAAGATATCATCTACACAAGGTCTGATTTGGTAAATATTTCAACTGACTTCGCACGTACCGTGCACTCGCGTCGAGTGTTTTTGTCAGACTCTGCGCAAGTTTCTGCGCAAGTAGCTCCGTAAATCTCTATGTAAGTCTGCGCAAGTACTCAAGTGATTCTGTATAGAGTCTCTCGTGACTCCCTCTTTGGGTTCTGTTGAGTCTCCGTGATTGTCTGTGCGAGTGTCCGAGGAGACGGACCGTACATTATGATACTGTGGATGTTTATTTCGAGTTCCGTTACCGGTTCTTTAGTTATCCAATAGTCATCCAGAGTACGGGGTATGCACACAATAGATAGTTCATCGTATAAGCCAGGATCTGCGCAGAATTCGCTTCGTTGCGCACAAGTAGATTATACCCAATAGCAGTTTAGAACTAGTATACGAGCGAACGTTAGAGTGTGTATACATGACTATACGTATTATGCCGAGATAATTGAGAAGTGTAGCCAAGAGCTTGTCGGCAATCAACGGGAAGATCTTCCGAGCGAGTATATCGCTAGTGTATATAACGAACGCTCAAGTGCCCGGGGTACCCGGCAATATATATTGAAGTACCGGGAGGGAGATAAGCACTGGGACAGAGAACGTTAAGCCGTGTGCGCCAAGCGTCTTTCGATAACCCGGGCTTCGATCGCTTCATCCGATACAAGGAACATCCAATCTCGTCGACGGGGGATAAGTTTCCATTTTCACTGCTTACTCACTGGGTCGCTGATCTTTAACTCTGCTTAAAAATCACATTGGTATGTCCATTCAGCGCTTCACAAAAGCCGGTCGACCTGGCTTAGGGAAGAGCGGGTCGAAACGGACTATTTCTATAGATTACCGCCAGGACACAAGGACGAAGTCTCATTTCGAATTGGGGACACCGGGTCACTTAGCCCCGAGCGAATCCGAGAAGGAGCAAAATGACCACAGAGTGGACCGTAGGATTTCAAACAAAAATATCTTCGAGCGTCACGTTTGTATGGCGGTGAGGATTGTCGCCATCGCGGCCGGCAGACGGAAATAGTGAGAAAGAGATCGGAGGGGGACATGGCCACCTGGACTGCGAAATTGGACCCAGTCGATCCATCAGTAGAGGGTATACGAACGCGGCAAAGCTTTGGCTCAAAGTGATCGATGAAGCAGAACTCGAGGTATCCAAACGTGGCGGTTATACGATTGCAGTTTCCGTATCCCGTGAGCACAGAGAACGAACCGATAGGAGATATCGGAAGGCTGGAATTCCGTGGTGTAATCGTATACTATCGAGGATTCATGAAAGCTCCCTAAATCATGCCATTTGTTGCGGGAAAGCTGAGAGCCCCACTCTGACTGCACGCTGCACCATAGACTGCACGGTCGTGCTATGCAGGTTTACGTGTTGGTCAGCAGTTACGTCTCGCGAAAGTAGATATAGCCTGCAACATATTGACCATCACAAGGGAGCGAGTAATGGGTGAGGTTAATTCCTGTTTGTGCTGGTCACCGCAATCCACATCCTCAAACCACACCATCCTCCTCCCCCTGTCCCTTAGTTCTCCCTCGAACCATGGCTGCCAGGTCCTTCCTACGGTAAAACAACTCTTCGACGACTTGCCACTTCAAACTATACACTATGTATTATACCATGTATTATACTCTCTACATGCCCTAACTACTCGTGTTGAATGGACCGTCCGTACAGTTTCGGCTAATTTCAAACTTTGACGTTCGTGCCGACTACGAGGGATGCTTTCACTGTAACCCAGAGTTGCTCCATACGAACGGCGGGAGAATCCGTATCTCCGGTCTCTCACTTATCCCTCTTCAGATAGGGAACAAAAATTCACTATCGAAACTGTACTGTTAAAGTCTTAATTGAGCAAGTATGTCAAATCTGTTTCGTGACTGGTCGCAATTTTGGGGTGTTACATTGGGCGCCGATGAAGACCTCACCATGATATAACGCTCTAAAATGTCTACTATTCTCGGAAGAATATGGCCGGGTCTGCATATCATTGGTTCACGTGGTAATGAGGGTGGTCCGTATTCACCGATGTTACTTAAATTACGTTCGTACAGAGTCCATCCATTCGCCATTTCGCGGCCCTCGGGTGGTGAATTGTGCGGAACATGTTTAGCGTAGCACCTGCAAATTATGTACGTGATACCGTAGTAAGACAGATACAACAAACGGTGAAGGGAGTACAAATTGCCGAAGCGGGAAGGTACAAAACGCTGAAAGGATCCGTCCTTACATGGTCGGAACAATGGTTTTTGTCCGGGAAGTCGATGGCCGGATGACAACGAGGTCGTGAAGTCCTTTTACGCATCGCGCCTCTGTCGCACCTTACATACCCCCACCCGTTCAATGCCCTCGTCGTCGTCGAAGAGGAGGTCGACGCCCGCGAGGTGTAACGGATCGCAGTGTCACGAGCCGCGTTCCCGAGGCCGGGCGATGGGGCTCTTGTAATAAGATGAGCTATTTCATTTATGTTTTACGAGATATAGGACGAGAGATCCTTCTTCGGCGTGGAGGAAGCGGCAGGATCCGGCGGGGGAAGAGCGGGCGGAGAAGGTCGCAAACTACCGGGAGGATACAGCGGAGCTGGGGGTGAACAGGGTAAACGCCGGGCGAACTGTACGGGGCAGACTCACCGGCCTTGGATGCCATCCGGGATAATTTATACATTGGCCATGGGCCAATGAGCCTCGGGCGTTTAATGCTGGAGCAACGCATAGCAATGCCGATATATATGTACACTCTAATATGTGAAGTATATTATATTGTGGTGCCATACACACTCACGCTGTATTAAACTGCACGCAGAGTGTATCCTTCGTAGTATCCTACAGTGTGTAGTCCATGCAGTGGTCCGTGGACGTCTCCTCCATGAGCCGCCAAATGATTTTTCGCCAAACCGGCTGCATTGTAACCATTGGTCGGGCACTGGTCGGAAATCCTGGCTAGTGCCCAGCCAAGCGGTTATCTTCTGCATGGGAAAGTTGGCGCCCGCGTTTGCGGATCGACCATGTGCTGAAAAACTTCTCCGCATCGCCACCCTTGTCTGCTAAGGAAGTTCAACAACGAATACGATCAAGACGTATGTAAACTCGGGATTATTCAAATCCCGGTCCGATCGCTTCCCGTAAGCGGGGCATCTGTAACGGGCTTTCTTCTTCTTATTCCTCAGGATTTATATCAAACATCCATCTGTGATAGGGCCATTGTGAGAGACTCTACTGTACACGAAACATCCTTCCCCTTCCATCGTCCCCGTGCACCGATCGCCAATCAACCCCTCGTGGGTTCGCTCCCCCCCCCGCCGACCTAAACGCATTAGCCAATGAACGCGTAGCGGCTTTCGACACTGCGCCCGGTCTGTGGAGGATGACAGGTAGAAATCGAATCGGGTGGATTGTGTGTCCCCGGTTACCCTGCGCCAACCTCGTCCCTGGACGACCATGTGCCGCGGCAATACCGATTATCGTTCGATCGGGATAGGTGTGAGGGGAAAGGGAGGGGGGGGGGAGGGGGCGACTGGAGGAAAGCAATGGGGCCACAGTGACCGCGAATAAATTCCATCGCTCTTCGCTTCTATTTCCATCCTCACTCCACTCTTGTCCCCGACAACGCGTCGCTCTGCCGTTTTCCTCGGCTCCATCCCGCTCTTCCATTTTGCTCGGGACAAAGTCACCATTATCGATAATTCATTTTATCGCCGAATGAGGCATTTTTTTTTCTCTAACGCAGCCGAAAACATTTTTAGCAAATTAGCAAACCAAATTAGCATCATTTCGCTCCGTTATGACGAGGTTGTACACACATTTCGGCTGTTTTGTTGCCATTCGGTCGGTTTCGATTATTTTTATTCCTCACTCTATTCTGAATATCGACATGTGCTATAACGGGGTTATTGGGTTTGCGTGTGTGTGGACTTTGCCACGCTATCCCCGCAAGTTCCGAGCGATCGTGGTGAAAGTTTGTTCATAAAACGATTCCAATTTCATGAGATTTGCATTTTATGTTTTGTTATTGTTTTCTTTTCGTTACCGAGGCAGCTGTAACTCGAGTAAACGCCTGTCCATCGTGCGATTCAATGAAAACCTCGACGAAAGCTTTCTCAATGAGGGAACGTAATTGTCGAGCATGTTTTGAATTATGCAATAATATACATCGTAAAATTTGTGATCAAGCCGATATTGTGTCCCGGGTGTAAAATATGAAGTTGGCCGAGAGTTTGCTGAAAGATCAATATTTGTCGGAGGACAGGTCGGTTATTCCCGGGGGTATTTTCGCGTTTTCATCAACTTGATGGACATACCGCTGAATCCACCGTTCGCCGCAAAATATCGAGTCCGCCGTTAACGGTAACGCTCTCTATTTTTTTCTCTGCTCTTCCTTCCCTACCCACGAATATCCATAATGTAGTATATACATGTATAACCGTCATTGTGCCGCCGTATGCACATAAAATTGTACTGTCCCTATTCAGAATAAAACGTAACTCGGTCACGGCTGAATGCACAAACGTTTGCCGTTTCCATTCCGTCTGACGTTTGAGCTACTTTGAATCGTAAATATTGCTGTGCTATTGCCGAGGATGTTGTTTCGACGGGACGGAAAATGAGTAAGTCAGAAACAATCGTGAGATTCGTTTCCTGACGTGGCTTTTTTTAGCTTTCACATTCAGCCAGTCCAATAATTGTCAATGCCTTTTTTTCTCACGGCGCTTGTCGAGATTTCGTAATGAACTTAATCGGCAACGATCGAATTGGCGAACACCGATAGAGGACTGTCAAGGATTCCAACTTTCATCTCTCATCTACCCGTCACTGCGCGGCAACCGTCCATTAATCATCTAATCGACCAAACCAATTACAAAGCTGTTGAACAAATGAAAGTTAAAGAAGCCGGCCGGCCAACAGCTGGCCGTTTCCCTCTTGCCCGTCTGTGGTCTCCGAGCCCCTGGACAAGTTTCAACCGATCGGCGACGACGGTTTGGTCCCATGTTGAGGAGCCGCTACCAATCTACGTATTACTGGCTCACGAAATACTGACGCAACCTGGAGCTTGTAGACGGCATCCCGCGAAATTGTGCACGATGTACAGGCGCATACGTGCGGACGCATCGAAATTGCGGCGAGCAGCGACTGCCGTCAACCCCCTTTCTCTCTTGAGATTCCACCCCGTCGGTCCGTCGCGGCGAGCCCGCACGAAGTTTCGTTAGCCGCAAAATACGGGACCGCAGGTCGAGCGGCTTTTCAAATTCGTTGAACAGCAACAGGACAAACAGGGATTTGGAAAGCTCCGCAGTGTACTTAAAGTTGCAAACGTGCGTCACGCTGCTGTCGAGTGAATTTAAGAAACTCCGTAGTTTTTTTTTTTTGCCCTTCGCCTTCTGCGGAACTTAGTTCGGCCCGTGACTGACGCGGAAAATGATTTTAGAAGCACGATTGTGTACTTCGACGCAAAGTAGTTAACTGTCGTTAAGTAACCGGAAGAGTATCTACTTTCGAGGAGAACGTGACCAGCCGATTAAATGAAAAATTTCTGAAAGCGCCGGGATTTCTTTGTCGCGGTGCAGAGGATAAGCTCGAAGTCTTTGACCTTATCTATGCAGGCAAGGGGTGAGATTGAGCAAAATGGACCGGGGATGAAAGTACCTATTTCACCTTCCATCCTCGCCGACTTGCACTTGCCGCCTGTCCGGCGGACGGGAACTAGCGGGAGATCGAGCCTTCGCGAACAATTTCAAAGCGGCTGACCGTAGTACAAGTTTGACGAACTTCCACGGCAAGTTTGCGACCGCTGAAGCACCACCGGTGTGTGCGAGGGGGCTGCGTGCCGGCAACTTTCATCTTCTTGCACGTGCCGGCTGCATGCACGAGTTCGAGGCTGCCTCGCACTGGGCATAAGCTCGCCCCGGCTGGGATACTCCGTCTTTATTAGCTAGACAAGCTCGTCTCGGTACTATGAGCCACCCAGACATCACCCCCGCACGTGCGAATTTTCATGGAATGAGAAAATTGAAAATTTCAAAGCAACTCTTGAAAGTTTTAAATGGTTTGATAAAAACAAAAAGTCTTCCATTTCCTCTCGGTCGTTCGTTTCAGTGCGCAGTAAAGAAAGGTTTGGTGCATGTAACAAACCTTCATTGCCTACAAAGATTTTTGCGTTTCTCTTGATCATTGTATAATATTTCCACGTGAATCTAACGGTTCGACGTAAATCTAATGGAAGCAATTTAGAAACATTATATCGGATAATGGAAGAACCCCAAGGAAAATTCGTGGATTTTGCCTGTACATACGGTGAATATCGAAGTCGGACCGGGCCATATTCATACCTTTTAACCTATATATTTATTCAAGCCAACTCCTGCACATTTTTATTTGACCTAGCCCTCGATACATCCGAGGGATTTGCCCGACTTGCATCTTCGTACTCAGACCCTACTAAATATTTATCGAACAATCTTTCATCGCTATCTGTACCCCGGGACCGGGTCTTGCTCCACAAGGAATGCGGTTTTTCGGCGATTGTATTCCCTCTCCGCGCTCGAGTATTAGCATTACGAGGCGATAGCTGAATCTGAGCATCCTATTGGCCCGAATATCACCCCTTTCGATCTACGAGAGGAAAATCCCATTACCCCGAATTGCTTCGAGCCTAAATCTGCAACGACTATCGACGATATCCTATTGGTATTTGCACACCGACGGCGTACGTCATTCGATAAATATTGAACTAGGTCACAGTAGAACCATTCGGAGCCATTCGGAGTCGCTGGTATTATTCGTGCCCTTAAAAAAAAAAATCTACCACTCAAACGTTAGGCGGCCGAATTTTTCTTTTTTATATCTCAAGCATTAAAAATGACCTAAACTTTGCCCAAAAAATTTGACCAATAAGCAATGCATCCCAGTGAAAGATTTTCCAAAATAATGTAGTTAGCATTTCTTTTTTTATTTTTACTCAGTCGTACACATTTTTTAAGTTGACGAGACAGGAGAATATTTTTTATTTAATTTGAGCGTCAAATGTCTCCACAGACCGCGAAGGCTTGCAATGTAAAAAAAGAGGTAAAAATTGTTCAGCCGCAAGTTGGAGCATTGAGTCGAATATTGGACAATTAAACGACCGGTAATCGCTTCATCGATGCGCGATACGGTTTGTTTGCAGAGCTGTTTTCCGTGTTCGTTATTTGCACGTAGTGCGCGGATGAACTTTTCTATTTGATACCTAATTTCGCGGAAGTAATTTCGCAGAGGTGCAAATTGGCGAAGCATTTTGTAGTCGGTGAGCGTATATTCGCATTGGACGACGATGACAATATCTGATGAAATCGTAGGTATACAATGGGAAATGAGAATTTCAGCTCACAAATAGAGGATTCTACGGTTAGAGTTGCCTTTTTTCGAGCATTTTCAGGGATTCTTTCAAACAAATTTTTTGTGTTCATTGCAATGAAACTGAGATATTTTAATTGATATTATTACTTGATGCAGGCATTTTTTGCCACATAATATTGAATCCTTAAGGTGGTGCAAGCTGCGCTGCAGAACTGCTGTTTTACCACCTGGACCACGATTGCGATTGTTCTAACTATCTGAAAAACAACTTCTGAACTACGATCGATTTTTTTTTTCAATTCGCCAAACGGATGACAGCATTTCTAAAATATTCAATTTTTCATTTTTTGGTACAGCTTATTATTTCCCTACAAATCGTAATTTTCAGTTTCATTGGAATACATACCAGCATTTTCTTTCAAGAAAATTCCTGAAAATGCTCGAAAAAGGCGACTCTAAGCTTACAACTCGGTACAAAGAAGTGACTAAGAATGCAGCGCGATAAAAACTGTTCGTTATCGGCCACTGACGAATATTTAATGAAACCCTTAAAATAAAAGCACTATCGTTGCCCTCCGGCAACGACAGTGTAAAGTGTCATTTCCACTGTGTGCGATCAAAAGCATCGTCAGTCGACGTGGAACTGAATTTTCAAGGATAATCCGATTATTGACAACGAGATTCTTCCCCTAGTGGCTATCTTGCCGAATAATCTAGTCACCGAGGATGCGAAGGTGCATTGGCAAATACGATTTCCATCGTCGAAACCTACTGGGATTGACCATCGCGCATCATCTGCTTTCCCCATACCCCAACCACCACCACCCCCCTCCCCCCCACCCGTTTTATCCCGTATATCTGCTATACCATTGTTGACACAATCTCGCTCGGAATATCGCGATTGCGACATAAAGCCAGACAGCAAGAGACATCGATTTATACACATCGGGTGTCCTGAAATTCAAGTTGGCAAAGCGATTGCAATCCACATCGCAGTTCGTCCGGATGGACGAATAAAATTCACAGTTATAGCGCCAGTATTAATTTACCTAACTGCAATAAAAATAAGAAAATAAGAACAGGGGAGAGAGAGGCAGAGAGGCAAAACGGACCATTCTTACCGATCTTTCGTGGTGCGTAAAAAAAAAAGGTCTCATCTAAAGTGTAGGTCAGATTTCAATCGGTCTCTCCTAATCATCTCCGAAGTGTCCAAATAACGCGGTCGGTTAGACAAACTGTAATTCATTCTTGCTTCCTCATGGGAGAAGCAAAGTTTTGATCTTGAGTTTTTTTCTTCGAAAAGATCGAGGGTAAAATATAGCTGGAAAAATTTACCAAGTCATTGGCTTGGGGTGGATTCTCGGGACACGGTGTATGGAGGATATTGGTGTAGATCGGAATGGATACGCAAAATCATGGATAACCGGGCTCCGGCGAGTCAATGAACCGTGCCTGGTCGGGGAGTAGACGCGAGTGCGCATCGGCGAACGTTCGAGTGTGAATTGACACACGCGACAGGACAAATTTGTGACGGTGACGCGCAACCTATTATAGCAGGTGTGTTTCAATGTCATACGCTGGTGTTAATGTGATCGGGTCGTTTGCTACACCACCCTTGTAGGCGTGAATCATTCGCACGTGCACGTTTTTGCCCTTGCTCCAAATATCGTATAAATCGATTTATCACCATCAATTTTCATTGCGACGCGGTCATTCGATCTGGAAAAAAAAAAACAAATTCTGCAATCGATCGTACACGAAATCGTTCATCGACGCCCTTTGCACGTACGAATACGAACGGTCCGGGTGTAGCAGTGTCAATATCCTATCCGCTGCATGGTATAAAAAAAGTTTTGCACATTCAACAAAAATGTTGCATAAAAGCAGCGATTCTTAATCGCTTGATTTTTCAATTCTTTAAATTAAAAATACAATTTTACCCTGGTGGACCAGGAATGATTTTTTGAGGCACAAGACTTTATACTGTGTAGAACCTGTGAACTATGATTTGCCGATTTCACACAGTAAACAAAAAAAAAAACATTACGGGATTTGTGGACAAGACAGTTTTGACGATTGTTCGAACCCTTTTCACTGAGCTGTTGGAACATTTTTCATTGGAATAAGTTACTTTTCGATGAAAACCGAGAAATTTCCATAGGGCGGGTATGCTCTCTTTGGAAGTTAAAACAATTTTAATTTTTCTTGAAAATCGTAAAATCGTACATCGACACTATACGGAACGGTTTGCCGCGGCACTGATATCGGGAAGCTCGATGTTCTCCGCATCAACGACTTGCTTACACTATCGATATTTGAATAGGACAGATACGTGCCTCTATGTATAGCTTAACTGCGATCTACGATAGTGAATATTGCACATGACGAAACTGTCGGGCAGACTGCATTGACATTACCACCGTACTGTACACACATCGGGTAGTAGTAAAGTTTCGTGCACCGTACGCAATAATAGCACAACTACGTAACCGGTGCCGGTATGCGACATTGTGTAACGGTGAAGCACCGTCAATGCAAAGATTTAGGGTAAATATGTTGAGCATCGCCCGGTCTGACTTCCGTACACGCAGCATGTCAATATGGATCGTCCATTTTCACCACTTTTATTCTACAATTAAACACTAAAAAAGTAAAGTCAATTCGAATGTGTTCCGAGCTATAAATCGACTATTTACCAACAAAAAATTTATAAAATTCGTTATAATTATTGTAATCGATTATAATATAACAATTATTTCAGGCGATCACAACATTGCGATCGCGGGTAAAATATAGCCTGCGCAACTTCACGAGAGAACTGATATCCTTTAATTTTACCGCTTCGATTTTGAAAGTATCTCATTTTGCCCCGTATGCGCATTAAACGCCAAGACATCCCGACTTAACACGGTTCCTTCGAGAGACGCAACACATTTTTTATAAAAACCTTTCGGAGCTCCATTTTGCCCTCGGTGTCCTGTGTAAACGGGCAACTAGTTTGGATGGGTGGGCCATGTTTACCACTTTTATCCTACAATTAAACACTAAAAAAGTAAAGTCAATTCGAATGTCTTCCAAGCTATAAATCGACTATTTGCCACCAAGAATTTATAAAATTAGTGATATTTATCTCACTCGAGAAAACTTGCGATTCGGGGTAAAATAGCCTAGCCCTCAATTCACCGTCACCGCGGGAACTGATATTTTTAAATCCCCTCCTCCACTTTAGAAAGTATTCCATTTTGCCCCGAATGCGCACAATACGACCACAAGTCCCGTCTTACCCCGGTTTCTCCGGGAGTCACAACAAATTTTGTATGGAAACTTTTCGGTCCTCCATTCTGCCCCCTGTCTGCTGTGTAAACGCGTCACCACTTTGCCCCGTCTCTTCTGTGCAGGGCTGTTGGACCCTTCGACCAAGAACCGGGGTTGCTTGTTAACTTCGACGTTGTCGCCGAAATCCCTTTCCTCTCGTCCCGTTTGGCCTTTACAGTTTACATACTGTCCCCCGGGCTTACGCTTGTAAACTTTACAGCGCACAATATATCCTCATACTTCGCGGGCTGTACAATAATGCCACACGGGATACCATGCGTACCAGCTACTCATAGGCGGTAAGCATCGGTATAAATCTACTCTGTTGTGTCGTTCGGTGCCGAAAGGGTTATCCGACGCTTACGCAACGGTATAACGTTTATGTCCGGGGAGGGGTGAAGGTGTCCAATATGGACCACCCCGATTAGCAAATACGGACTGGGCCATATTCACCACTTTTGCCCGTGGAGCATGCGGTGCTCGTAACGATATCCGGACCGCCGCAAAGAAATTCCTAGGCTCTTAATGTCCATCGTAAAGAATGTTTCGCAATGGGACGACGTAAAAGTCGGAATTGAGTTATCAGTATTCAATTCTACTAACGTGTTATTGTCCGCTAGAAGGTAAAGATAAATCAAAGACTAAAAATCAAAAGGGCGCAAAACACACTCTTTGACGTACAAGTTACGTCCCTTCGATACCCAACAGCCGATGCGTCCGACGACGCGAACGTACAAAAATAGGAAGAATGGAAGCTAAAGCATTGCGCCATTTACCCTTATATTGCGTGCTACCTTACCGGCTATGCTTCCTATTTTTATACGATCGTGGTTATCGGGTATCGAACGCCGGACAAAGAAAAACCGTTCGCTCGGAGCTCGGCTACCGAGTCATTGCACAGTCGGATGGAAGATCGTAATGATAAACCTTCGTGGCAAAGAAAGGCTTTACGGCGTTCATAAAAAAAAAAAATGGAAAAATTATATAAAATAAAAAAGAGATTTGGTCACGAGACAATTTACGATTCGTCATGTCGTCTATTCGTTGGAAGTCTCGCAAAGCCGTTGTGATGTATGACTGCGATTTAGAGTGGCGATGTACGTATGCAATACTTGGAAAGGGAGGGAGCCGCAGCAAGTAGCGCACAGAGGTGGAACGTAGTGGAGGGTATTAAAGGGAGAAGCGGCAAACGCATGCTCCAACGGCAAATGTTGTTACTATGAGCGATGCACCACTTATCTTTGACGTCTACTTTACTCTAATGTAAATAACTCCGCGCGTATATCTACGTCCGCCCGCACAATGAGCAAGGAAGGGGAGACGGCAGACGGTAGACAGTGAGGAAGCGAACGAAGATGTCAGAGATAATGTAGTGCGCCGGCATACACGCTAGATAAATTCAGCGCCGATTGCAGTGAACCAAGTTGCAATGTATTCGTTATAACGATCAGTCGTTTTAATGATCCTCCGCAACAGTAGTTTCAACGCCATTTTCATGCAAGGATTTACTTCGACCGTTTGCTACCGACGTAGGATTATTGTCACGTTGACGAAACAGCTATTTGTTTTGTCAACAGTTATTTGTTTGTAAAATTGAAGATGCTTTTTTTAAATTTTTATCCAAAAATTCTTTACAAATTTAACAGTAACTTCTGACGAATAGCAATTTTTCGCAACCAGCAACTTTTTTCGAATAGCAATGTATGCTGTAAAAAATGTTTCAACGGGAAAGAGGGTTGACTGTTGAAGAGTTAACGACGGTCATTATAAGCGACAGTTTTAACTGACATAATATTATAGATCATCGAGAGTTTAATATTATAAATATTAAATATGAAAAAAAAAAAAATTAACAACAATTATGTTATACATTTATTTGCATGTGCATACTGAACGTCGGAAGGCCACGCCTCAGTAAGTATGTTACTTCATAGGGGCACACACGCTAGATAAATCCAGCGTCGATTGCAGTGAATCAAGTTGCAATGTATTTGTTATGAGGACCAGTCGTTATAATGATCTCTCGAAATCGTAGAGTCAACGCCATTTTCATGCAAGGGTTTACTTCAAACCTTAGCTATCAGAGCAGGATTTCTTGTTACGTTGGCGAAACGGCTATTTGTTTATATGTCTTTTTCAATTTTAATCTACAAATGCTTGACAAATTTTCCAAACAGTAACTTTTGACGAATAGCAATTTATCGCGAGCAGTAACTTTTTCGAATCGTAGCGTATGGTGTAAAAAGTTTTTCAAAGGGAAAGGAGAGTTCTCCGTTAAAGGGTTAACGCCTGTCGTTATAATCGACAGATTTTAACTAATATAATATTATAAATATTAAATATGAAAATAAAATTCCCACCAATCATGTTATTTGTCTATTTGCCCATGCATACTGGACCGGAGTGTCAGGACTCGATGAATACGTTATATTCACGTATCCATAATAAACGTGAATAATAATGAAGACAACACTTCATACATGACCTATACGTGCATCCAGTTTTATAGCCAACGCAAACGCGAACGCTCCGGCTAATCTCGTCTAAGTAGTTGGAATTGTTCCCCCGAGTAGCCGGGACACGGATCGAGAACCGTGCCGGCGGGCACTAAGACGGCGTGTGTGATTAATTAAGGGTTTCTAATCGATCCTCAAGGGTGTCGTTCGTTCCGGCTCTCCGTCTCAACTAACTCGCGTGACCGGTGGCGTTTATTTTAATCCACAAACCTGCCACAGTCGCGTAGTCAGACTAGGTCTTCCCAAACGGTTTATTGAACTATTCAATTAGAATCTATTCTACGTCCCGGTGGAAGATAAACATTTGTTTATTTATCGGGCCATTCGACTCGCTCGTCGGTTAAGTGAATTAAATTGTTCGGAGCGACATTTTTCGAAGCTTTAATCGGAGGTACTTCCCGATGGAACATAAATTTTTATCTATCGATCTTTGGCCGCGAAAGTTGCGTAGAGCGAGGGAGCGCCGTAGTGCAACGAAGCCCTTTTAGCTAATCACTTTTGTAAACTCATTATTCACCGTAACGACCTATTGTTTCGCTGTAAGCATTATTCCGTGCCGACAATACGGCGCGATACTATCCCAGGCAGCTCTCGCCGTATACCTACATATTATCAAAATATAATATGTACGTATACGTGTAATATTCAAAAAATCATATCCGCAGTGTACCCACAACAGTGTACACCGACTCGAACATATTTTTCAATTTACGGCCGCAATTAACGAAGAGCATTGGACGTTTTTCCTTTTTATAATAATAACAAAAATGGATACAAATTTACGAAAAACAGTGTAGAGACATGAAACCTCATTTCGCTTAAATATGATAAATGATAAATAATACAGTTTTATAAATTCACAATTAAATTAAGATAACAGATTCGAATGGAATATTAATGAAAAACGGAAAGAGGTCATTTTCTTGGAGTCCGGATACCGAGAGAAGAATCTAGTAAAAATGTCTATATCGCTTGAGAGATATTACCATAGCACAAAGTAGTAGAATTCTAGGGCGCCACCTATGGTAGAAAGTGCCAGATTTATAAGAATTTTGCATAGATATTATGATAAAATTTTTTGGATAATCACCGACTTTTTGCTTTAGGCGGCGCCCTGGTGCCCTACTGCTATGTGCTACAGTAATTTTTCTTGGATTATTGGTAATTTTTACTAAGTCCTTATCTCAGCGGCTTTGATGATGATAATAATGCAACACGAACGTGGATTAAATTTCTGATTAATGTGATATTTTGCCTTGAACTTTTATCGGGCAAAAATGTTCACATTAATTGCGCACCGATGTCTTACGGTGCGCACTAATTAGCCTTATGAACTTCCCGTGATAATATGAGTACCTTCTGAAATCCGTCGCAAGCGTGTCGATTCGAATGAATTTAATAAATTCTCTGAATAACGTGTCGCGGGGAAGAAACAAGAGACAGAATTAAAGAGTGACGGTATAGAGGAGTGGTTATCTCCGGCAGTGGGAGAACCAGGTCAGCCCCGAAGGAACTCCGTCTCGTCGGTCTCATGAGTCGTAATTGTATTTATGCGCTGGAATCTCGCCCTCTTCCGTTTTCGCTATTCCCTTCCGGCTTTCCGTTCGTTTCTCATCAGTCTGTACCGCCGACTCACCCATCCACCCCGGTCGATTAGGTAGCAATTTCTCTTGCCGCTTAAATTTATGAATAATCCCGGTAAACGCGGAGTGTAACGTCCCGAGCAAAGAGGAAACTGGAGACGGAAAAAAAAAACAGGACAAACGACCAAAGCAATGAGGATTTCTATCCGGAGTAGAAACAATCTCAGATTGAAAGGAAAAAAAAATTCTCCGGCGGTGAAGATTTGATTAATATTGTTTTACAAAAAAAAAAAAAGAAAACTAAAAGTCATCCCTCTCATTAGCTTATTCAATCCGTTGTGTTGGAAACAGCGAGGATATAAAACTCGGAGGGGTGAATGGTGTGTTATGGTATATACGATCGCGAATGTAGAGCTCGTAGAAAAATAGGTTTCCGTAGAGTAGAGAAGCAGGAATCTCGCATGAGCGATGGAAATGTATGCAAACTGTAAGATGAATGGTCTTCTACGGATAATGGAAACTGCTGCGAAGACGAAATAGAGGTCTCGAGGCTTCCGGTTCTATTTCTTCAGTGCATACGTCACGGTCCAGATATACCGGTTTCTCGTGTACGCCAGACAAAGAGGAAGATTCAAAGAAAAATACTGAATCGATAATGAAGTAGACAAAAAAAAAAACAAAAAACAATAAAAATACAAAATACAGAGAAAACCAGGAAAATAAATCCTCGTGCAGATTTAAATAAAAGCCTAAAAAATCGAGAGGCAACTGGTTTGCGCTATGTTAGATATAAAAAACATAGTTATCCAGATTTTTTCCAAGAAAATGTGCGACCGTATCGAAAAAAATTCCATTTGCAAAATTACTTATGGACGATAGTTTTAGAGCTAGGAAATCCATAGCCGCATACTTGGAACTGTAAACTTAAAAAAAAAAATCAAGAAAAAATGTGGTAATTTTTGAATAAATGAATATCATCGAACGCACTGTTCATAGAATTTCAACAAAGCCCTTCGTGTATTCGATTGTGCGTTACACGGGAGAGAGCGGGTACGGACGATTTACAATATTGAATACAAACTGTATTTAAATTGGCTCGCATTATTCATCCCCCCCCCAATTGGCGTATGCTGCGATATGCCGCATGCATTAGTGTACGCGAACAATTAGCTGCTGGTTAATTGCAAAGTGAATGGTTTAATAGTCACCATATATTCGTCCTTTGAGCGTACGTATACATTGGCTACGGGCCGGGTATACTTCTCCGCGGTGTTTGAACCTTTTGTATATGTATATTTACCATAAATTATCGTGTTGCACGGTTAATTGTACGGTTGTTGGCCAATCTCCAGGGACTGGTACGACCTGCAGTTTACTACGTGGTTGTGTAGAACAGAGCGTTTTCCTCTCTGCAACATACGACCCCGGGCTCGCCCACTAGCCTTCGAAAGGGTAATGATAAACTTTCAAACGTAAAAAGAAATTTTCAAAATAAACAGTAGAATTTCAATATTCGTTGAAATAAACGTTAAAATACACGGCCATGAATCGGTGGTCGGCCACGTCGTCTCGAACTGCATCTACACGGAAAGAACAATTAACGATAATTAGTCAAATTCCCATTAACGATGCGGCCCGTAAAGCAATAATATACATTTCTCATTTTTAATTCGAAAACAATTGCTGGAGAAAAAAACGAAATTTTTAAGAGAAAAAATACGTTCCCGTGTGCACGAGAATTTTGGAAAATTTTACAGCCCCATTCCAGTAATATTCACGCATCTACAGTTAGCAGACATGTCCTGTACTTTGGGATTATATCAAATATTAAAAAATTACTGGAACATGCAGTATTTTTTTTTATAGAGCACAAAATGATTATTAATCTTCTTTTCTCATGTATACATTACGTTATGGGTTTGCAAGGGGAGTTTAACACGACGTGCTCGACCAACGACGAAGACGAAGTGCCTAAAAAATGTAATCATCAAAAGTACTTTTCTTTTTCTCGTGCGTCGGCCGAATGCCGTAGATTGTCGCAGCCGCTATTACCCAGCTTCGCGGACGGTCCTTGACTAAAGCGTAGGAACGACAGTGTCGCTCGGGTAATTGAAGCATTTCACGTTGCCCAATGGCAAACGAGAGTGAGAAAGTTGAGAGTGAGCGAGGTGAGAAAGTTCTGCGGTGGATAGAGGAAAAGAGAGAGCTCTGCGCGTCGCTGAAGGCCGAGGAACGACCCTGACGGAGGGTTGGCCAAGACTGAGGGTAAATTCTTCGGTGAACTTCGTTTGTCTCAAGGCAGACGGAAAATTATTAGCACTTGACAGTGACTCTGACCTTCGGTCTTCGCCTTTGCCTCTTCGTTCTTAACGCGCTGTCTGTATTATACGGCCAATTTTTGTCCTTCCCCCCCCCCCCGATATCCTTGACCCGAAGGCTTATGATATAGTTCAGTTACCATTATCCTCTCCTTTCCGCTATCTCGCTTGTCTTTTCCAGACTTCTTTGACTTTGGGCTTTTCAGCCTCGTGCCATATCGCCGGAGCTCCCTCGACTCTCTCAACTTTCGTCCTTGTTGTCGAAAACTTGTCGTTTCCGGTTTCTCGTTTGCCTTCGGCGATTCGACGTTTCGTACAAGGGAAACCAGGGCAAAATAGATCATTTTCACCGGTCCGCTTTAAATGTCGTAGCAAATGTTTCCACTGCATCGGACGGCACCGTTACATCAATAAAAAAAATCAAATGAACAGTTTCAGTTTTCGCGAAACGTATTTTAAGTTATAATGCACCATTCTTAACACCCTCCGGGCATAAAGACCAGAGTTATGCACTTCACTGCAATGACCCACTTTGGCGTCTTTTCGAAGGCGCCAGTGTTTGTCGAAACGACAAAATATTACTTAACCAAATTTGGCATATTTACTCTTGGTATGATGATCTATGTTTGTGACCAAAAAAAAAAAAAAATGTAAGCGAATTTGTAAACTCACGTAAATAAACCATATTCCGGTAAACAAATTAATAGCTCGCGGTGTTACATCGACGAGCCGTTGTATATTTTTCTCAATACAGGAATTAAAAATATATATATATATACACACACACACAGTGTTATTGTCAGTTATATATTTTTATAATTATTTCATTCGTTATTATTCTTTTTTTTTCAAGTAGTGTAATTGCAGTGGCTTAAAAAATGGATGCGCTAATACTGTGTTCGAAGAGAAGTCATCCCCGTATTGTGCTCGTTGTTGCTGTCCGTAAGGATATTTCGTTTTTTTTAATTTTATTATTATTAATTTTTTTTTTCATTGCTTTATTTTTACTTCACGATTTTTCGATCAGAGTGACCCGGTGCACCGGTGTGCACTCGCGATGCCCACTCGAATTACGGTACTATCGGTATACACTGAAGAGACGACTGCGATCGGCCGATAGTCGTACCTTCACGTTTCGCGTCCCCGTCGTGTTATATTACTATTCACTATCACAACGGTATCGCGTTACCAGAAGCGGCGACGTGTCGTATAAGTAATTTGGTGTGCAACCGAATTTATCGTTCGATGTACAGCGCCAAAGGAATGAGTGTTCACTCGATACATTAGCATAGCGGTCGGTATTAAAGAAATGTCACCCTATTGACAATTATTTTGCTTACTTTTTGCGAGAGACTGTTGGGAGACCTGTCGTCAAAATTGGGACGGTGGAAAAATTAACGAGGTCCAGTTTTTATTGGCTGAGTGCATTCCGTTATTTTAAAAAACTTTTTTGCGACATAAATGGAATGATTTTTTCCATCGGTCATAATTATTTTTTGATATCGACGTTATCCGAATATATGGGCAACTTGGATTCACATACGGTTCGGCGATAAAGTGCGCTTATATATATATATATATATTCATATATATATATATTCATATATATATATTCATTTTTTCACATATATGTATATATATATTCATTGGTAATTTCGTTTCATGTTCTATCTCGAAGCTGTTTATCTCGAGAGCAACTTTGCGCCCGGTAGTTTAGAGTTATGTCCCTGGCAGGGTTAGACACAGGCAATGCAGGGGGGAAGTAAGAAAACACGGAACCGGAACGGTAGTAACGGGAAGAGAAGCGCGATAGTGGCCGGTTAGAGGGAGGAGGATGTGATTTTGAGAAATGCCCGTCGTAAGGACGCTCTTATGCACTCGGGCGTAAACCCGGAACCTCCTGGCATTCGTCTTTTTTCTTCTTGATATATCGCCGAGAGCAAGGAGCGAAAATAATTCTTAGCGGAGAATCCGCCGGCGGCAGAGGCGACGGGGAAACTTGTGTTCTGTCCGAAAGGTGCTGGCTTTCTGCCTCTCATATATGGACTGCTTCACGTAAGACTGACTACTCGATAGTACGGAAATTAAAAAAAAATTTAACGCATAAAATTATGAGAATAGAGTACTGTGATTTGAAACAAACGTGCCTGCGATTTTTCCTACCGAAAAGTAATATGTTAATATCGAATTACGTGGTCCAGGAGATTTTTCTTGTTTGAAAAATTCGTCAAAAACAATTTCAATGCTAACTCTTTATAATAAAAAAAAAACATTTTCCATCGCCCAGTTAAACGAATGTTACATTGTCACCATCGTTTATCCAAAATGCTGTAAATTTATTGACAGTAACGAAAGTCGATTTGAATCCCTGCGGGAGGCCTCAATCAAGGAGAGTATTGATAACGATGTTTTTGGAAATACATAAACTGATAAATGCAAATTTCCATGATGATACATTTTCGTTGAATTTTTTCAAAGGAGAGCCCTCACTTGTCAAACAATTTTAATGTACGACGGCTCATTTCGTTCCACAAACGTTGCTCTACGAATTCACCAAGTACATTTTTTTAATAGTTTCAGCCGTTTAAAAATAACAGCGGTTTGTTTACGGGGAAAACATTCCCGGTCTAATCGACGGGCCGTATTTGTCAAACGGTCAAATCTGCAAAAAAAAATCTACTTGGTGAATTGGTGGACCAGGGTTTAAGAAACAAAATGAGCCATGGTACATTAAAATCGGTTAAAAAATACGGATTGGACTTTGAACAAACCTAACAAAAAGTGCTATCATGGAAATTTGCATTTACCAGTTGTTATTCTTGCAAGACTATCGTGATTAATATTTCTCTTGGTTCATGCACATGCAATAGTACAAATCAGCTTCCTTGAGTGTCAATGATGCATACAACTGTGGATAAACGATTCTAATCATTAAGCACTCATCTGACTGGTGTGCCACGCAGTAGCTACCTTAAACGATTTTGCAACTTCGCCAACTGTCTTATCTTGTGTATATTATACCGAAAAAAAATGTTGTTGTCATTCAGCTTAATTGAGATTGACCTGAAAAGCCCCGTGTATCGGGGATGGTAGCAAAAGTAGCAAAAGCGATAGACGATGATTGAGGGAGGTTGGGGTAAAAATGGAGGCAGGGACGTGCCAATCCACCCACAACGTGAAAAATGACTGGTTCTCGTAAAGGAGGAGCGGGATTGCCTTTTGCCGCTCGTGCGGTCGTCTTTTGTCCGATATGGGGAGGGGGGGAGGGGCGTTACATGAGATTCTGAGATTCGTGACCCCGGGCCTTTTATTTCTACGTCGATTGTCTCATCGTCGAGCGTTCTCCCCCGCCTTTCCTCTCCCGTCTTACGCGAGTAAGCAAGTTTATGGATAGCCTCGTCCTCTTCTTATCCGAAACGAAAAAGCTGCGAATCTCACGCCGCTATGTCTCCCACGTCCCTTCCTCCGTTGCACCTTTTTTTTTGTCCACAATTCCAGACCACCCAAAGGCTCGTACATTTATTCAAAACTTTTTCACGACAACCGTGCACTAAAATTCACGGTCCACTGGTGCGGAGTATGCCCGAGCACAGATAGAAAGTTTTCGCCTCCGGACGTGTGGGAGCGCTGAGGAACGTATGACGCCGCAGCCGACATCTTCGGAGATCTTACTTTCGCGGTTGACAAACTTCTGCAAAACCGATTTATTCTCGCAATAACTTTTCATCCCTCGCGGGTCGGAGAGGATCGCTCTGCTAGCAGTGTTCGCTCGCGAGTGTATTGGCGAAGATGCTCGAAAGTATTAATCTTTTTTTTTTTTCGGGTGGAAAGGACGTGATCGGACGAGAGCGAAGATGAATGAGAATGAAAATGGAGAAGCGGTCGTCTCGTAGCTGAGATTTTATTTTTATTTTTTTAAATAGCGCGATTGAACCTTTCATCGTCGTGAAAAGAGTCGATTCGACAGTATTCTTATTCATCTCATTTCATCGACATCTTTCCACGCTCTCTTTAATCATTTATTTCCGATGAAACTACGCTTCGTCGCGATCGAACACGATTCCAAGATAAAGAGAGCCCGATAGACGGTGCTATGATTGAGGGCACATAATATCCAGCTCCGGGAAACGGAAAGTTGCAGCGCGCATCGTTTAACACGCGAAACGACATGCGATACGCCCTTAAGCTTCTCACCAGTCGGCATTCCTTCGAGACAAGGATAATCGATATTTGACGTAGAAACGTCGTCCCAGCACATTCATCTCCATTCCTGCGAATTGAAACGGTACTTTATAGACGTTGAGATTCGAATCTATGAACGTACTCACGGCTGCACGATTGTTTTCATTAGAAATGTAAAATTTTATCGCAGAGACAGTGCTTATGAAATCGAAAACACTTAACGCACAGTTTTCTTATCTTTTGTTTTTTTTTATGACTTTTTTTACATTTATGATAATCAAAAATCAAATATCTGAATCAATGCAGAAAACATTTCATGAAAACACAAATTACTTATTCCAATTAGGGACACTCAAAAACGAATAGTTTCGATCAACGTGCCGTACAAAAACCGCCTGCGATGACAAAAAAAAAAAAAAAAAACAGTATGATATTCTATGTATGACGGACCATCAGGAAAAGCGTGTTCGCGCTTCGATTGTTCCCTCTTCCCCGCTTGCCGGATTCGGTGAGCGGCAAGAGTGACGTGGGAACGACTCTCCGGAGGATCGATGGACGGTTCGGTCTCGGCGAGCCCGACAAAGCACACCAAGAAATCGAGAACATCGGAAACATCTCGGAGCTCTTACAGGCCCTGCAGGGTTGAGACTCGACCACCGAGACTGATGTCATAAGGTTGGGTTGAGACATCACTAACCATTCTCGGGGGTGCTCTTCGCGTGAGCTGGCGCAAGATCGAATCTTCTCTCCGTCTCACCGTCTTTGCCATTCGCCCTCCGTTCGTTCTTCGGTCCCCGACGGATGGAATTCTCCGAGGGGGTTGAAAGGACGGAAGTAAGGGAGTTGTGAGGCATGGCCGGTGTCCCGATAATTACCGCGCAAGGACGCGACCAGCGTACGCCTACCAGACTGAAGATGTACGCCTGAGGATCGATGGTTGGCTTACAGGCCGTAGTAAGCAACTTGAAGCGGCGTAGAACATCTCGGGGGCCGCTTAGGCCAACAGCGGGGTCCGGATACGTTGCTACAGGATCAAGCCGTAGAGCGGATTACAGGGTACTTTAGCCGTGCGCCAGGTCAAAACCCCGCTATGGTCGCAACTACGGTCATCCATCGCAAGCCGCAGTTTGTGGAAGCAGCAGGAAGTCGAGGATTGTGGGGCACGGTGTGCTTTGGGGCACGCTGTTAACTTGCTACTCCAGGCCAACGGGTAGGGTTTGAAAAACAAAATGGGAAAATATCGTTGTAGAACACAAAACTGCGGACTATGGCGGAATAGAGGATAGAGCCGTTCTAAAGAAAAGGAGTCTGGAAAAGCGCCCCGACGGCAGCTTGCGATAGAATCTTGAGCCGGAGTCCTGGAGAACCATCACGGAAAGAATCTTGGCAAGAGAACCGGAAAGAGGTTGGGCCAGAGACCGACTTGGATGTAATCGAATCTCATACCCTCGAGGTACAGCGGTGATGAACAAAGAGGTACGATATTCAGCAGTGATAGGAGCTTCGTAGGACGTGTCCAGGATTGTACTACTGTTCATTGAGAGAAGGGACTTCAATCACGGTTGCCTTCGGCGAAAAAAAATAATCCTGCTACTTCACGACAGAGCTATTCCGGCTGTATGTGGGGCAACTAATGGCGGAACAATGATGTCTGTCGGGAGGGCTCTTCATGATGGAACTAGTAGTTTTCTCGCGAGAATCCGACGTGCGCTTGGCGAAAGAACGACCGGGAAAAAAAGAAAAAAAGTACAAAGATCTCTCTGATTGATTGGAACTCGACGCGGCGAAGGGCAAAAAAGCGGGATACAACGGCGCAAGACGGAGTGGGACATCAGCGGAACTAGCAGGATAATAGCGTAGCGACGTTACGGATGCGCTTACAAATTGGTTGTAAACAAAGTGGAGCGGATAGACGAGACGGTTCTCGGTACCCAGATCCAGAAGGATTTTACAACGTCGTTCGGCTCAAAGCTTGTTCTGCCTGAAAAGTGCTCCCTCATCCAGGTCGCGTCGCATGATTGAATTGGATTGAGGCACTTTTTGAAATCTGGATGGTTCGTTGGCGAATCGACTGCCAAACGGCGCGCCATTTTTGCAGACGAATAGATACAACCTTAACGATACTTTGAACGATGTTTTCGCAAGCATACAGCCGAAAAGAATGGTTAAATTGACTTGATAACAAAATTGTGACAATTGGCAAATCGCGAATCGACTGCCGTCGGCATTTTTGCGCATGCATAGATACATGTTTACTGATACTTCGAATAATGGTTTCGTACGCAGGGGAGTTAACATTGACTGGAAAACAAAATTGTGATAGTTGGCAAATCGCAAATTGACTGTCAATCGGCACGCCATTTTTTGCAGACGCTTTAGATACATCTTTACCAATACTTCGAACGATGTCTTCGTAAGCATGAGAGTTGAAAAAAAATGGTTAAACACACATGTAAAAAAATTGTGACCGGACAAGAAATTGTTTGTCACGTATGAAAAATTGATTTGACGTGTATTTCTGTACTTTTGAGAACATTAGGGATAGAGTGAATTTTGGAACTCCGACCGGCCGGCCTGGGGCGCTAAACCATGCAAATCCACTACATTATGTTCTATATGTCATAGGAGATACGGAACGGGCAATGTACCGATGCGAAGTTGAGCGTATCCGAGGAGGAACATAGCCGGCTCGCTTAATTAATCAAGATTTTCTTTGACGTGTTACAGGCTTGACAGGAGCGACGGTGGGTGGCGGCGGTGCGAGTATAATCCACGATCGTCTGAGCGGCGGTTCCGCCTCGGCTCTGGGCTGCAACCCCGACAAAATTCGCGATAGAACAGCCAGTGCGGCGTTGAGCGGCACGAGACACGGTAGCGATGCGAGAACAACGAGAGACGGAAGAGAGGACGACTCAAAGAGCGTGGAGAACATGTCTAGAGAGTTGTTACCATCGAGACAGAGCCTCCTGGACCTTGTCGGAAGCAAATTTAGCAGACACACACCAACCCATCACTACTACCATCACCACCCGCAACAGCAGGTTTGCCAGCTTTTCTTAATACTCGATCTATGGGTTTTCTTTTTTTTTTAGTTTTTTTGTTATGGCTTTTTCTAGCTAATTTCGTCGGTTCCTTCTATCATTTTCGCGTGGAATTATTTTCTGCTTTGACTCGTTAGAGGATCGAACGATGGCCCGGAAGTAGCTGGGCAGGGCGACGAAAATAATTCCACCTCGCAGCTGACAACAATTTTCTTTTCTCGTTATTTTATATTTTCTTTTTTTTTTTTTTACAGTTTCAGTCTCTCTTGTATTTGTCCTTTCGGACGCAACATTTAATGAAGCTAGCTGTTTAATTCTTTATTCGCTCTTTAACATTCGTTTAAATTCACAATCCTCTTATAGCATATTTTATGCAGTTCTGTCTCAACGGCGAGGATTAAACGCTTAATGCGGCGCGGGGTGAAATGGTCGGAAACGGGGAAATATGGTAAATGAGAAAAGTACGATATTATCTGCCCTCTCACTATCGTGAATCCGGATTTTATTAGATTCGTCGCGGCGCCCACATTGTCACGTTTAAGTTTTTTTCGGACTCCGTCCTCTTCGCATTTTACGAGCGGAAAATCGGTTCATAAATATAATCGGAAAATTAAATTGATGCAGAAACTCCATCGCGAAAAAGTTTTGGGTAAAAATGCGGTTTCTCAAGGAGGGGGGGGGGGAGGACTGGTCCAATTACGTATCTTATAAAGCAATTTCATCGATTATCGATGAGTCTTTAAATAAATTCAAAAAATGCTCCTACACTGGTAAAATCTTGAACGGGCTTTCGTGCAGGTTTACTCGGTGTCGCAGCGATACTTCAGTTCATCGCGTGACTCGCTTCACGCGGCATACGTGAATAGAGGAGCTAGTGAGCTCGATCTAAGTCGAAAACCGAGACGGAAGGACCACCTGCGGGGTAGGTTCAAGCTCCCGAACGCGGTAGCTCTAACCTCATCGCGAGAACCGTCTCATCTGCACGGTCCCGCATCGACGAATCATCTGAACAGTACGGGCAGCTGCAACGGCACTGAAACGTGAGTTCCGGAGCCTGAACGAGAATCTCATTTTTTTTAGTTAGCTTCATTTTGCAAAAGAAAATAAGAAAAGAAAAAGTTTTTTTTTCTCTGCGCTATATTTATAGCTATAGACGGTTATTGCGAGAGATTACTGGTATATGTACATAACAAAGGGTAAATTGGGTAAATATTGTTGACCCTTTAATCGTAATTATGAACCTAGTTTTCAACCTTTTGATGGCACAAAATTAGCAAAGCTAACCAAGAAACAAAAAAACTATAATTTGAGCTTTTGACAAAAGCTCACCATAATATAGAACAACTTTGGTGAGCGACAAATCTGCGATTAATCTCTCGAGTAACGTCGGGGCGTTATCATCATAACGGTATATGCATAGGCGCAGCTTTGATCGGATAGAAAATCCGATCCGTGATCACGTCCCTCATGACTTTCAGGAGATACACGGCCCAGCAACAGCAGCAGCAACGCGGGAGCAGGGGATTCCCCGGACAGCCCGGATCCCGTGGATTTCGCACAGGAGCACCCAATTGGTCGTTCGTTTTCGACCCATCGGGACGTCTCTGTTACTACTGGTCGATGGTCGTATCGCTCGCTTTTCTCTACAATTTTTGGGTCATCATCTATAGGTTTGCCTTTCAGGAAATCAACGGTTAGTATTTCTATCGAAAGAATAACTGCTTTTTTCGATTCCTCAACACGCGGAAAAAAAAATGAAAGAAATAACGAAAAATTGGAAACAGAGACTGAAGGACTTAGGTCGGTAGCTCGTGGGCAATAGAAATATATACTGTGAATAATCTTCTAAATGTATCAATGTCCGTACCATGCAAAGTATTGTAAAAAAAAAAAAAACAATTAGTACAACTGGGAAATAGAAATTGCAATAAATCGAAAAATTTTCGCGGCAATAAAGCAAATAAATAAGTAGATCTTTTTTCTTATTCTGTCATCAAATTAGACACGATATATCGCATCTCGTTCATTTCTGCTTTCACAATTTTAAAGGAATTTTTTTTTTTTTGTATTGTTACAGGCGAAACCCTCGTGGTGTGGTTTTGCCTGGACTACCTGTCGGACCTGCTGTACCTGGTGGACATAGTATTTCACTTTCGTACGGGCTACCTCGAGGATGGTGTGTTACAGACCGACGCGACAAAGTTGCGCAATCACTACATGAACAGCACCACGTTTTACATAGACTGCCTGTGCCTGCTGCCCCTCGACTTTTTATACTTATCTATAGGATTCAACAGTATACTTCGAAGTTTTAGGCTCGTTAAAATATATCGGTGAGCTCTTGGGTCACAAAAAAAAAGCATGTAACAAATTACAAAGCTCAACGATCTCTTCCGATTTTTTTCCATTTTGTTTGGCAACAGGTTTTGGGCGTTCATGGACAGAACCGAGCGACACACGAACTATCCGAATTTGTTTAGATCGACGTCATTGATACACTACTTGCTGGTGATATTTCACTGGAACGGTTGCGTCTATCACATTATATATAAAAACAATGGTTTCGGGAGCAAGAATTGGGTTTTCAACGATTCGGAAACGGCGGACGTTGTCAAGCAGTATCTCCAGAGTTACTACTGGTGCACACTCGCTTTGACGACTATCGGAGACTTGCCGAGGTACGTAAAATTCACCTGTTGTGCCATCGTATTTAGTATTAAAAACCGGATAGACGATACTTTCGGAACGCTTTTTCTCAAAAAATACTCAATTCGAGAAACAGCCAATAGTCCTAATTCCCAATCGAATGTACAGGGTCGACCCTCGTCGAGGCAAACTGTCACGAGTTTCCGTAAACGTTCAATCATTCTTGTTTATTTCAGGCCGAGAAGCAAAGGCGAGTACCTGTACGTGATAGCCCAGTTGCTGTTCGGTCTTCTTCTGTTCGCGACGGTACTCGGTCATGTTGCCAATATCGTTACTTCGGTGAGCGCAGCCCGGAAGGAGTTTCAGGGTGAGTACAACAAGCGACCGAGTCTATATACCGATGATAAGCTCCGTCTCTCCCATTTTTCCTCTCTCGCCGAACGACAAATCGACAAATAAAACGAAGGAAGAACAGAACGATCAAAGGCGGAGCTTTCGGTTGAATTGTTACTTTACCGTTATCCGAAACTCGACGACAAAGAGCATTCGCTGCATCGAATTCATCCGCGTTTCTGTACAATCGAAGGCGCCAGGGAAATAAATTTAATTGACAGGAGGAACGACACGGCGGCTTCTCGAGAATAAACAACCACTCAGATTCGTCAGTAAAAGCAAACCTCCGTTTCAGAGATCTGGGACAAGACGAACTGTTTTCTACCAAGTTTGCTTGAGACGCACAAAAAGTCTCATCGCAAATGAAGAACTGATCCTTTCTGCCCCGCTCTCCGTAGGTCTGTCCGCAGTCCATAGATTGGCTCTTCCGGGAGAAAAAACGGGTATTGAATACGTTTCCTTGTCACTCCGTCGCCAAAAAGACAGATGAGTAACAAAGCCCCGAAGCCCGGTGGTAGTTTAACTAAAAAAAGAACCCGCTTTGTGATCGAGCACAAAGAAAGTATTTTTACTTCGGACATAGCCGAGAAACCCTCGTGGAATTCGCCATGAGTTTCTCCGAGAGCTTTGTTCTTTTTGTGGGGCGGGAAGAACTTTTGAGGGGGACAGACCAGAAATATGCTGAAGCCCCGTTCGACTTCCGAGTGACGCTGGATGCTCGAGGGACAACGCTGACAAGACATGTGTCAGCGCTGAAGAGAAGGCTTAGTTGTGTTTGGTAAACAGAGCTTAACTCTTCCCGACCGCGACCATCCTCACTGGTGTGTCCACCACGGTCTTACACTGTACATGTATATTTCTATACGTGCACGACGTTCCTTTCCCTTTCAATCCGGCTCCCATTATCCGAAGTATCCCGGTGTCGTAATTAGCTCGAACAAATTCAGCAAAGCCGTTGTTAATCAAGACAGGACAAAGCAAAGCTCTTGTGTCTACGACTGTTGGCCCGCTGGGCAGGGAAAGGGTGACGGGAGGGACCCGGCGACGATCCTGAATATTCCTTCCCCGGATCCTCATTGCATCTTCTCGGGTTCACTTGTGTACCAAGTTTCCGGAATCAGCTTCGTCCCTCCGCATGCCGACCCTCGTCCGTATCGTTTGGCTTTTGTCGCCGAAGGCTTCCCCGCTGTCACGGCAACGCGGAGGTCCTTTTCACAGGTTAACTTCAAAACCCTCGTCAAAACGATACGCGATTACAGAAGTGACTCTAACGACTCACGCGTGTATTTCACGTGCGCTTCGGATCGAGTCCCGCTCGCTGACACCGTTATCTTCATACCTGCGTCAGGTCTCGGTCGGTAACAAAATCTGTAATTCGGATTCGACTTTTGCGCCTGATCTGTCGGACCAAGGACGATGTTCACAGATAACATAATTGAAAGGGGGATTTTTTTAGCTGGAAATCACCGAAGCCGCCTTCCTCGCTTAGCTTTCTTAAGAGGAATTTGAAGGCTAACGCAAAGTCAACAGTGAGAAGAGATTTATGATAAGAAAAAGTCGATGTGGAAGATTCGTTCATCCATCGTGGATCGTGATTTAGTAGCCCCCCGCTGACTGCTGGGAGATTGCATGAACATCAAAAACTTTTCGAGACTTTCCCGTCGGTTTTATATCGCTCGATGCCCATCCATCGATTCCTCATCTGAGTAGTCGACGCAGTCAATATTCCACACCGACTGTCTAACATATACCATGCTATATATCAACTATTTTTGCGCTTCTCGCTATTCTCGAGTTTGATGGAAAATCAAGTGATTTTGCTCGTCCGCGAAAAAACGCGTTTGTCACTCCCATTTGTCTCTTCCCTCCATCCACTTTACGGTTCGGAAGTCTTTTTCCCTGGAAGCGACGGAATATAAATTAAAAAACCCTCCGGCTATGAACTCATTATCAGAACTCGTTAATTAAAGTTCAACCACAATTTTGATCCTGGCGTCGGTTATAAACAAATTATAAAAGATTCTCCGGTTTCACTTTCATCAAAGAAACATCATTTCATTATTTGTTATTGTTATTATTTATGCATTTACGAGTCTCGATTGGGCGGATAATTTTTAACGCGTGAAAATGAGCGAGCTTAACCATTTTTTATTCAACTCCGAAATTTATAGTCGAAATGGGAAATCAACATAAATGCATGTTGCATATTTCGTTGCATGCTGTATATATATCTATAGATATACACAATGTATAGATTTCTCTTTATAATATAAAATATTTTGACCCGCCGTCTTCAAGAATCGAGACGACCGTCGTCAGATGAAACGGTTTAACCGCAATCAAGTGAAACACTTTAATCGGAGTCAAATGAAACGCTTTAACCGGAATCAAGTGAAACACTTTAATCGGAGTCAAATGAAACGCTTTAACCGGAATCAAGTGAAACACTTTAATCAGATTAAAATGAAACGCTTTTACCGGGGTCAAATGAAACGCTTGGACCGGGGTCAAATGAAACGATTTGAGCGGGGTCAAATGAAACGCTTGGACCGGGGTCAAATGAAACGATTTGAGCGGGGTCAAATAAAACATTTTGACCGGGGTCAAATGAAATTTCGTTCATCAAATAGTTTACGGAAAATACAATATCCCTTGGGGCCCCTGCCTCTGGTCTCGATTATTCGAATTCCCTATTCTAAGTAAGTTTTGGAGATACTCAAAGAAAGCGCGCCACCCTCCAAAAGCCCTAATGTATGTATGCAGATGCATAGATATCGGACACTACCGTTTAACTGTCCCTATCTGCTTCGAAGCAGAACCGAGAACTGCGCTAATTCAACGAGATTATCCAACATTACGATCACGAGTAAGACGGCCGGTCGGTAACCCATAGAGTAATTTACATAAGGAGAACGTGGCAGTTAGCAATTAGTATCGTACGAGGATGCATCCCCTTCGAAATTGTAACGGTGAGACTATGATAGAACGAGCCAGTAGCTGTGCTTCGGGCTCTTGCTACAGTTTCCACGAAATACTCAATATCAATGAACGATTTCTTTCTATTTGCTCCTTGGTAGCGAAATCGATGCGGTACGATCCGAGCAACAAGTTTGTCGAGCCCGATATCCACTAACCTAGTCAATTTTACTGGCAGGATGGACACCAATATTAAAGCAGAAAATGCGAGTTGACACTTTTTTTTTTTTAAGAAGTAAAAAAGGCCTAGAATCACCGGTTTCGTTTCTCCATCAGGTTTCGTACGTACAATCCCCTCTTTTATTATTTTTTCCCCGTGCGTTTTTCATAAAAATTTTTAACGAGTGTACGCGCTTCCATTTTTATATCGACTATGCCAAGTTTCTGTTTTGCCTGCAGAAACAAACTGCGCTTTTCAGTAAGAAAGAAAAAAAAAATTCTACTGCGGAGTAGCAGAGTGCTCCAATACTACTTTGCTACTCGGCCGTACGATTTTTTTTTTTTATCACTGAAAAGCGTATTTTGTTTTTGCGGGCAAGACAGGACTTGAGCGCGACCTCAAAGCACGGGTGTGCCTAAGTGCACACTTGTATGGACATAGGTGCACGTACGGCAGAGGGGAGGGGTATGCACAGTTTGTTTGTAGGGCGTCCAAGCTTACCCATAGACGGAAGGGCGGATTCTACCGTCAAGCCACAGCAACGTACGAGCAGGCTTCGGACGAGCAGGGTATTACTGTAAATTACTCGGCTGCTGCGGCTATGCTCTATGCCCGGTCTGCGCTCCTCTGCTCTGCGCTGTAACCCCCTGCGAGATTACTTAGGGTAATTGGATAGCTCCGACCGTACAAGCTCCGGCCTGGTGCATCGGGCGATCCTGGCCCACTCTGAATCACGGGATGAGCCGATTTTATATTAAATTAACTTGCCGAATAATGATAATGAAAAAAAGGAAAAGAAGAATCCTTTCATTCGGTTGACCACTCTGAAAACTGCCACGAATTAACGAAAATCTCTCGCGACACTACTTTGCTGGTACCGAACCCATTTTTTTAATGCTGCACTCTCGAGCAATTCGAGGCAGTAACGTTGTGCAAGTTCTACGGTTTTTAATCCTTCCCTCCGAAACGTAATTTTACATGCATTTTTTTTTTTTTTTTTTTTTGAGACTGCCAGCATTTTTAATTTCCAACGGAATAATTTTTATCGAAATAAGAATCGATTTCCGTACAGATATAAATGAATACGATTATGTGAATAAAATAAATCCTTTCTCTGGATGTGCCCCTTAAACGACATTGATTTTTCTTTTTTTTAGTTCACGTCGAGAACTTGCTGTGGCTTTTAATGTAATTAGATGTGGTTTTTAGCCGCACAAAAAAAAAAAAAATTGCGTCGTTGCGTAATTAAAAGTGACGCGGAAAAATTGAGGCAGGGAAGCTCGTCGGGCGCCAAAAAAAAACGGGTTTGAATAGCGTATTTTATGGTGACACGACACACCTTCCCGCATTACGGTCCGCGCGAATCGCAAAACCGGCGCTTCGTTTTACACGCCAGAATGTGATTTTTTTTTTTCATAGAGTAACATGTTTTTTTTTATCGCCATTATGCTGCGAGCCCGTTTATTCATTTTATTTTCACGAATACGCATCGGAACGAAGTACATTCCACGCACATTCTGCCCTTTTTTTCGACCCATTTTAGTGCATGTGCATAAAATAAAAAAAGTTTTGCGTTAAAAGTTCGTAGCTCCGAACGGAGGCCGGCACGGCTGATTAACTTGAAAAGACATTTCCACGATAGTTCCATCCGATAGGCCAATATTTGTTTTGTCGCAGCACGAACGGACCAAAATTTGTGGATATTTTTCAAAAGTTAATCAGTCCCGGCGATCTCCGCGCCGAAATAATCATGATAAAATGTTTATGGCCTCAACGAAATAGAGATGGAAACTGGCTGCGAAAAAGTGTCGCAAACGCGCAACAGAAGTGAGCTTTTCTTCTGTGCTTTCGGTCTGTGCGAAATATAAAAAATATATATATATGTACATGTAAAATTTAAAAAAAAATATATATATGAACACGAGTTTCACCAGCGCGGGATTGCGTATAAGAGAATGGGGAAGATAAAGGATGTGCGAGCAGTCGGATGGGTGAAACCGGAGATAGAACTAGCGTTGTCATTGTACCGGGCATGCTTCATGGAGCGAGGAACAGGCGGGTGCGCACCTAAGCCCTCTGAATAATATATGGGAGCCGCAGTGCATTGCCGTTCTGCGACACTCACCCTGTCGCAGTGTCATTATTATACCGACAGAAACGGTGTACACGGCCGAACGCTGTGTAAGTTGCTTCACCGTTGGGCAAACCCCGTTCTGCTATCCCGCGCGGATTCGAACGATTTTCCGGAGTCCAAAGGCAACGGCCATCAAATTTCTATATTCCAACAATTTCCAACACCGAACTTTCAACGCCAGCGGAAGTTCGACCGAAGAGACTCTCGCATTTTTAAAATAAACTGCCGGATTATAGTTGCTTCGATGGTTTTTTTTTCCATTTTAATTAAAATGTTTGATGAAAAATTACAAATTATATTTTCTCAGCCACGAGCAAAGTTCACTGTGAAACTCGAAAAAAAAGCACCTCGACGTATCAGATTTTTTTTAGCATCTAGAACATCCATCGCTAGAACTTTCGCCTGTAGGATTTCTTTTTCACCAAAAGAAAATTAATTTATACTGAAAAAAAAAATCGATTTCTCGCTGGAACTAAAGTGACATGATTTTTTAAGAAAATTCAACCTCGCGCTATTAGTCGAATCGAATTACGATAAAATTAATTCAACAACCGGGTTGGCAAGTCGTGAAATATGCCCGATCTGATTTAACACGGCAAAATCATGCGGAATCCGATTGTTCATTTCGCATGGCCGTTTTGTCGCGTTTGTACGAATTTGTAAACCGACCCCTCGAAATTGAATTGAGCCATCGGTTAATTTCGAGGAGGTCAACGATCTCGAGGTTAATACGAATCTCATCGTCGTTTCTGACTTTTAATCCAATAGTGAAAAGCCAATTTGCGCTGCCCGGTGGCTAGGCCGAGAGCCAAAATGTTGTCGTAATCGAGGTGGAGGCTGTGCTTTAGACAACATAGAAACGTAAACGCTAACAGGGGCGCGGTTGGATGTACACGGTCGTTTCACGTTGGCGATGCCCGAAGGAGACAATTGATATTTCGCTAAGCGAATTACAGTTAGCCCCGCTAACGATAATTTCGCCAGCCTCTCGACATTTACCGCTGTCGAAGAGCCTCGGACGTTGGATCGTTGAAGTCGGCTACTCGCGGAAATTGTCGATGCCGCTCGGACAATTTTCCGGCCCTTCAAAGTCACAGACAAAAAAAAACACGATTTTCGAGCGAACAACGCTACGGAGAAAAAAAAAAGAAACAAAAGCGACTCGACTTAATTTACTTCCGGACCGCGTTGACAAGTTCGCTTTCGATCAAAATTCTGCTCGACATTTCTCGGTTAATTTCAAATTCAGTTCAATTGCGCTTGTCAAAAATTGCGCATGAAATTTCCAAAACTCGTTTGGGTTGAAAATTGAAGCAAATAATAAGACACGTACGTATGATATATCAGCAGAATCACTTATCTAGTGTAGCAAATGTCTAGATAATAAAATCTCTGGCCATTAGACGAAAGATGAATTTTTTTTTGTAATATCACCGACGCGGTTTTTCTGTTGTGCAATTTACTTAGCGCTATTATCGAATATTAAAATGGAAACATTTTTGCCGAATTCTTTTTTTAACCTTTTTTTTCCGTCTCAAGGACTTTAATGAATTTTCTAACGTCGTTGCGTGCGGGAAGTTTTGTTAATAGAAGGGAAAGGAAAAAACCGTTTCCTCCCTTTGTCATTGTCGTGGTGCGGTGGTGCCCAACGACGTTTACTTCCTCGGCGTCGGCGTGCATCACCGGAACACCGTCGGTCCGAGCCGCTCGCCGCAAGCTTCCCCTCTGGACGTAGACGTGACAAGAGGACGAGGGCTCGCTTTGTTGCCTTTCCCCGGGGCTTTGCTTCCGATCTCGAGACAGTGCCCGTGGTGTTTTCCCCAGATGGGCGACGACAATGACGGCGAAGACAAATATTTTTCGACCGGAGCAACCGAGTGACGAGCAGAGATCGGACGAACGTAAACGTCGACAAAAATCTGAATTATTACTTCGCCGTGAATTCGCGCCGGCGATAACTTTTTTTTATAATACTTTCGGGTTCGAGAAATACTTTCTCTTGGCAATATTTGAACAGTGGGGAAAAATCTGAATGATCGATAACTCGCGAATATGTTACGCGATGAGAATAAAAGCCGATTACCGCGAGCAATAGAACATTCTAATCGCTGACGGAACTTCGAAGGACTTAATGCTTCGATGTATTCTATGCTTTCTGTCGGGTCGGGACGCCTGAACGAGTTGCAATATTCAGGACAAAATATCACTGCCGCTCGACTGAACGACTGCACTTAAGGTGGGTCTAAAGATCAACATAAACTCGAATGTTTTCAAACCATTCTTCTCCGAAAGGGTTTTATAAAATAATGAATTAATGCAGGGTGCTTCGGAATTCATTTTTTATTTTATAGAATCGTTTATGGAGAAAAATGGATTCAAAATATTTTGGAGTTATGTTGATCTGTACTTTATGATCTGTACAACCCACTTTCAAGAGGTTGTAGCGCTTCACAGCAGTCAAATGCGTGCTACATTTTTTAAGTCATTTATACAAACTTTTACGCGTCTACTGATTATAGTGGATGATTATTTGTATTAAGGCAGATGTCCTTAACCTAACAAAAATATTGATTGCAATCGATTTGCAAAAGTAACTTTTGCTAATTTTCGAAAAGATACATATTCATTGAGTTTTTTGAAAGGATAATCCGTAATTTTTTCACGATTGTGGAGTACTATGGCTCATTCACCATACCAGATATTCGATAGTATTTTATGTTTAAAAATGACAGCCTTTTGTTTATCCATCGATCAAATTCTTTCATGAACAAACCTCTATCATTTTTCAACGAAAGATACTATCGAATATCTAAATGGTTAATTTGTAGAGCATCTTACACGGAAAAGAATGAGCCGTAATACATAAAAATCGAACAAAAATTACGGATTATTCTTTGAAAAAACTGAACTAATAAGTAAAACTTTTCGAATATTAGTGCAGACAAGTTAATGTTTTTGCAAATCCATCGCAATTAAAGTTTTATCTAGGTTGACACCCGCTTTAATACAAATAACGATCCAGTATAATCAAGAGATGGCATAGAAATTCGTATAAACGACTTTAAAAATGTAGCACTGAACGCGGGACTCTTCACTCTCGATCGCGAGATAAACGCGACTTGTTTATACAATCCGAGTCAATCGAACGACGATTCAATCGCCACAAAGAAAATATCTCCACTTCGGCCGAGATTCGCTCTCCGTATCGTCAATATTTCGAAGAATCTGCCAATTCCTTGCTGAACGAAAGCACACGCGAGATTAAATTTTCATAGTGCGATGATGCGAAAGTTCCGCGTCGTCGCGTCGTTTAAATTCCAATTTTAATTTACAACACGAAAACGCAAACGTGCTGTTACGAAGATATTCTTGATGCGTGATCGACACGTTACCGTTTCATTGCCCCGGAATATTATCGTTCATTCATCCCCGTGACAAAGCGTGTAACACGTACGAGTGAAAATCGGAATTGAAGCCCGACGAGTTCGTTAGTTTCAAAATGGCAGGTTGTTACGATTCAATGACCCGTATGGGATCCGCATTGGATGCGCTTTTTTCTCTCTCTGAAAAGATATTGCACATATTTAGCACCCGTGCCTCGAACAATTAAAAAGTATTGGAAACACTTTTTTTGGTTTCTTTGAAAAAAAACTATTGGTGCTATGTTCGATTAATTGATCGATGTAATTAACAAAACTTTGTTTCGCATTGTATTATTTTCCGATATATCTGTATTTCAGTATCCCGATAGATTCCCCTTAAATTCAACGTCACCGAGTCAACAACATGCCTGTGATAGGATGCACGAAGGAAAATAATTGCAGAAAGGACGCTTACCTGAGAGCCCAGGCACGGGAAAAAGGTTCGACGTCGAGATGCTTCGTGTTTCCTCGTTGGTACTCCGTTCTCCGAGCTATTGGCTATTATACAACCGTTCCAACGTCCGTTGATCTCGACTATTATTTTCCGCATCGAGGGAAACGATCTGTAAAGACAAATACGAGAGTCATATATATATATATATATATATATATATATATATATATATATATGACTGTTCAAGCAAATATCTAATCCGGGAAATCGTATATGACTATTTGCACGTAATTCAAAGATGCTGACATTTGTTCAGTATTTTGCTGTATGTGTGTACTATGTGATGGATACAGTTATTTATTAATCACTGTAACCCACGGACAGTTCGAGCTAGTGAGCTTAAATTTGGCACACGAGTGAAGCGTTTATTTTCTCTTGTTCGCTGCTATTTTAATAACATTTGATTATCTCTTTTTGCGTTTTAGCACTATTTTCGCTCAGTACAATTATCTTATTTAATATTTCTCACGTTATTTTCTCGTTCCTGAGGGAAACGATCTGTAAAGCCAAATACGAGAGATATAATATAAATATAAGGGAAACCGGGGCAAAATGGAACAATGGGGCGAGACCGGACAATGCAATTTTTCGATAACTTTTGGATGCTGCCGGTGACAGCAGGCGGGGTAAAACGGGCTTGAAAATCCGGATGTATCGTTGGAACAAAATGGTGCATCGAAAAATTATTGGAAAATTGAGTTTTGCCCAACTGACCCGTTTTGCCCTACTCTCCCATTTTGCCTCGACCTCTCCTATATATATATATTACAGTTATATATAACTGTTCAAACAAATATCTTATCTGGGACATCGTATATTAATATTTGCACAGAATTCAAAGATGCCAAAATGTATTCAGTGTTTTGATATGTGTATGTGATTGATACAGTTATTTAAAAACCTCAAACCCACGAACGGCTCGGGCTAGCGTGTTTGCATTTAACAGACAAGTGAAGCGTTTATTTCCCCTTATTCGCTGCAATTTTAATGGAATTTGATTATCTCTTTATGCGCTTTTAGCACTATTTTCGCCCAGTAAAATTGTCTCGTTCAATATTTCTCACGTTCTTTTCTCGTTCGTGACTCGACTATTTACATTCTACCCGTCCGTGGCCCAGTTCATTTTGGGAACTCCGGAAATATATAGTGCACAGCTCCTTCCACTATGCTATTTCATACCCTGTACAATATACACCGAAAGACGAGCTCATCGGAAGATCCTCCCAAGTCGCGAACACAAACACACGCATACGCACACCCACACCGATGAAACAACCCCTCAAAAGTTACGTTTTATCATGTAGTGCATGCGTCGTAAATTTGCCAACACGCAATCCCGAATCTCTTCCGGACTCACTTTAATCCCGTTCGGGATCTTTCTGCTCAACCCTCGTTTTCGCTGGCTCGCCAACCGGATGATTTATCTCCGACATTTCTCCCGTATATCGATCCCTCGACATCGTCCGATGCCTCTCGCACGCCCTTCACTCTTTTCTCGTGTTCTCTGGCCTCATTTTTTTTTTATCAAGATATCTCGAATTACAGTTAAAGGATAACTATGGATAATGCGTTCTTTATCAACGCTGGATGGTTGATTATAACTTTCTTTATTACACTCGGTTTGAAAATGGCAGTTTTATGCACGGTTCGTGTGCGCAAAACTGCCATTTTCACACCTTGTGAAATAAAATTTGATACGACACTCGGGCGAAAAATTCTTTCTGCACTCGTGTGATTGTAGCACTCGCCTTCCGCTCGTGGTACTAAGTAACACTCGTCAGAAAAAGTTTTTTCGCGCTAGTATCGTAAATTATTATTTTTTCATGACCGATGAATTCTTAACAAAAAAAAAATTTAAGCCCAGCTATCCTTCGGCTATTAATGATGTTCTTTTTTTTTTAATCAGCGCTCTTCGAAATTGATTTCGACGAGGACAATTTGACGCTAGATTATGTTGCTTCTTCCCAGTTTTAGACGGTTTGGATTCTCCTCAGTAACTCTATTGCTCCCTCTTGCCCAATTCTACTTCTCCACGAGTTGCCGAGTTAACTCGTCGGTGCAAACTAGGCAGCGAGCTCGCTTGCAACAAGTTTGTCGTAGCCGGTTGACGAAAGCGTATACGGTTGTTGCGTTTTAGCGAAAAGAGAAGAGCGGGAAAGCGCCGAGGTGGAAACGAACGGCGTCAGTGCTGCGGCAGCAGTAATTCCGGAAGTTGATCCGGCGGGATCAACACCTGCGGGAGTTTCGGCACCCCCGGGAATAGACGCAACGAGCGAGTCCCTTATCCATTTCGCTGTTACCGCTACGGCGACAAACTCCGCGGCCGGCAGTAAAGTTGATCTTCCGTCACGTATTACGGAAGATCGATTGGTCCGCGAAAACGAGCGGGGATCGAAGTCCCCTCTCCCCAACGACCGAAAAAAAATGTCCGATCTCAAGTAGAAGATAAGACTGATTGGTAAAGCCGGAAACGCGCCTCTCGAAGAGGAATTTATTGCCGACAAAAAAAAAAAAAAAAACCAAGGTAACCCAATTTTCTAACACAAAATGAATGCTAATTTTTTTGTTAATAACTTCGCAGTTCCGACCATTAGCGCAAATTATAAAAATCTTTATTCCAGTCAATAAATTAATAAATTAATTTGCAAAACCTTGAGTAAAATCCAAAAAGCATGTCTTTCATATTTGTGGATAAAAAAATAATATGTTTTCGCGGTTAAAGATACTCAAAGTCGGTACTTCCGGTCGGTATTGTATAAATATATATCAGCTCCGAACGATTTTAACATGTCTGGACCGATATCCCGTTTTACGCCAATTATACGAACCCACCGAAGAGAAGTCGAAAGAAATGCAGACTCAATCAGGTACAATGCGAACTTTGCAAAGGATTCGCGAATGGCTCGGAGTGAGAGAGCTCCGTTACCGCGGGTAATTACAGGCAACCGAGTCTAGCCAGGCCAAACTACAGCCAGTTTGGGTTTCGATATCGAAACTCCACGAGACTCTTCTATCTCTATTTCCGTCTCTTCCTCTCGCGAATGAGAGAGATCCGACCAACTTTGTTATAGCCTCACCAGCGGCATTATTATTATCCCAGCACTACCACGACGATACGAATGACAACTATCACAACGACAATGACGAAACAGCTCGTCGACAAGGAAAATCGAATTAACGTGAGGAATTCAATTAGCGTTCCAGTCGAAACTTGGACGGGAATATCTTTTCTATCGCACCGTCGCTTCCGAGGGAGATAGGGAAGAGGCGAACTAACGGGTAGCGATGGAGGACGAGCCTCTCGAAGGTATATCCATATCTTTTTATTACGTGCAAAATAGAAAGAGAAATAAAAACAATAATTTATATTAACGAGATATTCACTGAAGAGCTTTATTGACTAACGCTCCCTCGCGGGACAATCTTCAATGTTTCGCGGAATAAAATTCAATCAAACTGTTCTTTGGTTTTCTCTTTTTTTTTTTTTTTTTTTTCTTTGCGATATTTATTATGGTACGGAAGTGTTGTAATTTTTTTTTATCATCGTACGGTGGACGTGAAATAGAATTGAAATTGAGTTTACTCGGAGGGGAACTCCCTGGGCACTCTTATTTATCGATCATCCCCTGAATTCGACCGCGCTGTTTCCGTGCAGAGCAGCGACTCACGGGAAACTCCGAGAAGGTCCGAGGGGCCTTTCCGGCCGAGGGAGATCCGCAAACAGAGCTGAATCCGAGCCAGGATCTCGCGAGCGAATTCCTGAGCCAAGATGCCGAGGAAGAATTTGCCAGTGGTGAGCATACCGAGAGTAAGCGCAGCAGGCATTTTTCCCAAGAAAACGGAAGCACCCAGTTGCATCTGACGAAATATAAATTATGGGTGCGCAATTTTTTATTTATTTTGATTTTATCATTTTGTGCAGAATTCGAAAAGGCGGTTTTCACTCTCAAAGCCATCGTCGGTGTCCTTATCGTGTACGCGTGCATTGTTTACACCCTCAGCGAACCACCATGCGTAGACGTGTGCGCTTACGATATGTAAGCCTAAAAATGTAAAAAATGTTCATCAAAGGGCAATATTAAAAAAAATAAATAAAAATGTATTGATTTCATTAATATTTTAAACGAATGTATTTTATATATTTTAAACGAATTAATTGATTGATGAAACGACGACAAAAAACAAAAAATATTTAAGTTTTAGCCTGGAAATAAAAAATTATCGCCGTAATATTTGTTTTCGTCTGTACGACCTACATTCGATTGTTTCCGGATCTTTTTCCGGCAAAAATAACGCAAAAGGTTACAATTCCAAAATAAATTCGAATTGCAGTCGCCTACAGACAGCAAAGAGCGTGCAAACAAAAGAAAATTGTACAATGGTACAAGCTATTGTTACTCCGCGGTAAGAAAAATACGCCACTGTTGAACTTTACGATCACGAAGCTCCGGAATAGAGATTGATAATAGACAAAATAAAAATAGTCGTCCTGCACGAAGATTCAACGATTCTTCGCCGCTGGAAGCGAGCCAGCGGCGTGCTTTTTATTACTCTCGAGAATGCGGGCCATGGCGACTCGAGTAAATCCTTTTTCGTGTGCGCGTTCTTCCTTGCCCCCGCCCCTACGACCCAATGCTTCTGTGCTATTGGAAAGTATGAATATCTCTGCAGTGTTCCTAATATACAGGGTGACAGGAAAATTCACGAATTTAGGCACATTCCACTGTGCACATTACTTTCTCACAAAAAGAAAGAAAAAACAGAGTTAAATACTTTTAAGAAAATGCTTATTTTTGATAAATGACATAAAGTACGTCTACGCAATTTATATTATATATCAAAATATATCAGAGCTGAGCAGTACATGAACTACCGGGTACTTTAAGTACTTCAAGTACTTTTTTTTAAAAGAATTCAAGTACTAAAAACAAGTACTTTTTGAATACAGATTACGAACACTCGTTGAGTTGCATGACGTCCGGTTTCTATTAATATATGATTATCTGTCAAAACTTCTCAATAAGTACCTTTTAAACGAGAATTTATTTTTATTGTTATTTTTTTTTTTAATTCTATGTAAAAACAAGAAGACGTCCCTCACTTTTATGTATTCGTTTATTTATTAATCAACAGACAATGCTCCTTTACACATATAAATAGTCTTTAGAATATAATATAACACTCGATAGAAATACATATTAAAATAAAAATCAACACATCGACGTAAAGATTGACTGATTTAGAATTTCCCAAGTTTTTTAGCTAGGAGTAGCACAGGATCTTGCCTTCCGCTGTTTCTTTGAAGATCGCTAGGGACCCTCCGAAACCAAAGTTTGCGAGGCTGTTTACCTGACGTGTTTGCCTTGCTACGGCTGATGTCTCTGCAAATTCGGAGCGTACTTGGGGCGTCATATAGTTACGCCCGTTCCGAACGGATCTTAGTTGCATATACACGGACTTTGGCTGACAGTGTTGGACGGTTGAGTAGGCCGTTCACCATCATGAATAGCGTACACATGTCACAGAAGCTCCTCAGTGACTCGAGTCTAGGGATGCGAAACTCGCTTGCCACTCCGGCATAGTCATGGTCCTCGTGGGCTTTTTTTTTTTAATTAAAAAAAGGATGTAAAAAAAATGCCATTAAAAGAAAACGAGAATGGTCGACTCTTCTCGTTTTTTTTAAACAAGAAGTGTCCGCCAACCTGGTTTTTTTAAATGAAATTGTTTTATGGATTTCTTTTTTTTAAATAAATTATTTTATTAATTTAATTTTAACTAAAGTGAAAAATAGCTTAAAAACAACGAATTACAAAAATTTCGGTACGTTATTTTTTTAAATAAATTTTGCTTATAATTTATTTGTATTTTTAAAATATTTGCTTAAATTTCATTGAAATTTGCAATGAAAACATTTTTTAATGCTACGAAAGAAGACGCAAAGTAACTTGCACACGACTTCCTCAGTTATTACAATTTTGCGCTTAGCTTCCTCTATTGGGAAGCCACGCGCAAACTACTTTGGACCTTTTTTTAAGCTTATGTAATGCTTAAGGCTATAAACCTGATTGCGAAAAGTACTTGAAAGGAGTATCTTGGAAATACTTCAAGCACCTGTGATACTTTGTACTTGAAGCATTTTCTGGTACTTTGCCCAGCTCTGAGATACATAATATATAATTATGTAATATAGTTTAGTCGCGAACATGCTCCGGATGATGCCGGTCGGCCGCGAGTTAGGGGCTCCATTGCTCCGCCCCGGGGTAATTTGCAAAATCTCCCGGGAGCCAAAAGACGAAGGCGCGGGGGCGGACGAACCGAGAGGTTTGTTGGTCCGGGGAGCACGTCGCGAGTCCTCCATTATTTAAAGCGGTGTCCGTGTATCTGCCCGTTCCCTTCCCGCTGTCTCCCTTATCCCCAACACGCGAGATGCTACATCGTTGCAATCTCGCGTTTAAGAATCTCCTCGCCCGAGGCCCATCCTCCTCCATCACCATCTTCCTCCTTCGTTCGGCTGCAATTTTTTACTGCGCACGCGAGCGACGTCGCAAATGAAAATTTAACAATGTTTTGCCGGCGCGACATTCATCACAATCCCGTGATCTCTTATTCGGATTTTGATCAGAAATGCAAGAAAAAAATTATGTATTTTTCGATTTTCTCATTTCGAGAAGCTGATTTTCGAATTTCGGATTCCTTTCCGAGCTCACGATAAAAAAAATAGCTTCACAAAATCGCTGATAAAAAAGTCATTCGTCATTCGTCATATACAAACTTGTCTTTTAATCGTTTCTTAATTTTTTGTTTTTTTTTTTTTAACTAACGAAAAACCAACCAATTTCTTCTGTTTATTAAAAAAAAAAATTGCGGACGTTTGCGAACGAAAAGTTGTTCTGGAACATAAAAAATATGTTTATCGTCCGCTCTTTGTCTTTAGTCCGTCAAAGAGTTAAGACGGATGTCTTTCGAGCATTGTTTCCGATAGACTCGTTTGACTTGCATCCACCGACCGGACGCGGTTCCAAGGATGAAAGGGAACCCGATGGAAGTTCCGCCAGGAGTAAATTCAGCTTTGCTCGCCACTACATGTTTTTACGCCTTTTTATTTCGCTTTCTCTCTCTCCGTGTCTGCTCTCCTCTTTCGTCTCGAGAACTTTTATTATTTACCAGCCTCGACCCGGTGAGCCAATTAAGTCTCGAGAACGAAATTAACGCGGTGTACCTACCACACCCCCGCTGACTCTGCCGACCTCGTAGTCACTTCGTTAAGGGTGTGTTATGGATTCATTTATTATTATTATTATTATTATTATAGATAGATATTATAGATATTTATATATGTATATAAATGAACTTATTTATAGACCCTCGCTTTACTATAAAAAAAAAACCATTTTCAGTGATTGGATCGCCATTTCTGGCAAATAGAATTCCCTTGCACTAAAAGAGATTTTATTTTCTATGTTCTGAGAGCGACAGGTCGATGTGCATAACTAAAGTGATGTAAAACATAAAGCAAGATATTTATGAGTGATGACGTCCATTTAGCAAAATTTGACTGGAGTACGAGTGTTCCTTGACAAAGGATTCGCCGGAACAAAGGAGCAAAAAAAAAAGTACCGAACGACCGAGAGAGGAGGGACAAACGCGTTGGGCGAGAATAAAACGGCGAGGGCGAAAGGCGGTAGTAGGCCGGCAGTACCAGACAGTAAATTAGGAAACTCCGAGCTGGCACGACCAGCAGTACCTACATAAGGTCGGTACTTGGAACTGTCGTGAACAGAAGTAGGCCGGCGAGGAGCCGTGCTCCGGTCGTTTTGCATTTACCTATGCAACGGCGAGCGAGAAAAAAAAATAAGCAAAAATAGCGGCGGAAGAAAATAATATACATTTCGTTCGCCGGAAGTAGAAAAAGGTAACCGGATAACGCATTAAGACGCGAAATTACCACTCAGACCTTCCGGACGCGATCGCGTTAAATTTCAATCTCTGCCGAAGAAGAAGCCGCCGTCGCGGCTGGGGTTTCCGGGCTGCATACTCGGGTTCAGCACCCGGCTACTGTGTCGTCTGGGATTCCGGATTATTGAGTTATCTCCCGGGAAGGAGAGCTGCGATGAGGGACCACGGGGAGGGATCGCTGATAGGGAGAAACGCTGTAAGGGGGCACGGCAAGGCCTTTGGCAATCTCTTCGCATAACTACAAATTTACCGGAATCCCGACGCGTACGAGCCTCGTTTCAGTCCAGGGGCTGCGCTCAACACCCGCGGGGGATGCCGCCGAACAAATCGAGAGTTTTCCACCTCGCCACTTACTTCCGCAGCTCCGGAGCGCATCGAAGTCCGGAAAACTATTCCCACCCACGGCCCAAACCACCCCTCGAACTTCATTTCGGTACACAGGTGGATGCCGCGTGCAGCGGACGCGTTGTCCTGCGCGAGAGGTGAGAGCATACACCTCACCGCATATTCGACCCTCAGGTACCACCCTGGCAAACAAAACTTTGTCCCGAAAGCCATCGTACCGAAATCCCCCGCGCTCCATCCGCTCGTCCCAAACCAATCGCTCGACGAACTGGTGAGCCATGCAAATATTTGCAAGTGGACGTATATACGAAAATGGGAAATAAAGTTTCGACCGACGTTCGCGGGGGAGGAGTTTCCGCTCCATCGGACGGTCGGGAGAGCGCCGGTAACTTGTGTACGCCGATCGGATTAAACTGGCTCCGAAGTTTAACGAACGCAACATTTTCACTTTGTGATCGAGGTCGTTTTTTGTGTTTTTTTTTTTTTTTTTTTTTTTTTTCAACGGTTTCAGACTGTGTGACGTCAAGGGTCGCGCTAACAGTTTCGATTAATTCGCCGGTGAATACCGTGTCACGCACAAGTTGCGCGGTGATTTGTTTTTTCTTCTACTTGTGGGGAATTTTTATTCGGCGGGCAATATTTGTGAGGGTACGACTCACTTTCATACTTCAATGAACGAGCAGTATGTATCGTCGTTTTCGAAATTGGATCAAGGGGGATGGATATTGAAAAAAAAAATTATTAAATCATATTCCATGAAATTATGAATTAAGGGCATGAATTTACGCCACAGTAAATGGATAAAAACGCGTGCATATTTTGTGATTTTTTTATCGGTAAATATGCGCTTTATCGATTACATTTTGTTTTAGGGTGAAAGAGGATATATTAAAGAACATTTGGGACATTTTTCATTCAATTTTATTGGTATTGTGTATTATTTTTATCGGTGGGCGTAATCAATTGTTTTGAAGTTCTTTGCGCCTGATTTCACCTTGTTATTTTATCGGAAATCAAACATTTGTATTGTTTCTTAACAAACGATGTATAGCGTGGTTCTTGACGAGCGAAAGAAGAAAATTGGCAATATGGCGGCCATTTGAAAAAAAAAATCTACTTTCACTCATGTTTCGACACTGAATCATTTTTAAACATAATTTTTTATTATTATTTTTTTAAATATGAGACCGTCAAGGACTAAAGAATTTTTTGAAGTATATCGGTACGAATTTTGGTAACAATCTCTCAAGCTACTGTTGAGATATCAGTGACACCGATCATGAAAAGTTCGGCCACGCCGCTGCTCGGGCGCTCCGCCATTTTCCCCATAATGGTCTAACTTTCGTGACTCGTTAAATTCCGACATAAAAATTTGACAGAATATTCTTGACACTGTAAACTTTTAGAAAAAAACCTTTAAGCTCTTGAGACCTATTAGCTCTTAAGAAACATCACATCAATCTCCGCACGTCCTTCATTCATTGACTTGCCCTACGTCAATAAAACCTCGCATCGGTGCATTATTTTCGAGAATACCGAGACGCACTTGCGGAAATCCACACGAACCAATTGGATCCCGCTTTCGCCGGTGGACCGTTTTCATTCCACGAAAGCCAGGCTTCCCCTAATGGCAAGCAAATATTTGCAAAGTGAAGATGATTGATAAATCTATCGGATTTTAAATCCAGCCACAAGCTCTGTTTGCTCGAAATCTTGCGCCCATTTCTTCTTCTTTCTGGGAGAGCGTTTTGGTCTGCTCTGCATAATGCCGAGCGGTTAGTAAGCATCGTTAGTCCAGTTTAGCGTCCGGCAGAATTTAGATCCGCGCTCCGAGACTTCACTTTGAATGGCGAGCACAAAAAAAAGATAAAACTAAGATGATAGCTTATCGCCGAGACGCAGCCGATCCGAAAGTAGTTTGGAAAATCAACAACAACGAAAGAACCGTATTGCGCACTTACGTCCAAGCGAAGGAGGAAAAAAAGAAAAATTGGTCACTCGAAATCGATGAAAACCGAGAATAATGGAATACACCGAGGAAGCAAACGATGTTTCGTGACTGAAATCGCGACGAGCCACGGAGGGGTGGACACGAGAAATGCCCGCATTGACGCGAGGCTCTTAAGCAACGTTGGGGGGGGGGGGGGGAAGCTTTACGAGCGTGACGCAACGACCGAACGATAAAAGCCAAACTCGGGCGTCTTGCCGGAATGCCTGAAGCGAACTCGTGGCATGACACTAAATTGTGTTCATCTCGCTGCCGGCGACGATTAAGAAAATACCTGCGAGAGTATGACCAAGTTGCGAATGGAGACGAAATAATAGAAGAAAAGAAACCCCCTTTGAAAGAGCTTCGTTCGACTTTTCACCGAAAACAAACAAAGTTTCGCCAAACGAGTCTTTGAAACGTACTCAAAGTTACCTCTCTGCGCTTCTCCCGTTTATTATACCGTTCGTTTTTTTTACTTTCCGGGCTATCTGAACAGGTTCGCACGGAGAGGACGTTAAGAGTACTAAAAGGAACGTTAACGAATAAATAATTTTTCTCCCCCAAGGGAGGGGTTGAGACGGACCGGCGGTGAGGCGAGACCGGGATGAGAGGGTGTGCAACCGTGGGTATAACGAGAATCGGATAACGGTTCTCATGCCGAGTGACCCGCAGGCTCCGTGATCCGAATACTTGATGGACAAAAATTGAACGATCGCGAAAGGCGTCACGGAAGTGCCGGTTTCGGGGGTAAGAAAAAACATAAAGAAAATGATGAAAAAACAAAGTGCGAAACCAACATTGAGATCCGAGAAAGTGAGCGAGAAATGTACTTAAACGTTGAGTGTGTGGAAGTCGAGGGCTGACACCTAATTGAAGGTAATTTCAGGTCACGTCTCAACAACAACAAAAAAAGTGAAAATGGGAATGTAGGTATAAAGTTGTACGGGATAATGAGAGATGTTTCTTACGTGGGAAACCCTTCGTTGCCAACCCTGCTGGGGAAACTCTCGCGCAACCAGCGAAGTTCCTCCAGATAGGGGTGAGCTGCTTAATTTGAATAATTGAAGAAAACGTGCCGAATTATTTGAGGCTGGGTAAAAAGCGTCAGACGGTCGGGAAGGAAGGGACGAACTGCTGTTTCAACTGCCGGTACGCGACTGAGTTAGCCTGATGAGGCGAAAAAGCTTAAACCGAACGTGAATCTCGGGTTAACTCGAGGGCTGAGTAAATATCCTTCTTGCAGCTCGAAGCTTATGTCTTGCATCGAGCGCCACGAGTCGCCGCTGGCGTTTTACAATTGTAAATAATTCGCTTGTTTGCAATAGTAAAAAGATATTTCGCTCGGTTATTCTTTCGCTCAGTCACAGTCGAACGAATCGAATGCACAGTGAATTATTCTTCCCTACAGGGGTTAAAAAATGTCTAAGGTCTTTTAATCATCGAAATCTTCGAAAAAATATAATTTCTTGAAAATCGACAATTCTATTTTTTGTTAGGGAGGTTGGAGCGCTTCACACTAGTCAAGTGAGTGCTGCCTTTTTAAAGTCGTTTTATACGAAATTTTACGCATTTATTGATTACAGTGAATGGTTATTTGTATTACAGCAGATGTCCTTAACCCAGAAAAACATTAATTGCAATGGATTCGCGAAAATATTAATTGATTTACGGTAATTTTCGAAAAGTACAAATTCGTTCACTTTTTTCAAAGAATAATCCATCATTTTTATTCAATTTTTATGTATTACGGTTCACTTTCTTCCTTGAAATGTTGAAAATGTTAAACGTGTCAAAACCTCTATGTTCTGACAACATGTGTATTTGAAGTTGGCTCTCAGGGGACGTTGTCCTAGAGTCTTATATTAAATAAATAATAATAATAATGCTGGACCGCCGCACATAAAAACATGCGTTGCGTACTCTTACACGATAAGAAAAAAAATGTCAGCCATACACATATGAAACCGTTGGCCACGGGAAAATAGTCTCCTCGTCACGTACCGCCACGCACTCGTCGCGCAATTCGTAAGCAGAGGGCAGAGATAAGAATAGATGTAGAATAAAGCAGTAGAACAGAGTACGTCGTTCCGGCATGAGCTTGAGACGAGTAAAAATTCCAGTCGCACGGTTTCCCAATTCGATTCGGTGCGAATCTTTCGTATGGATAAATCTAATATAGATATTCCGTGATTCGTCGCGATCGGTGCGCGCCGCGAGACGTACGCGGCATGGAAATAAGCCCTTCATCTGAGAACAGTGATATCGAACAGTGGCTCCGAAATTATGCGCGATTCTCATCGGGCAACTTTGTGAATATCACATTGTAAATTTTCCCTCTCAATATTCCCTTAATGCGATTTTCCCACGGGAACGTGACGAAATTTTTTTAATATCCCGCCGTAATTTTTTCCCGGATCAATCACAAAGTCGCTCGTTGCATCTATAAATTTTCATTTCATTCGAGCCAATCTAATTTGAGTGAAAGAAAGTTTTTTTCCTCTGGACTGACATCAATGCGCTCCGAATCTGAGCTATTTTACCTTCGAACTTTTGTGAAATTTTGCTCATCGAGCTTAATTTTTTTTAACTGAATTTATACTTAAAAGACACCGTACTGTACGATCTTTTGTATATCGATACACTGTGAACCAACTCCGCCGTTCCTTCATTCCTTTGTTTTTCTCCGTTCGTGCATGGCAGTGTCTTTTTTTATGCCCGCGCTGTTTTTCGTTCATTTCCTTCATTTTGGGTCGTGAGGGACGGAGGGGGGGTTCCGAACAAAGCTGGCAATCACTGCAATTTCCCGGGTATTGTGCGTACCGGAGTAGCGAGCGAGCCGGAGCTATTATCGCGGGTGCAGTCGGGACCTGGAAACCGGCAGTGACAAAATCGACCGTGTTTTACTCTCTCGGAAGTCGCTGCCTGTTGGAAGCACTCGAGCTCCCACGGCGTTTGCTCCCCGTCGTATCACCTATGGAAAATAATGCACCGGTGCATGAGGAGCATCGAGGAGCTGCAAACGAATCAGCTAATTAAGCTCGATCGATAAACTCCAACGCTTTCGATACCTATCCATTATAACGCGTGTGTGCCTCTACCCGTTCCTGTATCATCAATATACGAACTATCGATAATCGAATTTGTCACCTCACAGGATTTGTGGAATTTTTTTTTTTCGCTCCACTTCTATATAGCCAGGTATAGTTTAGTGGCTTTGGCGCTCGAACCCTCCGGCGTAGAAAAAGGACCAAAAGCACTGCCGCGTGTAATTCCTTGATGCCGTGTTCGAACAGTTTCGAAGTAACTTCTGTTACGTTGGAAAAACCCTCGTGTTTATCGAAGAAAATGTCGAAGAAACAACGCAACACAGGAACCAGTTTGTGTATATGTAAGGCGCCCGAGGATAAAAAAGAACGTCGCCAAAGTGCAGCGATGCATGGGTTTGCAGGGAGAGAGAGAAAATCACCGGAGAGCTCGGTCCCCGGGGCACTTGCACAGCGGATGCTTCAGGCCGTGTCGCACGAAATAGCGAGAAGTTTTTCGAAGGTAGACACCACCAATATCTATACAAATGCAAAATATTTGCACCTTTTTCTTCGAGGATTGCAATTTTTTTTTCCTTATAGTCGGTTTTTTTCCTTATAGTTTTTGTGTTCCTTATAGTCGGTTATTGGGAGGGCATTAAACAAAAAATTATGGTTTAGTAGAGATTAATTATAAATCGATGGTAAATGTCCCACGACTAATTCACTGTTTTCCCGTACGCATCGAAAAAAAATACATTTTAAGGTTTAGCAATTCTAAGATTCTATATATTTTTACAGTGAATATTAATATTTAAATCGTAAAATTGGCAATACGTATCATACATTTTCTGCGTCTTCCATTTAAATGAGGGTAACTACACGATAAAAAAATGTTGTTTGAAAATTAGTGAACGGTATTGGGAGCTTTTTTTACATAAACCGTTTCTGAAATTTGAAACAGACGTGCGTGGCAATTTTGCAGTAACATTTTTATTTTTACTTGCAATTTTTATAAATTTCATGCAAAAGTTAAGTAATTTTAATGGCTCGTATTTTTATTTTACACAAAAAGTACATTGATGTTCAATTAACGTAAGTAATGTAAACAAATTTAAAGTTCCATTACATTAAGTTTACTATTTATTTTTACAGTGTAAATAAATTTTTTTAAATCGTTAAAATCTTACTATTCATTTATCTCAGTGCAGCGTTCCATTCGCCCACCAGCGCATTTTTAACCCAAAGTGATACAGATATACCGTATACGGGAGAAATTTAGCGAATGTCGCAGAGAAATAGAGCTCGAATGGCGGGCAAGCCGGTACACACTGTACCGGCGTGTTGGCAGATATGATCTCCCTTCAATTTCGCGTAATAGATTCCCGTCTCGGATGCTTTTGGTCGCTTACCCATCACCCACCCCCCGCCCCCACACCCCGCCGCCTCGTCCCTCGGTTTGCTCCCTTTCGATCCATAGCTATACGACTATTACTTTGCAACCAGAAACCCCAAAGGAAGCAGCACACTCGCCGTACCTTCGTGCCATTGCCCAGGCTCCCCGAATGCACGTCGACACTCCCGACACAAGCAAAGTTCGCCCTCTGCTTTCGCCAACTATTTCAATACTTCCGTACTTGCCGTTGACTCCGAAGTAATAGTACGGTGGCACGTCAATGCAAATGTATTTGTGTGTCTACGTGTACAAGGGTTATAGAATACGTTCGCAGGGACGACGAGGAGAATCCTTCAGAGGTGTGTAGGGTGAAAGTGGTGAATATGGACCAGTCCATGTATCATTGACGCAAATTGTAAATGGAAGTGGACCATATTGACCACTTTTGCCCCATCTATGATACATTATAGAGGGAAAACAGGTTGAAGAAAGGGGTTTAACCAGGAAAAACTAAATCGGCGTAGAAATTCAAAGCCTCTCAATGAAACACGAGTGCAGTTTTTGCCAAATTGTTTCAGAGTCTGCCACAGTATTGTGGATTTACCGGTGAATAATATTATTTACAATTGTTTTCCCGTAAACTTGTCAGAGCAAAAACAGAGCAAAAAACTATTGCCAGCTGTACAGTCGAGTGGAAGATTTCAATACTTCCGCACTTGCCGCTGACTCCGAAGTAATACTAGGGTGGCACGTCAATGGAAGTGTATGCGTATGTGTTCGTGTGTGGAAGGCTTATAGTATAGAATACGTTGGCATGGGCGATGAGGAGAATCCTCCAGGGTTGTAGAGTGAAAGTGGTGAATATGGACCAGTCCATGTATCATTGATTCACGTGGTAAGTGGGTGTGGACCATATTGACTACTTTCACCCCATGTATGGTACATTATAGAGGAAAAACAGGTTGAAGAAAAGGGCTCAACGAGGAAAAGCTAGAAAAAGGGAAAAGCAAATCCAAGTCGAAATTCAAAGCCTCTCAATGCAAAACTGGAGTGCAGTTTTTGCCAAATTGGCAAAAACCGTAGGTTTCTAGCAGAGTGTGACACCCTCGTTTCAGACTCTGCCACAGTATCGTGAATTTATCGATGAATCATATTGTTTACCATTTTTTCCCGTAAACTTGTACAGAGCAGAGGCAGAGCAGAAAAAAAACTATTGCCAGCCATAGAGTGGAATATCGCCTGGAGAAAGTGGAGGACTGAAGATGGAATGAAAAACTGTTAAATTCCACACGATTTTCGGGAAAATGAAAGAGAACGACGCGACGAGGCGGTAAAGTGGAAGCTTTGCGGGGAGCAAAAAAAAAAAAAACCAGCGAAGCTTGAGAGGGAAGATGATGACGACGATGGAGCCATCCCGGTATAGTGCCTCGATCTCGTAGGTTAGGCGTTAACCCCGAGGCGCCTCGGGGTGAAATTCTGATGCACCCCCGACGGAATCGTGAACGCCGGTGTGTCGGCATTTTCACCCTCTGGTACTCCGGTATTGATGCTGGAATCTCAAGATTCTAGAGCCTCGAGGAGAAAATAGCTCGATGTCGTCGGCGGCAAAAAGCCGTAGGGACGAAGAGACGCGGCGAGAGGGCGGGAGGGGCGGTAGGGTTGAAGCTGGCATCAAAGATTTCCTCTCTCGCTGCCGGAAGTGCAGACGCGGCTTCATCGCTGGCAAAGCTCGGCACGGAGGATACTAGGCGACTTTGATAATTTAATTAGCCAAGAAAATGTTACGCTGAGCCTTTAATCCCAACCTCAGATGCGACATACACACACATACCTGCGGCGAGAGGCACCACTTAGCTGTATACGAGCGCCGTCACGCACGTACGCTTAAACTACTTACGTACATAACTAGATTTAACCGAAATAGTCGCCATATTATGCATACCGCAGGGAAACCGCGAAAGGAGGCCGCTGCCGTCGAGAAGATGGTAGGAGAGACGTTCCCTATCAAGGCCCACCACTCTTCAACGGGTCAATTTCAATCTAAATTTTCTGTCATATATATATGATCGGTAGTTTCTTAATTTTTAATAAGATGTAAGCAATTTCGTATATTAAATCGGTCGCATAATTGAAAAATCTCCGCCATGGAAATTTGAATTTGAATTTCACGGTCTTTTTATATATGTATATATTAGTTTTTGTTTCATTTCAAATAGGACCTAAGTAATCTGAGGATATTTATTTCCACTTTAAAGCTTTGAAATCGTTAGCAACAGAGACAATCGTCCTGTGGTCTGCTCGAAATTATTAAACATTCGTCTCGATTCTATTTCGGTGCCCGGTGAGACTATCGATCGGCAGGCGTCCATTCACCGGCAAGATATTCCAGACCTCCGGAAAGCTTTTTCCCCTCCAGGAGCCCGAGATGTTTCGAGCTTCGAGCATATTTTGTCGAATGGAGAAAATAAAAATATTTCAATTTTTTTTTTTTCGTGCGATCATTCACCGGTAAATACCTTCGTGTAGCCTCGGACACGGTAAAGTATCGGAATAGACGTGCGTAGAAATTGCATTGACGCTAGTGTACACATTCCATTGATCGATTCCATGCAACCGACGAAACATCTAGTGCCGTACTTTGTGTACCGCGTAGGAGGACTATCGTTCGCTGGAAACGTTGTGCATGTATGCAGGAGAAATCCGTTTGTCGAGCACACCGCGGGCCAAACAGTATCAAACATTTCGTGAAGTGGCGATTGAAACGTTTCGACATGTGGATACAAACGAGTCTGGAGGGACTTGTCGGGCATCGGTACAGAGCATCGTCTACACTGCTCACACGACATTCATCGTCTCTCGCTCGCTTTCTGCACTCAAACGTGAAGGTACGCTCTATCGGATCCGGCACTATCCCTTGTGGTATCTACAACGCAATGGGATTTTCTTCCTCCGACCGGAACAGACATTCCCTCACTTTGCTACCGTCTCTTCTTGTTTTTGTCGAACATAGACTGTGAGAGGTTTCTAAATCATCATAGAGTATTGTGTGATAATAATAGGAGAGATGATGATAGGAAAGATGACAATAGGAAAAACGTAGTTTCCTCTATGAGGAAGCAAGATCATAGTAGATAAGAAGTATGATGACAATAGGAAAACGTAGTTTTCACTATGAGGAAGCAAGATAATAATAGATAAGAAGAATGATTATAATAGGAAAAAAGAATCACTCTGAATTCCAGCAAAATTTTTGTTGAGATTGGGCGAATGAACCCTAATTTCTCAGATGTACAGTAAAGTATTCATTGATAATCGTGAACGGGCAAAATTTTGCACCCTTGTCTTAAAAGAGGTGTTGCTTTGACTCGAATGAATCTTAGTTGACTTATTTGCAGTGGAACCGGTTGGGCAGGATTAAAACAGCAGTTGTATGCTCCGGGTCTGCATAAGTAGTTCTGTTCATACGGTGCAAAATCCACGTTTTACGTTCTGTCATTGGTTTTTCCACCAGTATCTTACAAATCCTTATTTATCACCATATATATTTTTGTTCTAATTTCATCGACGTCGAAACTGTTACTACTTCGAATATTTTTCTCAACGAGGGCCGAAGTCTATCTCCGTCGATAATAATCCTTGACATCAAAGCAAACACGCACGCAGCGTATGCTAAACCGCGTACGGCGCATACGGTGCGATCCGCATATGTTTTGCTGAAACACGCGATAGGAGAAATACGAAACTATTGTTTGACAATGTCGCTCTACATAATTTATTTCACAACCCAAAGGTATTGCCCGGGCTCACGGTATTCATTTATATTAAAAGAACAAAGCAGACGATTCTGCACGAGGAGAACTCTCGGAATTCGTTCATGATTATTTCAATTCGGCACGTGATTGGTTCATCTCAAATGTATTGTTGTGCCCCGCAGCTCCGGGCGTTCGTTGCATTATGATGTTGGAGTTGAAGTCGCCTAACAACATCACGAGCAGTTTCATCGTTCAATCTCCTTTCGGAATTCGCCGTTGTTCGTTCGTATGGAAACATCGAGTACGCGAAGTCGGATAATAAAATGTTCCGCGTCATCGGGGTGAAAGCTCTCGCTGGTCTGCCTCGGTATATCACGAGAGTCATGACGCACGATCGTGAATTTTTTCTTTCTTTTGTGTTCCGTTTTTTTTTTTTTAATTGCGATGAAAATATAAAAAATGAATCTGTAAAGTCCGCGCAGTCTGCGAGCGGGGAGATATTAATGGAGCTCTGGGTGATGCCCTCGAGTGCGCGGTGACGCTGATCCCTCATTGATAATGCCTCCTGTCCCCACGTCTCATTCTCCATCTTCTCCAGATAGCTCGCTGACACGGTCGTTCAACCCGCATTCTACTTCTCGCTCGCGTTAAATTAACATCGCGCGTACTCGGGTTGTCCTCAACGATCTGAACACTGGAGCTCAAACAGGCTCTGCCGATCTCTCATTGATCAACGATCCTCGAATCGTTACCCTTACGGTACCGTCAAAAATTTCTTAAGTGAAATGATTCGATCGGTCGATAAAAAAAAAAAACACCTACAAGTTATAGTCGTAGTAAGGGTTAATTCGTCGACGATGCAACACAAACAGTTGTAAAGTATGGGATGAAAAGGTAGATATATTTTCTAAGGTTTCATCAATGGACCCCCGAGCCTCTATAAGGTCGTTCCATCCCTCACCGCCGATCGGTAAGTAGGATGAATGAGTCGAGTGGCATTCTCTCGACTAGTGCACGACGTCACCGCAGCTCGATGTTCCCCAGCTTCCTTTATTCCCTTTTCCCAACTCTTTCCTCCTCCTTCCCTCATCTTCCACTTCAATCTCTATATTTTTCTCCGTCTCAGAGAGGAAGCTCGTCGCGCCAACCCCGAACGACCCTATTTCGCTAGCTACTACCCCTACCCCCGCCCCTCCCCTCACTCTCGGCCCCCGCCGGCCCCCTCGCCGTTCCAGCGCCCCGTCCGGTTGCCCAGTGCGCGCAACCCCTTTCCTACCCTCGTCTGTCGTCTCGGCCGTCTCGTTTCTCTCAACCCTGTCCCGCACCCTGGCGGCACGGCTAAAAATAGAACGGATCCACTGACGTCATCGATCTGTTGTCGCTGCGTCGAAGCTCAGGGGAGAGGAGGGAGGAGTTGGACAAAACTAATTCGTCCCTGGGATCGTGAGGGGAAGCCCGGGAAACGAAGCTACCAAACGGCTCTTGCGCGAAGTCGACGAGAAATTTATTGACCTACGAATGTGTGTGTGCGTGTGTGTGTGTTTGTCTGTGTTTGGATATAGAACGGGGTACGCCAGCCACGAATGCTCTGCTGCATTAATAACACGTGGTGCTGCAGCATCCAGAGGAACGGTAGGACCACAGTAGGAATAGCAACCGTAGAACCACAGTAGGAATAGTAACGGTAGGACCACAGGCATGAATAGTAACGGTGGGATCACAGGCAGGAATAGCAACGGTCATGTTCCACTGCCAAGTATACGTATGCGATGTTGATACTCCGTAGAACTAGGGGAAGAAGAAGAAGAACAAGAAGAAGCAGTATTCCGCGTCAGCTTCAAGCTGGGCCACCAGTCGTCCCACATCTGAGTCACCTGTCTTGGTCTTCAATTTTTTTACCTTCCCGTTCAGTTATTTTTCTTTTATTTATGCGTCCATCTCGACTCTGGCGTGTGCTCAAATTTATACCCAGAAACAGCAGCAGTCGCTGCCGTGATGGTGATAATACAAAGAAGAATCGATAGTCCGATAATCCGGCTTTCAGGCTGACCCACGACCGAATCACCTTTTCTTCTGGTCCTTTCTGACTTATTTCCCTCTATTCCTTCAACTCTATACCTTTCTTTGTTTTCGACTGCTTTTTTCATCTGCTTGTGCTATTTGTGCCTGTCGCGGCAATGGACGGCTCGGCAGCAAACGATAAAGTAGGAATAATCTGTCATCCCGGTAATCCAGCTTCCGACTGGCTATCCGCCACGAGGACTTGCCTAATCCGAGTGAACCCTGCCACTCGTCCACTTTTTCCTTTCTCAGCATTTTTCTCCGGCTTTGAGGGTCGCTCTAATCGTCGCATTGTTTCTTCCGCTTCGTTCTTATCGGCGATGCGCATAATTTGCACCCGAACACACTATTGGCAAGCTTTTTCTGCTCGACATATCGATGACTCAAAGTGACGGGGGGAGTCAATCGATTTTAGGCACGAAAACGTGTTTTATTTTTTTCTCGGTAATAACATTTTTTTCGAAAATTCCCCACGATCGATTGTCCTTAAGGGTGATCCGATCGTGTAAAAGAAATCCCAGTTCCGAATATAAACAGCTGTACGGGAGGGTTCCATTTTTTCAATATTATGCTTCAATTATTTTCTGCTCTTAATAAAAGGGAACTGCACATACGATTCGATGGGTCCTAAATCGACAATTACATTTGAAATAAAAAATGATCCGCATTTCAGAATCAATTTTGCGATCAACACGATCAACAGGCATTAACGAGCTCGCGTTGAAAAGTTTTACCGGCTAATCTGTCCCCCTAATTCGAGTATCAAGTAACCAAACACATGCGAGTCTATCCTTTGGTCGCTTCTCAGCGGGAGTTTCTCCTCTCCAGATTTCTATGATCCTCAATGTTTAATGCTCGGGCTTCCCGCGTCCCAGCTAGTGAAGAGGAGACCATAGGGGGGAACGGGGCAAAATCAAGATCTGAATAATTCATACAGCGATTTCGTTGGTCGTGCATCAGCTGCGGACAGGAACGAACAGGTTCGAGATAGCGGGCGTACGAACGTGCGAGGAAGGGAACCTCGTAAACCAGCTGAGTAAAAACAGAGCGTATGAACGGGGAGTAGCGCCGAGAGCGGTGGAGTAGATCGGTGAACCTCTTCCAGCAGCTCCACACCAAACCGGAAGAGGACGAAAGGGAAGAGAAGTGGAATCAGCGTGTTGCGGGTCGACAGTTCTTCTGTTAGTCCTGTCGGTAGGTACGCGGAACACAGTCGTACCGGAAATCGGGTTGTCGAATGCGCGCATGCGTGATTCACCTGTACAGGATTTACAGTTGGACTGTCTATGCAAGATGTAATCGCAGGATCGAGGCAACGACACGCGTCCTAATGCCGAAAGGGCCGAATTCGTAGTCCCAACATTGTACTCGAGGACGAACTTCGATTCGAAATCAAGCTGGAACTTTATTTTTTGGTTCAAGTTCCAACTTATCCTCGAACTGAAGTTCGACCTTAAAGCAAAAAATAAATGTCCAAGATCCACGATATGTTGACGACGGGATTACCAATCGATTTGCAAAGAGGTTCCGCGATTTTGTCTCTGCGACTTGATTGGACGGAGGATTACGCAAACGAATCGTTCAGAGATTCCTACTCGAGACATAAATATACAAGTGGGGCTGAGCTTGGATCGTCAAGAAATTCCGTGGGTTTGATAGAATATTTATTCGGCTATTTGCGAAACTGCTTTGTTAACAATGCCGAAACGAATGTTTCCTGCCACTGTGGCCATTCGTCGGAGAAAAGCTCTTCGTCCTTATACGTACACAGTATTTGCATACATTTTCATCTTGTTATTATGTGAGTGGCCATTATATCGAGAATAACGAATCGCTTCGGCGTTATAGCTGAATATTTATTCGTCTTTCTCACTACTTTTCCCTCTCTTTTTATTCCCTTTTTCACTCTCGTACGCTCGGGAGAACGGCTCGATGGCTGAGCAAGTGAGCGGCTGTTACCGGACGACGAGAGCGTGAATAAGAGAGTCTGACTTTGAATAACCGTACGGGGATGCTAAATCACTTCGCGTCGAGCCAATTCGTCGGGGCTATAAATATTAACGGTGGTACGAGAATGCCGAGATCGAAGCCGGTACAGGGGAGTGAAGAGGAGAGATGAAGAAAAAAAAATCAGCCAACGGATAAAGAATGGAACAAAAAAAAAATATCGCAAAAGGAATGATAAGAGCCCTGCGGAAAAGCCGCGACGGCGCTGGCTTAATAATGACCCTTCACGTGAACACTCCCCGTTGATTCAATTTTTTTTTTTTTTATCCTGACGGCATTAATATACGATAATAACGCGGAAAATAATGGTCAATTCGATACTTTTTTTTTAGATATCCCCTACAGAATACAGCAAGAATCGAACTGTCGTGAAAATAATACGTTGAGACGAAAAGCTCACAGTAATTACAGCGGATTACTATATATTAGTTGCGGAACTATAAAATAGTCTTATTAACCAACGGGAACGAAGCGTAATTTTCCCGTTCTCGCTCGAGCAGCTCTCCGATCTATATTGAATTGCGAAAAGTTTTTTCCCCAAGTGTCGTGCACCCGACCGCTAGCATACAAAATTATGTGAATTTAATAAAGGATATATACCGAGGGTGCGAGACACACTCGACACACGCACTCGGTGCTGTGGCAGCATCGAAGCAGCAGCAATAACAGCACTGGAGAGTGCAATGTGTGCAAGAGTTTACGAGAATGTGTGTGTGTGTGTGGGTGTAAGTAGCATATATCGCAAGGTTACCCGTATCCAGCCACTCTGGCTGCAGGGTGTCGTAGCCAGACGGCGAAATTGCGCAATCTCAAAGTATTCAAATGTATGCAAGCTCGCCACAGAAGTACGTGAGCCATGCGGATTAAATGCGGTTGTTGTGAACAACTTTTCGTCGACGACGGTGTCGAGAATCGTGGAAAAATCAAATTCATGTTCCACGATGTATATTAAAGTTGGGTTTCGAAGGGAATTCTCCTTTCCTTTTTTTGTAGACGTAAATAAAAAAAAATAAAAACTATGTCGACTGTATATTCATATTTGAATGTACAAAAAAAATACAATGTGAAAATATTATTGCGAATCGAAATCATATTTTCATATTTTTGTCTCGCTCATACTTATTAAAATTTCCTCTCGGGGGGTCAAAGAAACTTGCAGGATCAAAAACTGAGCCGTTCACGATAATGGTGAATTCAAAGGGAACTTTTGTTTCTTCTTTCCTACACTCAGACAAGAAAAACAATTTTCACTGTATTTCCATATTTGAATGTACAAAAAAATAATTATTATCGCATACAACATGAAAATATGATAATATGATTCCGAATCGAAATTATATTTTCATATCTCCATATTTCGTACTTATTAAAACTCCCATTCGGCAGAGGGTCAGAGGTACGTGCGCAGGATCACAGACTGGGCCGTTCACCGTAATGGCGTGCCGCTCGTTGAAGTCTGTGCGTCGTTAAATCTTCCTTTATGACTTCCGTTGAACTATATCTGTACCGTTGTATTATCTCTCGGTTTTCCCTCTGTTTCATTCCGGCTAGAAGTTCCTTATTTCCTGTGTCAGTTCTCATTCGGGCTTAGTGCAGGATATCGTCTGCTTAAGTATTTGACCGCGACATTATCGTGCAAGAGTGTGTTCATCCAATTCATACGAGAACTTTTGAACTCCCGGGGGAGGGCCCTTTCGTGTTTGAGCTGTGCGCCAAGAGGCAGTGGCCATCGCTGAATGCAGCAGTACGTCGACGGAAAATGAACTGCAGTGCTACTATCGATTGGACACCATACCACGGATTCAACTAAGTATAGATGGATCTAAAAGTATTTCTTTCAGTAAGATATCTTTCGTCATTCTATCTCCGTGCAACTATGAACTATCTTGTTCTCGGTTAAACTAACAGTTCGAACTTATGTTTCGAGTTCGAATTTCAATTTGAAATTAAGTTTAAACTTAAGTTTGATCTTGAGTTCAACTTTAAATTTATGTTAAATTCGAACCCAGAGCGTTGCATGCAATTTTCAAAGTCAACGAACATATCATTAGCAGATTGCGCAATTTCTATTGTGTTCAGTTCCTCTCTTCGGAGGCTTTATGTTACGCTTTAAGAGCATGTGAAACCCCTTTCCGAATGCGTCTCTCTCGTTCCGCCGTGAGCGCCACTGATGTTATCTCTCGCGTTCTCGGTAGGATTTCATATACCTTTAAGGGTCAAATTATAAAACCTTGGAGTGAACTTACGATCAAACTTGAGATCGAAGCTTGGCCCGAACTTTATTGCGTCCTTAAGATCTATCTTAAGTTCGAACTTCAGTCTGAACACGGGATTCGGCTGTAGTTCGAGTACGATCATAAGGTCAAACTTTAACACTTTTTGAACCTGAGTTCGAACTCGATTCAAATTGAATTCGAACTTAAGATCAAACTTCAGCACGAAATCAAATTCGATCCTAAGTTCAGACTAACGTCTTAAAAGTCAACCCTAAAACGATTTTTTTGCGTTATTTCCATATGAGTAGCTTTTGTGCGTTCTCTGTTATTACAAATTACAAATTACTGGCGGTTATGTTGGGTCGCGCGTTTCGCGCGCTCGTAGTATCCCTTAGTCAGTGACTATCTGCGAGTGTCCGTCAGCATCTGCGAGTATCTGCGCGTGCTTATAATAAATATCATCATCGCGCGAGGGAACAAAATCGTTTTTCCGAATAATTTTGCGATAAGAATAATACCGCAGCGTAGAATCGAAATGTACATCAGCACGCTCGGTACAATGAGGATTTCAATCAGAAGTAGTCCGTAGCCTGTCGAGACGACGGGTAGAACAGAAATAGTTATAGAAAGAGGGCGTTGCATCGGTAGAAGCATCGGTACTGAGAAACTGACGCCGGTAACTGGTCGCGAACGAGCCCGAGGCTAGCGAACGTGTGCGAGAGCTCGAACGGTTGCAATTTAAACTTTTCCGTTTTACTTCGCTCACACCTCGCCGCTCGGGCACGGAACGAACGCCTCGTTGGTTCTTCAACGAGCTAAAATAAGAAGTGAAGAATAAAGAAGAAAAACCCTGGACGATACGAAGAAAGGAGAAGGCGTACAGACGCACGGTTGCAGGTAGACAAGGGCTCTATGTGTAAGCAATGAGCGGGAAGGCCATCGCGTGACAAACTCGAGGAAAAATGGACAGTGATCGATCTATCGAAAATAAATTGCGGAATACAGCGCTGTATCTATTAACACGAGGAGAAACTATCGAGATTCCATTTCTTTGTTCTCCCTCTTTCGCAGCGCCACATCCAAGTTTCTAAGAACGAACACGTCGATACTCGGCCACTTAAACACACACACACACACACACACACGGGCAAACGGACAGACGTAACTCTGTACTCTCCGTACTGATCATTAATATAAATCCACTCTGATCACCTCTATAAAGTAACTGGAAAGCACTTCGATCGGGTCTCACAGTTCAATCCTTGTCCCGGGGACATAAACCACTCGCGAAATACCGAGGGCATCTCGTTAACCATAGCGTTGGAAACTAATCTAAACGCGAACGAAGAAGAGAGGTCTTTCGATCCATCGAACGAGCCTCAAGGGGAGAGCGTGCGGCAACAGCGCGCGTTATTTGATTTTCGCTCCTCAAGCGGAAGGGCCCGTTGCGTCTTGGGTCTTGGGACGTCAACGAGAAACAGAGGACTTCGTCGCGGTACTCCATAGGCGAAAGGCGGGTTAATACACGTACGGAGAAAACCGTTACGTTTCGGGTACATTGGAAGTCATCGATTCAAGCTGCACTTGCTCGTATCGGCCAATGATAAATCCGGAGGACAGCGTGGCCGAGTGAATTAAAAGATAAGTTTCTAAAGTTTGTCGTCGTGGAGTTTGTTCCGATAGATCAATTGACATTTGTTCGCGAGAGTTAAGATTTTTGCCCACTCTTCCGAAGTTAAATTCAACGCAAAATGTCCTTGCGTCATGAGTGAACCGACTCGCACCGCGAAGTGTGCAGTTTCGTGTAAACTTCGGTCAGAAAATTCCGAGACGGGCAACCGCGAGAAACTCAGTAGCGGACAGTGGGGCCAAAATGAACCGGTATCCACCATTTCGGATTCGATTCGGGATATTATTTTCTTCGAAGGATCACTCAATCAACTTAATTGATATTACAATTACTCAACTGCGATACCCGACAGTAAAAATCATTTACGAAGCTAAAGTCATCGACATTCACGAACTTAATTCGTCGGTTCAATTAATATCGATGCATGTATCAGTGCGTGGCAAAAAAAAGGCTGAAAAAAATTTTTGTAAAAAGAAAAATCAAAAGAATCTCTTGCACACATCGAGCTCGGTTGAATCGCCGTGCACACTCACTCGGTATGAATAGCGCGCACGAGTTCCCGCTTTTGATAGATCAAAGTACAGCCGCTGATACGCCGGTATGGTAAACTATCCAACACAGTGCCAATGCAGGGACTTAAGAGTATGTGAAACACTATGGAGTGCGAGAGAGATAGCATCAATGGAGCTCAAGGCGGAGCGAGAGAGACACGCTGAGAACGTGTTTCACATGCTCTTAAAGGTATGTACGGTACTCGGAAATTGTGCAACATTAAAGCTCACCAATACGCGGGCATCGCACCCTCAATCAAAATCGACCTCCGATTTGCGAAATTCTCGATGAATTTTGGTTGAATCGGAGCAACAAAAAAATGAAAATAAAAAATAGCCGAGATAAATGTAGCGGAGAGACAAAACGTAGCAGTATGCTCTCCGTTATATTTCCCGATGCGCATTGTTCAATTTCCCCAATAATTTTGTATCTTTTTCACATCTTTATGTGGAAGTATTTTCATACTGAGCTATCGTGTCGTCAGATAGAACGGCAAAGTTCGACCACAAAGTTATACTGCAATATGCCGGAATTGGAATCTTTCAATCGATGTTATTCAAAAACGAAACATCGGTTCGGAATTTTGAAGACACATTCATTATACAATTGGGATAGAATTCGGATGCTGCGATATGGGCATTGTGCACCAAAAAGGTCCGACATTGTCATAAAAGTGTCGTGTAGATTACCGATTTGTATAGTTATTTTTTCCTCGCGATATGAAGCTTCGTTTTTTTTACATTTAAAACATTTTTTTTTGTGTATTCATCTCGACGTAGGATGATTGAACGGATGTTTGCATAGCATGTGTTTATAAACTTGAACTATCAACACTAATGTCTGGCTCTAATGGACCCGCAGCCGCTCCATCCACGATGATCGACAGCAAATATTTGTAGGGTAATATGCAACGGGACATAAAAACTTATAAAAAATCTATAAATAAGGTCGAATTCGTAAAATGTTCGTGCTATATTTATATATCTATAAATGAGGTCTAATTCGTCAGATCGTGCTTAAAATAAATATTCACGACAAAGCCGCTGTAAAAATTTCAATCGGAGTTTACGCTCGATTCTAATTAGTGACGATTGGATTTTATTTTATGATTCCAGCAAAACTCGACGGAGTTAAGACGTACATGCGGATGAGAAGGGTGCCGAATCATCTCCAAGTGAAGGTCATCAAATGGTTCGACTATCTGTGGCTGACGCAGAAATGTTCAGACGAGGAGAAGGCTGTGAGCTGTCTACCAGGTGAGTTTGCCAATCAAACTTTTACGCGAAACCAAAAAAAAAAAAAATACCGTTTACGAACTCCGTTCGCGAAAACGTTTGTCGAAAATTTATTGCAAACGTTGCAAGTTGAATTCCGAGAGACATCGCAGTTTCACGAGCGAACCAGTTTTTCGAACTCCGGTAAAATAATTTTTAAAAATGTCACCAAACGTAATTGAAAACAATTATTCACGGGTATATGTTTTGAAAAATTAACTGCGATCCTTCTGAATCACAATGTTGTCTCGTCAAAGCGTTTCGTTTTTTAACGTCCGTTTACCTTTTTAGTAAGTTTTTTTTATTTTTAAAATAATTTTCCCAAGACATCACGACTTTTTTCACACTTACTTTTTTGTAAGCGTTAAAGCTTTTAATCCAAACGTTTAAAAAGATTTATACTTTTTAATATCAATTTTTTGTTTTCGAGTGCCGTAAACTTTCTTTTTGCGATATCTCGCCAGACCGGATTTGAGGCAAGAATTATCGTATAAGGTATTTTTTAACGTCCTTGCACCTTTTCCATCATTTCTTTTCTTTTATCGGTCAATCATTTTTCCAAAACACCACGATTTTTTTTTATAAGCGTCAAACGTTTTATTCTAAACGTTTAAAAAAATGTATAATTTGAATATGAATTTTTTTTCTTTTCCTCCGTAAGCTTTCTTTCCCCGATATCTCGCGAGACCAGATTTGAGGCTAGAATTATCGTATAAGGAGCTGCCGATCGCAGCAACAACGATATTCTCGAGACGGGGTCGTTGAAGGAAAACTCTTCGTTTTGCTGGTCAGATGCGACTAAAACGGGTTGCAGTATCGCCAGCCTCCCTTGAGGTGGGCTAGTTCTCTTTTCCACGCTTCTACATAAGATCTCGGTATTACCCGAGGATCTTTATGTCCTTGCGGATCATTCACGGCAGACTCGCGAGAAAGGAATAAAGATGTTATGCAGGGTTCGCATCGCGCATGCAGCGAGGTATATGTGATATCGGTGGCTTAATTTCAAAAGGGCATATCGGCTGCGTGCGAGCATAGTCCATGAGCCGTTCTAGCCTCGGACCGTCGATATGAGACTCCTTACGAAGCTAGTGATCGTAAACTGGCCGAAGAGCTCGACCATACGCGCTACGATGAAAATGCTCGCTAACACTATAAGACAGATGCCTCCGTCGCCTCGCTATTATAACCTCGCCCACCCCTTTTCTTCTCACCACGGAATATGGGCAATTGCCGAGAACACTTTTAAATTTATTAACACCCTTTTGCCGTTATCTTTTAATATCGTCACCACATTATTTTTTTATACGTCTCGGGTTTCTTTCTCCCGTCTGTGCAACCTTTCCCAAAGAGGACGAATAAACCAGATAACTTACGGAAAAAACTCCAAGCTTAATTTACAAGATTGCGAAAATGTTTGTTTTCAAATATTTCTGACCATACTCGTGGCGAGCCGTTTACACATATTCGTTCAGAAGCGAAATATGTAGAACACTTTACAACGATACAAGTGCGATGCGATAGCTTGTTGGAAACAGGAAAATCAGATTTTGTGGAGTCGTGTAATGGGAAATGTTTTAAATGCCCGGAAAAATTCACGTGGGGAATAGAGAATAGACTACTCTCACCACAGAATGTGGGCAATTGCCGAGAACACTTAAAAATTTATTAACCCCCTTTTCGCGTTATCTTTTAGTACCGTCACCACCTTGCTTTTTTCGTACTTCACGGCTTGCTTTATCGTCTATGCGCTCTTTCCCGAAGAGAAAAGAAACCAGAGGAGATTGTCTTCCATTTGTCGCACACAGTAAAAAAAATGTTGTACAACTTATTGTCCACAAACGTCCGCAATTTTTTACATGTTAATTTTCCGATCGCACCAGTTCTAGTTTTACAAACAAAAGTACAAACAAGAATTGTTAATTACACGGGAAATAAAAGTGCAGGTTTGTAATATTGAAACCTAAATAAACGAGTTTCTCACTTATTTAACAAAATTCTTTTTACCAAATTTCGTATTCCGATTTAACGAAATTATTTTTCACTGTGTAAGTCCGATAACTTACGGCAAAAAAAGCCTATTTTTTTTTACGTTGTAGTTTCATTTACAAGGATGCGAAAATCTATATTTGAAGAAAATATTTGCGACCAAAACTCGTGGCGACCCGTTTAAACATATACGTTCAAAAGCGAAGCATGTACAACACTTTACAGCGATACAAGTGCAGCATGCGAATACGGGTACACTATAGGGATCGGCATCGAGACTGCTGATATTCCGCATTTCAAAGGGGACGGGATGTAAAAGCTCGTTGGAAAAAGGAAAATCAGATTTCGTGGAGTCGCGTACAGGGAACTGTTTGAAATGCCCGGAAAAATTCACAAGGGAAAAGAGAATGGGCTATCCCCACCAATTGAGTGCCGGAACAGTGGGCTACCGGCCCAGTGTACATGTACATATAGCCACGAGCGCCGTATGTATTCACGTACGGTAAGAACCCCGAAAATGGGAACGAAGAACCGACGGAATATTTCAATAAAATCTGTGCCACTCCGGCTTCTCCTCCACGAATATTTGATCGACTTTCATTCGATATTCTCGAGGGCCTCGTGACATCGATCGCTACCGTCCACTTTACTTCCTTATTTTATCCATCATCCTGAATCTTAGACTATTCCCATATCTCTGAGATTTCTCCCAGTTCGCACGAACAATATTGCATCCGTATTTAATGTTATTTCTCATATATATTATCGAAAACTGTGGATTTGTTTGTTGCTTTCGATGTTCCAGTCCACCCACCCCTTCCCCGCTTTCGGTGAAGCTGATCGCCTCCTTTTTGATGAAGCTTAAAGAGTTCTTATTGTATCACTGAAAAAAAAAATAATATCAATGATTCAAGTAAAATTTGCTTGCGGACTGCCAAATAAAAAAGAAACGTTTCAACTCTACTTTCATACAAGGTTGAACAATTTCATACAATTCGTACAATTTCATACAAGGTTGAAACGATAACACGTCGCCTTGACAATCTTGCCGTCGTTGTTTCAATATCATATGGAATTGTAAGAATTGAAACAAACATTTTTTTCTTCGGCAGCCCCCAAGCGAATCTTTTTTTTCAGTGTAGTGGGGATAAAAACAAAATTAATTTACGAAATCCATGCAAGCGCGCGAACCAACGTAACCACTACTGTGCTATCATTTCGGAATTACGGTTTTCATAGCAGGTGGAATAGATTGCGAAATTCGGAAATTCCATTCCATATGGTATGGAAATGGATTTCGAAATTCCAAAGTTATGTAATTTCGGAATTACAGTTTTCATAGCGTATGAAATGGATTTCGAAATTCGGAAATTTCATGCCTTGTGCTATGATTTCGCAATCATGATTTTCACAGCATATGGAATGGATTTCCATAAACCATGTGATTCATGCGAGCGCTCGAGCCAACATAACTGCCAGTATTATGTATCTTTGTAGTTTAATATTATAAAGAAACGAGAGAGGCTTCGAAATTGGTATGAGAGAAGAAAGAAGAAAAAGTGTTTGCCGGCAATGCCGCCGCTGAGACGAGAGCAATTCCGGTGGCATCGTGAGTCCCACTGGGCTTAGTAGGCAGCGACTAAAGACGGAAAACTTTTTCCTTGCTCGTCGGATCAGTACGTGGCGTGCGAAACTTCGGTATATTCCCCGGGAATACAATATCCAGCTGAATCACTCCGTGTGTAATGGCCGGTACGTGTTGGAGCACATATTCCGTGAATTTTCCGAGTTCCTCCCCTCCGGTCGCCCTCGCCGGAACATCGCGCGCTGCATTGTGCACGGTGTAGCGCGAAGTCTTTGCGAAAAAAAAAAAAAAAATTATTTGGCTTAAAGCGATTGCATTTTTTTTTTTCTTAAAGCGAGTATACCGAAGCTTATCTCTGCATATCCGTACGGATGTTCGAGAAGAAATTAAAACGATAACGAGATTCGTGTTTGGGGAGCGTAAGAACAAAACGGCAACGGGAAATATTAAACTCGGCTGCTCGGGAAAGTGGATAACGATAATCTATCGGTACAGAGTCGAGAACAGACGGGCAATCGGAATGACGGAAAACCTGCTACAACTTCCGTTAAATTTGTTTCTCGGACGGACGGAAGGAACCGTAAGAAGAAACGAATATTCGCCTGGCACAACGAAGAATCTATAACTCATTTCGCACAGTTATACCCTGTCCGACGATGGAATCTTCGAGTTTACAAACCGGCAACATCAATCATGACGGACGGGCGGGCTATAATGAATAATGTTCAGACTCAATATCGCCGACGTTCTCATTCTCGCTCGCTCGTTTCTGAGACAAATTTTCATTCATCCGGGGTAGTCCGTCATGTAACCGGAGTGTATTAGACACCAGCCGTTTCGTTGCAGCTGTTGGGCTCCGAGCGGGGAGCCGAAACACGCTCGACCCGCGTCTTCGACGAAATTGTTAATCCCCCTATCTTCCTGACTCACGTGCAAATTTATCAATCCATCCAATTAATTGCCTGGTTTCTTTTGGCAGCGTATACTCATTTCGTTACGAAAACTGTAATCCCTTTTTTCAAGGTCATTCGACATAACCCTGACACAATGTCAACAAATTTTTTAGGCAATTTAATGTACTGGTACTGAAAGTTTTTATGCATGAACAGGTATAGTAAACTGCATGTGAAAATTGTGATGAAAAATTAACGTACAGTATGGTAAAAACTTTGGAAATACTTTACTTTCAATAATGCGCTTTAATTTTACTATAAAAGTACTTAAATCTAATTATTTACTTTAATTTCACTTTAAAAATTCATTAGTGTTTCATCACAATTGTACGTTAAATTAAATGTACCAGTTTTTGCATACAAACTTTCAGTCCGGTGCATTAAATTTACAACTATTTTGAACGTTGTAGACCATTTTCTTGAAGTACTTAAAAAAAAAATCTTCATGTTTTTTTTCTTTTTAATTTTCAGATAAGCTGAAAGCCGAGATAGCGATAAACGTTCATCTGGATACGCTCAGGAGGGTCGAGATATTCCAGAACACCGAAGCCGGTTTCCTTTGCGAGCTCGTGCTAAGGCTACGACCGGTGCTCTTCTCACCCGGTGACTACATTTGTCGCAAAGGTGAAAAAACCCTAAATTTGGCCCGCTGGCAAACGAATTGCACAGAGTCAACGTATATCAATGAGTATATAGAAGTGTACCGGGTACGTGCCAAAAGAGCGCTGAACCCTGGAGCGGAGTCTCCACTTCCGTTCCATCAGCCCAGTTGTCTCCACTTTCGCGATAGGGACGACCATAGGTGCTACTGGATTCGTGCCAAGAAAGCTCGGGCGGAGCGCTCGGTGCCCAGGAAAAAAAGATCAAGTATTTTCCGCAGAACGTTGAGGAACCACCGAACGAAAGGCCATCGTTTCTACAAATTTTGTCCACCCACCTTGTTTACAGGAACTCCAGCGCTGAACCGTCAAATTCACTGAAGCGAAGGTACCGATGAAAGTTGAAAGTACCGCAGCGTTCCGCAGGTCGGTAGTGGAATTTTTCTGCACTTCCGTCGCTCCAAACGAGCGATAATCTGTAAATCAAATCGATATCTACTTAGTCGTGCTTTCAAACTACTCACGTATCTTCGCTTCTCAATAAGTCGTCATTAATCACATCAGAAAGTTGACGACATCGTGTCTCTAATTACGCCAGTGTTCACATAGTGCCCAGCGGTCCTTGAAGACTTTGAAGAGCTGGAACTGTCCTTGAATTTTTCCTGTCCTTGAAAAAGTTCTAAAATGTCCTTGAATTTTTTTCGCCGCAAATTTGAGCTTATTTCAAAATATGTATTACTAGAGGACAATCCTAAAAAAATGTGTATCTCAGTTTCGCTGAGATACATATGTACATTCGTGCATAGTGAGTAGTTATTTTTTGAACCGATTCCTACGTAAATGCAAACAGTTACCGGACGGAATGTTATTTCATAAGCCGCGCGCGATATGCATATTTTCATTTTTTATAAATGTCCCAACACAACCTTGAAAAATTTTGAATCGTTCCACAGCGGCAGCGCAGTAAAGGAAATATTTTCCCATCGATCGCAGCCTCAATAACCACATTATTATCGTTGTTGGAACCACCGTATCAACCTGGAAATGTTCTGGGTATTGTCTTTGACCTTGATTTTTGCGCTGATTTTTTACTGGACCATGATTAATTCATTAAACGTATAACCATTTGTTCGGTCAATTTATTGATCTTTTTTATGTTTGATTTCAGGTGAGGTGGGAAAGGAGATGTACATAGTGAATAGGGGTCGACTCCAGGTCGTAGCTGACAACGGGAAGACTGTACTGGCGACACTCAAGCCTGGTTCATACTTCGGGGAAATCAGCATTCTCAATATGGGGACCGCAGGTAAAGAGTGCGGTAAATATTCCAAGCAGACCAGGGGCCCGTCAGAGCTGTGTACCCCCCTCGTGTTTTTCACGATCACGTTTCACGTTTCACGTTCCTACACTGTGTGAGCGCAAGTCGTCGAGACGGTATGAGCCGATCTACCGATCCTCACTATAGTAAACACGTACAAGCTCCTTCAAATGACTACACTATCTATTCAATTAATCCTAAACTATCGTAGTATTGTTATGAGACGTTTCGCTATTCACGCAACGACGATCGCATGAAAATATTGTAATAGAAAAGATTAATCTCTTTCAAATCCATCTATCTTAAATTGTAGCTAAAAATGTTTACAATAGTATTACGGTAGTATTTATTTTTTTACCCGGGTATTATTTTTATATGCCATTTATGCCATATTTCAATTGTTGACTTTTTAAAAAATATTTGGGCATGTTATGATTAATTTATAACGTTATGGCATTTAAGTTTTTACAAGGATTACGAGGTTGTTGGTTTAATTTTTATTCAACGCAAAAAATATGCTTTAATTTCTGAATACCGTGGTTGCGTGGATCATAGAAACGTCGACCTTTCTGAAGAATCGGTGACGTGCTTTCCCTCTGTATTATTTTTCACTTACACTCTCACTATTTGAATTATTAGAAACAATTTTGTCGATGCCTATTTTGCAAAAATCAATTTATCCTCCGAAACAAAAGTGACGTGAGATTCTGAAAAAATTGCATCTATGGAAAAAATCAATGGAAATAGATATTTGAATATGAACATTTCCACTGTTTCGTTGCAACTTTTACTACACGCTATAAAGGATGATTTGATTTTCGTGAAGACAACATTTTTTTCACACTTCCGATACTTATTTTCCGCTTCCGCAGTAGTTTATCTAGTCACATTGTAGAATCTGCCACCTTTATAAATGATTTAGAGTGATTTTGAAATTTTGAAGTTTTTCAAATTTGTTTTAATCTTTTCCTCATTATTTTTCAAACATTTTATTACTAACCAAGTAACCTCTGATACTGGGATACTTGTATTGCTCTTAATACCCTACGATCGGTGCTGCAATAGACGCTTAATTTCGAGACACAGTATTTCCACTTTCAAGAGTACTGGATAGCATTCGTAGCAAAGGATCTCGTTTCCCGCGTGAATCCTTAATTGCGAGCATGCAATTGCAAAGTCGATTGCTCGAAGCGAGTCCGTATGCAAGGCTGAGTAAAATTGTAATGTACATTACAAAAGCAAAAAATCCAATCATTGCACTCGGAATTTCGAAACATATATGAAAATGGCCAACAAATAGTGAAATACTTAATTTCATTAATTATTTTCTCTCAAAGATAGAAGCATTGTCTCCGGCACGATGGAAATGTGAAGCGCACTTTTTGACTATTAGGCGTATAATATAATTTCATTTTTTGCACTTTTCGCGAAAGTTTTCTCGGATAAAAATGAGTTTCATTGAATTTTTGACTTCAAAAATCGACCTACTTTAACATATTTTTCAAGTAATGATAAATACTTCCCTCGCTCGGCAACTCTAATTTCAATCTAATTTTATATAGACATTTTCCAAAGTTTGCATTAAAAAATGTCCATTCAAATAATTACCCAGCACTGTTGACACGATGGCACTACTACGACCATGAATGCTCTGACGCAACTCGAAAAACGCAAACATTTCGATATCACTGTATAAATTGCACCGCAAAGTATTTAATATATTCTTGGTAAACTTTACACTACTATAAATTCGACCGGACACGGTCTATCTAGGAAACTTCGTAATGAGAATTAATTTATGCTACAACTATAACCACTATTGTACTGATGATTGCTGTGATGCGTGCTCTTGTTCAATTGTCGCCATAATCGCCTCTCCATTATCATAAAATATTCATTACCGATATTATCACATATCATTATCATAACATTATCTTCTCCTCTACCAGACTGAACTGATTCGCTCGTTATTCACGTAGATTATGCTTCTATTTATCTTCTTTCTTTTTTTAAATTTATTTCAATTATTTCGTTTTTTATTCGCATATTACTTAAAATGTTATGGTCATGTATTTCCATAAACTACGTACTACTATACTGCTATATTCTATATATTCTCGTACTGCTATATCATCTAGAGTCGAGCTCTTTGCATCGTATGGTAGCCATTGAGATTAAATTATAAAAATAAAAAAAAATAGTGAAAGCGGGGGGGAAAACGGTCGATTGTTTAACACGGTTCGAGTGCGATCGCAATTTCTACGTTAATGGTATACATTTCTAATGTATTTATTCTGTTCCGCATACATACAAGGTGCACTAGAATTTGTCATTGCTCGGCTATCGGCCATCGTAAAGTGAATCGTCAAATTTTTCAAAATTTCAGAAAAGATTAAACATTTTTTGCATCAAGGCCCAGGCTCGAAGAGTTGCGTTTTTTATATCAAGATAGTACATTTGGACGAACGCGTTCCAAAATGTTTAATTATACTACCTTCGAAAAAGAGGTGGAATTTTTTTTCTTCAAATTTTCAAGCAGACTTATTAGCCCTGGGAGAATGTCATATAAATTTGGTAACGTTTCATTCACCCATTGACATATATTTAAAACGTTTATGTTATTCAATATTTATTATATTGATCGAACATCAATTTCGACCATGAAATTCCTATGTCAACAGAGACTTTTCTATCGACGCCTTCCGATGTGTTCTGTGATTATCAAAAACGGGTCTTTTGGTGCACCCTGTATAAATGCGATACAGCCGGGTTTTCACGCGGAGCTCATTATAGCACGTGCCACCTTAATGCGCGACGGGGGTTGAATAGGTCGTGCCGCGCGTTTAAATACCCCGGCATGGGATATAATCGATAATTATCGCTATCGGAATATCGTGAACTCATTTCCGGTACGTGACGCGAGAAAATGAGAAAGCTCGAACGGCCTTCAAAGCACCGCCAGCAATATCTACAGAATTTTTATTTTTATATTTTTTTTTCAACCTCCCACCTTATTCGTGTTATTAAATGCGACTTTTATAGAAGTTCAGTCTCGAAATCGATATTTCCTGTTTTAAGCTCGAAACTCATACGCCCATTCGTTGCGCGAAGATTTCCGGCAAATTAATTCTCGAAAAATAATTATAGGGGAGGATCGCCGCGAGGATTGTCCTTTGAAAATTTCTCTCTGCCAAAAAAAAAAAAAAATCGTTGATACCGAAGAGAGGGTAAATTTAACTATGCAATCGATACAATTTTTTTCGAGGATAAAATCGTAAAGACTTCATTCATTGACTCGATTTTGTGCATCCAGAGAATAGAGATTAAAAAGATATACATCGAAAATTCAATTCATTTTCATTTATTTGCGAATCGTTGCTTTTAAGTTTATCGATTTTTTTTCAAATTAATTTTCCGCGAATATATAGACGGTATTTTATTATTTATTTACAACCGTGAACGTTGACTGTTCATTATTGTCATCGACGAAACGAGAAAGGGGGTTTAAAAAAAAAAAGTCTGACTAAATTATCGTATAATATAAGGTACGGATGTGAGATTGAGCTTGGTGCACTCCGATAACCAATAAATGGCTACATCGACGCAGGTAACCGGCGAACAGCGAGCGTAAGGTCGGTCGGCTACTCTGACCTATTCGTGCTCAGCAAGAAGGACATGTGGGACGTACTCAAGGAATATCCGGCTGCGAGGGTTCGTCTGGAGGCGATTGCTGTCAAGAGACTCGAGAAGTACAAGCGTGCACCACTGGAAAAAGGTGAGCCCGAGTGACCCAGTAAAATGTCAGCGAGTAACTAAAAACCAAAAAAAAAACCTAATGTGGAGTAATGAAAAAAAAAAAAAAAATCATCGAACATGTGTAGTGTTCCATCGAAATAGAAGAGTCGATCGAAAATCGACGCGTCCGAAGATCTTTCATTTATCGGCGCGAATTATATTATTTCAATTGGCCGACTCGCCTGTTTTATTTTCACCGAAAAATCGGTCGAATGACGTGTCCAATGATTTATTTTATTCAATCCGCATTGCATATTTTCAGTCTCTTGCGCCATTTTAACCGTTTCGCCTCCTCCGCCCCTCGTCCGCATAATTAATATCCTACCCTTCGATATTGATTCTATTAAACCCGTCTTCGAGAGAAAAATTGATTTTTTTTTTTTCTCTATTTCTCTCGAGCACTCGCGGCCACCGGGATAGAAGGTGGAACGCGAGTCGGGTATTTGGACGGCATAATCTTCCATCCCTTGGGCTTGATTTAATCCGAGCTCGTCGTTATATAATATAAGCCACATAGTGAGCTCCATCGCTCGTTTCGCGCTGTCGAACCATCGGGTACACCATTAAGCTCGAACCGTACGCGGACCAGTCAATCACTACTTGCCACCACCGCCAAAACCGCCCGTCCTATTTCCACACTCCTTTGTCCTCGATATCGACAGAATTGATTCAGAAGATTTCGATCCTCCAGGCTCTACGACACACCGCCTAATTAAACACGCAAACGTCATTATCGTACTTGCCTCATTATAATATCCAACGAATAAAGGCAATGCGCGCAGATTAAGGAGAAATTTAATGCACACAAGCGGCATCGGCGCGCTTCACGCACTCTCCAAACGATTTTGCAAATAGTACACACTATTTTTATTTTATCTGTTATTTTTCATTATATAATTTTTTTATGCGCCTTTTATCTGTTACTCGTCGTTGTATTTTTGGAGTACAACGAGCTCAGCCTTTCCCCAGGACAAGAATAAATGACACTGTTTTATTCAAAAACAATATCGTTTTCGCTTCTGTCGCGAATTCTGGTATTAAATATTGAACTCGTAACGACTACAATACTCTGATTTTTTCTAGTTTTTTGCCATGATTTTTTTTTTTTTTTTTGTCGGGTTACACATATATAAATAAAACAATGCTCACCCTATCTACTTTTTTGGTGCATTTCTACCTCCATTATTGAAAAAGAAAACTCTTCGCCGTGAAAATATTTTACGAAGCTGGATCTAAAATCTCTAAAAATTGGGCCAATTCTAGTTTTTTTTTTTTAATCACTCCATGCTGACTACTTTCGATAACCGATCGAGCTTTGGGATCGATCGGTAATTCGGAAGCGAGTATACTCGTGCTTCATACCGTATTTTCCTTCCACTTCGGGAATTTATGGCTAGGATCAATTCAGAAAAAGATGGAGGAGTATTTTTTTTTTTTTAAGTAGACATAATGGACCAAAGCGCGGAAAAAACATAAAACAAGGGTGATTTAGTATCCGTAGCACATGCAAGGGGCCGGAAGCGTAAAGCGGCAAGTGGGCGTGCGGAGTGTGCGAGACCGAAGAGCAATGCAAACGTTCCTGTATCATAGCGAGCTAATAGCGAAACCCTCTCGGATCTACGGGCCGACGATCCGCAAAGCGTGTCTAGATAGGGTAATTTCGACCATTAACGATCTCTTTGAGGCAATTTCGGGTGCGAGCGAACCAGTATTGCGTCGATACGGCGCTCTCGTTCCGTTAGAATTTTCATTCCGAACGGAGATGAACCGGCCATCGGAGCTTTCGCACTTTGTCCGCACATGTGAGGCTTTGTCTCCCACAACGTGCTATAAACGAGCTGGAGGGGTTGGGAAAGGGGGGGGGGGGGGATGCTAGTAAAATCTATCAGTCGGCGGTTTATTGTCCGCACACATTATCTGCTCTCGCCTGCGTTCGGCGGTTGGGCGGTAACAAAAATGTCGATACAACGGAAATTGTCCCCTTCGCAGTAAACTATAAAAAGTAAAAATCGGAGCGCTGACAAAAAATCGGTTCTCATATACAAACACAATCTTTTATTTATCGTGTCAATAGACTTTTTTTTTGTAAGTTTAATGAACCAAAAAAACTCCCGAACGTTTATGGACAACGAACAGTTGGCGAAAGCCCAAAACTTTTTTGGTGTCTTTGTGGATTCTTTTTTTTTTTTTTTAAATTATGTCGAGCTGTTTTAGCGTTAGATAGCGGTGGTCTGGAGAAATTTTGCGTCGGTAAGAAATTGATGCCTGATAGCTTGAAAATTTAACGATTTATTATATTGATCATCGCTGTACACTGAGAAAAAAAAATGGTGGATTAACCAAATTCGCGGGCACGCACGTTCAAAGCTGTTATTTGGTTGGTAAAACTAAATCATTTTTTTTTTTTTTAACGATTATTCGCTTCAGTCGATTCAAAATATTTCGATTCAAAGAAATGTTTTTCTTATACCAACTAAATAACGCTTTTGAACGTGGGGGAACGCACCTTGGTTAATCCAGCCATTTTTTTTTTTTCTCAGTGTATTAACAATAACCGGCCCAACGACAAATATGCGCGATATTGCTCATCTCGGTTGGTGCAATACAAAGTCTACCTGTATGAGCTTAACTCTCGCCCCTCGTAAACGGTAAAGTCAATTTTCCGAGCTTCGTAGGTTCGCGAAGCCTTTCGGTACGTATAAATAACAAGGTACGTATACATTTTAGGAAACACCGGCGAGGCTCGCAAAAAACGAAGTTCTGTTATACCGGCATGCACATACATACACTATAATGGCTTTATGTATACATTCAACCGACGTTATCTCCTTTATGAAGTTGAAAGTACCCATCTCCTTTATAAATATATATATAAATATATATATGTACACATATACTTCTGCAAACTTTCAATCTACATCATAAATATGTTTATTCCCATTTGCTGTAAAATATACATCCTTCATTCCCCCATCGTCTAAATTTTTCATCCATTTTCGTCGTTTTTTTTCCCTCTTCTACTTTGTATTCTTCGCAGAAATGTGTCTTAGCCCGTTCTATATGCTTGGCTCTGTCCCAAGAATTGTATATTCATTCGTGTCTCATTTAAAAATATTCTCACTTAACTTTCCGTCTCAATTCGTTCGGCTTATCTCTCTCCGGTATTATAATTATTTTTATTTTATTTTTTATTTCAACTCATCCTTTGAGCTCTCGAGTGCACCTCGGTAAATTTACATTACCGCGCAAAACTTTCGGTTCAACTTTGTACGCTTGAACGTTTTTTTTTTTTTTTTTTTTTTTTTTAAGGTGAAATACAATTATCGCCCGACGCGTCATCTCTACCCTCGGGCGCGGCTCGAATGACCTTTGAACTGCAAGATTATTCGTGAAACAAAATCGTTCGCGGAATTAATTCTTCGAATACATTTTTTTTTTTTCACACGCAACCTTCGATCTGCAAGATTATTCGATCTCGCAATTAATTCGTGCAATAAAATCAGTCTCGGAATTAATTCTTCCAACACACTTTATCTTTCACACTCGACCTTTGCCGAATTAATTCTTCGACTAAACATTTTGTGTTTGTTTTTCTCACTAGAGAAAACCTTTCATAAACCTTAGTTACGAAAAATATTTAAGGCAAAGCAAACGAAATGTTTGTCGGGATTTCCGTTCGGCACTGTTCACTTCGGCTTTTCAGCTCGTCGAGCCATCTCCGTCGAAAGTCAAGAATGCCGTATTCAGAAGGCCCGGAGATAGAATGTCGTTCATTGTTCGGATCATCGAGGTCCGAACAATTGGTATAACTATGAAACTGCGACTCCGCGCTGATAGTGGCGTTACTACCGTCAACGGGGAGTTTACCACTAATTGGCCTTTGTGAATCAGTCGGTCGATCGATTTTCCGATCCAGGAGTTTCAACACTCCGGAGCATAGGCAATAGTGTACGATGGATGATCGAGACGGCACGAATTCTATGTAGGAGCCGCAGATGTAGAAAGGATCGAGTAGGGGAAACCCTGTAATTGATTATGGCCCTCGAAAGGACTACCTCAGAAGCTCCCAACTTCCCTGAACTATCTCAATTTCTGAGGTCGTCCTTTCCTTCAATTTTGGCTAAGCTCGCTCGAGCACTCTACTTCCTCCCCACGAACGGAAGACTGACAAATACGACGTCCGTGACAAACGTATATCGCACGGCTGAGAATCAAAAGGGCGTTGCCTGATGTGCATACCATTTCAACCTAGGTCTAACCCTTCACATCTGGCATTCGGGCCGCGATTTTTTATACGTCTGAAATAATTTTTTATACATCTGAAAATGATCGTCACAATTTAAAAAGCTGAAATAACTGTGGAAAATCTTGTGTCATATATACAAAATGTTATGATTTCTGCCGAAGTAAGCCGGCATCAACCTCTATTTTTTTCTAATTTTTTTTTTGTTTCAGTCCAAAGAAGAAATCAGCCGATTATGGTCTATCACTTGATCATTTTTATATGCAAGAGTGCATTTTTGGAACTTTTTTTTCAGATTTTTCCGAAGTTTTAATTTCTTTTCACTTAAAAAAAAAAACTCTTCGAAAAAGTGTGATGAAATTCCCAAAAATGCAGTGTTATATGCAAAAATGCATATAAAAATGGTCAAACACTAACCTATAATCAACAGATTTTTTCTTACATTTTTTTGTTGTTTTTTCGAAAAAAAAAATTGTAAAAATAGAAGGTGACGTCGGCTCACTCCGACTCAAATCTTGACATTTTGTACAAATGAGACAAGATTTTTCAAAATTTTTAAATCGTGTACTGAGGGATTGATATAGGTGAGAGCGATACAAAACGGACGCGTGTTCTTCAATTTGAGACCTCTTGTGCAATATCCCGCGAAAAATTGGTAAAAACGTTCCGTTGTTCCCCACACTCATTAGTATGACGCTTTTTCATTTTTACTCATGACTTGAAAAAAATTTCCGCAGCGCTGGTGTTCGTGTTAATCTAAGGTAGTTTATCAGACGAGGTTATGAACTAGATCAACGGCAACGAAGCTTATTTATACACAGTAAGTGGTAGTGGAGAGCCGTGCAAACTGGACCCTCGTCCTCCATTCGGGTGTAGACTTTTTTTTTACGTGTCGCGAAAAATTGGCAAAAATAGTCCGTTTCTCCCGGCTCTCCCCTTACACGTAACGCTGTGTATAGAAACCAACGTAAGCAACAATGATCGATGGAGTGTGCTTTTCAATTTGAGCTTAATATCCGGAATTCAATCACGCGATATTGCGTTCCACATGTGAACACGATACATACATATATACATACATACATACATACACATATATGTATATACATATATATATATAGATGTAGTAATAACACATGCCGGTATGTCGCGCAGAGCCGGATACTCGAAAACGCATATATCTATACAATGATTCCACTTGGAACGTTTGGCTCGTTGGCTGTCGGATGTTTGTGCCACAGCGACGAATAACATTAGTATATCTATATACGCTATTAAATTATCGAACGATCGAGAATAATACATGTCGCTTTATCGTTTAGTATCATTCACATATTATAGTGGTACTGTACTGATAAAAAAAACACTCACACACACACACACCTGGGTAACGAGTAGACGACCACGTAAGTCCAGTTCGACGCCTTCTGAAGGTCCGTATATACTCCTTCCCTTTTGAGAGCTGCGAATGAAATCGTTTCGCTGCTATAAACACGACAGCGAGGGAAGGCGGCGGTAAACTTGTGCGAGACAAAGATCGATGGACACTTCGTACGTTTTTTTTTGCATTTTCTCGTATTCGAGCATCGGACATATTCGGCCATTTTACCATAAAGAAAAAGCTATCGAGATAGCTTTTCCTTTACGGTAAAACAACAGCCTCAAGATGCGCCAATTTTCATTATTCATCACACTTTTCCTCCTCTTATAAAAAGCTTATTTTTCCTAGGAGAAAAATTAATACACTAGCAATGCGCAAATTGAATTTGTACTTTTTTCGAATATCATATTCAATTTAATGGAGATCAAAATTGTGAACTGAAAATTCTTCAAAAAGTTAACAATCTCGTGAAATAGTGACCGGTTGCGATTTTTTTTTAAATATAGCTTGCTCGGTATTTACAAACCGACGCATCCGATTTATTGCCAATCACTTTATTACAACTTACATTGCCATCGAGCCATATGTCATAAATCGATGTTACCGTTTATATTACATTAGACACGCGACTCGGTGATCCATGAATATGGGATAATATGAGAACAACCACAAGACTGAAAATTGACATTTTTGATTAGAGTAAAACCAAATATTATGTTGGTTAAATTGCAAATTGCTCATAACAAAAATAGCATTTGTTAAATTTACCAAAGCAAAAAATTAAACAAATATAAAATGCGTAATTTATAAAACCGGATTTTTACGGGTAAGGCCTTAAACGACAAAATGCATTTCAAATTCAAATTAAGAATTCAGTTTCATACTATGGGTGGAGCTGCAAAATACATGCAATATATTTCTGCATGCTTAGATTACGCTTATTTTTTTTTGCGACTATACGTATTCCCACTCCTGACGCTTAAGGTTAATGCTCCTATTCGTGACCGTTTAAGAATTGTGTCTGAAACAATACAAAATTTTTATACAACCATCGGTACCCGGTCGTTGATATTGATCCCATCGGGAAGTTTAGTTCATTGGCTACCCAAAACCGTTAAAATATGATTAATTATTTATTGTCATTCAAAGAATATGAATAGAAGCAAGAATAAATATCGTTGTTCCTATTAGTGGCACCCTCGGTATAAAGTGGCACTCATTACTGGCCGTTCGATGAACCTATTAGTGGCCACCGATATCTACATAGCCACGAATATTTCTATTTATCGAAATAGGTTCCACCGGGAAGAATAATTCATTGTCTAACCAAAAACCCTCAATATACATAATTATCTATTTTTTAATAAAAAAAAAAATTAATAAAAGAATGAACATCTTTCTGTGTTCCAATCAGTTGCCACATTCCACATGTCGATGCAGAATTTCGTCAATAAAAAAGCATACCACGTTTTTAATGAGATAGTAAAAATATAATTTACATAGTAATCCAATTAAAGAATTCATGAAGAACACTTTGCGTATTAAAAACTGTAGCTGGAGCGTCGATAAGAATTGCTATTACCCATAACGTAATAAACCTGCCACTGCCACGAATAGGTGCAGTTTACTTTAACGGCGCTCGGAAAGGGAAAGTTCCGTACGGAAAGGAACGTACTTGAGCAAGTACCGAACTTACGCGGTCATGCCTAATTGGTGTGGCTCCCGAGATTTGGAAAAAAGCGGTCGCCTACAGTATTACTAGATTCGCGCCTATGAAATATATTGAGAGGATTTTTTTTATTCTAAATGCAAATTTTTCTCTCCAATTCAATTTTTTTTTCTGTTCTTGATGGACTTCTCTTTCGAGCGAGGATATATAGAATTTTTATAGGAAAAACGGGAGGTTTGTCGCGAAGGGAAATAAGGTTTCGAGCTCGAGCGCGACACGATATTCGTTTCGCGAGAAAAAACCGTGCGAGGGTCGTAAACCGTTTATAAGGATGGTCGAGAGAGCGTCGACGGTAAAAGAGGCGTCGAGTACGACGACTCGGTGACCCGTACTGTAACACTCCAAAGCTCTCGAAGCTTTATTTCATTCACGCCCCACTATAATGCGATAGCGCTTTCGCGTCCGTGGACACATCGCGAATCGTCGATTGAATTTTCTCATCGTTCTTTCGACCGCGCAAAACACCGTCGGAGTTTTGCGCAGGTATCTAGCGATATATTTTTTTTGTCACCTACACAGACCGGGACAACATCCGATCGCGCCATCTTTCGATAAAGTGTAAAGTTATATTGCATGTATATAAAAAAAAAAAAATACTTGGCGTATATCTAAAAAAAATATTCATATATATTTGTTAGACACGAAATATACTTTCACTAACGTAACATTTTTTTAAATATATATCTGATATATCTTGAAATATATTGTTTCACATACATATGTGTCCTCGAAGCACACAGCAACTTGTACGTTTAGTATAGTGTCATATTAATTATATTTATAAAATATAATTAATATAATATATCATATAAACCGTATAAAAAACGCCGAATTTAATATTATGTGTCGAATATATATTTCCGTATATTTTTTTTCTTCACTTCCGTAGGAAGAAATCTAATGTCCATTAATATACCACGAGATCTCAGTGACACACCAAGAGACCACTAAACTCATTACCCAATAGTGATATTTTGTGATCCAAACTAATATAAAAACAACCGTATGTGTAATCCCTGGCACAATTTCACGCGGGGGTGGTGGCGGGGCTTTTTTCCATCTTCTATTCCATCATTCCCTCATAAAAACAAAAGCTTATTGCTTTTGTTTTTGTATAAGTTAACTGTATAAGTATCTGTACAAAGATTAATGAAAACGAAAGGAGAACAAAAAAAAGAAGAAAAAAAAAAAAAGAAATTGGTAAATTAAATTCGCAGCGGCAATGGGCAGGTGTCAGAGCACGCCCGGTCTGGTCGAGTCGCGTGGTCGTGTGCCCTTGGAGGAAATGTGGATATCGCCGATCGATCTCCGTGCTGCGCATCCCTATTCGGCAGGCCACTCGTTGTTCTCGCCGAGTCCGAGTCCGGTTGCCTCGAGGGCCCTCGGTGGTCTTCACCATCATCATCATCAAGGCTCAGGTATTAACAACAACAACGCCAGCAACGTTAATAACAACACGGGCCGGAGCGCGGACAGCCCGATGAGCGCGACGAGTAGCGGTCAGAGCAGCGAGGATCCTACCGCGAGGGCCGCACAGTCGGCAGCGACGCAACCCTCGACCGGCCGGCAATCCACCCACTCCGGTAAGCTTGTAACGACCCCCGAAATCCGTGTCTTGAAAACCCTGCCCGCTTCGCCACCCTCGCCCAATGCCACCCAGACCTCTCTTGATCGCATATTATCTCTGTTCCCCGAAAACCTCACTAGAGAACGTAAAACCCACCAACACCACCACCCCTGCCTTCTTTTGTTTTTTTTTTTTATTTTTGATACATATTTTTTGATCAATTTTACTATATCTCTTGCAGGCTGTAATGTACATTTTTTTTTTTTTTCGATCTCTGTAGTAGTCGTAGTTAATGCGTAGTTAATTTTTTTCTTTCAAATTAGGTAGCAAGTCCGGTAGAATTGGAAAAGAGAAAAATAATGATAATAATTTTGCGAACATTTGTTTTCTAGGGTTTTTGGTTGTCCGTAGATATCCGAACGCGTCCATCTATTCCGCAAATTAGTGAGTAGTTCAAGCCTCAACGAGAACGCGATCCCTGCGAGCGATGCTGCACGTAGGGATGCGGCGAAACACGCGCGAATTATCGCGATAGAACGGGAGCAGGGAAACGCGACGCGGTTAAACGAACCATTCGTCATTTTTATCAGCGTGTACATGCAGTTGATAAGAAGAAGAAAAAAAAAATCGTTCAACAAACAGGACCACGAGCGCACCGAAACACCGCTCGGATAATGGACACGAAATCTCTGGCACGCCACTCGTAAACATGTGAAGAATCGCTGCACCGGTTCAGCATTATCTTCCGCAATATTGGACGAAAAATCAGGGGTAGTTGAAAGAACATGTGCTGACGTTTAAATTGGGCGAAAGGGATCATCAGCCTTTTTTTTTCTCTCCAATTATTGATTAGGATGCTGAGTGTGGTTCATTAATGGTGGCAGAATATGCATTGTTACTTAGTAAAAATTTAGCACACACGAAAATTGCTTGACATCGAATATGTGACCTTATTTTTCTCGATTTTTCTTTGATTAAAAAAGAAGGTAAAAATAAACAATAGCACATAAAAACTAAAATTGTGGTGTAAATATGTAAAGCTCTCTGAGGCTTCGCGAGTTAATCTGGAGCAATCAACGCCTGGCTTCTAGGGTGTTCAATTGGTCGTGTCAAAGAGGTCTTGAAAATCGAGCCACAAGGCAAACGAAGTGAAATGAGAGCGAGGGAAGGAACGAAGCTGGCAGAACTGATTGGCAAATTAAAGGCATTGATCTGAACAAGCGGTAAGAGGATGAAAAAAGAACGAAGTGAAGAGAGAGGGAATCCGCGATTAGACTGATGAAATTAATTGATCAATAGCTACCCGCCTGTACCAATCAGCCGCTATCTGAGACTTCGTTGAAAATTTGCGATATAGGCGAGTTGTTCAATAGGTAGAAAGTCTACAGAATTTTATGCTCAAAGAATTTTGCTAAAACTGCTAATAATAACTATCAGCTTCCGCCTAATGCAACAACCAAAGCCAACACGAAAAAAGCAACAGAAATACCATTCGATATTTTTCCGTGGCAAACAATTTTCCGTTAGGCTAAAAAATTGTATTCCATAACTGAAAGAAAACTGAGGTAGTGATAATGATAATAATTCCATCATGCGATATTGTGAAACGGGAAATATTTATGGTCTTCCAGTATTATCGGCAAAAATGTAACAATCGTAGCTTGCCGATTTATATTTATTTTCCGCTACCGCTACCTAAGACTCTTACTTAAAAAATTGCGATCTAGGCAAAGGGCGACTTATTCGATACGTAGACAGGTTCAGAATTTGATACCCAAAGAATTTTTATAAAACTGCAAATGAATGACTCCCTGCTTCCACATAATGCGACAACCAATCCCAACACGAACAAAGTATCAAAATACCATTCGATATATTTCCTCGGCAAAGAATTTTTCTTTAAGCTAAAATTGTATTCCACAACTGGAATATACTTCGGTAGCGATAATGACAATAATTCCCTCGCGCGATATCCCCAAACAGGAGATATTTATGATCTTCCAGTATTATCGGCAAAAACGTATCAACCGCGGCTTGCCGATTTATATTTATTTTCTCGAAGAAGTTATACACGATTTTCGCTGGCGAGCGTTGTACGGGCATTTTATCGATTCGGCCGGAAGTAACGGCTATCGCTGCCTTGGGTGCCCTTACGGACTATTAATGGTCCGGTGAACGCGATCGGTGTGCCATTGGTTCCTCCTCATAGCTCAAGGCACCCGATCTTCCGGTTTCTCTTCATTAAACGAAATCGCCCCGCACAACCAAAGCGGCCCAGGCTTCAAGGTACTTGAAGATTTATTTCGTGAAACTGCGATAACGGCTTGTTTCCTCAATTCGGGGCAACAGTTGTCGAAAGACTTTCTAAAATTATCTAGCTAAAATAATTGAAGTCGCAAAGACTCAAAGTCATTAAAGTCTCCATTCCCAAATCCTGCCATTATTCCATCAGAAAAATTTAACCAACGAATCATGTTTTGTGCACCCGGAAAAATAATTCACTTGACGGATACCCCGCAAATAAATATTAATTTACAGTAAATAAATACTAATATAAATTTAATAAATATTTATTTCAATAAAAAATTTACGTGCGGGCTGCCAGTCAAGTAAATGATTTTTCTGCGTGTCGTTTAAAAATTAACATTTATCAATTAATTTTTCTTCAAATTTCAGGAATGACGTGCAACAGCATGACGCAACTTGTTTCCGAGGGTGCAACGCCGTTGCTCGGTACCCACGAGGCGCTGCTGGCGGAGATAAAGCGTCTTCGGGAGCGTCTCGTCGGCCTCGAGACGGAGAACGCCGCGATGAGCGTGAAGCTCAATCAGCAGCAGTGGGACGTGGAGCACAGATTGGCCGAAATCGAGATGCAGATATGCGGAGCGAGTTCGACGTCGAGCATCGAGGACAACGAGAGGAATCGCGAGAGCTTCATTTAACGAGAAATAATGCCGTGCTCGGAGCGCGGCAAGATAAAAATGGAGAACATAAGGAGTTACCTCGACGACGAATCGGTGTCCTGTCCGTTGGACGATTCGACGGCCTCGGCACTAGCGACCGGCGAGGAGGAGCAAATCGTCCGGGACGACGAGACCGTCGAGTCGCGGAGCTATTTGGGCTCGACGAGGGTCGACGGCAGATCGAGCGTCACGAAATCGATCGGCAGCCTCAGCCAGCACATGTTCGAGAGCGACGAGAACGAGGACGAGAAGTATTACGGTACGTGCAACGGTTACAGCTCGCATCCGGGCAGCAAGTCGAATTTGTTGCTGTGCAGCGAGTGCGATCTGCGATCGAAGAGTTGCACGTACAGGCCGCAGACACCGAGTCACTACGGTAGATTCGTCGAGGAGAGAATCGAGGGGGAAACTAAGGGCACGAGACACCAGCAGGATCGGCGAAGCAGCGTCATCTCGTCGATTTCCAAGAGTCCCATGAGAATGGAGGGCTCGCCGCGTTACTTTCGCGAGGACGGTAGCGACAATCGCGAGAGAAGATCGAAAAGCATACCGACGAGTCACGCACCCGGCAGCGCTCGTCAACTGGATCAGGACCAACAGCTGACGATCGCCGGTGATAGACAACGCGATCTGGATCGACAGCACGAGTCCAGAAGCCCCGGGAGCAACGCCCACAGAACCTCAGCGCCGGGAAGCGATCGGTGGCCGAGACAGCGTGAGGTCGATCAGCGAGCTTGGTCGAGGAGAGCCGAGCGCGACGAGGAGGCCCAGGATGCGAAAGGGAAGAGACCTCAGGAACGGCATCACGAAGCAAGGTACTCCAATTTTCTTTAAGTAGAACTCTCTGAAACATTTTTAATTTTTCAGATTTGGATACCAATTGTCCAATATTTACGTTCGTATTGGAATGTTTAGAGGGGGGAAATGTCGTCGACAAAGGGTTGGTCGGAGAACTTTGAAAACAGATCATTTTGCTTCTTAATAGAGGATGCTATATTTTCGAAAAAAAATAGAGATTTTAGTGTCGGAGTACTTATATTAGTCTAAAACATCGATAAATGCGATTTTCAGCTGACGTCCGGATGCGTGCGTATATTTTATGTTGGACTCTAGTTTATGCATCAAATGTCGTTCTGGGAGTAAAATAATTTGCTAATTCATCAGTGGGAAAAAATACATAAGATATGGCCCCAAAACTACGAATTATGCAAATTTCAGTTAGCCTTTTTTTACAATAAATTTTACATTCAATGTTTAATTTTTATAAGATGTAGAATTTTTTACATGTTACTAACAAAGCCGTAAAGTAATCTGTATATGGCCTCTTCATTTCCTACAATTTTGCTCATAGCTTCCTTTATTAATTTGATCAACGAACTTTCTCATATAGAAAACTATGCGCAAAATTGTAAGAAATGAGGACGTCCACAAACGTCCACAATCTTTTATTTGTTATTTTTCCGATCGCACCTCACGGCTTACAAGCAAAAGTGCAAACTAAAATTGTTAATGACACGCGAAATAAAAGGCCAGGTTTATATATACATAACCGACCAAACGTGTTTCTCACTTATTTAACAACATATTATTTGTACGAAACTTCATGTTTCAATTTTACGAAATAATTTTTCTACTGTGAAATCGGCAAACTTTCTCATGTAGGAAACTATTAGCGAAATTGTAAGAAATGAGGAAGCAGTGAGGAAATTACTTTGCAGCTTTTGTTATTTAAAACATTTTAAATTCCAGGAGTCCTGTAAAAGTGGATCGTTCGCCGAGGTACCACGAGGTCGATCGTCGAGCCTGGGCAGTGAGCAAGGAACAAGAGGAGGAAGCATCCGAAGATCCGGATTATCTCGAGGAATCGGAGGACAGTCCTCCGTGTCCTCTGTGCAACGGTGGGAACGGTTTGTCGCAGCGTTGCGCCCACTGCAATTTCTCGAGCGATCAGGACGACGGTGATCTCATATGTTTTCGATGTCAGATGTCCGCCGAGGAGGAGACGACGAGCGTCGAGGGTTCGGTCTGTCCGAAGTGCGAGAACAATTTCGCATCGAGATCCGGCACGAACGGCTCCTGCCAGACCACATCGTCGTCGAGCGAGGGAGCCAAATATCCCGTCGACGCTGTTGTCAAGATTCACGTTAACAATCGATCGATCGACGTCGATTCCGACGACACGCTGGACAGCGATCCCTCGAACAATCGGGACAGCGGCGACGCCGGTGCCGGTTCGGTCGATCGTCTTGCTACCATTGTCGAAGCTAAGAACGACACTGCCAGCGACAACGGCGAAGATAATGGATCGAAGATCAACGGACAACCGCGCACTAAGTATCTCAATTACATGATCGTTCTTCTTTTGTAAATAATAATCATCGAAGTGTGTTTCGACGGAAATTTTTGAGCCACTTCACCGAACAACGCGGCATGAGATCGACTTTGAAATACTAACTAATTTTTTTTGTGTCCCGTCCTTTCCATCGTTGTTATACACACAAATATTGTTTACGAAAAAAATAGTATTTAAAAAACAACTTTTTATTCTTTTAAATGCTTTGAAAATGAAACATTTCTAAAGCCACGAATTATAATCATTGTATTATACTTAGGTTAAAATTTTTTTTAACTCGGCCAAAAATATTACAAGATTAATTTTATCTATTCTTATCAATGAAACGATTGATTGACAAAGAAACTTCTTTTATGTAATAAACATGTAATGGCGATGAGACAAAAAAAAAGATTAGTTTAATGAAATCTCAAACTGCTTTTTTGGTGAAGTACTTTGAAATAGCCACGAAAGAATAAAACTGCATCATCCTCGAATAAAGAAAACAAAAAGAAAAGTGACGAAGAATGACTTTTCGAAAATGAATGGAAGATCGCGCGCTAATAATCTCAATTAAATGATCGTGCTTGTAATGTAAATATATAGTGTAGAGAACTGAAATAATTATAGTGAATAATAAATAGCGCTTAGGTGTATAGGATTGACCGAGGCCCGGCCGGCGAACGATTTTTGTTCTCGACTTGCGTCGTCCTAGCGCGATGAGAATCGACCGAACGGTTCCATCGCGTTAGCAATTATCGTTTCGCAAGTGACACACTGAAGGCCGGGGCTAGACACTTCCGCACACTGTAAATACTGCCAAAAAAAAATCCCGATGTTTCGCACGAATATAAATAGTATAAACGTAAATAAGTAACAACGTCGTAGTTTTTAGTAGTTAGCAAAGTGATTAATTCAATGAGGAATTATTAAAGTGAAGAATAGATGAGAGGGAGAGATATAGAAAGACAAATAAACAAATTTAAAAATCTGCGCCACCGTTCGAGGCGGCTAATCGAAAGGAAGAAAAGGAGAGACAATTATGATATAACGAAGAAAAAAAAAATGAAACGAATAAGGCAAGACTCTCACTCATGCTCGGGACCAAGTTAAACCACCATCCGACATTACTGCTTCCGACTCTTCGCTTCACACACACACAAAAACACCCGCCCGCACCAAACTTCGAACAGTAATTTTAAATGTGCTTGCGATTAACAATAAAATCGCTTGAGAATAATAATTGTTATTATAACATGAGGGTGGAAGAGAAGTTTATACTCGATTCAAGAACCTCTCCAAAACCGATGTTTCGGAGAGTGAATTGAAATAAACTTGAGTGAAAATAAAAAAGAAACTGGGGATCACAGCACAATCCGAAACTTTTCGATCCAAAAACGTTCCCACCATTTATCGTACCCATCGAAAAAAAGATTTTCTATCGGATTATCCATTACGCCCCCGCGATCACACGTTGTCCCGCCAATCGCCATAATTGCATTTTTATTCGAGAAAAAAACGGACAGAAAAGTTTAGCTATTTGACGGAAATAATCTTAAATCTTCGGAAAGAGTTTAAGAGAAAAAAAAAATGAGACGGGAGGGAAGAGGATATTCATAGATATTATACTGTAGGGGTGTATAAATTGTCGAGTGATTTGAGCGATACTTGAGACAGATCCGGGGCGGTTTTATGCATCTGCATATTTTTGCATGATATTCATGCAAATTCGATTAACCGCGCAACGATGACAATTGGGAGTTGTAAAAATTTTAGAAATATAATTATTAAGTGAACACCGATTCACGGTGAACGGTTCTACCTCAGTGGAATCGCGTATCGACTTAACAATGATTTATTTTTGTAAATTTTTTTTTTGTTTCGTAACACTAAAACTGATGTTCTATTAACTACCTTATCTGTCAGCGCGGTTCAATGTCTTTCGAGTGCGCGACAGAATGAAGGAAAAGCGGGTTCAACTTCGGTTATATGTAATTTGTAATGGAGGAGAAAATTGAAGTAATAATACTAGTCATAAAAATCCGGTCCGTTCTACAAACTGTAATCGCTTTTTTTCCGTTTTTTCCCCTAGATTTCTGACCATTGCCGGTCAACGAAAATTCCTAGGTGATGCGGTGTGACCGCTAATCATTGTGCAAGTCGTTACGCTTTTACATTAAGGTACCACAAACATTACTCTACTGCCATCTTAATTTAGGATTCCCTCGTGTAAAACTTAGAATTTATAAATAACGAGTTGTTCCACTGGATACGTAATTTCCGGTTCCTCGTAATCACTCGCCAGGAATAAACAACTTAGCGTGCCAATAACGGAACATTTTTTTTTCATCGTAAATGAAAAAAAAAGAACAAAGATCGTTTGATACAAATTTCATTGTTCCACTGGAGGATTCGCGTACACACGAAAATGAAGATAAAAATCTTTTAACACCAACCACGAAGATTTAACGATGAGATAAATAATTTTGCGCGATATATACCGCGCCCGTATAGAAGGTACTTAAAGAAGAAAAAATGTGTGTATTTTTTTCCGTTTCGCGTGAGTGTGTATGTGATTAATCAGCCTTACGTAGGAGAGAGATCTGTCTGCGTATAGCACAGATTGAATTTTTAATGGATATAAAAAAAGTAACGTGAATGGTCACTGTAATTGTATGTAAATTATTGATGTAAAAAAAAAGATGAAAAAAAAAATCTAAAACCCTGTAATCTTCGGCGAGAATTCTTCGAAGCCCATGAGCAACGTGCGACCGTGCAAACCAATAATTGTAACTTTAGAATAATTAATTTTTGTTATTTCTCTCCATACTTCATTGTAAAATGAATTTAGTGACATTTTTTCGTCGTCGTTCGATTCTTAGATTCAAAAATTTAGATAGAAAAAAATTTGTCAAAAAAATCTTAAGATCACGGTCACGCGTTACTCGGAAAATTCACTGAAACCAAGGGAAGAGCATTGGAATGCGTATAGGAGCACGATGAAATATTGAGAAAAAAAAAGAATAATAATGCACGGCGTGAAAACCACTGTGCCCACGCGATCGTTTTGTAACTCGACGAAGTAATGACGCTAAAATCACGAAGTAAAAATGTATAATTCCGTGTCGCAGAAAAAAAAAAACAAACAAAAACATGTCCACCCTTCTTATAGTGTAAATTATGATTATTTCAGATGGTAAAAAGTACTGATGAGTCGAAATATTTATTAGTAGAAATAAATAGGGAATTTTAATCGTTGCCCGCGAGAGTTGCGACTTTCGTTAGAGCAAAGGGGTCATCGAACTCATCGGTGTATATTGCGCACCAAACGATATTTCCATCTATATTATAATTATTGATATATTAATTATGTGATATTGATTTTATTGAGAGAAGTTTATTAATGTTAAAAAAGAAACGAAAAAAGAAGAACGACAAAACACACCATATTATATTACACGCGATTCCTTGTATACTTGAAACAACAAAAATTGATTACGAAAGTTTGTAAATAACTACTGCAGCGAGCGATTAATAGTGCGAATAATTCATCATCTCGTTTTTTCTATGTACGAAACGCGCGGAGTGAATGTGTATCTCGGTCGATATATATATTATATATATATATATATGAATATATATATATGCCTAATCATAATTTCGATTGCCTCGAAAACGATATCTCGATGATGATGAAAAAAAAAACAACAAAAATCAATTATCGTCAAAGACGCATTACGCATTCGATGCCCACCCACAACAGCAGCAGATATTAACTTATGTATATATATTTTTTTCAAACCCATTCAACATCATTCAAAGAAATGTTCAAGTTTTTTTTGTACTTCCTACGAAAAGTAGCCACGGTGCCAACGATAAAAGTTTCACTGTCTTCCTGATCCGAAAAAGTCAAAGCGGCGACTGCCGTAATTACAGGGTGAAGCGTATATGGTTTACCACTAATTTATTTCCGAAATACACAGGACTTGAAGAGTTTGGACCAAATGGTGAAAAAATGCAATTATCGAAAATCGCAACTCGAAAAATAAAAAAAAATAAACGAGAAATAAAATTGAAAAAGATCAACGAGATATTGGGAAAAACGGATACAGATAAATACGCTGAAAGCAATTTCATTGTAAAAGTAAAGGAAAGAAAACAAAAACTTACATTCTTACCGTCTCCATCGAAGTATGGTCGTTGTCGAGATCGTCGTTAAAAGTACTCGTTATAACAACACTACAGCATTCCATATCAAGACGTAGATAGGCGCGTAGGCATCTTGGTCATCGCTACCAATACCTGTAAACAATTATTATTATACCTATAGTTTTATCATACGAATTATATTAACGTCTGATGAGATGAAAAAAAGAAACGAAAAAAAAAAATATGAACAAGAACATGACGAAGCGATTACGATTTATTGACACAATTATTATGTAGCTTGTATACTCATGAAGAAAATTTTCATTTAAAAAAAAAAAACAGAAAGCTCATGTACTTGTGATACTTATTCATTTTGACGTAAACACGACAAAACACCTTCGATAATGATAAGATCGAAGGTATGCACTATTACCTGCGGACGGCCAACGATTGCATTATTTAACGGTGACCTTTTTACGAAAATGTTCGATTAGAATATTAATCGGAAGGAAAAAAAAAACGTAAATAAATTTTTAAAAACGCAGATCTAGAGCATCGAAAGATGAAATACAAATTAGGGAAAAGGGATAACGTAGGCCACGTACTTCAGAAAGTTAGTTTGTTCGTGATATTCGAAATATCGCTGCCCTATTAATCGACTCATGATTTTTTTTTTGTTTACTTATAAAATTAGTCTTCATATTTTTTTTTAATGCTACCTCAATTCCCCATCTTCCTGCTGCTAGCATCGATTCTACTGATCGCAAGAAAAAGAACATTCAGAAAACGCGAGAGAAAAAATAAGTAAAGATACGAAGATTCTTGAATAAACTCAATAAACTTTCTCATCTTCTACATACTTTGTGTGTGTGATGAAAAAGTAAAGAAAAGAAGAAAATAAATAAAAGAGTCTTATGATGAATGGTCACTCAGGAATAAAGTTATGATATATTAACGATTACGATAATGAATATTAACGATTAATGAACGACCTTTTGTAAATATGAATGATAATACAAATATATAAAAAACAAATCATCTGATGAATAATTGCATGATTTACCCTAATAAAAAAGCAACTGCCTCGAAACGAAGGTACGATACATCCAGTAAAAATTTTCCCGATAAAAGAAAATTAATAAAAAGACTATAATGTAATATGTTAAAAAAAAATTGTTTGTTAATTAATTTCCAGACAATCTAGGCGACGGGTTTGCCGCATTGCGCAGTAAGTCTTTATAAATTGAGAGGATTTGTGTCCGTTGTGTGTTAAAAAAAAATCCGACTTTTAATTCACAATTATTCAAATTTAGTTCCTGCTCAAATGGACTGAGAATTTAGTGAATACATGGATTAAAATTCACTCCTGTGATACTTGTCCGTTGATTGGTGTCCGTTACCTGTTAAAAAAAAAAATGTTTCAGAGTTTTCATCCACAATTAATCGAATGGAGTATCTACTTGTCACGAAGGGAGCGAAAAAAATTAAAATCGTCAATATCAAGTCTATAAAAAATGCATCGTAACGATAGACGTATTCATCAAAACAACACATTTATCAAAATTCATAATACATTAATTGCGAACATTTTTCGTGGTCAATCATTTGTTTTAAGCTAAAAAAAAAAATAACCGATAACATAATCGGTAACTTTATAGTTTGCTGGTTTTGTTATTACCGCTCGAATCACCGACCGAACGTAATATAGGACGTCTTTTCATCGACAGTCAATAATTTAGTGAGTTCTCTTCGCATCGCGTAGCCAACGCCATCTGCGAGTGATAAATCGACGGAGACGCAGCGACCTGACGTGAATAAAAATATTTCCCCATCGCCGTAAAATACACGAAAAATTACATATTTACGAAAACATTGTAATTTTTTGTGTTTCATTTATCGACGACGTTTCGGTGTCTACCTTGTACGGCGTTGCTTCGTCAATGGTATAACGCAGCTTAGGGTAACAGGATTGATCAATAACGACGATAGTAACGAACTTCCTGCTTATAATAGGATATCATAAGATATAGCTGAACATCACAAAATACCATCGAAGGCAACGTTGCCATTTTCGTCGTATCGTCGAATGAGTAAGAATTTAGTGAATTTGGGGATTAAAATGCATTACTGCGATACTTGTCGGCAAACAACGGCAAGCGCAACAGGAACGATAAGAGGAAACTGTACTTGGTCACAGTGACCGATGCACCGAATGCTCTGTCGAAACCCGTGACTGTGACGACACAGTACGCAAATCGTTCTGTCGCTAAGCATCTTAAGATGACTAAGCCAATCGTGTGAAACCCGCGACCCGGCTCCCTCCGTCCCGCGATTTGCGTCACATTCATAACAAGCTTTGTCACTGAGTCACAAATGCAACAAGTGCGAATCAATTAAATCTGTCGAAGCATGTAGAACAGAAACCCTTCCGGAGCGTTGCAATGTTCTCGGTGTGGAGGAACATCGACGAGCCGACGACACCTTGCAAATAAGTCCCGCGTTAAACTGCCCACAGTTTTGGACGAGTTTCCGAAAGAAGACAGAATCGTTCAACGGCCTTTGAGTAAGCTTCGAGAGACTCCTCTACAAACCCTTTTTTTTAATAAAAAAAAATAAATTACCTACCGAATAGCGTCAGTGTGTTCGAGCACGTTGAGTTAATTGATTGTCTTAACCAATAAAACAGCGAATTTTTCGAGTTTTTTCATTTCAAAGATCCGCTACCTTTTTATAGATCGAAGCATCGAGCAAGATTGAGCCTACTGCTTAAAGTATACGTACACGTGTGTCCCCGGGCATACATTAGATTGTTGCCACGATCTCCGCTACCCCTGCTACGAGAATGCTATTGTCCGAAACCGTTCCGATCCCGACGCGGTAATGGCCGCTGCGGCGCAGCGCAAGCGAGAATCCTCGTCGGCAAGTACGAGAACAGGGCCGTACAGGGCACCATCATTCCCCCTGAGCCGAAACCAATTTCTTATTTCCCCCAGTCGTTCCTGCACTGCAATCAATTACCTGCATTCTTCGGTTTCTCGAATCTAAGCCGATGGAGAAAGCACACGGGTAACGGATAGCCAGGGCCTTTGCGAGGAAACGTTACAGGTCTAACCCGGAATATTTCCACACCCAAACATTTATCTCGCGTACCATCGCTCTCGGGAAAATGTCTTTCAATATCACGTGCCTGAAGCACCATTGCAGCGAATAATTTTTAAAAAATGTATAATCGATAAATTTGATAATTGTTAATCGTCATTTAAAATGAAATTAATTGCCGTAAATTTGCAAGCATCTTCGAGGAAGTTGCACGTACATTTTTTGGACAAAAATTAAAAAATGTTAACCCTTTTATAGAAACATCATGCGCCGCCAAGAAGTGCCCGGGCAATGCACTATCGCACCTTTGCTCCATTGTATACACGATACATAAGTGGGTGAACAGTACCTACACGCTACATTCCTCCGAGTACCCCAAGAATAGAGATAAAATACATAGAGGAATTTTGCGACAAAGCCAGAGGGAATGGAGCTGGCGGATTTACCCAGATTATGTTGGACATGAAACAACATTGTTTTTGCGATAGCAATCTCTGCTAATTGCTACATTTCGCGATGGCACCCATTTTATTATTATTTCAACAGGCCAATAGATCGTATACTGCCAGGCAGTAGGTGCAGTCCTCGTTTGACTCCAAATTTCTTCCATCCCGCGATAGGTAATACTTAAATTTGTGACAATAAAAAAAAAAAATTATTCATACCGAAAGCGTTAACTACGCGGCCTCGACGGTTTTCTTTGGGGCAATTCGATAGATTCAGGGTCATACCATTGAACCCGATGTTGCCGATCCCGAGGAGATGTTTCTCTCATCGTCAGGGATGTAAAGCGTTGCCTCTTGGCAGACGACTGTGAATATATACACACGTATACGCGAGTCGCAAAGTGCACATGGAACTACCGCTTTATGTCATATATATACGAGCTACGGGCACGCCTGTGTTGCCTGCGTAACCGTAGCCTCGAAACCAGACCTTCACTCGCGAAGCTTCAACTAAAACAACGTTTTTACATATTTATTCACAATTAAATTCTTTCGATAAATCTGTCAGTTGTTCGTCGTCAATGCTAGTTGTGTTTTGTTCAATTATCGGCATTATTGCAATTGTTTTGTACGATACTGAAGCTAGTATGTTGGCGGAGGTGCGAATGATCGATATAGGAAGGACGGTGGGTTCGAGGCTACAGCCGGGAAGCCGTATGCGCATGTCACTTCATTTGGGCGATCTCTTTCTGTCGTGGCATCTGGAGGTGAGTGGTTGTGCGTGCTACTCGCGCAAGGAAGATAATCCAAATATTAAAGTATCGAGTCGATACCATCGGCTGTCAGGTATCGGAAATAAAGTTACGTTAAATAACGAGCAATTGTGATGTGACAAAAGTTTTACGATAATATTCGATTTAACGGTGAAAAATCGTCGTCGAAAAGTTCAACGCATGGTCCCGTAACATTCGAGACTCAGCCGGCTGGATTTCGTGTGTTAAAACGGTCGGGCACGAGGTTCGGCGGAAACTACGATTGCTGTTCGACGCTATTTTATCGTTTGTTAGGATTCGCTGACGAGTTTCTACGCGATTTTTTTTTATTCTTAGACCGGAGAAAAAAAAATGACGAGCTCTCGATAATGGAATTGTATCGACGTCGGTAGAGGCTGTCGGGCGAGCAAATCTTCGACCAAGCGGATGCAGTATGGCGGACTCGGCACGGTTGTCAGAGTCCTCCGTCGTGAGTTGAGCGATATCGCGTCCAAAGTGATTTAAACAATTATAAACGACGATATTTCCATCGAAAATTATCTTTCGATAAATCGATTTAAACGATAGGTAAACAAAAAAAAACGATAAAAACTTACGCGTTCAAAGTCGGGAGAATACAGTTCGCGTGACTAAGTCAGAAAAATAATAATTGTGCTTAAAAAAGAAATAATAATCTGTGCTTCGCTTCGGATAAGAAAAAACGGATTTTTTTTTGGGGTTAAAGGAATCGTTGGTTTTATCGGAACGAGGGTGAACGCGAGGGGGCCGCTCGATAATGGACACCGGTTCCTCCGGGCCGCAGCTCTTTCCACCTCCCACAAAGCTCTTCGATCCGTCTTTGTCGAGATAAAATTTCGTCGAAGGAAAACTCTCGGACCAGTGCTAAAAAAAAAATCATTTTTATTTTATCGTCTCTGCATTTAACTAGCTGTACTGTGCTACGTGGAAATACGAGGTTTTTTCCGAACGAGTGCACTGCCGCTATGCCGTTCCGTATGGATGAGCTGTTACTTTTTTTAACGCAATATCGCGCAATGATAAAAATTCTTTTACCACGATGCAAGTCAGTTATCTCTCGATGATTCAAGATACATATATATAATTTAATTCTCTTTCAAGAGTAACGGTACTTCGATAAAACCAATTGCCGAGCCACCAAACTTATTGAAACGATTAAAATTTTAATTTTTTTTTTTTTTTAAATCTTTGGCTCAAATATACTTCATTGCTATCTCGAGTTTTCGTGAAATTTTCTATCGACACGGAACGCCGCATCTCTTGGGGGCCCCCTCCCGTAGTTCCGGGAAGCCGTAATTTCGTTCGATCGTCGGCTCGCGAATGTAACGCCGCGACATGCGCGACTAGAGTTCAATCGCGACGACCAACGTTGTTGAAACATACGACGGGAATTTTATGTTGCGTAAGCGGTTTATCGGCGAGCGATCTCACCGCGAGCTTGCGACTTTATATCGCGCAAAAATCTTGTAATATCGTGCTGGGCCAACGGCGTCGCGATTATTACAAAGGTCCCGTTGTCGTCGTTCGTCCGTGAACCTCTCGGCACGTATACAAAATGGCGGCCATCTGCCCCTGGCTAGCCATTCTCGAAAGTTCACAAGACCGCCACGTGGACGACGAACAAAGAGGACGATTTATCGTCACAATCGACGATATAATTATCTCATTGGCGGAGTCTCTGAGTAATTCTAAACTGTATCGAACGATCGTTACCGGAAATTTAAAAAAAAATCGAAACAATCCAAATTTCGATAGCTAACCTAAAAAAAATTAAACTGATTGATATTTGTTAAAAGATCGATTATTAATGCATCATCGCGTCCCGTAAAAATTGATTAAAAAAACCGGGAAAACGAAAATTAGCCGTGCGTCTTTCAATCTGAAAATTTAGCCGATGGATCGCCAATCTCAATTTTTTATTATTTTTTCCTGAACTTGATTTTAATTGAGGTATTTTGTCTTTGCAGTTTTTTAACCAGACTGATATAATAAAACAAACACCATGGGCAAGGAAAAGGTTCATATTAACATTGTCGTCATTGGACACGTCGACTCCGGCAAATCCACCACTACCGGACATTTGATCTACAAATGCGGCGGTATCGACAAACGTACCATTGAGAAGTTCGAGAAGGAAGCTCAGGAGGTTAGTATTTATTTAAATAATAATAATAATTATTATTATTTAAAAAAACCTTTTACGATTCTACAAATTAACACTGTGATGATAAAACTTTATTTCATTCGCGGTTTCCACTGGAAGGCTAGCGCCTATTGACAGATGAATGCGTCTGAGTGTCTTTTACAAAATCTCCATAGTTTGATATTTTGAAGATATATTAGCAGCAACAAAATTTTTATCTGCTTTAATGTGCTGTAGCATCAAATTAATATTAAAAAAAGAGAATTGATAACAACAAATGCTAATAATATACGAATTCAATTGATTTAGATGGGCAAAGGATCCTTCAAGTATGCCTGGGTATTGGACAAGCTGAAGGCCGAGCGTGAGCGTGGTATCACCATCGATATCGCTCTCTGGAAGTTTGAGACTGCCAAGTACTACGTGACGATCATCGACGCTCCGGGACACAGAGATTTCATCAAGAACATGATCACCGGAACGTCGCAGGCTGATTGCGCTGTGTTGATCGTAGCTGCCGGTACCGGAGAATTCGAGGCCGGTATCTCGAAGAACGGACAGACCCGAGAGCATGCACTTCTCGCTTTCACCCTTGGTGTCAAGCAGTTGATTGTTGGAGTCAACAAGATGGACTCGACCGAACCACCATTCTCCGAGTCTCGTTTCGAGGAAATCAAGAAGGAGGTGTCGTCTTACATCAAGAAGATCGGTTACAATCCGGCTGCGGTTGCTTTCGTACCAATCTCCGGATGGCACGGCGACAACATGTTGGAGCCGTCCTCCAAAATGCCCTGGTTCAAGGGATGGGCCGTCGAGCGCAAGGAAGGCAAAGCCGATGGCAAGTGCCTCATCGAAGCACTTGATGCTATCCTGCCACCCTCTAGGCCGACCGACAAGGCCCTTCGTCTTCCCCTTCAGGTAAAAAAAAAAACTCCCACCTTTTTACGTTCGATAAGAAGTATCGTTGAATTGGCGATTATTCGTTTATTTTTCGCATACGATAACTATAACCAAGAAAATAATCGTTCATCAAATTTTAATTTTCAACTGTGAATAACAATTTTATATGCTTCGCATTCCCCCTTTGGTTAAAAAAAAAAAAACTGCGACCTTTTTACGCGCAATAATTAACTAAATCTTTGTTTAATTTTTATTGGCCGAGATATCATTGAATTGGCGATCAATATAAGCAGGAAAATAATCGTTAATCAAACTTGAAATTTTAACTTCGAATAACGAAGATTTATATGGTAATACGTGCAAATGTGACTTGCATAAAAAATCAAATTTAAGAAAAAAGATTTATATGATGAGACCACTTAAACTTCATTCGCGGTTTCCACCGGAGAATCTTCGGATTCGGTGATGGCAGAAGGTGTCTGACTCATTAATGAGATAATATAAATTATGTTCGACGATGTTTTTTTGCGGGAATAATTTATTGATTTTTTTTTCTTTTTTCTATGATTACAGGACGTGTACAAGATTGGCGGTATTGGAACGGTACCCGTTGGCCGTGTGGAGACCGGAGTCCTCAAGCCCGGTACTGTCGTAACCTTCGCCCCCGTTGGTCTCATCACTGAAGTCAAGTCCGTCGAGATGCACCACGAAGCTCTCGTCGAGGCTGTTCCCGGAGACAACGTTGGTTTCAACGTTAAGAACGTCTCCGTCAAGGAATTGCGTCGTGGTTACGTAGCTGGAGACTCCAAGAACAACCCACCGAAGGGTGCTGCCGACTTCACGGCTCAGGTGAGAATAGAAAGAAAACAAAAAAAAAAAAATCCATTCCGTTTCGATTTTTGTATCCTGAACTCGTTGCAGGCAATCCTTCCTTGAAATAATCAAATTTTAATTAAACGATCATTTTGCCAAGATCACAATTCAAATGCTCTTGGAATTCGCATTTTTTTTTTCTTTTTTTTTTCTATTTTTTTTTATTTCTGCAAAATCGATCGTACAGAGAAAATCTTGATACAATGATGATAACATCTCAACTTCATTCGCGGTTTCCACCGGAGAATCGAAAGGTTCATTGACGGCCGAAGGTGTCTGAGTTTCATAATCCAAAGAAACCGCACAGTTTCGATTGATCTCAACAGATTTTAACATTTTGCTTTAATTTTAATTCAGGTCATCGTGCTGAACCATCCCGGTGGTATCAGCAACGGCTACACGCCGGTGTTGGATTGCCACACGGCTCACATCGCTTGCAAATTCGCCGAAATCAAAGAAAAGTGCGACCGTCGTACCGGCAAAACCACCGAGGAAAATCCCAAGACCATCAAGTCCGGTGACGCTGCCATCGTGAACCTCGTACCGAGCAAACCCATGTGCGTCGAGGCTTTCCAGGAGTTCCCACCCCTTGGACGTTTCGCTGTACGTGACATGCGTCAAACCGTCGCCGTCGGTGTCATCAAGGCCGTCAGCTTCAAGGATGCCTCTGGCAAGGTTACCAAGGCCGCCGAGAAGGCACAGAAAAAGAAATAAAATCAGTTTTCGCGCAATCGACGAGCCGCCGACGCCGTGTGGATGCCGCCGGCGTATAGTAGCGAATGTAATTTGTATTCTATCTTCGGGCCATTCGGACGTTACGCGAAATACAAACGACGATACAACGACGCAATCGTCGTGTTTGCCAACAACAACAACAACGAGCTGTACAGTTTCCGTGAGACTGCAGCAAAAGAAAATGGAACGTTCGTTCGATAGCAGCGGAAGAGACGAGGCCGACGGAGAAGAACGACGTATCGTTATCCGTACGCGTAGGGAATACAACGATAACGCATTCTTCTCCATCACTCGTATGTTGCATCTTTCGAAGCGTTTGCTGCGACACTTTTTCCATCGTAAAGAATTTCGTAGGAAAGAATAACTATAAAAGGCGGAATAAAATTTAAAAATAACAACAAAATTCCATCTTATTTGTTCCCGAATAAAAAAATAAGAGCGGCTTTTATTGTCTTTCCCACCGAAGTGGCACGAAGAAAGGACTCAAGATACAGGAGCTATTATATACACCTGTTTCACAAGTACATCAACAAGAACAACAACAACAAAAAACAACAACAACATCATAATTTAGCTCGGCTTAATTATATTTTCTAATTATTATACGGAAATAATAAATCCTATATCTGCGATACTCGATTAAAACATCTCATTATTATTCTTTCGTCTTTTATGTGTCCGTTGTTTATTCGTTAATGGATCACATTTATTATCTACCGCCGTTCGTGTTTCATCGTCGTATGATACATCTTCCGCGATGCATGAATTTTTTATCAGGATAACTGGTGCTAATTTTATTTCTTCTCACTAATGCATTACATCAAGGGGACTATTGAACTGCTGAGGGAAGGAATTTTTTTAGTTTTTTTTTTTTCTCTATGATAAATACTTCCATGTCACTTAGATATTTTTATTCAACAGCGAGAGCCAATTTCTTTTTTTTCTTCTCTTTTTCTTAGTACTTTCACAATTTCAAACGATAGTGCTTACAAATTGGTTCGCAAACGACAGTTTACTGTACATATATTACGTATATATAATGATTATAACGATTGAAGGCAAATAAAGTACCAGTGGAAACGATTTTATTTGAATTCTACAAATTTGTAATGACTAAGCGATCCGTTCCGCCCCTGTGAACTTTCGATAGATTTTCAGTCAACTCTTAAATAAATTTAGGTTTCTATGTTGGCTAGTTTCATTTTTTCATACATATTTTTGACAATTGTTTACGATTTTCTCGTGAACGAGAGAAAGAGGGTGCATTCTTGAATGCAAATCTGCTCAGCCCCGTTCTTTGATTTATGACTATCCACTGCTAGTGGGTTTTTTAAATTGCCATTGGTACATCCGTTTCTCTTCGCAGGATATATTTCGTTCGTTTCGATAACAAAAGAACGCTCATCGGAGCAAATTGGTGTGAAAACTAAACCCTGTATCGAGAGCAGACTGGAAATTAAGAATGCCCTTTTCTGCTGCATATTTTACATACGGATACATCTCGAATATTTCTACATTTAGCCGGACAGAGTAGAACTGCACTCAAGAACACACCCTTTCTGTATTTAGCCGAACAGAGCAGAACTGCAATTCAAGAACGCATAGATGCGATAAAAAATATGCCGAAATAAAAAGTGTCGATCTTTTTAAAACCTGGGATGTGAATGTGCCACTGCAGCCGAAAAAGTTCATTCGATGGGATTTCAGAAAATATTCCATTTTCCGAACAGAAATAAATTACTCTGTGCTTATCAATACGTTATCGCCGAATTCCGTGAAGTTAATTCAATCAGCTGATAGCCAACAACAATGGCAGGCCTTGGCGGTTTGTTGTCCGGGCTCTCGAAGCTATTACGTCGAGAAGCAACGATTGCAGCTATTACGGTAAATCAATCATACCCAATACATAACGCACAGATTTGTCTTTCAATCGAGAAAGAAACTATCCCACTGTCCATTCCCTTATTTTTAATGTGATCAATTTCTCCGATAGCCTAACCTCAAAATAATTGCAAGAGCACTGATAAACGTTAATTTGCACAGACGAGGAATGAATCGACAAAGGCTGCAGTGGAGTCGACCAAGGCCGTCGCCGAGACAAAGCCTGCCAAAGTTTATGAAGGAATGGATCCGGACAAATGGGTGAATTTTCGAATGCTTCGGGATGTAAATCGCCGAAGGTGCGTCAAGAAGCACGCTACTATGAGGGTTCGTCTCATATCGATGAAGAGGAACGACATACTTCCTCCTGAGATCAGGGTAAGATTCGAACAAACGTTGGCTCTAAAAGTTCTTAAACTGGCCCGAATGGAACCAAAACCCACCCTACATTTCGGCTCGCCGTGGATCATTTATTATTTTTTAATTTTTATCTATTTATTTTGTTGAATTTTGTCTGTTTTACAACCTTACACTAAATTCTAATTTACAGCTCACAATAATAAATTATGTACTTATTTATTAATCAATGGACAATGGACAATGACCCTTTTTCACATGTAAACGGTCTTTAGAAGTTGATAACATCGAATAGAAGTATACATTAAATTTATAATCAACACATCGACGTAGAAAATGGAGTGATTTGGAAGTTCTCAAGTTTTTAACTAGGCGTAGCGCAGTAGTGTGTTACCGAGTTTGTTTACTCTCCTATTTACTTTTCACTACCATAGCCTACTGGTATTTCAATACTCCTGGATTGGCCATCCTTTTAAAGGTCTCGAAGCATGAACCTGATGGATTATACATTATTTTCATTTATTACCATCTCCCTCTAGGTTTTGATATAACATCATTTTGTAAATATGAAAACAGCTTGTTAAGATGTAATAATAAAAATTGAGAATGGGAGTGAAAAAAAAAAAAATTGCCAGAAATATTCTGTCATTAGGTGTTTATTGATGGTACATTGGTTGCAGGAAATTGCCAGCAAGGATATGGACGAAATTCCTCGGCAATCGGCCCTGCGACAACTCACACCTCGTTGCACGATCACTTCGCGAGCGTACGGTACCGTTCACCGATGGCGACTATCCCGCATAGTTTTCCGCGATCTCGCTGATTACAACAAACTCTCAGGAGTTCAACGAGCTATCTGGTAGAAAAATCGTGGCATATTACGATGCATCGTCGCAATCGCAATTAATAATGCTAATTCAAATTGTATCCCTCGAGATACCAAACAATCTCACGCTTATAATAAATGTAGAAAAATATGAAGAAGACAAATATTATAATTGTTTTCTTTTCTTTAAATAATTACTCAAATTGCACCGACATTGTTTAAGGGAGAATGGATATCGAACCGTTACACTTTGCTGTGTGTGTGTGTGTTGTTTTTTTACGCCGAAGCTGTTTGCCGCGAAACGCTGCTAATTATATATCTTGAATATTTTATAGCATTCATTGCTCAGCGGTACACGGTACTTAGAATCACGCAACGCGTTGTTATTATTCACCGAGTGCATTAGAAAACAATAATACTGTAATGGCAACTTTCCAATCGTAAAGCTAACGAAAAAAAAACAAGAAAAAATTGCATATCGTTATCAATTGGAAAAAAGCATAAAATATAACGTAAACAAGAAACATTTTTACATCGTTATTGATCGAAGCTTTATTAAAGATTTCTCATAATTTTCGTTGACGCAATTTCTTTTTTCTTACTTCAACACTGAAAACTAAAAAATTCGTGTCGAACAAACGTTCAAAAAAATGTATCTTTGCTTTGTCTATATTGCTACATTAATGAATAATCCCTCCGTAACAATAAATCCATCGAAATCGAAGCCTCCCCAGGCTGTTTCATGGTTGGAGGTGCGTGTAAGTGATAGAGGAGCACCGTATCTGATCGCACATGCGAGTATGAAAAGATAACAAAACCATCGGGCTCAACGCCGCTGGTGAGAACTATGTGTTCCCGAGAAACTCACTGACCAGTGCAATTTAGTGATCGCGCGAGTAACGTTCGTGCAACGTAATAGGGCGAGGATATTTCCATCAAGCTCATCGGTCAAGCATCATCAATCGCAACTTCGAACGTATGTACGTTATCGTGAGGAAGGATCGTAAACAGACATCGTAAATGGCGAACATTTTTCTTTTCTACCCTTTTCAATTTCTTAAAGGGTTTGATTGAGATTTAAAATCCTTCCAGAGTCCTTTAGAGTCCACACGATTCCATACTAATCGTACGTGTGTTCTTCTTTTCTATTGACACAGCCATGTTCGGCAAGTGTTGTATTGAACTCATCGAAGTTCGCGCGACGCATTGACGCGATGATGCTGAAGGTGAAAGACATTGTGAACAACAGTGATGTGATAAACGGCAAGACGAGTATACCGGTCAGTCGGAAGATCTGGCCTCTGCCGGGCGTTCGAGATCACGAGGATGGTTCCAGGGACATTTCTCTTCAGCAAATGATCAATCGACCCGGACCGCCAAGATCTAGAAATTTTTTGCACGGCGATGGATTCGCCGATCGCCAAAATTCGATTGATAATGACGTGAGAGAAAATAATTATCTATACAATTTAGAAATGTAAAGATCCAGCAGACTGTGCTTCGGACTCATTATTTCACAATAGCATACTAATGAATATTGAGTATGAAGCTCAGTCTGCTCGATCTTTAGATTTTAACTGTCGGTACTGTGTTTGTAATATTGATTTCAGAATCCAGAGAGCTTTCACTGTGCGATCGGTTCAATCTTGGGTGTAGCTCAATGCTTTGGAATCCTACCTTTGGCTGGGGTGCGGGCAGGCTCACCGAGAAAGCTGGTATTCTGCAAAATATCACTGAGAACCGCATACGCTGTGTCTATCATGGTGATGCTAATTTTCATGGCCACGATCTCGGTGGTACACATGATAAAAACTCTCAAGGCGGATACGTTCGGAGTTAACGGTACAAACAAACAAAAATAAAACAAAATTGGCCATGACTTTATTGAATTTATAAAACGTTCGATTTTACGATCGCAATTAAGTTCGATAGCAAAAATTTGAGATTTATTGCTACCGATAATTATGAGGCATGATATAACAAAGAAAAAATATTCTGCTGCTATAATAAAACGTGATATATTAAGGGTGATAAATATATAATCTCATATCTTTCATCCAGGTGGAATCGCGGCCGCAACGGCAGGTGCAATCTTCTACGGGAACAGTCTTCTTGGCGAAGTGTTGTTTTTCTGGCTCGCGCCCCGTTGGATCTCTTTGCAAAGGGACTGGAGATCTATGGAACGATTTATCGACAGGTTGATAGATACATCGTGATTTACTAAAGGACGAAAGCTGAACGCTTTGCTTATAAACACAAAAGAAACACTCTGTGGCCTCTAGCAACGAGATATGTCTAAAAATTTGTAAACTGAAAATGTGAAATCAATAATTAATGTCCCCAAAAGTTCTAAACGCCGATTACATTTTGAGTAGAAGTAGATATATCGCTTTTATTCTTAGCTTTTCTGCATATTATTTGTTTTTGCTTCCGTTATCGTAACACTCGAACAAATGGTATTTGTTGCTAATACTAAACTTTTCTGTGCTGCAGAAACAAATATCAATCACCCCGATTGCGATGGAAATTTTCTGCGATAACCGCTGCCATAATGATCTTCGCTCTTCTGGAACACGTTTTGAGTATCGTTAATAACACACCACCGCAATTTTGGACGTCGTCGGAAAATTCGACGTTCGAAAAATTTATTCAGTCCTACTGCGAGAAATCTCACGCATTTATTTTATCCATTTGTGAGTATTTCTTAAATTCGATGGAAAAAAACTATCCTCGCACAGTTAACTTCCAAATGTTTATACTGAAGCCCAATAATTAGTTCATTGATTCATGTTCCCAGGTGATTATAATCTTGCTATGGGCATTTTTATATTTTTCATCAGCAAAATCGCAACTTTCACGTGGAACTTTACCGATGTGTTTGTAATACTGGTAAACAATCGAATTTTGCACAATTTATTCGCCGAGTTTCAGTAATAATCGTCAAACTTTGACCAAACTTCTCTGTGCAGGTCTCTACTGGCTTAGCAGAAAGATACAAGACGCTGAATCAGAGGCTCATAGAGCCGGTTCCACTGTATCGCAAGAACGTTGATTGGCGCGAAGCTCGCGAAGCGTACGCGATTCTGAGCTCCATGGTTAAAAGAGTCGATCACGATATCTCGCCGATTATCCTATTGTCATTCGCTAACAATTTGTACTTCATATGTCTCCAACTGCTCAACGGTCTCTCGTGAGTATATGACTGAAGAGGCTTGCTATTAAATTATTTTCATCGAGTAGGCAAACAAATTTTTTAATAATAAGTTGCACCCTGAAGTTGCTTAATCTTTTTTTTGTATCGAAGACTTGTATTACGGCATGTTTTTTTAGAATTTACGTTTTTTTATTTCATGTAAAAGACCGGGAGAACTGGACATTTTGGGCGCCGTCTACTTTTTCGGTTCTTTCGCATTTCTCGTCGGTAGAACAATCGCAGTTACTCTACTCGCCGCAAGGATCAATGATCAGAGCAAACTGGCGCTTCCTGCTTTGTACAATTGTCCCGCGCCGACGTATGATATCGAGGTAATAACAATGTTTTTATTCGTTATTTCGACTTTATATTTGCATTTTTTTTCCAGACACAGAGACTGCTGCACCAAATTACTACTGACGACATATGTCTGACCGGAATGCGATTTTTTTCGATAACAAGAAACTTCATGCTAGCTGTGAGTCCATCTACCAACAAGTTTTTTAATGTATATCAAAGCCGGGTAGTACTTAAAGTACCGAGCACTTTTTTACGACTTAAAGTACCAAATGCAAGTACTTCTTTTGTACACGATACTTGATCAGTAGCATGATATCCTCTTTCTAGTAATATATGATTATCTGTTTAAACGTTGCAATAAGTATAATTTTAATAAGCATTTTCCTTTTTTTATTTATTTTTAAAAAATTCCATACAAAAAGACGCGAGGGACCCATTTTCGCTTTTTATTAAATTAAAAAAAGTGAAGAATATATTTAAAAAATAGCCTCAAAACTATGAATTACGAGAATTTCATTTTGCGATTTTTTACAATGAAGAAGCCACGTAGAAATTAATTTACACTTTTTTTTAAAGCTTGATGCTACGAACTTAATTGCCAAAAGTACTTGGAAAAAGTACTTCAGAAATGCTTCAAGTACAAAAAGTACTTTATACTTCAATTCCTGGCGATACTTTGTACTCGAAGTATTTTGTGGTACTCTGCCCAGTTCTGATATATATCTTTTGTGTAACGCTTGGCTCGAGCTTAACATTTCTGAGTTTGAACTACCGACAAAGTCCAAGCTCGCTCTAAACGTAAAGTAGGACACAAAAAACAGTGTACACCAGATTGCTGGGTCTGTACTCACTTGAATTTCTTCTCTCCTTCATTAGGTAGCTGGTGCCATCGTGACCTACGAAGTAGTTCTGCTGCAATTCAACGTTGCTATGAAAAACTAGGAATGCCAATGAAAGGACGAAGGCTCATTGATTTATTTATTGTTTCCTACGCGACGATAATTCATCATCAATTTTCATTATCATCAACGTCACAATATTTATTTATTTCTTTTATAACAAAATATCTGTAATGTATAAAAACAAAAGTAAAAGAAGAAAAATAAAAATATTTTAAATGTCGCTAGGAATATTAATTGGGCGGAGATCGGTACACTTGATGACCACTGATTGACGGATTCGTTGAGATACTGTAATCCTAATAATTCTTCCTAGTTCCTCTATTGAATGGAAAATTTAAGAGAGAAAAACATTTGTTAATTTGATATTATATTTAGATAACATTAATAATATATATCTGTCGTAGATTCGTATACATTGTGACTTATGATCTAAGCTAGGTTTATCATGTGTCGATGAAAAGAGCACACAGACAGAGAAAGAGAGGGCGAGGGAGAGAGAGAGAGACAGAGAGAAATACACACAAAGTTTAGGAGGCTGTGGTTCCCAGGTCGCGCTAGAACAAAGTAATAAGGCAAAAATCGTGGAAAAGTTGTAAAAAGCTCGTTGCGAACTTCATTGTAGCATAGTTGTGAAAGTTAGATTTATAGTTAAGAGCTTAAGCTATCGTATATTTTATGATAAGGGGATAGAGAAAATGTTTAAAAAAAAAACAGAAGCGTAATAAAAACCAAACAACGCAAAATGAAGAAACACAAGAATTAGTTCAAAGACAAACAAAATTATTATATGGCCTCCAGAAAATTCGACCCGGGTTAATCGAGGCTTTACCAGATATCGAAACCGAAAAAATGTTAAACTTTATAGGTAAAAACTAGTTCTGTTCTTCTCGATTTGCAATGTGTATAAAATAGTGTGAGGTGGGAGGAAAAATGTTTATTTATCGAACGAGGATATAGTTTTCAGCATGGTATAAAAGCGCGAGTATGTAGGCAAAAAGTATATAGCGTGTAAAGCTCTTTTTTAAGGGGGTTTATAGTATTTTTTTTTAAACGCGCGTTTACTTCACCTCGCAAGCGTGAGTTATGTTCGATGGGTTCGTTGGCTGGAGACCGTTGAACTGTACGAGAACCAGCTCGTACGTGACGATCGTACCGGCAACCTGAGAATTTGACAATATTTTCTTAAATCGTCTGACCTGATTAAGGTTCGAAAGTTAACAAAAAATTGTTTACTTCGTTTCATGATAGTAAAAAAAAATCTTAAAATTTTTCTTTGTCAATTTGTAAATCTGTAAATTTTGAGATAGCTTCAGAATTAAATTTTAACTGATGGCACTGTTCAATGCCAGTACTTACGAAGGTACTTACTGTGAGAACGAGACTCCTCGTGATCGAGAAAAATTTCATTCCCGTCAGACCGATGTTGTCGGTGGTGACCTGCATCAGGAATCTTACGACCTGTTGAAGTAATAGCATTGATTAATGTTAATAAAAATTATTTTCTTTTTTATTTAACATTGCAATTAATGAATTAATTTTAAATACACAGTCTGCATACTTCGTTTGAATAACTGGAGCCGGAAACGCTGTATAAAATCGGTGCCGGCAGCAAGGACTCGTCGTGGATGGCCGCGGCGCACAACGACACGGCCGAGGCTCTCGACAGCAAAAATCCGAAGGAGAAGCAGAAGTATATCGTCTTCATGATGTTGGGCAACGGACTGATTGGGAATAATTATCATATTTCAACAGTCGTGATACTTAACTATTTATAACTATCAATCTACACTAATAAACATGTGAGTAAATGTTTGAACACTGAACTATAACTACTATGTACTATCTACTAGGGCTGGGTCGTTCTTGAAATACACAAGTACTTTTTTTACGATTTCACAAGTGTAAAAACTTTCTGAGTACACTTGAGCAAATTTCGGTAAGCGATTATTTACAATAATTTTATGGTAAATTTTGACCGTTTAGACTTTACGAAATTTAAACATTTTTTAATGATACAAAAAAGGTGCAAAGTAATGTAAACATAGCTTCCTCCATGTTGACGCCAAGATCGATTGACGCAGTTTCTCATTGAGAGAGCTAAATTAAATGCGACAGCCATGTGCAAATTACTTTACACCTTTTTTAAAGTTGAAACCTAAATAACGCTTAACGCTACGAACGTAATTGCCAAACGTACTTGGAAAAGTATTTGAGATATACGTCAAGTGCAAAAAGTACTTGTTTGGTACTTTGCCCAGCTCTTCTATCTACTATCTATGGTTTATTATCTACTGTTAGTACTAACTGCTAACTAGTGTACTGTGTTTTTTGTTTCCTCAAAGCGGAATCTTTGATTTCATGGGTTAAAAAAAATATATATATATATATATTTTAGTGTCTGAGTGCTCCGATTTTTCCAAATGGTTGGAAAATCGACGTGTGTATGGGTTTGTTTGTATCTGACCTGCAAAATTGAAACCTCAATAACTTCAATAATTTTTTTAAATAAATTTTTCGAGTAGTTGATTTTTACTTTGCGGAACACATAATGTTTTTACTATTCGTGCCTGCGCCAGACTATACTTCTACTATAAGTAGTAAATTGTATAACTTTCTTCGATAAATACTTGAACGAGTTGAGAAGCTGAATACAGATGAACCAGAGATTCGTACCGAAGGACATAAGTACAATACCAGATATGTACGTATCGACGCGTCGCGTCAGGGATGCAAGCCGGTTGAAGTCAGTCCTCGCCTCGGCCCACCACCATTCCGGCATTGCCTTGACAACGGGACAATGCTAGATTGGGTATGTTTAAAAATCAAAGAACTTAAAGGATTGTTCAATATCAACATAAAGAAAAAAAAAGTTTCAGCACAGAGGAAAAGTCAATATGTAATTGCAATATTGAATTTAAAAAAAAAAAAATACAATCTTTTTTTTGATATCTTGCACAGCCGAATGTATAGTCCTCGGTAAAAACTTAAGCGGAAACTGAAGTTTCAGCTTGATTTGAAGCTAAGTTTGAACTTGATTTTGCTTTTAAGGTCAGTTTAAAATGCTCGGTATAATAAACTCAGCTTTCAGTTACTTTTAATTTTAATAATAAGATACAATTTGATAAAAAGTCTTGTATACCTTTTCTCTTATCGAGTAGAGACGATTGTTGAGCTGACGAAATTGATCCGTCAAGGCGATACTTATGAGTATCAGGAAGAGGTCCATGAAGTTCCACGAAAAAGTGCTGAGACCGTTGCTTAATTGAACCATTATGCCTTTCCAGAGGCTGTACGAAGTTTTGCTAAATACCTGCCGATAACATTACTTCTTCATTTATTATCAAGAGACACGGCAGTGTCTCGACGCCAAGTTAAAAAGATCTAATATACACGCATTCATATTAATCTTATATGTTTTTTGCAAAGTTGTTTGTTTGTCCTAATTTTCAGGCGTGACTATTCTAAGTCCACCTAAGGGTCTCTATTATACTATTCTGGTTCTATTCTGTGCCTCTCGGTGAATTTTGCATTAATATCTTTTCTCTCATATTTCATATTTCATATTTTTGTATGCATTTTTTACACTCTTTACAGCTCCAATGCTGTTGTACAATCTGAGGGGAAAAAAGAAGTCTATACCTCTAGCGGAATATTTTACCTGGGGGAACTGAGATTGAAAGTAAGTGGCCACGATATCGGTGTCGCCGCGGAGCGAAGCGCACTTGAGCGCGCTTTCGTATCCTGATACTATCGAGAGGGAATGTTCCACTGTAAGAAAAAAAAAAAATCAATTCCCACGTGGCTGTATGCGCAACGTTTGCCGACAAAGTGCGAATCGATTAGGCTCTCCGACGCGGAGCTCGAACGATCCATGCATCCAGTATAACATCAACTAAGGACTCACTCAACGCAAGGATCATTATCACCGCTGTCAGGATCTTGAATCTCTTGGCGAGACTTAATTTCGAGACCCGTCGATGTCGTGGCGCAAGTTCGCGCTCAACCTTGTCCCAGGACGAGGCGAAACTCGGCCAATCTATCGCCAGACGAAGAAAAAGTAGATTCGTGATGCACGATGTGCCCACGAAGACCAGAGTAGCTGAATTCAATGGGCAAATTTAATTTGACGATTTACAAATAAAAATAAAAAACTATCGATTTTTATATATCGGGAATTTGGCTTCAAGCGGATGAGAGCGTTTCTGCCGAGTGCCACAAAAATGTCAACACTTTTTGAGAAAATTCTTTCAAATACAATTAATTTCGATAAAAATAGTTTTTTTTTCGATTATTTGGGCCATTTTAATTTTTCAACATTTTTCACGAATTGTCTCTGGATTCTATGTTAGATGCAGGAGAAATCAAAAAATGCACTCCGGAAGAAACCGCTGTCCGATTGATACGGAATGACCTCGTATAGAACAAATGAATTTCTCACTCATTTTTGGCGATGTTATTCCCGTCGAAATCAGACGCAATACACTGCATATCGTTAGGGTTGTCGAACCGATCAAGGACACACTAAAGTAAAGGATCTTGAAGCTTCGCCAAGTGAATCTAAGAAATAATTTTTACATTTAATTTTATGAGGAGACAGGTATTAGTTTTTTTTTTTACTTGTTCATGGTCACACGTTCGGCTTATCGACCGCTGCAGTTTTTCATGCCCATCTACCAAATGGCAAAGAAATAAATTACAGACTTTAGAGGAAAACAATTTTAATGTTTAATCTTTAGAAAATACAAATGCACGCGTGACCATCCAGTTGAGAGGAGAGGCGTATTATTTTTTTTTGACTTCTTCAAAGTCACGCGTCGATCTTATCGGCCGTTGCAGTTTCATGCCAATATAACAAATGGCAATGAAATAAATCACAGACTTTACAGGGAAACAATTTTTATTTTTTATTTTTATTTTTGAAAAACAATTAAATACAAAAGCGTGTGTGACAATTCCATTTAAGGTAGCTATGTCGCTTCGCGCTCATTTCGCATAAGTTCGAGAAAAATAAGAGCATGTATTTCTCGATGGTATAAAATTCTGAAAAAATTCATGCATACCAAAGGTACTGAAAAGATTAATTGTGCATAATAATAATTCCAAAATGTTATTAACAAATGAATCAAAAAATTAATTGTTTAACAAATTATCCGGCAACATAAGTTTTTTTTTTTTTCATGAAAATGATTCGTTCATTTTTCTGAATACGTATGAATTTTTTCAGATTTTTCAGTCAACTTTGTTTTTTTTTTATATGGAAAAAATGTGTGAAAAAACAAAAAAAAAAATCAAAGTTGACTGGAAAATTCTGAAAAAATTCATACGCATTCAGAAAAATGAACGAATCATTTTCATTAAAGAAAAAAAAAAAGTTGTTTTGCCCGATAATTTGTTAAACAATTAATTTTTTGATTAATTTGTTGGTAACATTTTGAAATTATTATTATGCGAAATTAATCTTTTCATTACCTTTAAATATGCATGAATTTTTTCAGTTTTTCATACCGTCGAGAAGTACCTGGAATTTTCTCTAATTTTTCTCGAACTTATGCGAAATGAGCGCGAAGCGACATAGCTACCTTAAGAGGAGACACGTATTATTATTTTTGTTTTATTTCTTCGAGGTAACACGGCCTTGTCGGCCATTGCAGTTTCACGCCGATCTAACAAACAGCAATGAAATAAATTGCAAACTTTAAGGGGGAACAATTAAAAAAAAATTTTTTTTTTTTTAGAAAAGCAATTACACTTCAACACAAACGCATGTGCGACATTCCAGTTTGTATGTGAATTTCCCCGCGAGCGACATAGCTTGGCACTTACTTAAGATACGAGGCGTCTGGTTTGTTCACCCCGCTCACCGGAAACACGGCGAAGCACTGTGCAAGCGTGATTATCGGTCTCAATGCGGCGTGCAGACTATCCGTGGTCCGCACGAAATTTCCGGTTGTCGCAACCACAGCAGTCGTCACTGCGCAATTCGCACGTCGATTAACGTAAATTAAACGGATGCAATTACTCAATCGCTAAACGATGAGTAAAATATACATATATATATATTTTTTTTAAACTAGATCGTTCTATCATCGACTCACTGTCGGTCACGATGGCTTCCGATTTAAGGGTGTCGTATCTTCCGTGGTACAATTCGGGCTTGGTTACTCTGAAGAAATTAAACGTAAACAATTAAACGAAATTTTCGATATGCCGAGAGATTGTTTTATTCGAAGTCGACGTGTCGCGTGAGCCGTGACGAATTTATTTATCGAATTACGGATAAAAATTTCTCTAACCTTCGTGCACTGACGTGGACTCTAAAGTAGGGCATATGTATTCGCGAAGCAAAGAGGAAAGTTGTGAGGAAAGGAAAAAAACAAAACAAAAACAATAGAATTAGCGAAGAAAAGTTCGGTAGTGAAATATCTATTACGCAAGGGGGGGGGGGGGGCGAAGAAATGATATTAAGGAAGCGAAACGGCACCCGCTCGAAGGAAACTCTGCCGTGGAACTGCAACGCACTCCCGGTGACGGATTGCTTGCTTTGATCGCGGCGAAGAAACTCGTTATCCTAGAAGTATTATCGAAACTGCGGGTGAAGTGGACAGTATGGGCATCGGCGAAGGCGGAAGGACGGAACGAACGGGCCGAACAAGAAAAATAAAGAGGGGAGTTGGAGGATACTTCGTAAACATGGAAAGTTCAATATACATTATTGTCCGGCTGTCCGGCTTAAGATGTAAGTAAGTCCTTGCCTGTCGAAACTTTCCACGCGCTCCGACGAGCATTTCTTTCGCAACGAACTATTCCACACTTGAGTCGCTGCGTATATAACCGCATTAAAGGTCGTTAAAAAGACCCCTTTGTATTCCTTAAATTGCAATTTAAAAAAAGTTGAAAATTTAAACCTTCATATCGCTTCCTCATTAAAGTTGAAAATTGAAATTTACATATGGTTTTCTTGTACTGCTCCTTTATTCGCGAAGCTTCTTCCGTGAGAATGCGTATTCTGATTGTTGGCTTCGTCGGAGAGGAAGCTTTGCGAATAAGGGAATATCATGAGAAAGCCATATGAAAATTTCAATTTTCAACTTTTATGAGAAGTGCTATAATGAAAATTTCAAGTTTCAACTTTTATGAAGAAGCGATATGAAAAATCTCGAATTTTGTTTTTTTTTTTTGCAAAAAGGTGCAAAGGAAGTTGCACATGGTTTCCTCGTTCATTACGATTTTGCACATAGCTTTGTCTACACAGTAAAAACAGTTTGTACTTTTTACAGCAACTTATTGTTCACAAACGTTCACAATTGTTCATTTGTTAATTTTCCGATTACACCATTCGGCTCCAGTTTTACAAAGAAAAGCTACAAACCGAAATTATGAATGACACGGTTCATCAGAGGACAAGTTTGTACATTCAAATCCGAACAAACGGGTTTGTCACTTGTATCACAAAATGATTTTAACGAAACTTCCTACTCCAATTTTACGAAATTATTTTTTACTGTTACGATTTTTAGCTTCCTCATTGAGAAAGCTATGCCCGAAATTGTAATAAATGCGTAAGACATGTGCAAATTACTTTGCAACTTTTTCAAAATTCATTTTACTTCTTTTTTTACCGAATTTTAAATTTAGTTAACTTTTCTTTTTATCGATTTTTTAATTTACTTTACCCATTTTTTTTTTTACTGCTCTACCTGTAGGAATCTTTGGTGGCGTGGCTGTCGAAAACGCTAAGAATATCTTTGCGACTCGCGATATTTCACGATGATTCTTGCATCTTTTGTGAAGTACGAATCTTTCATGTGAACAAAGTTTCCCGAATGAGGAAACTAAAAAAAAAATCTTCGTTTTTCTAAAAATCTCAGTTCAATGAAAATAAATATCTAAGCTCTCGACGCTTCGAACACGGTGAATGTAATTTGTGAAGCGTTGCAATAAATATGGACTCGTACGATTGATACTTGCATGCTCTGAGACGCCGCGGATGAAGGATTTCTGAAGAGTGTCCATGCAGGGCTCGCGAGGCGTCTTTGGTCGGAAGACGATCCGTCGACATTGTACGATTTCATCATGGACTACTTCAAAGCTGCATAGCCTCACATTATTTCCTCTTAATTCTCGAAGATTAAAAACAACAACAAAAATACCCCATTAAAATCCACTGATCGTTAAGAAGTAATTTTAGAAACGCATTAAAAAAATTGATAGTCCATCATCTTAGAGCAAAAAGTTTGTGCGATAAACATCGTGTCTGTTCACCTCCGTAGCTGTTTGCTGTCCCAGTTTATTAATTTTTTTTTTTTTTTTGTTCTCCCCTTTAACTTATTCTTTTCCGTATCGTCGGATCGCCCGGGCAGTTTAATAAATTAACACGGTTCTGGTGTACCAGAGACAATTAGCTCTGTCAAGTCACGAAGTTGAAAACATACTGAAGCGATTGTTAGCGGATGGTCGAGGGTTGTTTCCCTGCCGGGGCATGCGATTAATCTCTTGCGATCGTCCATGTCACATATAAATGACATGTGTACCGACGTCGGTACGATGTGTATGAGGTGAATGATAATGTTTTCGTCACGAGATAGCCACTCTATGGAAAAGAGTTTGCATTTTCTGATCATCCTATCGCGGCTTATTTAATCACACTATGCGCGGCGCTTGGTGCTGCACTTAATTTATCATATACAAAAAGATATAGAATCTTCAAGGTTGATGACTAAAAATAACGATAAATAAATAGTGAAAATATACGTAGAGCTTCCAGTAAATATTTATCGGCCGTTAACTTGTTATTAACGATTTTATCGCCATGCTATTATAAAAGAGTTGAACGCTATTCAATGATTATTTGTCTTTATCAATGTTGACACAGTTCTGTCAATGAATAAAATTATTTGTCGAGTTAGTGCACCGATTCCGCGTTACTCTTTTCCTGCCAGTTATCGACTCTGCGAAAATCCTTTAATGTCATTAAAAATCAAACGTCCAATGGTAGATCCATTAAAACGAAAGAGTTAAAAAAATGTCAAAAATTAAATTCATCGAACAAATACATGAAAATTATAATATTGTCTGGAACACTCTTAGTGCCGCACGTTAAAGCTTACTCGCGACATGCAGCAATCATTGTCCACCGTTCTGGCCAGACTAGGTCAGTGAAACAATAATATTTTTCTGTCGTCGGGCAGTTATAGAAAAGCAGCTGCGTATTAGTTTTCAATGCGCCATCGCATACGTGGAAGCTCAAGATTCCACGTCCGATGTGTTGCGGTAACGATTTAACATGCACGACCATTGTGCAAAAATCCTACGTGGGGCCATCGGATACATTGGATTGAATGGTAGTGGACGTTGTGGAAAGTGGCACAGAAGGAAGTAGACGACGAAACTTCACAGGTAGCCAGTAACCCGCGAGTTGAAACCAACACGCCGTTTCAACTAGACCGCCGGCTTGCTTCACTAGCCGTGCGACTCGAACGTCGATGCGTCCCTTTGACGAGAAACTCAGCTCTATATTCTAAACTCTATATACGAGAATCGCGAAGTGTGCTCGTCTGTGTGTATTCCCCCGGGCAACGGATAGTCCTGAACAAGGCACGTCCATCAAAAGCAGTTTAATAACACGAGGGTGAACAAAGAGGATATCCCATGTCCCGATCCAATAACTTTGATAACAAATTTTCAATGTCGAACGCGGTTGTCAACACGGGAGACTTCGAAGCGGCTGATAAATTTATGGATATTCTCGCACCTGCTGTACCGACATCGCACGTAACTTAAAAAAAAAAAAAAAAAAAAGAATTCGAGGTTTTCTAAACTATTACTCGCTCAGGATATTTTTGTTTCGTGTCTGTAAGTCTCCAGATTAAAATGATATTGGCGAAACGCATAATGTTATTTACATATAAAAACATTTTTATTTCCTCACATAGTATACATTGGATTTTTTTTTTTGCATGAGCGAATCGCCGTTGTCCGTCGGTAAAATATAAAAATTCCCAGTAAAGACACGGGGAACGTCGTTAACTTCGTTTGTTTGTTTCTTCCTCATTTTTTTTTTTTTTTTTTTTTTTTTTTTTCGTACGACCATCGCTATATTAATATTTCGTACTGTTGAAAAAGTGACGATGCGAGCGACGGTTTGCTCAGTTTTGTTTGTAATATCGAAAATTTACGCGTCTCGCCGACGAGATAATAGAGAAACGAGTAGAGATACAACGTCTTCGAAAGTCCCAAGATTATGAAAAAGACACTCCTTCCTTTCGTTTTTCATTTTATCCGAATATAATTATCGAAAGTTTGCAAGAACGCCGTATACACACACCCGCGCCAACACACACACACACACACACACACACACAACACCATACATATACACGGGCTTAATTTCTAAGAATTGAATCCTGGAGAAATGTACAATGCTCCTGGGGTAATTGAAAACGTTTCACCTCCATTGATGCGTGTTTGCGCATTACACACCGTTTCTAATAGACACTAGTTGTTGTTAATTTTTATGTTTTTTTTCGATTGACTAGAGATGACCAATGGCCGCGATTATTACGAAAGACGTACGTTGTATACAACCTTCTATGACTATAATACAGTTCGCGAAGTCTTCCCTAAGAGGTTGGCAAATCCTTGTCTTTCGTTTCTCACGTTTCTTAACAGGTTCGTGGATATCACATCAGTCATTAAATGATTGGAAACAAGAGAGCAAACGACGGAGAAATGAGAATTTTCAAAACGTACATGATGTGAAAATTCGTTGGCAGATAAATGTTTCATCCTCAGTGGTCAAATTATTTGCTACTATAGTTTAAAATTAATCTTTACTTTTCCGATCACACGTCGTTCTTATCTGCTGATTTGTTGCATTTAATCAACAAAAAAACAGACAATATGGGCAAACTGTGCGTTGTAAATCGTCTCAACTGTAGTAGAATTTAAAAAAACGCACACAGCGCCAAAACATCATCGCATCGTCGTAACGGATGGATAAATAAAAATCACATATTGCGGGCTTTTCTGTAGATAAAGTGCATTCGCATATACGCGCCTGTCATGTAACAATTAGTGAGCAGTTTCCTTTTTTTTAACAGCAGTGGTTTTTCTTCTGATCTATCGAAATTGGTGCACCCCATATTAATTAATGTCATAACAGAACGCAACTTTTTATTCATACCGTTCTTATTCCCCCGCTTTCCATGGAAACCACAAGCCAAAGAAAAAACATACTGCGTAATATCGTCGTGCAATTTGCGCGTGGTGCAAATTGCAATTAGGTCATAAGGTCCTACACTTCTTATCGTCTATCTGTATCAATATCGCGTGACTAAAATCATACGTGCGTATCTTATATGCTTCCAAATACAGTTCCCGCGATATGTATGTATTTCAACGCAAATATCCTTAAAAAAAGAAGTTCCGTACGTCACTAAAATTCGTAACAGATGGAAATTAATTTCCACTTAAGTAGTTTCAAGTATGAAAGTAATGATAATAATACTATAAAGGTTCCAATTCCAATCAGGAACGGTTCGGCGGTGTAGTTACGCGAGAGCCTATCGAAGACAAATAACTAACAGCTTCACAATCGTTATCTCGCAACGCTTATTCGTTTCGATAAGTTGAAAGTATGTCATTACGATTATAGAGCGGTACCCGTGAGAGTTTACCGATCGTTCGAATTTCAGAGAAAATTCCCCGATAAATCGATGGAAAATCCTTATAGTTATCAATTTTTTTCCTCCCCCTCGGGAAAGTTCATCGGGTCTTTATCCGAGGCATTCGAAAAACGTTACTTCATGCTTCCGTATAACGCGTAGGCAAGAAATTCCATCCACGGGTACCCTTCGCTGTTCGATCAAGACAAAATCACAACGAACAATCGATTACAATATCACTCAAATTTCTTAAGCTAAATTAAGCTGCTTCAGCGAGCTTTAATCTCGATTTTTATCCTCTATCTAATTATGTCTATGCGTATGTACACCGGGATATTGTTTTCTTTTTTTTTAGATATACTTCAGTGGGTGTGTACAAAACAAAAGAGTTAATTATCAACATCAAATCGATCCTGCGACTTGTCGATGAAACAGACGATTCATACAAAACCACTTTCTTCAGACTTCGTTCGTGAAAGCTCTTTCTTTTTTTTTTGTCTCTTCATCGTTCTGTCCACTGGGTCGTGGCTAAAGGATTCAACGGCGCAATCGTCACGCACGATTATACGTACAGTTTATACATGACCGTTGGGTAAGACCAAGCTCGGTAGCCGATAGAAGACACGCGATCACGTGCTCGAATATTTTTCGTAGATGCGAAGAGTAAATGTCGCGTGTACCGCGACGTCTCCGTCGTCCGGCTCGACGTCTTCCTTTTTCGTCCTTCGTGACCTCGGTTACGGCGACTACTGGTGTTCGAGGGATAGAGTCTGTCATCACGAGAACTCGGTCAACCCATCTGCTGCTGAGAGGTCGATGCTTCACTCTGACCGAGACCACTCGTACCCGGTTGATCTGCAATTCATAATCATCGGGATTAATTAATTAATCGGATAAATTTAATCCTCACACTCCACAATGTTTTTTCAGCACGCTTTATCGTTCGTCCCGTGTTCGTGCATTGATTTTTTATTTTTATTTTTTATTATATTTCTTATTTTATTTTATTTTTTTGTTTTTTTTTTAATGTTTTTACTTACCATCGACGGATTCGGTGGTGAGAGCTTCGAGACGCGTCGACAAGTCCGCAGTCCCTGTGTCGGCGTGATGACCAAGAATGTCGGGCATGGCGTTTCTCCGTCCGGTTCTTCCGGTCGAGAGAAACTCTTTGGAACCCTCGCCGTTCGCGTAACTTCCGGGCGTTACAGCTCCATTGTTACCACCGCTGCCGCACTTGAGGATATCGCCACCCTTCGCACTGTCGTCACCCGGCTCGCCCTCCGTCTCCACCTCGGGACGTTCCTGTGCCAGCATTTTCAGAACTGCTGCGAGACAATGGAAAAACATTCTCTTTACATAAAGTTATCGGAGGAAAAGCATAATAATAATCATTCCATAACACCTGACGTTAACTGTCCCGGATAAAACACTTCGGAGACTCGGGACCGAAGAGACTCGCAATCAGTTACATTTTTTTTTTACAATTGCTAGATTTGAAAAATCATTATTTTTATAATTTGTTTAAAAATTATTCATTTCTATAGACAGGGCGGAGCGGTGCGAAACGGAGCCATTTCCGATGACACGATAAAAAATAGTCCGTTTTGCCCCGTTCAGCTCTATCTGGTTATTATTATTTTGGTTATCGCCATTGAATGAAAAAAACAAAAAAATCACTTTCGTGTCAACATTTTAAACGTACGTTGCAACAATATTTTCTCTCAATTGCCAGATCTCAAAAATGACTTTGTAAAATCAATATTTTTATAAATCGATTAAAAATTATTTATTTATATACACAGAGTAGAGCGGGGCAAAACGGAGCCATTTCCGATGAGACGTGTTTTTTTTTTGTGGCTCGCGAAAAATTTGTAAAAATTGTCCATTTTGCCCAACTGGACCTTATACAGTTATTATCAATTTTGTTTTTTACCATTCATTAAAAAGAAAACACTTTCGTGGCAATATTTTAAACATACCGTCTCAATAGATAATTAAATGTATATTATTCCTTGAGCAATGTGTCCCACCGATTTCATGCACAATTTCACAGAAGCGCGTAAGCATTGTGCGGAGAGTACGATCGAAGACTATCGGTGCTGAATTCACGATTGAATGATATTTATCATCGATGGATTTTTAAAGGACGATCGATCAGAGTCGAAATTTAATCTTTCTCGAAATTTATCATCGATCGAAACGATGAAATCGTGTTTCGTAGACACGTGCGCAAATCAACGTTTAATCGAAGCCACGCATTGTTTAGCTTTGATTAAACGCATGTTGTGTTGTATAAAAAAAAATAATATGTTATATAATGCATATTACATTGAATTAAATGCATACTATGTAATTCGATTGGAGCAAAAATCGTACGAAGAAAACTGTAATATAATAGAATATAATAGAATATTCTATAATACAATGGAATATTATAATAATATAATTCTATATTATAGAATTATTATACAAGCAATGATTGGGATTAACAGTTTCCTATTCAACTTTCGGTAGATGTTTTTTTTTATTTAAAAAAAAAATCGTATAAATGTATGAATGTTTAAAAACTGTAACGATCGCCAATGCATCGTGTGTATTGTTAATAAATACACACTTACCACTACCAAATAATAATAAAGATTCTTTATAAACATAATGTATTGAATGAAATGCACACTATGTAATTCGATCGAGGGAAAAAGTCGTACGTAGAAAACTTTACGAATATAATAAATCACTGGGATTACCAGTTTTCCTTTCGACTTCCGGTAGATTTTTCTTAAATTTTTTTCTTTTTTTTTTTTCAAATCTCATACTTCGCGTATAATTTGGACCATCGTCGAACACACCAACATTCTACAAGGTTGGTTTACGACGATCTCCATCTTTCAAAGCTGAGAATTATTTTAAAAGAACTTCTCTGCAGAGAGTATTTGCTCAGAGACTTTTTTTTGCCCATTTCAAAAATCTTGAGTAAGCGTGCGAGCGGTTTTGGCGATTTTCAAGGTCAAGCGCAGCACAACCACCTACTTGGATGGGTGTTCGCCATCGATAGTCGAGCCGTAGCTCATTCTTCCGAGACTTTGTGCAGACTCGAGTGTAGACTCGAGTTTACATCGGTTGCAAAACACCTCGTATAGAGTCAGCGGGGATGTGGCACGGGTTTTCCGCATTTTTCCCCGCGCCCTCGGCGAATGCTGAATAATGGCCGCAGGGTGTTAGAGTAAGTGTGAAGAGAAGTCTCAATCCCCGTCGAGTCATTGAACTTTGACTAATGATTAATTTTTTATTAAAAAAAAAGAAAGTTATACATTCTTCATGTGCGCGCCCTTAAAATGAAAGCTTTTCAGTAGCCTTTTTTTTAAATTTTTTTCATCGTAGGTATGGAAATAATATCTGTCTTATAGATAGCCTATTTTTTCATAACTTTCGCCGTTTACCATTTGCAAAACATTCCGGAGGCCGCGACCCGTGCTAATGTGGCGAGGTATTTTTTTTTTTTTTTTTTTTTAATTTCAGTGGGTCAAACTATCCTGAATATCTTGAATATGAATAAAAATAGGATAGTGCATGGTAAAAAAAAAAGAACTGCCTTATAAAGTTGATCGGACTTCATTATTCCGTACAACATACACTTTACTCACATCACGCAGGGGTGACGGTAAACAGTCAATATTTATGGACGGTTGGTATAAGGCCACTCTCGGGCCACCCCTTCTGATCTATTATATCATGCTACATTTATTCTCCTTCCCGGAAAGACGGGCGAGGTGCGTTCGGCCGATACACGAAGGTTGCGCGATTCTTTTTTTTTTTCTATTTATTATTTTCTTTTTTATTTCAAGCCTCGATAAGAATTTATCTGTACATCGGCGATAATCTGAAAATTCGATATCGAATGCCCGTGAACTTTAAACGCGACGGGAATCGATCGACGCTCCGCGATTACGTTAGATCGATCGGCCTCTTCCGACGTAAAAACAAGTAGATCGTTATATATATATATATATATATGTATATATAATGCACACCACAAAACGAGAACCCTTGCTATATTCCGACCTAGAATATGCAAAAAAATGTTTTTCCGCAGAACTATAAAATTGATTTTTTTTTTTAATTGAAATAAAATATTTATCCTAAAAATGGTATGTATAATTACAGGTGAGTAATAAAAATGTGTGCTCTTACATTGTACAGCGAGCGAAGTTTCCGTGGTAGAGCTATCGATTTTTTATTTATTTATTTATTATTTCGATGCCGCGCGACGACTCGCGCCGGTATAAAACTGAACGAATTTATATTATTCATCGGGCGGGCACGAAGGGACGGACTCGGCGAGTACCGATATCGTCGGATAAAGTTCTCGGCTCGCCAAGCGTGTCGGAGGCAAAGAAATTCTTCCTTTCATCTCAAGAATTTCAGTCGCCTTTTATGCTGCAAAAAGACAAAAAAAACCGAGACTTCTTTTTCTCCCCTCTTGTTTTATTTTTCAGCGTTCCGAGGAAATTTTCCCGCTGCTGCTAGCTGCTTTCTCGTGGTCACCGAACAAACCCAAGAGCCCAAGCGAGTTACCTCGAGTGCCCATTTCGCGACAATCTTCGAATACCTTCTGTGCATTTCGCCACCACAGAGGATCCACTAATTGCGGCAAATGGAATGTCCACGAGCCATAAACAAAAACTAAACGAGTTTCTTTTTCAGATTCGTGCACGGAAAGTCCAATTAATTTCAAATTTAGATTAAAAAAAAAAAAAATGAATTATCGTTCAAGTCGAACGATGAAAAGAAAGTTCGCTCACAAACGACAAAATTAAGCTGAGCAATGGTTGGAAGGGAACCGTTAGTTAATTAAGGAGGGAGTCTCGCTGAGGGTGACTTCGCATAAGTTCGACAAAAATAATAGAAAAATTGCAAGTACTTCTCGATGGTATAAAAATCTGAACAAAATTCATGCATACTAAAGGTACTGAGAAGATTAATTTTGCACAATAATAATTACAAAATGTTATTAACAAATTGATGAAAAAAATAATTGCTTAACAAATTTGCCCGCAACCCAACTTTTTTTTTTCGTGAAAATGATTCGTTTATTTTTCTGAATACGTATGAATTTTTTCAGATTTTTCAGTAATCGTTGATTTTTTTTTTTTTTTTTTTTTTTTTTTCATGGAAAAATCAACGATTACTGAAAAATCTGAAAAAATTCATGCTTATTCAGAAAAATAAACGAATCTTTTTGACGAAAAAAAAAGTTGGCTTGCGGGTAAATTTGTTAAGCAATTATTTTTGGTCATCAATTTGTTAATAACATTTTGTAATTATTATTATGCAAAATTAATCTTTTCAGTACCTTTGGTATGCATGAATTTTTTCAGATTTTTATACCGTCAAGAAGTACTTGCAATTTTCTCTTATTTCTGTCGAACTTATGCGAAGTCAGCGCGCAGCGAGACTCCCTCCTTAAGTGTCGAATTAGCCTGATAGCGCTGATCGACGCGATTCTTTATCACGCGCAATAGAAGAAGTACCGCCGACTCGTCGCTCCTCGGGCCGAATCGATCGAACTTCATTCCTGCACTCCAAGCTCAATTCGTTATCGCTACTTTGTCACTAAACGAGCACCGTTAATTCGCCCGCGCGTGCGCGGCAATATTAATTGATATCAATTTTTTTATTTTTATTTTTTTTCATCAATATTAACTTTATCCCACAAGACAGCGACGATCTGTTTTTCTTTTTTCCTTCGATTTATCTCCGTTTGACGACGGCTCTCAATTGAACAAATTATCGATCTTTGGTTAAAGATAATTTGTAATAATAAAAAAAAAGTGTAGAAAAAAAAATAATGTCAGTTTGCTTGACTTCGTTAGGTCATTCCGTGGTGAAGTATAAAGTCGCAGAGTAGAAAAAAAAAGAGCAATCGGTGGAGTGAAAACAAAAAAAAATGCAATAAAGTGAGAAAGGCTAATCGATAGTGAATCTGTCGAGCGAGAGGTAAAGAGAGACAGAGAGAGAGAGAGAGAGAGCACGATGTGTAAAAGATACCTTTACGGGCGTAACGCTGGCGTAGACGGCACATCCTCGATCCTCCGGTAATGGCGACTCCCGGAACTTTCGAAGGTTCGCCGCCTTCGCGCAAGAATTTTCGCTCCTTCACCTGCTCGATTTTTTGCAACGGAAAAACTTTACACAATTTGCCTCGAACCTTGTTGTTTTTTTTTTTTTTTTTGCGTATTCTTGTTCGTTAATTAACCTCATTTCCACGAAACAGATAAAACTTCGGATGCTGTTAGTTCGAGCTTAGTCTCGTAATCAATATTTGGTATTAAAAAACATGATGAATCCGTCTTTCTGCGTTTTCAGGCTCACGAAGCGATGATTGCCAGTGTAGCACAGCGGAACCTCGTTTAAAACAAAGATTCGCAATGAACCTGACCGTGCATGTGCGTTTGTGGGTAAAGCTCTCGCGAAAGTGCAAACTCTCGCGAGAGTGCAAACCGCGTAACCCGGTGTCGTCTTCGATAGACAGTAAAAAATAAAATTATTCTGTTAAATAAGTGGCAAACTTGTTTGTCACTTGTTTGAATATACGAACATGTCCTTTTATTTCCTGTATTATTCACAATTTTAGTTTGCACTTTTGTTTGTAAAACTAGAAAGTTAACAAATAAAAAATTGTCGACGTTTGTGGACGATAATTTTATTGTAAAAAGTACAAACTTTTTTTTAGCGTGTAGTTTAGCGCATAATCGAAGGTTTGCAAACTTTTTACACAATTGGCTTCGACCTTTTTTTTTTCGTATTCTGGTTTGTTAATTAAGTTCATCTCCACGAAACAGACAAAACTTCGGATGCTGTTAGTTTGAGCTTAGTCTCATAACCAAGATTTTGGTATTAAAAAAAAACAGGCTGACCAGTCTAGCACAGCGGCACCGAGCATACTAAACCGAGCTACACAATGTACCTATCCGTGCATGTGTATTCGTGTGTAAAAGCCCTTGCGAGAGTGCAAACTTGTCTCCTCGTTCCGAGTGTTCGATTGCACGGAGGAAGTGCGAAACTTTGAGAGTAGAAAGTTCCATAGTTTGGCGCAAGATGAGAACAACCGGAAGCAACGCGCGAGGAAAACAACGACAAAGGTGCACCCGTCTACTTGTCCCGATTATTGTCGAGGTTGACTTTCGTTGCACAAGCGTTCTTATCCGCAAGAATTCGTTCAAGCAATTAACCAAATTGCATCGAACAAATTAAACTTCGGATGCTGTTAGTTTGAATCCAATCTCATAATGAAATTTTGCTATTGAAAAACTCGATGAATCCGACACGTTCGAGTTTTGAGGCTCTCGAAGCGATGATGGCCAGTGTTGAATAGTCGTATCTCATTAGACCAAGTTTCACAAGAGACAAGTTTGCAAGAGTGAAAACTTCTCTCCTCGGCCCGGGTGTTCAATTACACGGAGAAGAACGGAACTTTCAGAGAAGCGTGTTGTTCTCGATGGTTTGGCGCAAATTCGAAGGTTCGCCGCCATAGCGCGAGCATTTTCGTTCCTTCACCTGCTCGATTTTTTTTTTTTTTTTTTTTTTTTTTTCAACGAAAAAACTCTACACAGTTCTTCGTTAATTAACCGCCATTTACACGAAACAGATAAAGCTGTCCGGATGCTGTTCGAGCTTAGTCTCAATAACCAAGATTGGCATTAAAAATTCCGACGAAACCGACGCGTCTCTACACATTTTCAGGCCCTTGAAGCGACGATAGCCAGTACAGCATAGCGGCGCTTCACATTAAGGAGGGAGTCTCGCTGAGGCTGACTTCGCATAAGTTCGACAAAAATCATAGAAAAATTGCAAGTACTTCTTGATGGTATAAAAATCTGAAAAAATTCATGCTTACTAAAGGTACTGAGACGATTAATTTTGCACAATAATAATTACAAAATTCTATTAACAAATTGATGAAAAAAATAATTGCTTAACAAATTTACCCGCAACCCAACTTTTTTTTTCGTGAAAAAGATTCGTTTATTTTTCTGAATACGTATGAATTTTTTCAGATTTTTCAGTAATCGTTGATTTTTTTTTTTTTTCATGGAAAAATCAACGATTACTGAAAAATCTGAAAAAATTCATGCGTATTCAGAAAAATAAACGAATCTTTTTCACGAAAAAAAAGTTGAGTTGCGGGTAAATTTGTTAAGCAATTATTTTTTTCATCAATTTGTTAATAACATTTTGTAATTATTATTATGCAAAATTAATCTTTTCAGAACCTTTAGTATGCATGAATTTTTTCAGATTTTTATACCATCAAGAAGTACTTGCAATTTTCTCTTATTTCTGTCGAACTTATGCGAAGTCAGCGCGCAGCGAGACTCCCTCCTTAAGGGCAAGTGAAACAGCTGTGCGTGCGAGTGAGGTAGCTGCAATTTTCAAATTAACTTCATTCAATAGTGCTAATTTTTTTTTTTTTTTTTAGAAAAATGAATTCGTGCCGGATGCGAAATTACCGTGGGCATCGAGCTCGAATTTGCGTTTTTCATTTTAAAAAATGAGCACTCTTGAAAAAAGTTCATTACAGTTTTCATTACCGACCGCGATATTTCACTTTCCCTTAAACCAAGTTTCACATCGTGAAATTTACAATATATCTATCCGTGCTTGTGTACCTATGTGTGTGTAAGCTCTTGCAAGAGTGCAACCTTGTCTCCCCGTTCCGGGTGTTCGATTACACGGAGAAGAAGGGAACATTGAGAGTAGCTGTATTTTCAATAGTTTCCGCTCCTTCACTTGCGCGATTTTTTTGTAACAGAAAATCTTTGCACAGTTCTTCGTCAATGAATCTCATTGCCACGAAAGAGATGCAACTTTGGATGCTGCTATTTTGGGTCTGAGTATGAGACTAATCATAGTCAAGTTTGGTATTAAAAAACTTGATGAATCCGACGGGTCTTTCTGCGTTTTCAGTCTCCTGAAAGGATAATGGCCAATTTACCATAGCGGCACCTCATATTATGTGAACATTAATGTACTTTTTTTTGTAAAATAAAGATAACAGCTGTTAAAATTACAAATTTTTTTTGCCTGAAATTTACGAAGATTTTCATTAAAAATACAAATTTTACTATAAAATTACAATGCAAATGGCTTTGAAATTTCGAAGACAGTTTATGTAAATAAGCTTTAAATACCGTTCATTAATTTTCGAACAAATTTTTTTTTTACAGTTTAGCAATGCGTGGCTCGTCATGGCTTAATCTAACTTACAAAGGATTAGCGTCTTTATAACTTAATTACAATTTAATTCTAAGGGTTAAGACTTTGTAAGCTTCACCTCTAGCCCCAACTCTTAGGCGCTAACGCAGCAACGCGTGGCTCCCACTCCGCGAGTTCCGTTTTGGTGCGCTTTCTGGCGTTGCGACTTGTTTTAAATGGGTTAAACCAAGCTTCACAATATACCTGTCCGAGCTTGTGTGTTGGCGTGTAAGCTCTCGCCAGAGTGAAAACTTGTCTCCTCGTCCCGGCTGTACGATTACACAGAGGACGAAACTTTGAGAGTGGCAAGTGTCTTCGATAGTTTGACGCAAGAGGAGAACAACCGGAAACAACGCGCCGAGAAAACACAGTGATGTAAGGTGCTCAATCTATCTTGCCCCGATTGTTGTCGAAATTAATATTCGTTACATCAGAGCTCTTATCCGCGAGAGTCCATTCGAACAATTAACTGAGTTGCGTCGATAAATTACCTTGTTTTTTTTTTTTACAATTCTATTTTTTCAAATGTGTTCTTTACTTATTAATTTGGCTGTTACGGATTTTTTTTTTTTTTTTTTTTTTTTTTTTTGCGGTACGCAGATATGACTTCGATATTTCTGATCGCATATCCGACAGTGTATTTCTGTTCCTCTCGCAATTATTTATTTTTTCTTAATTTGTATTTTTTTATTCGCTCCCATCGCATCTTTTTACTGAGTCGAGAGCTTAAAATTTGCCGACGGACGGTTAAGAAGCTGAGCGATTTGGCTCGGGATATTTTATAATTGTTTTCTTTTTCCGCAGCGTTTGACCTTGAAAAATCAATTGACGCCGCATCGTAGCTCTGCGGCGATAAAAACGACCCTGTCTGCTCGCAGGGACAGAATTATCTCCCCGAGTCAAAGGGTTAAGGGGTCGAGATGAAAGATTGAAGTACACCGAGAAAAAATCGAGTCCACGAGATTTTCTTTTCGTCGTCGAGATGAGCGCGTTATTAATTAATCGTATAAAATATCCGATAGTTAACAGAGCCCGACCCTCGCGACCAAGACTGCTGAAGAGACAGAGGGGTGAACAAGAAAGCGCGGGGGGGGGGGCATTAAAAGGTTGAAACTCCTTTCTGGACCGATGTGAGAACGCGGGGGGGGGGGGGGGTGCACGAAGATACGGAGGGGTCCGGAATGATGGTACTTTGACTATTTTTAGCGGGTCAAGTGGCCCTTTGCCGCGATGGCTCATATATTTATCGTGAATAAAGGCGAGAAACCTCGAGAGAGAGATTCTCTCGAATATCGCAGCCTCGCAGTGGCCCTGCCTTTTTTTTCTATTTCAGTCTTTATTAGTTTTTTCAGTTGCTTTATTCAGTTTTAGATATTAGATCCGGCCATCGATTGGAAGACTTCATGATTATACGTAACTCTCTAAAAGACAGTAAATAACGAGAAAAAAAAATAACCCTCGAATTCGATCATTTGGCGTATCAAATGCGAACGAAGGAAAAAAAGTTAAGGTGAAGTGAAAGTCACGCGATGGAGCCAGGAGTGTGAGGGAGATAGCGGCATTAATCTCACGGTGGACCGAGAGAGAGAGAGAGAGAGAGCGACAGAGAACGTGTTTCCACTTCACCTTAACGAAGCAGAGATGAACGAAGCGAGTATCCGAGCATCGACCAGTTTCGTGTCACATCGAGTTATGCGAAACTGCAAATTCGTCGACACACCGATCGATTAACACCGGAAGACTTCATGATTATCCAGAACTCTCTAAAGGCGGTAAGAAACAAAAAAATAAATAAAAATAACGCTCGAATTCAATAGTTTGGTGCATTAATTGCGAACGACGAAAAAAACAATTAACGAAGGTGAGATTAACGAAGCGGGTATCGAGCATCGACCAGTTTCGTGTCACATTGAGTAATGCGAAACGGCAAATTCGTCGAGACACCGATCGATTAACACCGTGCGCAGTAGCGAATTAATTAAATTTAATTCAATTAGCGTTTGGCCTCTTCCACATTTACCATAGACTCTCCAATTAAATGACGATAGACGGCGAGACTGGCAATGTTCGCAGGTTTACAGTGCCAATACGCATGCAAGGTCGCATCTAGCGTCTCCGACGGTAACGACCGGACGAACTATACCGAAGAAACTACAATTGCCTAAAGTATTTTCACCGTCGATTGAGCGCTCGTATCCGAGCGACTTCGCTTGGACGGCTACTGTAATTGCATCGACAATTGCGAGTTTCAAGTGCTCGGAGGTCTGTCCAGAGCGCTTTACCGGACTCTGCGGCCTGACCTCGTGTCGTGCAAAAAAAGAAAAAAGTAGAACAAACGAGCTGAGACAAAGGTATCGAATAGGACTTCAAAAATCCTCGGACGTCCGTCCGCCTTATGGTTCTTTCACACAAGCATGCTTCCCGCTTTACTCTCTCCTCACTGCTTCTCCCCCCCCCCCCCGCCCCCCGCCGCCTAGCACAGTCGCGCAAACAAAGAGACTTCGATAATCTAATGTCCGACGTCTATTCAACTCGCCGATTAAACTAAAAGCCCTCAAACTCAGCGTCATCCAATTTCCCCAACCGCAAGTACGAAGAGAAAAGACAAAGAAAAAAAAAAAGAGTGCGAAAAGGAGCGAAAACGATAGGTGACAAGATGACGCTATGCGTGACGTCGCCAGCAGCACTCATGCACAGCACAGTCGCGACAATAAAATATTGCAATAACAGATTTATTTATTTTTGTTCAAACCGAGAAATCCCATTGCACTATGTTCGGTTAATTAGTCTACTGTCAGCCAGCAAGTTAAATACAAATAAAAAAAAAATTCGTCGGTTTTCTATGCATGTCACAAATCGCTAATAGCAAATTTACGACATTGAATATTTATTGTACACACAAAAACCATTGCATACAACACAGACTCACCATTGACACTGCCCCGCGTATCGTATCAGCAGTAGTACGCGAGATTACACGCTGTCGCAAGTATCCACACTGTCGTACACATACAAATATGCACACAACGCACACGCACACACGGTCACGCGCACACACACACACACACACACACACACGCGGAGATCCCCCGTGTAAACGCACGCGGCGAATGAGCGTACGCGCGTGTGTTTATTCGTAGCAGGCGTTTTGTGCTTTGTAATTCGTCGGGCAGCAACGAGAGATCAGACGTGCCGTGTGACGCACCGGGAGCGCACCGTCACCGCTCTGCGTGCACGAGTGTGCAACACTAGCAGGCAGAACGAGAACGAGGAGGAAGGCGAGCACAACGTGCGCCCCCCGAAGCACTCTCTCTCTAGTCGCCTTTGTTAGTTTTGTAGTTTGCAGCTATTCGCACGCACGTTCTTCAGTTTTCCTGTTTTAGCAATTTCTTTTTATCGTTTTTTATTATACATTTTCTTTCATGTATATAATATATATTTTCTTTACCTTTTCAAGAGTTAGCTTGGATTGATTTTTCTTCGCGATATTAGCGAATCAATGCTCGCGCCTTATTGCACCGTTACAACGTCCGTAAAATAGCATGTGGTACTGCTAGGTTTTACCGACAGTGTCGACGACGAACGCGACTTCGGCGTCGTCGTAACTTCTTTCGCCCGGGAGCTCATAATTGCGAGAAAATCTCGTTTATGCGCGTGTGTAGGTTGCTTTTTTTTTGCTAGGTGTATGTGCTCGAACAGCCTGGGAGCCTTGCCAGGCCCACACCTTGGCAAAGCTCGATTACGCACGACTATCGTAACGCGTCAAAACGTAACGAAGCGCCGGCACATGACATGCACACGCACGCACACACACACACACACACATACCACGTTAAAGCTTCTGCTAGTGTTGTGATGATGTCGATGACGAAACCGCTCGTCGACGCTTCGATAGCATCTTTGTCTTTGTCTCGCTTCTTAACTGTATAGTCGTTTCTTTCGTTCACTTTCTCGGCCTATCGTCCGCTCGTATTTTTCTTCGGTCTCGTTTTATTTTCTTCTTTTTTTTTGTTTTTTTCTTACATTCGCGACACTCGCGCGTCTTGTGTGAGAGCACGTACAACTTGGCTCGAACGGTCAAATCGCCGGCTGACGCTCGCGAAATATCTGAAACGACGGACGACGGTGACAAAAGGGGGAAGAAGGACGGTTGGTTTTGCAAGATAGAGACGGATATAGATGCGATGTACAGCGCAACAGCGGCCCGAGTGAGCGGGAGATCTACGAGTCTCACCGAAAAATGTCGAAGATGCACGAAACGACACAACTTATGTTATTTTTTTTTTGCTCAAACACATTGCATCTGGATTGAGTTTAATCGCAATTAAATTAATTCGGTAGAAAAATCCATAGTACAGCGTCTGAAACGGTGATGTCGTATGCGAGTTAATTATTACTTAATACTGAAAGCTAACTTTCATGTCGGTAGCAACTTCGACCCGAGACGCCATTATTTTTCCGCGACGTAGTTCCAACGTTTGACGAGGCGTGGCGCTAGTCCAACATTCGTACATTTCTAGTCCTGCATGAGATTGCTCGTAGAAGCATGTACCGGCGCAATGTCTGGCAATTAATGAAACTCTCCGCTATTAGATAGTCAAGATTATTTATGTGATGCGAGTATTGTGATAAGACAAAGGATCGATACACTGTGCTCAACCTTCACGACTATCCGAATCGTACATTTCGCCGTCAACGTAGAACGAAACCTATGCCCTTTGAGGTAACAAAAACAATCCACGATGATCACATCGTCGTAAAGTAGAAGACGATTATAGCTATGCTACTCGACAATTCCAATTCGATCTCGAAGTTCTACCCGAGACCAAACGTTAAACATGTTGCTTCACTTTTTAGAAATTTCAAACATATCGTCCTCAGCGTCCGGCCTGACTCGACACGATGACGAAACAATTATTGTCGATTTTGTCAGAGTGGAGATCGAAGGACGCTGGCGGTCTAATGATACAACCATTCAAGGACGCGCCCGTCGATGAGGCTGCGACGAATAAAAACCGAAAGGCTATCCACAAAAATTACACCCACCGTCTGCCAGCAGTCTGAATTTATAGTCTCGTTTTAACCCCACTACTTTCACGTGATGCAGCGTTGCCCTCCAGCGATTTGCTCCGCAACCTTTCACCATAATTCACGATACACGTATGCATTTACTGCCGTTCCAATAACGTAAACAGTTTAAGCAGCGTATAGTCCGAGCTGGTTTTTTTTTTTTTTTTTTGTTTATTGTTTTCATTATTGCACACGGTGTCACGTTTCACCTTAATTCTATTAGAATCCATTCTTTTTTTTTCGACAAGACAATCGCGAACTTTCATCTCACCACGAATGAATTTACCTGCTTATGGAGTGTTTTCTTAAGTGCACATGTATAATGAAGCAAGTGTGTGAGCGGGAATGCGGTAGAGGGTTAACGAATATTGTGAAATGTTCTCTATTAGTCGGTTAGAGAACCATTCGAAGGCACAGAGTGTGCTCGCCTACACGAGAATTCAGTGGCGAGATATGCGGTAGAAAAAAAAATTACGGATTGCTATTACAATCGCCGACTTACACATGTCGCACCTGATCCAGCGAGCTATGTTATACGATATGCGTGATAAAGTCGTCACGTTTAGGAATTCTGGTCCGCCGTCGAAATGCGAACTGATGCAGGCTCTCGTGTTACACATAGATCTGAAAGCTCGTAGCTTATTATTATTATATCATCAACCAGTTTCATAATACGAAAATTCGAGACCAATTCGTAACGGCTGTATTAGGAAATTGGTGAAGGGCGAACAGAACGTCAACAACGTATTCTCGAAGTTATTTTTCATACCGGTTTTCGTCACCCGCGGGTTTTGCATGACGCACTATTTATCAGTGTTTTTTTTTTTGTTTGCAATATCTTTCTCTTTTTCACGAATTAAATTTTTGATGTTAAATCTCGCGTAATTAATATGTCCGAGTAATTTTGTCACGGGTCAACCAGTGACAAAGAGCCCGTTCGAGTGCCGACCGGACGATTCTAGAACGCATACTGCAGACAAGTTTGTAACGGCTGTATTAGGAAACCGGTGATGGGCGAACAGGATGTCAACAACGTTTCTCGTCGTTATTTTTTTATACTCGATTTTATCGCCCGCAGGGGTTTTGCATGACACACTTTTTCCAATGTTTTTCTTCGCTATTTTTTATTTTTCTTTTTTGCGCATTAAATTTTCGATGTTAAATCTCGCGCAATCGATATCCCGGTAACCTTGTCACCGGTCATTAGTCGACAAAGAGCTCGTTTGAGTGCCTACCGGACGATTCTGAAACGCAAAATAATGTTTAAGCTAGACAAGGAGCTATAGTTACTGGCCGTCATCCTTTACGGGTTCAACAGCACTGAGCACTTAATCCGCATTCGACAAACGTCGAAAGTATCGCGCAGCGTCGCTGTATTCCCATGACGCTCCGTCGGGAAGGTCGTCTGCGTCTCGGGCGAGAGTGTTATTGATCGATAATGTTATACGCGCTCGATCGAGCGTTCTAAGTCTTCGATAGATCGGTTAAGTGAGTTTCTTTTTTTTTTTTCTTCTTCTTCTTTTTCTCAAATCTTCCACCCTCCGGAGTTAATGTTGGCAACTCTACTGACCCATTGTGAGTCACGAGACGATAGCACGGAGTGTTGACACGAGCGGGTGTGTTGCAACTGAGCCGAGAGTCACGAAGGAATGCAGGACCTTCGGTGTTGCTACCGGTGGGTTATCGATCGCTATGCCAACGACTGGTTGGCCAATAACACTTCACCCGCGCCTCAGGCGTTAGATCGATAGCGACTGTGCGAAACGAACGAATAATATATGCATTAATCAGATAATTGACAGTCGATACAATTGATCAAACGAAGGTCGAATGTCTACGTGAAACGACAGCGAAATTTTTCAAGCCAGTGTCGGAGCAATGTCCGGTCTTTCAAGTATAAAAAATATAATAGTGATAATAATAATAAAACAAAACAAAAAAAAACGAAACTATCACAGATTACCTACTCCGATGTACAATTCCAAATCTTTTGTATCATCGATGAATAAGGTTCGTCATTGACTGGTCAAAGTTCGATTGCGAAGTAACACTTATGTTCTAAACCCGTTAGCGAACATCCGAAAATTTAACGGCAGATCATCGGGACAGATTATCGAAATTATGCGAATTCCGTTGATTACATACTAAGCTCTCGCTTAAGGTGAAGTGAAAGTCAACTGACGGTGTCAGGAGTGTGAGAGAGATTCGATAAAAATCTCAGCACTTCGCGGTGCGCCAAAAATAAAAAATCAGAAAACCTTTTATTTTCTCATTTTAAATGAATTCCTTCATTTTTTAGAATTCATATTCATTTTTTCAGAATTATTTTTTTCAAAAATTTGAAAAATCTTTGTCGAAGCACTAATTTCGGATATGTTCCCGCATCACGATTGCACAGTACACACAAAAAGTTTGAAGGCCATTGCCGCAATAATTCTGTAGTTATGGCCTTAAATAATGTCAAAAAACGATAAATTCAAATATGTAAGAAAATTCTGAAAAAATTCTTGTTGCCTCTAGAAAATCAATGAATTCATTTGAAAATAGAAAAAAAGGCCTATTGATTATTTGCTGAACAAATTTTTTTTTGTCATAATGTCATTCGTTAATGAGATTTTTATGTTATTATTATATATGCAAATTTAATGGTCTTGGCACCTTTTTTAATACACTTGATTTTTTCAGATTTTTATATCATTCAGAAGTGTTCAAATTTTCACTAAATCTAACTTTTGGCTGGGAATGTACGTGTGAAAGATCCGTTATATTTGATCGCGCGCGGTACCCGGTGGTGGCTAAAAATTTGTCGGAATTCTTGTTACACAGTAACGCCTCGAGAGTTCTCGCGTGAGCTCTCACGCTCAGTAACTCCTGTAATGAGGATAAATATGCGCACGTGTAATTCTTCGCGTATCGCGAAGGCAGCTTTTTTACAACATTTTTTTTTTTTTTATATAACCATGATCACAATAATTATTTATGAATGGCAATGAGTTTCCGCTTCTGAATTTAACTGCGCAAAGTACTTGCTTTAATTATTATAACCATTGTTAGTCGTTAAAATTGATTTGTTACCTCAGAGCAATAATTTCTAAATCGCATGACGAGTGAAATTTATTGTACGTAAAATATACTCCACACACTTAACACATCTTATAATCTTAACATTCCGTCAGTCTACGTCTCGCTTTTTTTTTATATAATTGACCCTGTGTTAGCAGGGTGTAAGAAAAATTGCGTACCGGCAGTGTGAGATCACTCGATTGTGCAATGAAAGTATTCATCAGCCAGTTCAATGTTAAATGTCTGACGGTCACAAAGACATTTCCTTGAAGTTCCTTAACGTTGTGCTATAAAGATCAGCATATCCTCAAAATATTGTGAAACCATTTTTCTTCCAAACGGTTTTCGGCTTTCAGAGATTTTTTTTTTTAACTGCCTGTGACGTCATTTCCGGTTTGACTTTTTGACCGGAAGTGACGTCATACGGAGAAACGTCATTTCCGGTTTGAAAATATGGTTTGAAATCCGGTCTCTTGGTTTTTGATCGGAAGTGACGTCATGCGGAAAATCGTCACTTGCGATCACAAACCGAGATTTTCAGATCGGTAGTGACGTAATCCGGAAAAACGTCACTTACGGTAAAAAAATCGAGATTTTGAAACCAGAGGTGACGTTTTCCTGTATGATCCAGCGCATCCGAACCTCGGTCGCGCACAATATAGTAGTCTGTTGTAGCCTGTTGTAGCCTACTGTAGTCTACTGTAGTCTACTGTAGTTTACTGTAGTCTACTGTAGTTTACTGTAGTCTACTATAGTCTACTGTAGTCTACTGTAGTCTACTGTCGTCTACTGTAGTCTACTGTAGTCTACTGTAGTCTACTGCAGTCTACTGTAGTCTATTGTAGTCTATTGTAAGATATCAAATATCAGACAGACCGGAAATGAATAATAATAGTTTTTTTTGATTCTTTAACATGGATTTTTTAAGTTCAGAATTCACGTGCGTATAGAGAATAAAAAACGCAGAGACTGTTGTGATATCGTCACAAAATAAGACTGTTCGAGCACCGCTTCTGCGTGACTTGGGCTGTTGACACAATTCTAAATTCCTTGTTATAGGAAGCTAATGTACAGGTAAACACTGCAACGAGAAATATATGTTCCGTCGAGGCTCGCAGGGACATGGAAATACGTCGGGGATTGGACACTGTCGATAAGAAAATATTCCTGCGTCACAGTAAATAACCAACCGAGCAGTTAGAACTCGAGGCTAACATCTCCCGTGCTGGCCTTTTGTCTTGACCGGCGATAAGTGTATCTCACGGATTAACTGAGCTAAGATCTTTCAGGATGGATCGAAATGGTATTACTACTTGTCAATGCTCATTTTGAGAATATTATTCCGAGCGCACAGTTATATATGTCAGTGATAGCGATATCTTGTTGCAATTTTTTTGTAAATGCACGGGTTTCCCATAATTACGGGACTTCCGGTATCCATTGAACGATTCGAACTACTTACAGACACTCCATCCCTAAAAATGCCGCAAAATACCGCAGTTGCACGAGCAAACAATGTAGATACATTTTACCTTTGTGCACTAATGAAAATTGTAAATTGAATGTAACGAAGGTTTTTATAAAAAAAAACTGATACATTCAATTTAATATACAATTGTGATGAAGCATTGTATATACTTTTTCATTGAAATTAAGGTAAATTATTAATAACAAAGTATTCGGAATTTTTTCAATGTACTAAACATTCATTTTTATTTGTCACAGCTTAATGCAATGAAAATTAATATGAAATTTAATTAGTTATTATGAAATTTAATATAGTTTTTGTCCGATAGATTAAATTTCACACAAATTTTTTCTACAATCTAATTCTAGGAATGAAAGATCAATTCATTCATGATCTTTGATTAATTTATTTATTTTTTTAGATATGGGCATGACGCAGCTCCGCCGCCGAGAAGCGAACTTGGGAACCGACCGTATCGGCATATGGTTTTCCACAGTTTTCCTATACCCATGGTAAATCCGCCATGGCGAATGCGATACGGTGGTGAAAGATGGATGCGGTCGCACTTTGGTGGGACTGGCTCACGGCAGAAATTCTTCGGATGACGAATAATTAAATAATAATGTGTAGAAAGCTGAGCCGCCCCGCTATGAGACCTTAAACGGAGTCTCTAAGTGGAGGAAAATGTACAAGAAAATAAATAAAATTTTACAGTGTAATTTCTAGGAATCAAAGATCAATTCAATCGAGCACAAACGGTTCATTGTTCCGCGTGGATCAACCATTGCGGACGCACGAGATGAAGAGGCAAATATTGCAATAGTGTCGGGAAAATAGCTATGTCATTTGTGCGCAATAATCCACCGTGTAAGACATCGACTAGGTTCCCGCTGAATCGCACGCCAAACTGGCGAAATCTTGACGTGTTAGATATATTGTTGTTATTTAACGGCGGCAACTCCTAATGTGCGTACTCCTACATCTTCATTAACGTTTCGGACAAATTGTTGGCCCTCTTCGGAAATGTATTCCTTCCTATAATTATATGTAATAATCAGATCCTTATTTTAAGCAGTTTAGTTTTTATGTAATATTTATGTTAATTAATAGTTACTCTCATAAATACATCTATCACTTATCTATAACTTTATATATAACCGTTGTTAGTGCGAATTAGTGACAAGCTCCCACCTTTGTTATTCGTTAACTAGCGACTGTTAACGAAAAGGTTTATAGGTGCGTCCTTGGGTTTTTTCCTTGTCGTGAATCTTTTAGATATTAGATATATACATGTACATTACTGAGGAAAAAAAAAATGAGGTTCTGCGAAATCATCGTGTAGTCATCGCGGGATGACGATGCGATTTACGTAAAATCAGAATGAATTTTCGACAATTACTAACCGGTCTCGCGACGACTGCGAAGGGGAGCCAGATATAATGACTTTAGACGCATGGTTCGTTGACTGGTCAAGCGCGATGCTCGCGAGTTCGCGTGTATCCCCTATAAAATCCTCCAAAGAAGTTGTGGACGACCTTCATCGAAAGTTGTTTCGCCAGGGTCGACGATTTTTTCCTCAAAAAAAAAAATAAAATTGCAGACTACCTTCGCCGTAAATGGTCTCACGAAGGTCAATGGTTTTTCTGACTCCGAATAAGGGGTAAACGACTTTAGCAAAAAAAAAAAAAAAAAAAGCGCTTCATGTTCCAAACAAAAAAATCAACGCATAAACCATAGACTGTAATGACGAGTACTCTAAAGACTTTCGAGCACTTAGTACCGGCATAGGGGGTTTTAATCCTTGACCCATATAGGTTCCATTAAGGTCCCATTGAAATATCGCGCTCGGGACGATGCCCACAGCGGGGACAGCAACTCGAATGCCTGATGAAATTGAGCCAGTTCTTTATTCGTCTATCATTGTCGGTGATTTTTTTAGAAACTTATTCATGAATTACCAGCAATGCAGCAATGCTTCAGCGGAAACATTAAATTTTCTATGGTCAATGTGGATTGTTGAAAGCGGTGAATACTACGCCTGTGATAATGATCACCTATGAATGAACAGTTAACCCTTTGATGCACGGTGTCTCTAAGGTGATACACCTCTTTGAATTCAGAAAACAAAAACGTTGAAAGTTGTAAGTTCTAAGTTGAAATTTGAATTTTTTATAACGGTGAAATGCGGTCTGAAAGGATGACATGTGGCTTGAATTTTTCGCGTCTGATTCACACACATACACCCGGACATTTTTTCGAAATATGATTTTTCGACGTTTTAGAACATTCTGACCATGTTTTCATTAAAATCTCGGATTATTTATTTATTTATTTTTTTTTTACCAAAACAAAGCGTCCTCTATGATAAAGTAAAATGGATTAATAACTAGCTGATGCATTTGAAACTTAATACTTGTAAAAAAAATTAAAAAATCAATGCTTCAAAGGCTTAAACGAACGACGGAATCCAGTGGTTGAACGATTTTTATGCGCGTGAAAGAATTTTCCTTAGCGATTGATCGTTCGCTTACAGGTTTCTTACCGTAACATGTGGAAACTATAATTACAAGGCGTACGGCATAATTTTCGATTGAATACCTAATAATTTTTTATCGTGATTACAGATATCGATGAGGGACTCTACGGAAGACCTCGCCGGAAGAATGCACACCGAAGGATTCCATCTGGAGGATTCTAGAATCCGATCGAAAGGTCGTGCACGAGCATTGTGTCTGGTGCTCCTTGAAGTCCTCGAAGTCCTGGAACTGAGCTTGAATTTCACCCAATGTCCTTGAATTTCACGTAATATCCTTGAATTTTTTATTTCCCCGCAATTTTGAGGATGTTTCGAAATGTATATAATAAGCGACTATCCCAAGAAAATGTGTATCTCAGTTTCGCTGAGATACACATATGGATTCGTGCATAGTGAGTAGTTTTCTGTCTGAACTGACTCCAACGCAAACGTAAACGGTTATCGAACGAAATGTTATTTCGTACGTTGCGCGCGATATGCATATTTTAATTTTTTTTATAAATATCCCAACTCAAACTGGAAGTGTCCTGGAAATGTCCAGTGTGAGGATTGGAAATATCTTTGAAGTGTCCTGGAAATTATCCCTCAATGTCCTTGAATTCCGTACGGACTTTTTACGGGAAATCACGAGAAGAGATGATCCAGGCGAATGGCGCCGTGGATTCAACCGAGATGATCCGTACATCCACATCGGTGTTACTAAAATCATGAGGACGTATTTTGCTGACAGAGATCACCTGAATAACTTCAGGTCGGTACGTCGATTGAACTTGTAGCCGAACGACTTTATTGAAGCATTCAGCGTGCGAGTATTGCATCAACAAAAGGGGTATTGTTCGAATTGAACGCCTATACATTGCATGAGAGCTATTCGTCAAGCGCTTTTATTATCCTTGTAATTAATTAATGTGCTATTTTCATGCAGGGTCGGAAGACCAAAGTGTGCGAGTGGGGGTCGATCTGAATGAGGGGGAACGCGGTCCCGCACACCTACACCCCCCCAACGCTCTTCTCTTCTCTGGCTCTTTCAGCAACAGGGCACGAACAGGTGAGAGTACACGCACGACGAGTCTCGGACGTTAGACATTCGACAACAGCGCGATCACTCTCTTTAAGCGCGCTGGGCTCAAACCGTTCGCGGAGTAGATTGGAGACACGAAATTGCTTCGAGACGTTTTGATACGAGAACCGCTCCGAACGTTTCATTTCCACTTTTTATAGAAGCGGAATTTTCTTTTTTTTTTCTTTTTCGATCGATAAAGGTGATTTTTTGTTGTTGTGATTCAATTCATTGGCACTGGTGACGAGATCGAGAAAGGATTTTTTTGTTATATCGATTTGTGTGAAAAAAAAAAATTAGGGTGAAGAATTTGCCCCAAAAAAAAAAAAAGATGGGGTGGTTCTCGAACAAGTGGACATTGTTGTTAGGCATTTCCCTTGTTCGTTCCACTGTCGCCGGGAAAACTGTGGATATACTTCCGAATACAATCAACAGCCTCGAAGACGACGAAGTTATTCGTGCATTGTCCCAGAACAAGACTGGTAGATCGGAAAATTTGCCCTTCGTCGGGCTCGTCAGTAATATCGACAATCACACTGCGGTCGAAAATAATCATCGTCGGAATGGAGTTTGGCTGATGAACGACTCCTCGGAAATTCATCATACAAATCCGTACTACGGTAAATTATTTTATTTTAATCTACGAATTCAAAAAAAAAAAAAAAAAAAAAAAATTATTATTCAATCGTTGTATCAGAGTTTGCAAGACTACGTAAAAGCGCGTCATTCGAATGACAAAAAAAATCAAATAAAAAAATAACTATTTCGTAATCATATGTGCAACAGATATTTATGGACTATGATTGCTCGTGCATGAAATCCGTACTCAGGTGTGATTTAAAAGATAAACGAATCGGCGAATCGTTGGAGTAAAGATCACGGAGTTTAATCTATCCGTTTCACCCTCCGAGAAGGCCGATAGCTTTTGCATCCTTTTTTTTATATTACGATTACGTTCCGCATCGTAACGTAATCTAGAATCGCCTTTTACGGGTTTCGCGTTTAAACTAATTGCTGCTGCCTTTCAACTTGCATGTTGCAAACTTAACCAGCTACAAAAAAAAAACTTGGTATTAAATGACTTGAACCTTTATCACTGTTAGGAAAACGAATGTTGGAATGCCCCAAGGACCGTGGTAAAACCGCGACGAACATGATGCAGAACTACTTTCGATATTTCTTCATCAAACTTCGTAGAAGTCATTCAAGTTTTTTCATAAATTTTCTTACCGCTTTTCATTTCTCGTTTGCATAGTTTTCGTTGTTGACTCTCGCCGATTACTTTGTCCGCGCTAACTGACGATATGTTGGTTTCAAAGAAAGTTATTATTTAAAAATATAATATATTTTTCTACCGACTTCGCTAAAATAACCACATTTCTTGCATTCTGCAACACGGGCTGAAAATTGCCTATTATTGACCAATGATCATTATTAACCTGTGGGCATGCGCAGTATTGCCCGTCATTGATATCTTGAATATCTTGCTTGAATATCTTGCTGTCTTAAAGAAATCGAAGATGTGAAGCAAATCATTCAGCAAGACATCCAATTTTGTTAGATGTCTTTTTTGATAGCTTCGATCCCGCGAAGACTTCAGCAAGATGTCCAGCAAGATAGAAAAATCATAAAAACCAGACATCAATGACGGACAGTGTACTGTTTCATTACGCCTTAAGGAGAAACAGAGCTCATTACTCCCTCTGAAAGCCCCAGTACTTCCGGGGGAGTAATGGTCATTGGTCAATGTGACAATTTTGCTGCGCAAGAAATGTGGTTATTTTACCGAAATGGGAAGTAATACTTTACAATACTAGTGCGATAAAACTTTTTTTTTCCCGACTATGCTAAAAAGACCCTATTTCATGTCTGGAACGGGGGTGAAAAGTGGCCTTGACGAGCGGCAGAAATAGTATATTATGCCACAAGGGAGGAAAGTGCGTTTTTTTCACCGAGTGTGAAGTTCGATGAATTCACACGAGGTGTCTTCGTTAAAATAACCACATTTCTTGCGTCGCAAAATCGTCATATTCGCCAATGACCATTACTGACCCGGGAATAACAGAGCTTCGAGAAGAAGTAATAAGCCCTTTTACTCCCTAGGGAGTAATGGAATTGTACTGCGCATGCGCACATGTTAATAACGATCATCGGTCAATAATAGGCTACTTTCCGCCCGTATTGCCGCAAGGAATGTGGTTATTTTAGCGCAGTCGGGAAAAAAAGTAATTTAGCGGGAGGAAAAGTTTCACTTTTCCTCCGCTCGTCAAGAATCGGTCACTTTCCATTCCCGTTGCAGGGATAAAAATGTGGCCACTTTTCTTAGCATAGTCAGAAAAAATAGGGTGTGCCACTCGGGAAGAAGTGCCGTTTCACCTCGTATGAAATTCAGCCCTCCCTTCGTTCGGGCATCAAACTTGACACTCGATGAGAAGACGCACTTTCCTCCCTTGTGGCATAATAAACTATTTCTGACGAGTGTCAGTTTGCAGCACTTGTTATGAAAAAGTATTTTCGCACGTGTATTGTGTCAAATTTTGATTCAGAAGGTGTGAGAACGGGGATTTTGCACGATGCGTGCGTAAAACTGCCTTTCTCGCACCGCGTGCAATAATAAAAGTATCGTATGCTACACGGGAGGGGGCGCAGATTTTCAGCTCTTGTGATTTTTCTTCTCGATTCGCTCGGGCAACAAACTTCACTCTCGGCGAAAGTCTCGCACTTCCCTCCCTTGTAGCATAATATACTAATTGACGCTTTCGAAAAATCGGGCACTGGAATCGTCATATAAATCGATAAATTGCGATGGTTTCAAATTATCATATCGGATTGGTAAAGGCGTTTGCGCAGGATTTTCACCCGACGATGATTTTGTTCGACTATTAATGTTAAAGCGATTGGTTCTCTCACGGGTCAATCGTTCTATTGAATCGAACAATGTGTACGGATACTCGATCTCGAAACAGTTGTTTCTTATTTGCTTTCTTTCTACTCATTTCCTCCTTGCAATGTTCTAGCCGTGCCGTGTCGACGGGATATTGCGGTGAGCTTGTGAGACTTTCGTGCATACTTTTACCTGCGTTTTCGATCTACTACGCCAGCGCACGAGTTTTTTTTTTTTTTTTTTTTCAAATTAGCATTTAGCACACGATACACGTGCGAGCGCGTACACGCTGCTCTGTCTGGCGAGGTATTGATGCAAGAGCCATTCACGGGCATGCATACGCGAATATATGCACGAGCCCGGACAACGCACTTTAAACGACACTGTTACGCGTAACCCGCGCGAGCGGTCTGTGCGATTTTGAAATCAGACAAGCTCGACGATGCTTCGATTAAAAATATTCAACTTCACTGCAGTTCCGAGACGCGTGGAATAATATAGAGTCTCGAGACGCCTGTAAATGTGTCGAGAATTGACTCTACCATTGATCGATGGGACTATGCAAGAGCTAAACTCCGCTACCGTGAATATAGTAAGAAACGTTTAACGAACATTTCTCGTCTAGAATGCTACGCCCATTTTTTTTTTCCATTTTGCAATTTTCTTTATCGGATAAACCTTTTTTCAAAAAAATTTCAAAATTAAGAACAATAAATTATGGATTTTTTCCGACAAAATATATTTGTTAAATGTACAAATCTGGCTGCCTTCGCACCGGCCAAAGTTCACCGATGTTTGTTCGGTGTGTTGATCAAAGCCTTCGACACAGACGTATATGAGATACGCACTATGCACTTCCTGTACTTCGGGAAATCCCTAGAAGTCGCTTTTACGGTACAATGGAAAAAAAATGTTGTTTGAAAATTACTGAACGATAATGGAAGCTGTTTTACATAAACCGTTTCTGAAATTTACTCCAATTGAGTGCCGAATGTTCGAGAATCTCGTCTTTGCTCACGTTTGCAAACTTTTCAGAATTGGCTTTTCCTATTTAACCAACCGTTAGCTCAAACTTACGCCGCAGTAATATTTTTCTTTTCATAGTTTATAGTGTCAAGAGTATTTTGTCAAATTTTTATATCGAAATTCAAAAAGTCACGAAAGTTAAAGACCGTTATATGGAAAGTGGGAAAGCGCTCGATTAGCTGCGCAGCCGAGCTTTGAACGCGTTTTTCTCGAAACGTGATTTTCAAGTTCGATGTCCCTGATAATCTCACTAATGACTTGCTGGATTTTTATGAATCAATGAATATGAAACAATAGAGTTTTTGGTCCTTGACGGTATCATATTAAAAAAAAAAATAATAATAAATAATTATTCAGTGTTGAAAAATGGGTAAAAATTGTCTTTTTTCAAGCGGCCGCCATTTTGCAATTTTTTCCCTCGTCAATGCCCGCGTTGCACATCATTTGTTAAGAGACTATTAAAATTTTTTGTTTCTCATAAAATGACAAGTTGAAATCGAGAACACCACAAAGGAACTTAAAAAAAAAAATTGTTTACCCAAACCGATAAAAAAATACATAATATAATACAATTGAATTTAAAAAAAAATTCGCAACGTTCTTTAATATATATCTAACACCCTAGAAAAAATTAAATCAATAAAGCGTACATTTACCGAGACAAAAAAATCAAAGTGTTTTCACGAAAAAATTGTAACATTAAAAAGAAAAAGAATTACGGATTTTTTTGTTTATTGACAAATATATTTTTCAAATGTACGAACGCATTGTAGACGCAATATCTTCAAATATTAAAAAATCAATAAAATCCGGTAAAGATGCGCCGGTGGTCGTTCGTTGTGTTAATCAGAGTCTTGGGCACAGAGGTATGTGCGGATACACGATGTACTTCGCGTAATTGTGAAAATCGCTAGAAGTCGCTTTTATGGTACTCTAATTGAGCGCCGAGTGCCCGGGAATCTCGTCTTTGCTCGCGCTTGTAAACTTTCGAGAACGCGCTTTTCCCTATTTCACCTGTCGCCAGTCCAAGGCTATCATGCGCGTAGTACATTCGAAATTCCTGCGTATCCTCTCTCGAACACGGCAGGCCATTTGGTTGTCTCTCTTTTTTACCCCGCAAAGGCAACGCGTGCGACTGTAAACGATGGAGCGACGATGGTCGAGGCAGAAAAAATTTAATTTATCACTAACTTAGCGGATTTGGCCACTGGGAAGTATCGTTTCGTCATCATCCGCACGGATTCCTCAGGGTAGGGTACGTGCGCGCTTTGAGATGCCGTAATGACTGAGACTCCGGGACCAATAGGTTTTTTTTTTTTTTTTTTTTTTTTTTAAGACTCTGTACCAGAACTGATCACAGATATTAATGATACCTCACGCTGAAATTTACGATGCATATATTACCATAAATTACAGGTTTAGAAAAGTTAATTTTGTCCTAAGAATCGCGCGTGTGCATGGCGGTATATTCGTATATACGCGTTATTGGATGAAGCGTTGATATATAAGTCTTGCGTGATCAAGATCTTGCCCTTCGATCGCTCGCATATTTGTCGTACCAGCAGGCTCACATGAAATCTTTTGACAAGGATCTAATAATCATAATACCACATTCTCTGACATTTAATATTTTCTATTTAAACATTCTTTTTTTTTTTTTTTTTTTCAACGATAACATCCGCTATCGAATAACTTTTCAATGAGCTAATCGAACTTTGACATTTTTACAGGCGAATTTTCGGAGGAGATAGACCTCGAGGCGAGACGATTCTTGCAGCTCGTTCCCACGTACAATCCTGCGGCAGGAACCGTCAGCGAAGCATGCAGAAGACACGCCGAGATCTATCAGAGGGAATTGCAAAAATTTTCTCTGTGGGCTTTGAAGAGTGAGCAATCGTCAGGATTTTTTTTTTAGTTCGCAATTGATGCAAATTAACAAATCCCCGATAAAAATGTCTCAAATCCTACATAGTTTTCGTGTTACAGAGATTTTTTTTTTTTAATCAGTTTTTGAGACACCGACTTTTTCTCTATACAATTTTTTTCTTTCGCTCCTCCCAACAGCTGAAAGAAATCTATTTACAAAGCACTACGGGAGACGATCGTTAGTCGCGTCTCGATCGTTTGAACTATAAGTAAATCTATTTGCCTCAAACGGCGTGAAACCGTATTGTCAGAAAACTGTGCGTGAAACATTAACAACGTTGAATTCGTGGGTGGGCGAGCGATTACATAAAATCGTTCGTCGGCAAACAAAGCACATCGCTTTAAGCCTCTTTGTTCAGTATTACTGCCTCTATAGCCGATGAGAGGTATTTCCTAACGCGTGAAATCTATACGTTCCTGCACTGTACGTGTAGCTTGTAAACGATGTTTCAGTTTATTGTTTGCTTCCCGATTTCTCTTCGGCTTTGTTTCGGGACAAGCTTTCGTGTTTTTTTAACTCATCAAGTTGACGGTTTTATCCTTAGAGAACTCTCGAATCACCTCAAAGTTGCTATTACGCAGTCGTATGATTATAAAATTTGCTTTGCATACATTTTTTTTTTTTAATTTTTTTTTTTAATTTTTTTTTTTAACTTCTTCGAAACATTATTATTCGTCCTTATTAACATATCGCTAATGACTGCAAACGTATTGTGTTCTGAAATCGTGAGTAGTCGTTAGTTCCGATTGAGCCGAGATTCTTGAATTGTTTTACCACAAATTTGAATACATTTGTCATTTAAACGATTTCAGTGTTCGACGCCACAGGGAAGATTCCCTCTGGTCTGCTAAACGGAAACGTCAATCAATTGGGCGATTACGACGAATGCGTCGGTATCGAGGGAAGCGACGGTATACGAGGTCAATATTGCCTCGCGTACTTGCAACTGGACGTCGATCAGTCGAGGCCAGATCTCAAACATCTTCATCGTCTTCTTCACTCTCACTATGCCTTCAGAAGCAACATGAGCGATGTGAGTGGAATTAGCAAAAAAAAAAAAAAAATTCAAACTGCGAAATCAAAAAAGTAGAACCAGCTTAGAACATTCGGTAGTTACAATTTTGAGTATGTTTCGTGCCAAAAACCGACAGTATGTAACCCACGCATCTTCCAGCACTCGAGAAATCTTTTTTATAATATTACGATCGGCTTACACTTTGCGATTACGACCGACAATGACGACTCCGACTCGAACGCTAAAGAACTTTCGGGACTCCCCTGCTCGCTTTACTAAACCATACACGATCGAGCCGCTTGCTCTCTTCGGTGTACTACGAACGTAGGAGGATAACGACGAACCTTCTTGATATTCCGCACGAAGAAAGATCACATACGGAATTTCTGAAGAGCCCTCGTGACGTCCGCGCGTACAAGACCGCTGTTTAAACATTGCGTGCTCATTCCACCGAGGCATAATTTTTATACAACTATATGCGAATATGCGGAAGTCGGCGCTTTGACTTTAGGATCATCTGAAAACGCTCGGGCGAAACCTGCGGAGTCGTTTGGATGCCCTTAAAATGCTATGCCACCCTCAGCAACAAATAACGAAAAGACGACAGATCGAGGTACAAAGTGTTGTGCACAAAGTTTCTATGAAAAATAATTTTCCATGACTATTTGGCTTCCGCATAAAGGATGCTTTGTCAGTAAAAGAGAATAATCGCGTTTGCAAAAAAAAGCCGGTTTGAAGATACAAAAAATTACTCATTTTTGCAATATTCACTACAAAGATTCCCTGTAAAAATTATAGTTATTCGCCATCTCGGCGCCACGTCTGATGTATTTTTCACCACTGATCACAAATCTGCCACTTATTTTACTCACAACTCAATATTTTATATAACAGAAGGAAAATACTAATTTTTCATAGAGTTACAAAAATTCGACATCTCATCAAATTTAAACGCTTCGATCGATCCTCGCCAAATTAAATATGGATCACCGGTCGGTAATAGTCCCCTTGTGTACAACTTTTTAGCCCCATAGCTCATAAATTGTAAGCTTACGCATAGACTTTTTTTTTTTACGAATTTCAAAAGCGCGTAAAATTTTAATGACTGAGAACGTTTTGCTAAAAATTTCCAGCTACCTTAGAAGTTACAACTCAAGTCGTTCTCCTTATTGAATTGTAACAATTGCAATTTTTCGGGGCTGAGAAACACACACGCACACCCATTCAGACATTTTTTCTAAGTATGATTTTCCGATGTTTTGGAACATTCTAAACACGTTTTCACAAAAATCTCAAAACATTTTTTTGTTTTTTTCATGAAAACAAATCTTGCCCTATGAGGAAGCAAAATTTAATTTCGTTAGATGGTCCCAATGAATTTATACGCGGATTATACTGGAACAGCGCACGAAGGTCACACAGGTGAATCGCGAGAACAGCGATGACCGGCGACGTATAGCCGATTAAGGTAAAAAAAAATATCGCTTCTCTACCGAAAGAATTCAAAGTGTAGAAATTACTACGAGTTTCCTTATAGAGTAGGATTTTTCATTTTAATGATAGTTATATATGTAAGTCAATTGATCAACTAGCTAAACGAACCGGTTGTCGTTATCCGACGAGGTAATTTGTTATCTTGGTTTGTAATTTATAACGAATATGTGCCTGACTGTTCGTTAAGACACACGATATTAGTTAGGTTTGACAATAGACGAACGAACGGACGGATCGATGCAAGATCGATCGTCATGTAAAACATTCTTGATCGGACTTTCAGAGAGAACAGACGTTTGACAGTTCGAACTCGAGATCTTTAGTTGCGATTGTACTAATAATATCCGTCCCAAAACCTAATAAGCGCGTTATTCATTCGCTCGGTCGTTACAGTATTGTCACAATATCGTTACAATATTGTTAAACGATTGGCTATTAATTAATCTGCAAGTGCATCAGGAAGTTAAAAAATGATAGGCTATTATTGCCGGCTGATGAAATTTTCATAATGTCAATGATATTGTTTTACAATCCTCATCGGCGGCGCAGATCTCTTCCCGAACGCTTGAATAACGTCAACACATCCGGCATTAGGAGAAAGATTTTTCAAGGTCTATACGCATTTACCTTCCATATAATTGTGAATTTATAGACACTCCGTAAGACGATGAGTGTTGGCAGTAATGTAGTCGATAATGGACGTGTAGCGACAGATTTATTGTAGCTGGCATAAAAGACGCCTGTTAAAGCACGATATAGTCAACGTGAAGAATTTTATCGACAGTACTTATTTATGATTATGACATATATATCCTGTCGTCGAGATAATGACGGATCAGTTTTGTTGATGAAAGCATTTTGGTGACAAAATATCGATTTTCAAAAATTTCTCGCACATATGGTTCATCTGAAAAATATGTTACCTTCATTAATTTTTTTTCAGCCCGGCCACAGAGTCCCGCGTTTTTCGACGGTCCACTGGGCATTATGCACTCCAGCCGCATGTTCCTCGAATGACGTTGAATCCTCGCTCAAGGAAACTGTCGCGAGGCACACCGCTCGTACCGGTCTCAAAATTACGGTTCAAGTCGATAAGGAAATGTGCCAAGTTCAAAGAAGCCAGCCTCTTCCAACGGAGACGACTGTCGTTGGGTAAGAATCGTATTTTTTTCCCCTTCATTATTGCAAAAATACAGAGTAAAAAAAATTTGGACTTTTTACAAGAACTTATTGTCCGAAAACGTCCACAATTTTTTATTTGTTAATTTTGTAGTTTTACAAAAAAAAGTACATACTAAAATTGTTAATAGTACGTGAAATAATAGGACAGTTTCGTATATTCAAATAAATGACAAACTCGTTTGTGTTTGTGTGAGACACATTTGCATAGTTTAAAACGGTTATATCTCGGAAACAGCTTGAGACGGCGGTTGAAATTTTGTACACTCGGCGAATGGCAGCGTCGCTTCGTTCAATGTAATTTTTGTGAAGATTGAGGCCCGATTGGAGACTTTATGCGTTTATGGATTTTTTGAAAATTCTCTGTGGTAGCTCTAACTTGCGTACATTTTGAGTTGTCGTCCTAAAACTGCGCACAAATATAATATTTCGATGAAAGACTTTTGGCATTGAATTTCGTCAAAATCTATCCAAGTGGTCAGATTTTATGGGATTTTGAGTTTTTTGAGAAATTTCTCAAAAAAACGGTCTAATGCGACCAAACATGGAGGTATAGATCTTAAATTTGCCACTGGAATTTACCGACACTGTGCAATGTTTGGCATTGTATTTGGCGAAAATCGATTAAATCGTTAACATTTCATATGATTTTGAAATTTTTGAATTTTTCGGAAAAGTTGTATTTTTTTGTTCGACACGAGTTTATGCATCAAATGTTGCTCTACGAGTAATATAATTTAGAGATTCCACATCATTGGGCAAAAAGTACATTAGACGTAGGCTCAAAACAACGAATTACGCAAATTTCAGTTCGTGATGTTCTACAATAAATTTCGCGGAGAATGTTGACCGTTTCAATTTTATCACAAAAAAAATGCAATTATGCCACGAAAAAAGGTGCAAAGTACTTTGCACACGTCTTCCTCATTTATTAAAATCGTGCGCACAGCCTCTCCTGTATAACGAAACCAAAATCGATCAACGAACTTTCTCATACAGAAAGCTGCACACAAAACTGTAATTAATGAGGAGGAAATTACTTTTTACTTGTAAAATTATTCAGACTTAAGCGAATTAATATGTAGGATTGTTTTTCGTTTTGTTTCATCGAAGCCTTTTCTTTGCTGCGGTGATCGGATTGTGCATCGTAGCGGCGTTCTGCGATCATTACGGAGCCGATGTCGGCGAGATACTTCTGTCGTTTTCCCTGAAGCGTAACTTCAAAAAGCTAGTGTCATTGAAACGCGGGGACGGTGACATAGCTGCACTCCACGGTGTCAGAGCTCTGAACGTACTACTGCTCATCTTCGCACACAAGTGTATGGCTCTTTTCTTCATCCCCTACGTAAATAGAACGGAAATGGCGGAGGTATGTGCGGACCGGAAATAAATTTATCCATAATCGTCGGTGTCGCTGAATCGACGTTCATCTCATTAACTGATCTGGCGATATTTTTTATTTAGTATCTTGGAAAACCATGGACCGTGATAGGAAGAGCCGCAAGTCTTTACACCGATCCATTCATCATGCTATCGGCCCTCTTAACCACGTACTCCTTCGTCGGGAGACTCAACAAAACCGGAAATCTCGACGTCAAGAAGGAATATTTTTCAAGACTGATGCGGTAAGCATAATTGACAACGCGGATGAGCGAACGTGTTATGGGCTTAATGTGTGTAATTGTGGGATAAGCCACGCTAAATGGATAAAAACGCATGCATATCTCGTAATTTTTTTCTCGGTAAATATACGGTTTATCGATTTAATTTATTAGTGTGGAAGAAGGATATATTAAAGAATATTTAGGAATTTTTTTCATTCGATTTTGTTGTTATTATGTATTTTTTTTCATCAATCGGCATAAACAATTTTTTCGAAGTTCCTTTGCGAGGTCCCTGATATCAACTTGTCATTTTATCAAAATCAATTTTTTTAAATTGTGTCTTAACAAATATAATACAACGCATTTCTTGACAAGGGAAAACGAAAGCAGAATTGACAAAATCGAGGCCATTTGCAAAAAAAAGTTGGATTTTGATCCATTTTTCAACACTGAATAATTTTTTTTATTATGTTTTATTATTATTAAAAATATGAAACCGTTACGGATTAAAGAATCTGTTGAAGTATATTGATACAAATTTTCATGAAAATCCATCAAACCATTTTTGAAATATCAGGGACACCGCTTTTGAAAATCACGTTTTGAGAAAAACGCGTTCAAGTTCGGCCGCGCCGCTGCTTTAGCGCCTCGCTACTTCCCACATGACGGTCTCTAACTTTCACCATTCGTTAAATTTCGTCATAAAAATTTAACAGAACATTCTTGACACTATAAGCTATTAGAAAAAAAATCGAAACTTTGCTGTGGCGTAAGCCCTTAAATCTTAATTAAACATATAATAAGATGGTATCCTTGTAATCCAATAAGTTGTTAAATCAGTTTAATTAATATTGTAACGATATTGATGTAGCATTCTCATTGAATGTAAACATAAAGAAATAGTTTTAATGGTTTCCTTTTTTATTATTCTCAGATTGTTGCCTACGCTCGGAGCTCTCATTCTATTCTGCACGTACATCATGCCATTCATAGGCTCTGGTCCTCAGTGGAATCTCGTTGTAACCCATCACGCGAATATCTGCAAAAAAACTTGGTGGAGAAATTTTCTCTTTATTCACAATTACTTTGGGTTCGAGAATATGGTAAGATTTTCTGATGTAATTTAATTAAATTTTTTCATTGTTTCAGCCATTCAATAATTATTTGCACGTATTTTACCAGTTTAATTTTTCTTATTTTGCAGTGTCTCACGCATACCCATCATCTTGGCATTGACACTCAACTTTTCGTACTTTCACCTCTAATGGTGATGTTGCTGTACAAATGGCCGAAATCCGGGGCCTTTCTTCTATCATTAGTGGCACTTGTATCCACCGCACTACGGTATTATGTAACGTACCACAACAATCTCAACAACTACGTATTCTTCGGTACATCGTGAGTTTCACTCGACGTTGCTCGTTGCTATTCCGATCGCGCAACGATGAACAAACAAGTGCATCACTGACTTTATTTGATTTTCTTGTTGCAGAATTAGACAACTGTTCGACACGGCGAATCTATCGTACATTCTGCCTACGCACAGATTATCCGTATACATTATTGGTATATTCATGGGATATTTATTGAGGCTTTATCCAAAAGAATTCAAGATGAGCAGAGTAAGAATTTCAATAGTTCCTTGACTCTTTTTCGAATATTTACGTATGTTATTTGTTTTTAAATTCAATCTACAACCAGCAAATTATTGTGCCTCGGACGCTTCATGCTCTCACTATCGATTATGGAATTTAGAAACCGGACATGTAAATTTCCGGAGATTTATCAGAAATACGACTTTTCCGGTTTGAAAAGAGCATTTTTCGACCGGAAGTGTGTAGCCTAATTATTGTGGGGAGTGCCCAGTGGTGTTGTACTTTATTATTAAGTAAATTTGTTTTAATCGATTTTCAGAGTGTTCTGATTATTGGCTGGATAGTTTCGAGTTTGATGGCACTTGCAGCGTTTGTCGGTCCCGCGGGAATGGGCTCTATTCATTACGTGTACAATCCCCTACACGCGGCGACTTACAATGCTTTTGCACCGATTGGCTGGTGCGCAATCTTCGCGTGGACAGCGTTTGTTTCGCACACTGGAAATGGAGGAGGTCAGATATTCATATATGATAGAGTGTCATCTCAGCAAGAAAATAAGTATTAAATGTAATTTATTGTAATCGCACGATTGCAGGATGGTTCACTAATCTATTCGCGTGGAAAGGATTTTTAATATCGACGAGATTGAGTTACGCAATCTACTTGACGCAATTTCCAGTGTTCTTCTTCAACGTCGGTCAAACTCGAACCCCCGAGAACTACGGGTTCTTCAGGATGATGGTAATACTTTGTCTTATCTGAAACAATAATTCCCTTCGTAATTTCATGACTTTCGTGTATTATATATTTGTTTAATTCCAGATCAACTTCAAAGAATTATCATGGATCATCCTGACGTCGGTCATTCTCACGCTTCTCTTCGACACACCTTTCCAAAACATAAAGAATTATCTTCTGAAAAAGACGCCCGCACAAATATCTATAAAATCCACCAAAGCTGATTAAAAACGTACCTAAAAAAATAATCCAAGGCAAACGTAAAGAATATTTGCCCTTTTGGATCTTGTACATAGTCCGTGCGAGACTCTCGTTATAGTGAACAAAAACAAAAATCGAGAGTTCTTTAAACTTGCCCTCATATACAATGTATATGATAGCTAAGAACCTATTTATACTCTATACATCGTAAATCATTGAGTTCCCTCTTTCATTATTATATTTTCTTTGAAAATAATATCCCCCTTTTCTGTCCCATTATTCCCTAACCCATTTCCCGTTTATACGAAATTATTGACTGAAATTCAGTCTCTCTCTTATGCTCTTTACTTAATGTCTTATGTATTTTTTTTTATTCGCCTGCTGCTCCATTGTTGCCTTATTTATTTGAACGATCGAAATGAATTATACTAGACATTGTGCTAGAATGATGCTCTTTGTGACATGACATTTTGAAAATTATGTATGAAAAAGGCGCGTAAATAAAGGGATCGTTCATAAATAAAGTACGATAATATTCCATCTAGCATATATAGAATTTATTATATTAAAGCATTATTCTATCATTACAGGGTATTGAACTGCGAATAGATAAGAATTCGCACTTTGGCGATTTCGTATCGATCACACTTATCACATGAGGATTATTACAAAGAAATATATATCTTCGTCTCTGCATAAATACGTAGGTACAGTACTATAATATGAATTTGCCTAAAGGTGACTCCAATATCGAATATTGCGATTACAGAAAATAGGTATGAGGTTACTGCGGCCCGAATTATCGAGTCGTGAATTCGGTACGAGTTGAATTTGATCTTTAAATCGACCTTGTCATAGAACTTACGATCGACAAATTCGGAACTAAATCCGTGAAAAATTACAAATAAAAAAAATGATCGATTCAAAAATGTTTACAATTGATGCACAAAGTAATAATATGTATTCATCACAGTGGATACACGATTTGAGAATCGATTGTAAGATAATATAATAATCCATAGAACTGAAATTCCGTTCCTGCATTATCGCTTTGTAACATTTATCTCTAGCAGTGATTATTTATCTGTCTAGCAGGAATCAAGGAAAGTGCCGAACATTTTTCGACAATTAATTTACACATGTATATTTGCATACTTTCTTTGTTGGTGTTGTCGGAGCTCTTGTTTAGAATGTTTAAATGCCGTTTCTAAACGAGCGTACCCGAACCAAAATAATATACAGTAAATCGAAGAAAAAACAAATCATCGAACGAATTTTCAAAGTTGATTCGAATGCTTCGAAGCTGTTGGCTTGGGAACAAACTCAATATGGAGCTGTCTGCGGGTTCAGATAACGTGTAACTTCAAGAGCTTCAAGTACTTCGAGGAATACACACGAGTATCGACGTTTAAGCGACGAACGATGTAGGTATATAAAATTGCAATTATATAACCTAGTGGTTGAAGTATTTTAACTGCTGGCTGTGAACATTACGTATTTGACGCTTAGGAAAAGTCCCTGTTGGTCAGTACGGCAGGCGCGACCAGAGACCAAACGTACAAGGACAAACACATCCATGAGGATATGATCTTGACCCACATGGAAGCGGCGTTGAAGTTCAGAGTTTCCAGAGTCGAGTTTGGCCTGTTGATGCGAAAAAAGATAGTTAGTCTCAAAATTGTATAACACTGACGTGTTCACATCGTTGCACGATTCACACGGCAGCGACCTCAGAATAATTTGAAATTTATATCAACGTAACTTTTTTTCACGGCGATATGTCCATTGTCACTTTTAATAAGTTAATACATTTTTTAAAATCTCGTGATCTTTTATACTCACTTGTACCAATTAGTAAGCGTCATCATGACGTAAAGAGTAGCCAGTGCGAACATCAGATGGAAGAAGCTCCAGCTGTAGGCTACTTGATCTTCCTCGTTGTCCCATACTTTCGCCTCGCCGCCGCTTTCCGCATCAGCGTTACGTCCGTCTACTGCAACATAGTCTATTTGCATTTGACGAGAGATGGAACCAAATAAAAACTCGACAAAATTGCGTCAAACGATTACAAAGTTAACAACATTTTTGATGTGCCGGGAATTTGCAGACTCGAGTTCGTGCCATGCTGGATCATAGACATTGGGAATAAGAAAATTAATAGCGACTTAAAATATTCTCACATCGATTTATCCCAGAAAGACGTACAATTATGTTTTGAGAATAAAAAGAAATATATATTAATTACAGACAGGGAAGCCGTTCTAGGGTTAAAACTATTATCGCGAGAAGCCATACAAAAGTACAAATGGATCTATTGAAAGCAGTGTGAACTTAGGATATCAATAAAGGCAGGCACACACCAGCTACTGCGCAAGGAAAAACTATAAATAGGGATTTCCATTTTCGACACATTTTTTCTACATAAAAGATCGACCAAACAGTTCGATACTGATTTTCTTCCCACTTCATAATCGTAATATCTTACAAATGGGTGCAAAAAAAAACTAATTAAATGAACCAGTAATCGTAAATTCGTAGACGAATTATGAAATCGCGCTAATCGTATGTGCGTACCTTCGTCGTTGATAAGAGAAGTGTCTGCCGTGTTCCGGACTGTATGAAAAACAAAGAATGTCTTTTAAAGGATGGTCAATTTTCAGAAAAGATTAATAATGTCGATTTCATTATTTCCAACTGCCGAATAGAATTTGGTTTCGAGAATTTAGTCGAGATTACAGGGAAGTGAAAAAATCACTATTGGAAACAAATTGACACTCGCAAAAGGGTTGGTACGACTATAATGCAAAAAATCTGTTACCACACATCGTTAGAACGGAAACCGTTACCCATTGTATAACACATATAATGGCCGAACGAAGCTTAAAGAAACGAGCTTGCATACTTACCAGCTCCGTTGTCCTGCACCAAAACTTTTTCCGTCATAGTGATTCTATTGGATTTAGATGCTGTACGCAAAGAGCTGTAGAGCACGCAGCTGAACCAAATAACAAGACCGATAACGCTCTCCTTGTCGAACGCTACACGATTTTGGGAGTTGATGTCGTCACCGGCGATTATACGGAGGAATCCAGGATTGCAGCTGCGGTCTATCGATCGATTTGGTAACATTTTATTGTAGTTCGAAATTTTTCTTAGATTATCAAAATCTTGGAGAAATCTTAGAGAAATTGAATTAATTCAACTGTACCTGGACTGTTGGAAACACCGCTCCATGTAAGATACATGACGTATAGAGTCACGACGGACGATTGTAGCAGACCGCTTCGCGGTTGGTGTTCCTGTACACTCGGTAATATCGAGACAGCGCTGACGATAACGCACAGGATCAGATTGAAGGAGATGAAGAACTTGTTGAGAGAACAGTCATTTGGCTAACGAGAGAAAATGTATACATGAATTTTTTTCGGCTACCAGTAAAAATATTAATATGTTTCAACGCTGTCACGAACGTACCAGTGTGAAGTAGACGTACAGCAAGGCGATTCCTGTAATCGCCAAAGCGTAGTTCAAGAAAGTTGCCCCCAACAGAGCGGCGTACCTGATTAATTAATCGAATTATTCACTTAATAAAAGATTACCAACAATTCCGATGCTCATCTGTTAATATTTGTCGACCTTTGTCAAAGCTTACCATCCCTTGGATTCTGTTTCTTCGTAATTGCCGACCCAGGCCTCAGCCCAAGAGTGAGCAAAGTCTACAATCAGAATCAATTGTATAATAATGAAGCAAAAGCCACCGATCATTCCAAAGTACATCCAGGTAGGACCGAACGATCCCTCCGGTATGAAGAAAGCTCCGACTATGCCGCCAATTACGAGCAGAAACTTTATGGCCCAAAAACTGAAATTTTACAAACAAGGTAGTACAATAAAGTAATTATTACTAGTAATAAAGTAACACATTATTATTATTATTATTATTATTATTATTATTATTACTACTACTATTATTTTTATTATTATTATTAGCCGTTATGGTGGCTCACGCACTCGCAGTATCAGTATGAGTGCCTACTAGTGTTTGTGAGAGTCAGTGAGTCTCAGCAAATGTCTGTGAGTATCGGTGTGAGTATCTAATCAATATGAACTGTATAATTATGTAGATTATTGTTATTATCATTTTTCATCTTACAATCGAATTGATATTGAATTCATAACTGATTTCTTTCGGTATTAATCAACTAACCCATTTTGTATAGCAGCTCGAGGATCCTTGGAACTATTGACGCGTATCATTATGGCTGACATGAGGAAGAAGAAGAGCGATAGAATGAAGCATATTCGATAGACGGCCAGATAGCCCACGGCTGATTTGCAGTCCACGGCGAAAGATGAGGGCACATAGTGGCCACTGTCTGTGCAGAATGGAACCTGCAAAAGTTTGATTACAATTTTATGTACATTTTTTCGCCATATCCTTAATTTACATGAAACATTTTTTAATGGAATTTTTTTCAAATTTTTTTAAATTACCTTTTTCAGAGCCTCCTGCAGGCTGGGCGCCAGTGTAATGCACGCCGCAATTGTACCTAGCATTAGTAGCAAGGCATACATGATGCGGGCGCTGGTGCTGTTGCGGCATGTCGGACATTGCGAGCAGCAGAAGCTGCACGCGGTACTTCCGCACAGGCAGGCAAGCTGTGAGTATGGAAAAGACGGATACATTATTTTTATGTCGCTTCATTGTATCAACGTCACGGCAAAAAGAAAAGAAAATGCAATTTAAAAAAAGGCAACAATAAAATTTTTGCCTATTGGCAACAACCTTAATACATAAGTAAAAGTAACTTTAAAGCGTATAGGAAGTTTTATAATCAAGATAGGACATTGTGCGGAGCAAAAGCTGCACGCGGAACTTTTGCACAGGAAGGCGAGTTGCGAGCATGTAAAAAATCGATAAATTATTTTTGCGTTGCTTCGTCGTATTGACGTCATGACAAAAACAAAGGAAACGCAATTTGTAAAACGGCAATGGGAATTAATTTTTTTCTCATTGGCAGCAACTTTAATATGCAAGTGATTATAATGCGTATAGCAAGGTCTATAATCAATGTTACACTACCGAAAGCTCGGTAATCGTTGACAATGAAAAAAAGGAAAATAATTAATCCAATCAGTGTTGTTCGTAAACAACACTCCGAGCACGAGATCGCGAGAGACAAAAAAAGAAAGGCGACGCAACGAAGAAGATAGTGTTTTACCTGCGCCGTGGAGCAGACGAGACCCATGACGAAGGTTTTGCCTCAGATCTCAACGAATCTGCACGGAATATTACGGATCGCGGAGAGTTTTTTTTAATCCCTTCGGTGACAGAGATTTCCTAAGAAAACTACGGAAAAGGAAACTGACTCAGAAACAATGGCGGCCTGACAGATAATAACGCTCGTCTTCCTCGGTCGCGACGGTCGCGACTGACTTCGGACCACCTGCGCAGATCAGCTGCGCGAGAGACGAGAGTCGCGCGATCAGCTGACCCACTCGCCGACAACACTCTGCCTACTTCGCGTGGAATGTATCCCTGTACGCACATATTTCACACATGTTTGTCAGTCGCACTCGCCGCACAAGTAGTGTCGGGCCAGTGAGAGTGGGACGTGTTTTTCTCCACCGTACTATCGCAGTTATCCTATCGTCAGATCGTTAGTTCAGCGCTGCTAATCGAACCGGCTTCGCTGCTCGAGAGTTTGTGATTCATTCCTCGGCATCGTTCCGGCCAAGGTGAGCTCGCTGTGGAATAACAAAAACCGTAATCGATTCGAGGAGCGTTGATTCATAACCACGTATGCATGTCATTACAATCCAATTGCTTCGGGAGACAGTCTTTTATTTCGTTCCATGAGCTCGTCCCATAATACTGGTGCTTGTCACTTATTTATCGCGTGGATTATTCAGGACGTAGAGACGCTTCGACGCTACAAGATACGTGTCGAAAACAATTCCTTTTTTTTTGCACGTCGATGCGCAGCACGAATGATGAATACCGTGTGGAAAGAAGGGAAGGAAATGAGAACTAGGTTGCTTCGAGCAATTTTCTGTCGGCGACAGTGTCTCGAGAGAACCGTCGAAAATAGGCGATTGCCATGGTAACTGTACCGGGTGCGTGAATGTGATAAAATCTATGTGGCCTAACCGCGTGGTATGGAAATAATTTGAGATACGCTGCGGAAATATTGGTCTGTTAAATTTGAAGAGGCTCGGGGAGCGGCACGGTACGTTAAACGTGCAAGCTGCTACAACCAGATTTCGGTTGGACTATTTGGAGTGCTGGCGTCACCGTTTGTTTTTTTTATTACACCCGCATTGCGGTGTCTGCGGTTTGCGACTTTTCTACTCGTACAATTATCGCACGAAGTATAGACAATGCTGGGGAATTTCGCCGATCGGATTACACGTGGGAAACTTCTAATTTTATACGCCGGGCGAAAAGACTGTTTACGGCCAATTTTAATGCAGCTAGCACTTTTCGTAATTTGATAGTATTCTTTTTTTTTAACCCCCTGACGATTGAGTTGCCAAGCGTTCGGTGTTAACTTGGAATGCTCGGAAGTTAATGCTCTGAAGTGCTTTCATTAAATCAGCATCTGCTCGCCATAAGAGGCCTTCTGTACCGTAAACATTAATATGTTTGGGATTTATTATTTGTCGACTGAGCGACAAATTTGTCCGAACCGATTAATTCTTCCCCATACCCGCTGAAACCATACTCGGTCGCTAACACAGAATTGTAATCCATTTTTTTTTTTTTTACATTGCAAAACTTTGGGAACCGTAAATTTGTAGCCTCTGCCCATCTAATAGATGAAGATGCTAACAATTGGCGTTTGTCCAAAAATGGTCGATATTCCTAAGGTCACGTAGTATAACGACCCGCCCACCCGCGACGCGCCCAGTTGGTAACTAAAACTGTATTCAATGTCGTTTTGAGATCACAGAACGCCGAGGAAAAAGAAGATGGCATTTCCCTGCGTCCGCCGATTACCCGAGAGACAATTTTCTTTTTCCTCGGCGGACTGCGGTCTGAAAAAGCCATTAAGAACAGTTTTTGTTTACCGCTGCGGTATTTCACATCGTCTTAAAGAATAAAGAAAAATTACAGAGTTTGTTACCGACTGCGATATTTCACATCGTCTTAATGTGTTTGAAATTTTATTTTGCAGAAAATACGGTACGAATGGAACCCGAAATTTTGTTACAGGCACTTTATGTCACCTTAAAGAAAAAGAAAACAAAGTATAGAATTCGTTACCGACTGCAATATTTCACATCGCCTTAGTCGACTTGCACGAATTCGTTAACCATGCTTTAATGAATTTCTTTTGAATTTTGTTCTGCAGAAGAACGGTGGAAATTAAACCTAAAATTTGGTTACCGACGAACGGTATTTCACATCACCTTAAACACAAAAAAGTTTCAGAATTCGTTACCGACTGCGATATTTTACATCACCTTAAACAGAAAAAAAGTTTGAGAATTCGTTACCGACTGTGATATTTCACATCACCTTAAACAGAAAAAAGTTTCAGAATTCGTTAATCGTGTTTTAATGAATTTGTTTTAAATTTTGTTTTGCAGAAACCACGGTACGAATGGAAGCCGAAACCATCGTTGACAATTGATTAAGATAAATCTATCGCTTTCGAAAGTTCAACAAAATGGCATTGCCAAAAGACGACACTGAAATGGAGGAAACGCCTAAAGCCGAAATACCAACACCACCAGTACCATGGCCGTACATGAGTATGACTTCACTGATAACATCGCTGGCGTTGAAGACCGCCGCAGTTGGATTAATATGGAGCTGGGGCTACTTGAACCTCAGTCCCGGCTGGCTCTTCGCACCGATATTTCTGGCAGTGTGGAAGTCAGAGAACAGCAGAAACAACGAACTGAAGCGGCTTACCGCCCAAGCTTCCGTCATGGCCAAAGAGAAACATCTGATAATTAACAGAATGGATGAATTACCGTCATGGGTATATTTCCCCGATTTCGATCGAGCAGAATGGCTCAACAGGGTAAAAAAAAACATAAAAATTCACCGAAAATTCGAACCTCAGAATATCAAAGACTCATCTAATCTTTTTATTTTAATTAATTATTAACAGATTTTGGTAAAAGTCTGGCCAGGCATGAATCACTTTGTCAGATCAATTTTCAAAGATACCATCCAACCGTCCGTTGTTCAGGCTCTCTCGGAATATAAGCTGAAGGGTTTTCAGTTCGAGAGATTGGTCTTGGGACGGATCGTGAGTGTTCATCTTCATTATTAGTTAAAGCATAAACGGGGAGCCGAGAAAATTGGTCGCTCGCTCAATACAGAACTCGTAGACTGCAAGATAATTCACCTATTTTACATGTATTTTCTTTTTGACCTTGCTGTGTCGAATAATGCTAACACAGCTACTCTCTATGCTTCACAGCCGCCAAAGATATACGGAATCAAAGCCTACGAAAAGAATACCTCCAGAAACGAAATCATTCTGGATTGTGATATTTTGTGAGTACTGAACTTGAATCGACAGTATAGAAAAAAAACATTATACAAGGGAAAATATTGAACGCCCTTTCGTCGACAGATACGCGGGTGATTGCGACATTTCGTTTTCCTTCGGAAATTTGAGAGGAGGTATCAGAGATTTCCAAGTGAGTTTATTCTTGTATATCTCGTCGATGCTACCGTCAATGCAATGCCGAATTTGTAAAATATGAAATTGCTATCGATGTCTTTTAGATTCGTGGAATTATCCGTGTCGTCATGAAGCCAATGTTGACTGTGATGCCACTTGTCGGAGGTATACAAGTTTTTTTCCTGAACAATCCTTCCATCGACTTCAATCTGGTCGGCGCCGTGGACGTTCTTGATTTGCCTGGCTTCAAGTAAGAACACCGCCTCTTCGTGTTTCGTTCGAATCGCCGACGAATTTGGAAAATCGATATTTTATTTTCAGTCAAGCATTGCGAAGGATGATCAAGGAACAAGTAGCCGCGGTGATGGTATTGCCGAACAAGCTCGTGATACCTCTGAGCGAGGAAGTTCCAGCCGAAGCATTGAAAATGCCGGAGCCAGAGGTAAAACTTTTTTACTATATTTTCTTTGCCACCAAATAAATCGCAGCAAGTCTTGACTGTTCGATGAAAAATCGTGAATTCGATTTGTGCTCAGGGTATATTGAGGATTCACGTGGTGCAAGCGAAACATTTGATGAAAAAAGACATCGGTGTCTTGGGCAAAGGAAAATCCGATCCGTACGCGGTTATAACCGTCGGTGCCCAAGAATTCCGAACAAAAACGATCGACAACACCGTCGATCCGAAGTGGGACTATTGGTGCGAGGTACGTGCAACTGATTTTTTTTTTGCCTCTAGAAAATATCACAGATTCTTATAAGCTACGTTGAATGCACGTGCTTTGCTGAGAAAATTGCATTTCACAAATAGTCTGTCAAGTTCTTTTCTGAGCGAAAAGAACTCGTGGCCCTGCTGCCAAAATCAATATCAATGTAAGGACACTAATTTTAAACATTTACTGGCTCTATAAATGTTTCATAGACATTTTTTTAAGAAGGTATTTGAAGGGAATACATCTCCCCTTCAATTAAAATCACAGCAAACAATTGATTAGTTAAAAAAAATTATTTAAAAATACCGTTTATTCAATTTTTGTTAAAGACTCGGATTCAAACATTTTCAGTGGTTTAAAGGGTGTCTTGCGGCCCAGAAAAGTGGCCGCAAAACTGTAGGCGTAGTCCTCCTCGAAAGTTGATAATATTGAAAATATGTATTTATTACCATCGGAGTTCGTATCATAATAATAGTAACTCCTCAATTCGAAGAAAAAAGCTTATCGGGAACAGTCAAAGCTGCTTCAAACGCAAAAGATTTGCAGTGTACCTCGAAACGATGATGTTAAATGTTATTAAAATTCATTAAATATTATTAACCTTCGAGAAGAACGATGTCACAGAATTCTTCCTTCTCATTTTTAAACTGGTAGCATTTTTTCAAGTAAATTTTAGTTATCGTTCATTAGCGATGACTAAAATAACGGGTCCAGTGAAATGTTTTATTTGTCGTTGTTTTGTCACAGTAAAGTGTTACTAATATCTTTACGATTTATCGGTCGAGACTGCACGTCCGCACCGAAAATGCTTCAAACTATTCTTCAAAAAAATTCGTTGGAGAAATTAAACTTATGGACCTATTGATGTTATCGTTGATCTAACGCTGTAAAGGAGGACACACAGACGATCCGACCTGCCGCGTTAAGTCATCGATATATTTAGGATTAAAATAACTATATAGTTAAATATTAGAGATCTCACACCGGGACAAGTGTGTATGTGATGTTATGCGTGATATTGTATGGGATTAGTGTGTCGTGACATCCGCCATCGCGCAGCAGCTGACCATAGCCATCTGGGACTATGACGATACAAAGGGTGACGAGAGTCTTGGCAGGTATGGACGACGATTTATCATCATTTCATCCATTTTTTCACGAACCAAAAAAAAATATTGTTTATAAATTTCATAAACGAACATAGAAGCATATTTTTTCGCATTAAATTAATTACAAAAATTCTAATAAATTGAATTAAAACGTACTTCCTGTAAATATTCATGTCGAAAGTAGAAGTACAAAGTAACTATCTGAGAAAATAGATTTTTTAAAAATAATTCGACGATCTCGGGAAGCAAACTACGTGGCAACGGAAATGAGAAATCTTGTATCCTGTAATCGATTGCAATAATGGCAGAGATGATTCCAATCAACACCGCGTGTTACGCTGTTTGCTTCAGAGGCCGTTGAATCGTATGCAGGTTGAAAACAAAAAGTTCGTTTATTTTCTTCTGTCGATCAATTCGTTCATTTCCCTAGAGTAGTAAGTGTAACTAGTATAAATATTTGAATACGCGTCAATCGATAATTGCACGTACTGTAAATATCGTCGGGATGTCCACGCTGCGTGCTTGAAAAACGCTTGGTTTAACTATACAATTCGCTTGGGTACAAGGATCCCTGATAACTGGATCTCCACTGGCACGTTGGTATTTTTATGTGGTTTGGATGTTCTTGTTGGCAATACGAATGAGAGTTCCAATATCGGCGGGGAAGAAAAGGAAGAGCGTATTCTACACCATTTACCGTGTACATTTATGTGGGATGCGCCCTTTTGATTTCCAGCAATTGACATAACTGACGTCTGTACATTTGTCGCTTATTTTGGGTGTTTCGATGCATGGGTGGCTCTTCTAAATTTTTCTGGTAAAAACAATGATCCCCTAAAAAAATCACTTTTCTATATTGTACATATAATTTATATTTATTAATTATTTTATCATTTATATTTATCTACATTATTTTGAATATTGAATATATAATGTCTTTTGGTAAATCAATCGTCGCGAGAGGAAAAAAAAGCGTGCAAGATCCTATTGTACTTGGCACGTTTAGTTTTTCACATGTATTTTATCACGATATGACACGCAGGCTGTGATCGATACACGCAGTATAGGGCTAGATGCTGCTGTATCAATTTGGGACTTGGATCCAAACATCGCTGGTATTGAATCTGATGACTTACTTGGAAGGTAGTAAATGAGCATGCTGTGGAAAGTTTAATTTTCAATTACGATTTTAACCATTTATCTGCCGATTGAGCAGCAGTACTCTTATGAACAAACCATTTTTTTATCGCCCACTTCACTGTGCAGACAATTCTTGTTCGCTGTTTGAGAGTGTGAAAGCCAAATTTTTTTATATCGCGTTACTGATTTTTCTTATACGCTCCTTCAATGGCCTTCAATGGTGCGATACATTCGTTATTTTCTCGTCTTCACTGTGACAATCCTTTTTTTTTTTGAACATTGCAATATTATTTTTCTAAATATTTTTTTAATAATTTTTTTTTTTTCTTCATGCGACAATATAACATGTAACAACGTTTGATAAATCGATAACGACAATCGCACTTTAACCCTTTCAATACGTTTTTTTTTCGTAAAAAACTTGACGTTCTTCCTCTATTTCTTTCGTACGATGAAACTGTAGATGAACTGTAGATTGCAGATCAAGCAGAGTCGGTATTTTTATGGAATGAACGTTCGATTTAATTGCGTGAATTTAATTAGCCAGTAGCGAAAGGGTTAAACTTTTTTTTATAAAAACAAAACGACGATTGCATATAATATGCAACTCTGCTGGTTTTGGCGATAACCAACTAAAAGAGCTTGTGTGGTGGCAGTTTGTAGTGGAGGAGGTCTCGGGTGGCTACAACAAGGTCGTTGCCCAGCTCTTTGACAAAGACAACGCTGGCCAAGACGATCCTCTCGGAAGGTACTGATAGTTGTACTAATAAAGTGCATAACGCGAGCATTGAAACGATACCAATGATTTTTTTTAGCCATAAACAGATTTTGATAGAAAATAGATATTTCAAATTATTACACAATATCGAACGTGCACTTCAAGATCGTCTCGACACTTTTATCGCGATAGGCTCTTTATCCGATATCGCCTGCAAAAAATTCATCGCATCTGCTGGTTGATGCATGATAGAAGAATTCGCAGACACTGAAGAATCCCCTTGGTACTTTGAAGTAAACTTTTTCGTTATTAATATTTTTGTCTCGCGCGTAACTTCAATATTTTAGGAGGTTAGATACATTATTAGATCGCATTTACATGTAAGATAAATCCCCTCAGCATTTAGGGCGAATAATATTTTTAGGACTTTATAATGCGATGTACTTTACAATTCGCAGAAGTAAAATGTTCAATTTTATTTTCTTGAGTGTCCCGTGTATGGCTTGTTAAGCCCTTTAGGTATCTTCGCTTACGTTTCTTTTAACAAGTAGCATCTGTGCCCCTTAAAAAAAGCCGATCACATAGTTCGGAAATTTTCATTGCATTTCACTAATGAGCCACCAGTCGTCGGTTGTAACATCGATATCTTTCCTTTTTTCTTCTGTTCTACATTCTCATGCTATGGATTCCCGAGGTCTTCGGGTAAAGCTGGTCGCGTTTATACTTGGCAGTGAAGGTTTACTTTGCTAATACGCTGCATGTGTAATATTATGTACAGTTTAAAAAAAAACAACAAAAAACTTGATTTTTACTTAATCAACGCCGTTGTACATACTACTGAACTGCATTAATGCTGCATGTTCTCGGCTTTCGAACATATTGAAATATCATTCGAACTATTGTATATTCATGTAAATTACACTCATCAAACTACATTTTCAATAGTATTATGCAAGCGCTGGTAAAAAAATGTTTATTGAATTGTTTAATATCGTGTATAAAACAGGGCCACTATCGAAGTTAGCCGTGTTAAGAGGAAGGGCATGATCGACACCGTGAGTATTCGAAGATTTAAAACTTTGGGATTCAAATAAAAATTAGTTTGAGATAACTTGAAACGATATGAAATTACTTGTCACAGTGGTCGACTCTCGAGTTCGCGAAACACGGCATGGTACAAATGCGTCTCACCTGGCTACAGCTTTCCAAGAATCCAGCAGATTTACAAGCTGTAAGTGCCCACCCATACAAATTCATAAATAAATCATATTATTTTATTGATCTCATATATATTTTGGAAAGTTGTTTTGTGGTTTGTTTGGCTCAATTTTCAAGAATCCAGGAGGTCCCCATGGAGGCTTCCCAGGCCTTGATAACTATTCTGATAATCCATAACTGATTTATATATCTAGTGACGTATTACCGGTGAATCTCCGAAAATCTAAATTTTTGGTATTTAAATTCCACAATCCATAGCGAGGGCGCAAAGTGTCCGACCCACAACTTGCTATTTTATTATTAGAGAAACAAGAAAATAATTAATTACTAGTCGATGGGCCTTCGTCAATGTGTTTAAAGGTCGTTAGGTATAAAACTAGTATAGGATTATAACCGTATAAAAGTATAGCATTGGCAATACATTTTTTTTACCTTTGCTAAGTATTTTATACAATTCGTAGGCTCTAATGGAAACGCAGCAGCTAAGAGTCACGTCAATGAGCACTGCTTGCCTCATACTATACGTCGATTCAGCTAGAAATTTACCGGTAAGTACAACATTCGCAATTTTTAATATTTATCTATAAAATCGTGCTAACAAAGTTCTAAAACGAATTTATAAAAAATGTTACCAGTGTCTTCGTGGCAGCAAGCAACCAGACGTTTACCTGGAAGCAAGCGTCGGTTCAAAAACCGCGAGAACGGGCACGATGCTTCGATCTTGCGATCCGGTATGGGAGCAGGGCTTCACGTTTCTGGTTGGAAATCCAGAATCAGGTAGTCTCAATGTGAAGGTAAATAGATTATTGGCAGTCCTTGATGTTAACCGGCACATTATAATATGGTATTTAAAAATCTCAATCGTAGATATCGGACGAAAAAACTGGAATGGTGGTCGGAACGATGACTTACAATTTGGCGGCTTTGCTGAGCAAAAAGGACATGGAAGACATGCAGCAGCCCTACGATCTTCAAAATGCCGGACCAGACAGCAGGCTCGTCTTGTCGATGTCACTGAGGGTAAATTTCTTAAATTGATATTCGAAGCCAAGGAAGTAAGTAGAGCAAGTCGGGGTAAAATGGCCATGATTTTTTTAACAATGAAAACTGGAGGTACATCGTTAAAAAACTTTTAAATTTTAGTCGTAACCAACTCTAGAAACATCGAACTGAAATAATTCATTTAGAACTTTCGATATTTGCGATGTGTGATTTAATTGCAGCTGTATAAACAAATATTTGCGATCGGCCATATCACTCGATTAGGCGTATAGAAGCATAAATGGATTGCGCACGACATACTATATTTTATACTATACGCGCACGTCTTACTATATTTTATGTTCTCTCCATGAGCTGTAGAAAGACAACAATGACCTGCATCAAATGTTTCAGATGCCAAACTAAAAACACAACGGTTTTACTGGCCATTTCACCAGAAAAATGCGGGGGATATGGCATATCACCCGCCTGATCATATCACCCTTATTTACCCTATATAGCTGTTATTCGTTTCAGATCTTGAAGTATGAAGAAGCTGTGGAGATGCCCGAGGAAGACGATGACGAGGACGATATCAACGAGTTGAACAGGAAGCTCGAGCGTCACGAATCGACGATCAGCAACTCCGTGCCCAGCAGTGGTAAGAATCGACAAAAGTTCATAGCTGAGAGAGAGCAATTTCTTTACGTTCAAACACATCCTCAATTCGTGGATCGCATATTTGCAGTTCCTTCCACCCCTTTGAAGAAAATTCCTTCGAGGGAATCCGTGCACAGCGTAGCTAACAGCGCAGCGTCCATAGGCGTTGTTCCTCAAGATTTTCTGAGCGAAGAAGCCATTGACGAGGGAACTCTGATCCCCTCCATGGCTCCGGACGCGATAATGTCTCATCCCGGTCTTGTTCATCGAAACCTGAGTCAAACTTCCTCTCTGGGCGAAGCGAAACTCGGCAAAATTCAGCTGACGCTACGTTACAGTGTGCCAAGACAAAAGTTGGTCGTGGTCGTACACAAAATTGCGTAAGTTAACGAAAACAACGAGTTCTGATACATTACAGTAAATATTTTAGTTAGTCGACTTTGCAATTTTTGTTTCTAAGTTATTGATACATTTATCGGAGTCTAGGATTGTAGATAAATTTTCACGATCAAAGGTATTTGGCAATTCTTAAATAACGACATTTTTTACCACAGCAACCTGCCTTTGCCATTGAACGATCCGCAAAATGTACCGGATCCGTACGTGAAGCTTTATCTTCTCCCGGATCGTCACAAAGAGACCAAAAGAAAAACCGCCGTGATGAAGGACAACGTCAATCCTGTTTACGACGAGCAATTCGAGTACGTTGTTTCACAAGGTGATCTAAATACTCGAGTATTGGAAATATCCGTGTGCACGCAAAAAGCGTGGCTCTCGACGGGCAGCAACATTATGGGCCAGGTATATCTCAATCTTGCGGACATGGACATTACAAAGGCGACAACGAGCTGGTACGATTTGATGCCGGAAATGAAGGACTAAGCCATTGAACAATGATAGAACGAAAATAACTATTGTTATCGCGAGATTTTTATGGGAAAGATAACAGACTAACGAATATTAATCAAATATTATATATGGGTAAAAAAGAAATTCGGCGCGCTAATCGAATAAGACGAACGAGGCAAACAGATCTATAGAGCACCGAGTCAAAATGTGTGAAGCATTTGAAAATTCTCGACAATTGTGTTCAATGCTTTTTGATATGACATCATTTTGGTGAAACGAAGTTTAAGGCGGTCAACGAGCGTCATTCGTTAAATCGCGAAATTTTTGTCCATAGCCCGATAAATTGAAAAAAAATCGACGTTCGACTCTGGCCTAATGCCCGATAATTATATGTATTTATTGGTATCTATCATTTTGCACACGCTTTTTAAAAATATTTTTGTTAAATTCTCGGAGCCAGTATTATTTCGCACATTTACACTCGACCCAAGGCTAACAGTCGTAGCGAATCAATGCACTTTTCGTCGGTACCGAAAGTATCGTAGATGAGATACCTTACAGTAGTTTTAACCAGTGTGATCTAACATTATTGTCGACGAGTGCTAATTATTGTAACGAATATGTTCGAATATGTTCAAGAGTCGTAGACTAAACGCCATAACTTCGCGCTGGTTGCGAAGGATTGTGCTCCACCGGCAAGAAGCGAAATCGTTCATACCCTCGAATCTTCGGAAAACTTATTTAGCCATAGATATTGCGTTGTTATTTAAAGGATAGATATAACCAACAATTATGTTGATTAATATATAAACTCGATTCGCGTTGAAACTAATATACATACGTTATATTTATACGAGAGAATTTTTTGCTATATTATATACATCTTTAACACTCCGAACTAAAAAAAATGTATGACGAGCAGTTTCACGAAATTGTAATCTACTGGCCATAATACATTCAATTTGCATTTGTAATCCTAGTGGCTCCCATCGATGACTGTGTCCCTCAAATCAAACTTCGGGTTTCCAAGACCTCTATTCACGATCACCAAGGAAACACCATGGTAAATAGATTTGACTCGAAAGAAGAGACGGGGCTGTTATCGATTCGGCCGACTTTGTTGTTTCTGGCAGCCGACCTTTAAGAATGGTTATTCGTTAGTGAGCTTTCGTTTGAGCAATAAGTTATTACCGAATAGTAAAGTGATCGTCGTAATTTGGAGCGATGCAACGAGCGCCCAAGCTCCCGTGTCTTCCGGGTTTCAATTTCGATACAATGGTAAGCTGTTGTAGAGAAAAAACTAAAAATATAGAAAAAAAAACCGGTGAAAAGTTATAGAAGAAAAGGAAAGGTTTGCGGAATCAGCGACTTCTCATTGTCTTCAGATTGGAAAGACCAAATTCAACAGAAGTCAAATATTCGACAAGATTCACGATGGAGTTTACTACTTGGCTGAGCGGCCAGCGATTCCCGAGCACAGCCGTTACCCATCGATTTATCCGCGAGGCAAGGCCCAGGCGGTCCCACCCTGGATCGCTTTCGACGGTCAGGTGGGTTGAAGGAACTCTCGTTACACCTTGAGAATTTTTTTAACATAATTTTTTCTTTTCCCTCCCACAGAGACTTATGTTCAAAGCTTTCTTCCAAGAAACCGTGCAGGAGAGGTGGCAATCGGCCTTTCAGGTACGCGTGGTCACTATCAGCTTCTTTCTGGAGGACGGTACCATCAAGATCGCCGAACCTTCCGTCGACAACAGTGGCCTAGAGCAAGGTTTAACAGTCCATTTTATATTACCACTCGAACAATCGTATTTACCATTTTTAAGTGTCACGAGAAGTTAATGAAAGATGGATAATATGTTTTTCTCTCCAAAAAATTCGTGACGACAATAACTCGCATTCTCGATATGAATTGTTGCCTAAGAAATGCACCCTGGTTGGCTGCCCTACGAGCTTGAAGCTGGAGTCGTTCGATTACCGATTTCAGTTGAATAAACCAGACCATGTTTTTTGTCCGTGTGTGGTTAAAGTTGCATTGACACTGCATTGGCTATTAATAGTCACCGACTATATTAATATTCTTAGAAAATAATATAACATTTATGCTTTAAAAGTCAAATCAAACACCAAATACCGTGATTTGAGGATACGCTCGCAATCGCTGCTAGTAGGAAGTACAAGGATAGTATTTTTTTAATCGAATCCTTCGTCTCTTGAAACAATGTGAAAGGTGCTTTTAGTGACAGTCCCACTAATAAAAAATTATAATGAGGGATTAAAGATTATGAGAAATTTGTCGAGAAAAATTAATTAATTTCAGGTGTTTTGGTGCGACGTCAAAGAGTTCCGATGCCAGATCCAGTGAAATATCGCTACTACGATATAATCGATCTAAACGTCGGCAAGGAGCCAGAGATCTTCGGTCGAGTTTACAAAATCGTCGATTGCGACTTATTTACCAGAAGATTTTTGAACCGCATGGGAATTCCGGTGCCAGATCCCATAGACATACCGAACGATCCTTACAACGACAGGCGACGATTGGTAATCAATTGATCGGCATCAAATACCCTTGGCGTTTAATGAAGGCGTGCGAGTTAAGGAATTTGTTTTAAAATCGTTGCCACACTTTTAGCCGGTATTTCCTAAAAAACCGAGCAGACGATCGGACACACTCGGAAAATTTTTAAAGTACGATGGAAAGGTGCTGAGATTCTACGGATACTGGGACGACAGGGAGAGCGAGTACGGAACGATTCACGAACTGGAATTGCATTACTATCTCGCTGATGATACCATTGAGATAATGGAGAAACCGTCACCCAATTCGGGACGTGAAACCGGCTCCATGTTCGTGAAAAAAATGAAAATTCCGAAAGTGAGCACAGACGTGATAATTTACGATAAGCAAATGCCTTTTATGAACTAAAAAAAAATGCTATTTATAAGTAATTATGACCGTGAGCTAGTAGATAAATATCTAAAAGAATTACTACTATCAGATAGTTCGAAATGGTAATATCAAAATTAAATTAAATGATAACTGTGATTGAGATTGCAATTTCTTAATATCAATAGAAAAATCATGTTTTGTAGTTTCTATTATCTTATCAGGGTAAAGACTTTGAGTAACACTATTCCTGTAGCTCTAGTGCAGTAAACTTACGAAATCAATTTACAGTTTTTCACGAGTTTGGCTCCCATCGGCTCGAGCGATCCTTTCACGGTGCTGAACGTCTTGGGCGAAAGCACGGCTCAGAGTTATTACATGGTCGACTCGCTGAACACGGGAAAGATATCGGGAGATTATTACCAGGAAAACGATCTTGCTATCGGTGCTCAGCTCAATATATTTGGGCGAAAGGTCGTAATCACCGATCTCGATCAGTTCACTAAAGAATATTACAGGTAGCGCATAAAGGTGAAAAAAGTAACTCCTCAGTTAAAATTCGTGAAATTTCATACTTCAATAGCAGTCGGAACTGCGATGTCCAAAAAAATGGAGACCAAACATTTTTTCTATTTCGATTGAGTGTATAATAAAAAAAATACAGAAGTTACTTTATAATGAACTCTGTGGAAGCCCCGCAAAGGAGGTTCTTGTTATGCGAAACGACTAATAGTTGCAAGTACAATCGAACGTAATACTATACGTTTCGACTCGTTTGATTCTTTTCAGAAAAAAGTACGGCATTGACGATTTCAAGCCGCTCGAGAGACCCTCCACAAAGCCCGATTACGTGTGCACCAACGTTGAAAAATACGTGCCTCCTTACAACGGTTTTGGCTCTTACGACGATTCACTGGGTAATTGCTTCACCGTTACCCCCCAGCCACCCAAAGTAGACTTCGTCAGGTTTCACAAATACGACAAGTACGTTGTGTAGAAAAATAATAACAACTTTCGCACAGTTGCAGTACTACTCACCCGTCAGCTTCGTTAGATTTTCACAAACAACATTTTCATTTTGTTCGTTAAAAATGATATTTATATTTCTATTCGAATTAGTCGATTTTGTTGTGCTGGGCGAAAAATGATCATCTATGATGACGATTGTATACGATTATAGTATGTATGTTTATTCATGAGTATATACGAATCATATATGATCATATTTTCGGGACTCGTTGACACGGAAGAGCGCATTTCCAAACATCTTTTTCCACTTCTTTTTTTTATACCTTCCGATGAGTAACCAGTTTGGTAATTACTATGATAATCACTGTGACAATCACTATGATAATCACTATGGTAATCATTAAGATAATCACTGTGACAATCACTATGATAATCACTGTAGTAATCACTATGATAATTGCTGGCTCATTTCACTGCAATATTTTTATTTGATTTTATTTCATTATTATATTATTCATATCAATTAATTGTTCATTATTCAGGCAAGGCTTTGACAGTCGGGTCTTGAGATTCCGAGCAAAGATGATATCGAACATACCCGAGTTCTCAGATCGACACTTCATAATTAGGGTTTACCTGATGGACGACACAGTGTCGATCTTCGAAATGGCACCGAGAAACACAGGTCTCAGTCATTTGTTCTTTGGATTCAGTCGTCAAGTCTTACCCTCTTGTCGATGAGCAAAATAACGAGAACTGTTTAAACGAGAAATAATGAGAGTTTTGTTTCTTCAGGTTTTCAAAGATGCCTATTCCAGAAGAGGATGCAAGTAATGTTACCGGGTCAGAATATTTATTCGAGCGAAAAACCCCAATACTACGAGCCTCGTCACTTCTATGTTGGTGCCAGGGTAAACCTTTCCGAATTTCATTTTCAAATAACATCCGCCGATGAATATGCACTTCGGTACATGGAAATCAATTGCGAAAAGGTTTTTAAGGCTCATTTATTTAATTTACATTAAACTTCACTTGCAAATTCAATTAAACAGTTGTGTTTAATTCGTTCCTCCAGTTTCCAAAATCGAATATGAAATTGATTATGGAAAAGTTGCGCGAAGAACTGAAACCGGTGTACAAGGAGTTTGTAGCCGAATATAGTCCAAAAGAACCGGAGAATAACGGAATTTTGGAATACAGAAGATTGAGGTTTGACAGAGATTAATCATACGTGCATATTTTTCGACGAATTAACTCCCATATTTCGATTACGCAGAGAAGGATTGTGCAAGTATCTGGGTGAAAAAATAGTCGAACACGAGATGATTACGATAGCAAGACGCTATTCTTCGCACGAGAAGAGAGCTCGATATTCGAGGGAATACGTGAGGTACACATTTTATTAATTACGCATTTTTATTATGATAAAATATTAAATCAACCGTGAACATTTATTGTCGCAGGCGATTAATGCACACGGAACTGACTCGACTGATGTGGAGCGAGCTCGACCGTCTCGAAGAAGATATTCACCACTGGGATCGTGCTTGTACGGGATACTTGCCACGTAGCGAACTGTATACGATTTTACGAGGCTGCAGAATTCCAGTGGATCTCGAACTTCTCAATTCGATGCTCGACCAGTGAGTAAAATTAAACTTTAACGACGTTGAAAATAAAAACGTGCTTTGAAAAAAATTATGTTTCCCATTTTTTCTCGCAGTTTGAACAAAAACGAAGAAGGACAGATTGATTATCGGGATTTGCTGCAATTTATGAATACGAAGGTGAATCCGGTTACTCCAATTCCACCCGTCAATATAAAGGTGCGTCACCGAAAAAGCTCTGATTTAATTAGACTACAATTTTTTATTAATTTATTATTTTTTTGCTATTACCACTTTAGACTTCGCTATGGTGGGCTTCGGAGAGGGATCCGGATTGCGGTGCGGGATTAGATTGGTGCGCATTTCTGAAGGACCTTGATATAAGAGAGGACGATCCGGCGACCGGATAAAATATCAACGTGTCAGGTATACAATCGCCTTCTTTTTTGCAAAAAAATAAAATGAAAAAATGAAAATAAGTGCATGATTGTTTATGATGAATTTAATGAACTAAATAACGTTCTTCATTATAACGTGTCAAAGATTTCCAAATATCTGTGAATATCGCGTATCTAAATCCGAATAGAAATTTAATAACATTTTCATAAGCGAAAGATGAGTAGTTATTTCATATTTTTTATTCGAATGCATTATTAAGACCGATCGACATTATGAACGTACATCCGGAACGCATATAGTTCTATTTACACATCATTCTAACTATATATCGTGCCGCGTTCTCGTCTATATACTATTCATATTAATAATAGTAATAATAATAATACATCCTACTATAAATACAATGGATATAGTACGTGAATATATAGTAACGCTACGCGTAAATACACGAGATAAACACGAGTGTATAATAAATATCGTTTAAACCTCTGTAGCTCGCGCTTAGTCTCACAGACTGAAAACTGATTTTTCGAATAAAACATTTCAGCACTGCGTTCTAATGGAAAATAAAAATTGTATAAGAATGTTTCACGATACCATGAGAATTGTGATCGTAAATTGTTATCAACAGTATTTTATCCGTTTAGTCTTGGGAAAATGTTGAAAAAAAGGTGCGAGCTACGGAGGCTTAATGGGTATACGATGTCATCTAATTGCAATATAAATAACATTTTGGTCGATTACCACGCATGAATAATGGCATGCTTTTTGAGTTCGTTAAACCCTTTTCGAAATACTTATATTAACTCGCGGTCGCAATGCTGAGACGTCGATGATACAGAAGGTACACAAAAAAAAAGTATACACACTTCGAATCGGAAGTCTATCATTACCGACCAATGTGATTTTTTTCGTGATAACGACAGTCAAGAAATTATTCGTACAATTCTAACATTTTCATTCGTCACTCCATCATAGATCTATATTCGTTAATATAATTTCTGTGATAATTTTTTTGTTATTGAATTAAATCGCGAATGATTGCTCTGAGTGAACGGTTCGAACTAACTTTGGACGATTTACAATAATATTCCTCCGCGCTTCACAAATAGCATTCTCTGCGATTGACTGTTTATTAGCACAACGGAAGTTTCGACCCTTTTGTTTTGAGAATGAAATGTCACAGATAATCTATAAAAAATAATCACAAATGGAACTTAAAACAATTCTTTTTCATTTCTATCGAAGGACACTAAAAAATAATGATAATATCATAAGGCTGAGTTCATACGAAGTTGTTATCAGTCTGTAAGATTTCTTCTTTTTATTTGCACGAACTTTACGAACGGCCCAAATGGCATTCTTCCCGTTTGAAGTATGCAATTAATGCTCGAGATTAGCTAAAATAAATTAGGCCGATTACGACCATTCGATGATATCTAGTTCACTCAGTCTCTCGGGAAGAAAGTAAAAAAAAAGATTAAAATTCGTTTCGAAATTCGGTTAAATTCGACCGCGCGATCGTTCAATTACACTCGTACGTCGTTATAACATTTCTACAAGTCTTGCACTTAACGTAACAGCAACTTATGTACTTGCACTCGCATCGTTCGAGCATTTCTTCGGTCTTCGTGACGTGTCCGCGACCGCAACAGAGATACTCGCAGCCTTCGTAACCGGAGCTACTGCCGTTGCATTGCCTATAAAAAAAAAAGAAGAAAACAAAAATAACACAAACAGTATTACGGTATTTTATAGTATACGATAGATTTTTGTAGAATAGAACATTTCCTCTCCTAGAGTCTTTCCTTTTATACGGATAATATACGAGTCGGTTATGTGAAGGAATTTTAAATTGAATTTCGAATCGAAAGGTTCGCCCATCGAGGGACTGACAGACAAACGAGGGAACACGCCTACACGTTCCACACACAATCACGCGATACACTAAATATGAGGATAGGCTTGTTATACTTGACTGTAATTATTAGTTACGTTTCTTCGGAATCTAATAGATCGTAATCATAGATTTTCTCTGGTCTCCCAAAAGGCAAAGTATACACATATAGCGAAGAAAAATGAAAGTATGCCTGGTGGTTTACCTGAAAGAAATTTATCTTTAATAGCCCGAGGCGAATCGGGGGATGTTAGTGGACCTTAGCAGGTATATTTCTTAAAAATCCCTTGCAATACTAATTATTCGTTAAAGAGTTTTTTTCGACGATCGGCTGCTGGACGAAACTGAAAGCAGATGCTATCCACAAGGAACATCAGTCGTGTAAAAAAAGAAAATTCCATCAGGAAGCAATGTACAAGACATTTTTTGTTTCCACTCGTCCTTTCAAGCCTATATTCGATATATTTTTCTCTACTGATCACGTGTTTTTTTTTTTTTTTTTTTTAGTAAGAGGATACACGAATTCGTTGCAGGCCGCATGAAAAATCGTAACCGACCGTCCGTATAACGGTTTTCTCCCTTTTCCGTTCCGGTCTTTGGCAGCGAGATGGTCCGTGGCGAATCGCAATTGCTTCAATTCGCTTTTCCGAAGAACCGAAGCGCACGGAGACGTCGGAAGCTGTGTTCTGGAGGGCGTTCTTTTGGACCGAACGAACGCCCACTTTGCCTTTTCATACTAGCCGATACTGCAGATGAGTAATTACAACGATGTATCTACTAGTACGTGCGTTCGATGTCTCGGCGTCAATGACAGCGTCAAGGGGATCGGATTTATATCTGCACATAAAAGTGTCGACTTCGAGACCAACGGGATCAAATTTATGTCTGCGCGTAAACGTGCTCCATTTTTTTTTTTTTTCATCGAGTTAGCAGCTTTCATTCATTCCGCGTTCATCTCTCGGCAAGTTTGTTTGAAGATGATTGCCCTGTCCGTTGGCAGAAGTAATTCAGTACAGCTGACAAATGTGTCATAACGAAAACAGGTTTTCCGGTGTTCGTTAACAGAACGATGAAGAAGAGGAAGAAAACGAAGACGAAGAGGACGGTAAAGAAAAAAAAAAAAAAAAAGAAAATACCGAACAAGTCGAGCAGGAAAGTAAAACATGTAAATTCGTCCCATCCTCCCGGCGGCTTTTCATTCTCACTTATAATTACTGGCACGCTAACATAAATAAGCCGGTACGGAGGCTCACCGCCGAAGGAGAAACCCAAAGGGGGGGGGGGGGGGGGGGGGGGGAAAGGAACGAGATAGATAAACGGGCGTGCCGGCGTGGACGAGATTGGAATTCGTAGTGTGTGGCGCGTAAGTTATCGAGACGTGACGAACGAATGCGCCAAAGACGATGGGAGAAGAAAAAATATATATATACAAATAGAAAAATTCATATTCATAGAAAATTTTCTCACTTTACCTTCACAAATTTATTTCTCCCTTCTTAAAAATAGTGACACGAATGACCCCCCGAATGATCGAGAGAAATATATCGAAATAATCGAAATCGTGAAGCGATCTTTCGCAACCAATAGGAATCGTCCGTGCAGTTACTAAGGTCGAGGCACCTGGTCTAAAAGCGAGGGCGCAACTCGCTATCAGGCACATAGATTATATCAATGAATGCTATCGTAGTCATTCAACAATCACGTACGCACTATTGTCGATCATACAAAAACGACAATGTCACATTTTTCATGACATAATGCGCAAGCATAGCAGTTATAAAAATTCGCATATCGTCACAGTGAGTTAAACAATGGGACAGTGCTGAGTGAACGAGTGTGCCACATCGATCTGCTAACGGCGGTGCGAGCACATGTTTCGTGTGTTCGCACCGGCTCGGTGTCGAAAGAAGCAATTTCCTGAACGCATACGTCAACCGGTGTAATATAAACGAAAACAAATCTCCAACCGGATACACCGTGGAGGGTGGCTCGGGCGATCGTGAAAATGAAAAAGTCTCGAAGGCCCTTGGCCTAGCGTGAGGCTTGTTTTAAAACAGCGATGTGACCGATTGTGGCCTCGTTTACACGGGTAGACGTTGTCGACGCGAATCTACACCCTGTGTACGTGTACAAGATAAGAGAAGCAGGGCAAGGAGAGGATGACGCGTTTCACATTAAATCGGCGAGTGGCTTATTAATACACGCCGTAAGTTGTTTGCATGTGCGTAAGCGAAAGCTCGTTACATGTCGGCGATAGGTCGAAGCCGGCGTACGAATAATCGTTAAAAAAATATATATATCCGCCCACGCGTATATTAATGAATGTAAAAATACGATATGAAGTTCGTGCGATCAAAGAGTCCGAACGTACATCCGGTATATCTGTGAAAAAACGTATTACACTGGTCACTAATTAAAGACGTTTTTTTCCACACGTGCCATTGAACAGCCCGTTTCGAACACAGTCGTAAAAATAAATTCTTACGTTCCAAAGAGTGTAAAAAAAAAAAAAAAAAACGTAATTAGCTGGCAACCAAAAATGTATATTCGTTCGCTGTTCGACCCAGAAAATTAAACAAAGCTCCCCAGTCTTTATGCATAAAAGATTCGTCGGGCAGAGAGAAGAAATGAAAACAGTAAAAGCAGGAGTGAGATCAGCCTTTTGCATTCATTCATAATCGGAGATTTCTTTTTTGCCCGAAGCATTCGGATCGTAAACCTTCTTCGGTACGAATCATTAGGCATTTCTGTCGCTTAATTTTCGCCTCGTATACGAGAGACGATTCGCCGGTTATTATTCGTTGCGCGTTTCCACACGTGTAATTAAACGATTCCCTCGCCTCTTCGGGCACCTTATAAGTACTAATATAATCGTATACGTTCCTCGCTTTCCGTGCGCTTTGGGCCTTTCGTGTCACGACAAAAAAAAAAACAACAAAAAACAAGAAACCGAAAGAAAAGAAATACCCACTCAACCGCCCCGAGAGTCATACAATTTTATTGCGGCCTTTTCTACCCGCCAACGCACGAGTGAACGCTCATTGGACGCTCCGTTATTATGAAACGTTGCTGCTTCTCTTGCCGATGCACTTTGCGCGTTGCACGCGAGCGGCCATTAGCACGTGAGCTGCAGTTTGCCTCGGGCGGTTGGTTTACGACACTGTGCATGCTCACCTCGGGGGACTTAAGGTTTTTCTTCCGCCGTGGATGAGACGACGAGGACTTTTAGATCTATTTTTGGTCGAGATATGCGATGCATCGCTATATGCACGAACGTGCTCAAACCACGAGAATCTAAAGTTTTTTTTTTTTTCAGATCTAAAGAATTGATACTGGCTAGGAACCAATTGGAGCAGTTTATCTTTCGAATGGCTCGTTAAAAAAATCACCAAATTTTGTACCTCTTCCAAGATGTGCGACATTAAGATTGCGGGCACTTGTAAGATCGCCGTTTTCGGCCGTCAAGTGCCAACACGCAAGTGCCAACAAATATTCGTTACGCACAATCGAACGGAATCTTTAATTTCTCGTTTTGCGAGGGCTCTCGCCCATTCACAGTCTTTGTACGTTCATTCTTCTCTTTTCGTTCGGCCTCTCGCGGGCGTCGAACACGCAACGGATTTATCGATCTCATTAACGATATTCCAGACGGTACGGCCTGTGCTCGGCCCTCTACGTTAGTCCATTCATTCGTTTACGTATATATATGTATATATATGTACATGTATATATATGTATGTATGTATCGCCGTATTTGCAATACATTAATAAAAAAGTTTTCGACGTCGATCCTCCCGATCCATTAGCGTAACTATACATAATGCAGTGCGCCTATAAACGGTAACGAGTTCATTGTGATAACCGGGGATGATCGATCGATCGGGCATGCTGCAGCCGAAGATCCCAGACAGCGTGCAGACTTGCATTTTAAATGCGCATGAATAAAAAAAAAAAAAAAAAAAAAAAAAAAAAAAAAAAAAAAAAAACAAACAATCGAGATCCCAAACTTTCGAGCAGTCGTATGCTGGCTTGAGAAGAGACTTCGTCATTATTCTTCTGAATCGCTTCTCTCCAAAGTGAATTTATTTATTGATTATTTGCAACAGCGCTGTACACCTATCGTCGTGCGCAAATAAAAATATATTTATCGGACAGTCACTTCTTCCGGTCCCGAAGACCCATTTTTTTTTACCGGAAGTGACGTCGTAACAGAAACAGGTCACTTCCGGCCGAAAAATGAGATTTTCAAACCGTAAGTGACGTCTCTCCCGTGCAATGTCACTACCGGTCGAAAAATGAGATTTTAGAACCGGAAGTGACGTATTACCGATATGACGTCACTTCCGATCGAGAAATGAGTTTATCGAACCGGAAGTGACGTATTTCCAATATGACATCACTCCGGTCGAAAAAATGAAATTTTCAAACTGGAAGTGTCGTATTTTCAATACGATGTCACTTCCGGTTGAACAAATGACATTTGCAAACCGGAAGTGACGTATTTTCGGTATCCCGTCACTTGAATACGATAATTTTCATCCTCTCAAAGTTGTCAATTCGCATCGATATATTTTTTTCTTCATTGCCCATATGTCAAACAATAAATTGCAAGGGTCCTGTTTTCTTTCGGCAAAAAAAAAAAAGATAATCTCTTTTGCGTATGAAAACAACGTTGGAGGCACAACAAACCAGTATGAAGACGACTAAAAACGAAAGAAACTCGCGAAGCTGCCAGAAGATTAATTCGAGTCTGCGCGTCTTCTTTTTGCTTCCTCTTAGCGCACGATAAACATAGCATTGTAAGCCTCCGTAGTCAATATTTTACGTGCCAAAGCGGATCAGGCGGAATTCAGTCGAAGGTTTACCGATCAGCAAAAGCGGACATAGACGGTGCGCGGTATTAGCGCGCTATCCGAGACAGCTATGTGGGAACCGCACAAAAGACCGTGTATCAGCACATTCCAGGAGAGTTCAAGGCAATTCGCGGTCGCATGAACCACTGTATTCACGGACCCGATCGCGCCCGATTATCTTCGGCTTAGCTTTTAGCTACCGCAAAAAAAAAAAAAAAAAAAAAAAAACAAGTGAAAAAACCAAACTGGATACCGTGTTCAGGCATACGCAGTGATATGCCTCCTTTATTTGTTTCTTTCTTTCGGTCCTCTCGCTCAGTATCCGTTTCACTCCCTCTCGCACTTCGGCAGTTGCTCTTCCCTCTCTTCTCTTCATAATAATTTTCCATACCTTACAATATCCCCTTCTGTACTCGTCCCGTGTCTCGTATTCCCTCAACACTTTACGAAGCTGCAACGCAAGATTCGTTCTCGTCTTTTTCTTTCTTTTTTTTTTTTGCTAATGGTTTTTTTGTTCAGTCTTAGTTCGTCTTCGCATTTTTTTGTTTTATTCTATTCTATATTGCCGTCTCTATACGCGATTTTACTGCTCGCCCGGGGGCGTGACAGCGAAATAAGCAGGGCGGTTCGGCTTGCTACCCATTACACGTCAGACACATAGAATTACCGGGGTTATCTATAGATCCCTCGAAATGATCGCTCCTTCGTATAGCATTAAGCTTTTTTTTTTCTTTTTTTTTCTATGTTTTTAGTTGAAATTCTCAAAAAAAAAATCCTGTTTACTATCATGCAACCGGTAGGAAGAGAATCATTTAAGCACCCTCATAGGCGAGGAATGTCGACCGAGTAATTGATATTTCGAGTAACGCAAAAAAATTCTTTTTTCTTTTTTTGTTTTCCCGATCTCGCTTAAATAACTACATTGGTTGCGTGCAAGACGAGCGGAAAATTCGCCTATTACCGATCAATGATCGTTATTAACCCGGTGCGCATGCGCAGTACTGTTTCGTTACTCCCTGGAAAGTAATTGGAGTCATTACTATTGGTGCCCGGGGGCGAATATGTCAATTTTGCAACGCACGATATGTGGTTATTTTAAAAAAGTCGCGGTGAAAAAGTATCGTACGCTGAACGGGAGGGAGCGGATTTTTATCGCTTGTGATTTCTGCCCTCGCTTCGCTACGGCAGCAAAGTGCACGATCGACGAAAGTCGCGCACTTTCCCTCCCTTGTTGCATAATATACCGTTATTTCACTCGATGGGAAAAAGGCGGTTTTGCGCACGCTTCGCCAAATCCCCATTTTCACACCTTGCGAAATAAAATTTTGGTACGACACTCGGGCGAGAAAACGTTTTCTTGACTCGTGCGATTGCAACACTCGCCTTCGGCCCGTTCTGCAAACTCACACTCGTAAAAAGTATTTTCGCACTAGTATCGTAATATACCAATTATATGATTCGTTTAAAATTATTCACTTCCGTGCCGTCAAAGATTTTACACTCGAACATTCTTATGCGAATACACTTTTTTTAATACCACATAAAAATATATATATATATATATATATATATATATATATATATATATATATATATATATATACAGTCATAGGCTATTGAAGTGGAACACGATTTTTTTCGCCTGTTTTGGCAAAAGTTGGACCCTTTCACGTATACTGTCGCCAAAATAACCTTATTCCACTTCAATTGCCTATGGCTGTATATGTGTATATATACATATATATATATGATTATTCCGGACTCTGGGCGAACTACGCGGAGTCGTTGAAATATTGTTGTAATTACCTTCCGATCGTTCCGAGGCTTCCTCGCCTCTTGTCCGGAAGGCAGTAGTCCGGACTCTTGGTGGTGTAGAGCAAGTTATCGTGATGATAAAGGGGCGGCAGTCGGCTTCCCGATCTCGGTCTCACCTCGGCGGCCGTTGCGTATCGACGGAAGAGCCGCGCACCCGCCGCTGCTGGACCCGTCGTGCCGAGACCCCGCCAGCAGGTTCGCACGCTGCAGGAACCGGAAACTCCGTGACACTTGCACTCGAGGGTGAGAGACTGTTCCACTGCCTATTCGTTTTTGAAAAAAAAAAAAAATATTATGAATAATATCGATTTAAAAAAAGTATTAATTAATTACCTTTACTTATTTACTTTAATTATCATTAAAATTAATTATCTTTGCGATAATAATTTTCGAGATCAAAAGAAAAAAACAATGAAGTATTTTAATACAAATCGATATGAATATATGTATATAAATATTTTTTTTTGTTTAATTCCAGACTCACCCTGCGACCGGCGCGATTGTTGTGCATGTTGACGGCGTGCATGAACTTTCCAGTCGAACCGGAGCCCGGTGGGCTCGCGCCCTGCAGAAATCTCTTGGCCATTCTCGATGCCGATCTCACGTCGTCGCCGCAGCCGCCCCACTTGAACGCGTTCCTCGCCGACAGTGCGCCGAAAGACACGGAAGTCGAGGTGAAATGCGTCGAGGACGTCAGAGCCGAGGGCGAGGGAGGTTCCCGACGCGGCGGTGTAGCACACGAGCAAGCCGCGAGACTTCCCAGGGCACAGCCTCTCGCCAATCGCCAAACTGCGGCCGCGGCTGACATGGCGTAAACGAAAGCCTGCTCTCTCGTTCCTGCACGAAATTAATGATAATTAAAAACGAAATCTCCAATTATAAATTGCCGTCGGAACGAACGAAAAGATGAGGGTGCAAATTAACTTGCAACCTTCTTGGGGCCGGGCGGATTAAAATGAGACTAAGAGAGTGCGAAAAATGAAGAAAGGGTCAAATTCCGAGTGCTCGTTAACGCGGAGCGAAGCGATGGACTGTGGGAACTGGAAAGCTGAAGGTACGCACAGCAGTCGTTACGGGATCTGTACCGGAGCGGAGTGAACGGAAAAATGCAGACAAAAAAAGCGAACTGAAGAAGCCAGTTTGGCAAGAAATCGTGTAACTTCTACTTTTTTTTTTTTTTTTTTTTTTTTTTTTTTTTTTTTTGCAATTCCCTCTAATTACGCAGTCGCTTTTAGGTCTTTCTTCGTCTCAATTTCTTCGCTCGTTTGCGATCTTCCCTTTCAGTACTTCGCTCGTCTTTCGAACGGATCTCCGAGCTTTTTATTCCCTCGTCCAAAGCGAATAGCATGAGTTTTTAATGCGACCGACATTGCGCCATCGCAGACATTTGTATGGCATGCTTTTTATTCATTCGAGAATTTAATTTGAAGACTAATTAACCTGGCAGCTTAAGCGACCCTAAAAATAACCGAAAACATTACGAAAATTTCAGGTCACCTTTTATACCCTTAAATTAATCGCAGAAATATCAATTTTTCAACCGGTTCGCATGCGCGTGCGAAAAAAATAACCGAGACGGTAACTGCGCGTGTCCGGAAGTTGAATGATGGTAATTTTTTCGGTTATTTCTATCTAGGGAGTAACAAGTGACTTGGACCTACCGTCATTTCTTCGGTTATCGTACAGTTATTAAAAAAAAAAAAAAAAAAAAAAAAAAACGTTTACTCAAGTTAGCAACTTGAGTAATCGGTCGGAGAGGGAAGTGAAACACTTCTCTCTTCGACCAGCCCTGGCTCGGTCGGTAATAAAAACTTTTCACGTTTACCGGCTCATACGGTGGAAAGAAAAGTCTCGTCGAACGCTGATACGATGTCCGCTTTTTTCATGAGGCTCCGCATTTGATCGCACAATCCACCATACGTGAAAAAGGGTGATAACAGTTTTTTTTACCGACCGCGGCGTTTCGCGTAGTACAAACGATGTATACTATAAACTGAACAATACTTACCGGTGAGCAGATCGGGAGTATAATTAGGAGCTCGCTCGATGCTGCTGCAATTCCATCGACGATTACGAAACGCGGTCTGACAAACGGCCGACGTGTCTTTCGCCGCCTGGACGAGACTTGGCATTACGTCCGGCGCTGCTCTGCATGCCCTCGCTTGTTTTCGCTCCAGAAGTCCAGAACTCCTCGCACTCGTGCACCCCTCTCTCGTCCACGTTCTACCTTCTCCCGTCTTGCCCAAAGCCCTAAAAACATCAGAACAGTAAGCATTTTCATCGATTACCACATCCCAACTAAACCGAGAAAAAATAATTATTGGGATTAACCAAGCTGTTGTTTGGTACGAATAAAGCATTGTTCTTTTTTTTTTTTAAGATTATTTCCTTCGACCGATTCAAACAAACATTTCTGTTGAGGCAACCAACACCTTTGAACAATTTTGAACGTACGTCAACCGCGCCTTGGTTAATCGAGCCATTTCTTCTTCTTAGTGTATAATAGTAATTTACGACACTAGTGCGATAAAACTTTTTCTGACGAGTGTTGCAATCGCAGGAGTTAAGAAACAGTTTTATCGCACGAGCGTCGTATCAAAGTTTCCTTCAGAAGTTGCAAAAATGGGGGTTTTACTCACGTGAAGCGTGCGTGAAACTGCAATTTTCACACGGAGTGAAGTAGATGAGATTTACGATTTACGATTAAAAGATTTAAAATAAGACATGAAATGTGCCGAAAGTGATGTTTTATATATATATATATATAAATCTATCGTACCAAAGAACAAAAAAAAGCGAGAAACTTTGATTATTTTCATCAGTTTGTTCACGCATGCCGGACTTCGCTTTCGCTGCTTCGACCGACCGACGAAGATAATCAATTGAATTTCTCTGGTCGCACAGAGTGCGTTGCACTTGCCGAAGCATGATACGCGTATTCATATTACGATCGTATGTATGCGGCTATAAAGCGACAGTCATTGTAAGGATCGGAGGATCGGTGCCAATCAATCTCGACAGGATAGCTTCGCCTCGCGATCGAACGCCCACGCGACTTCCCCAACTGAATATAACAGCTCTCGGGCTGTTATCCCGCAGTTTCATCGGCCCGAGCAATAAGTGTGAGTGGATCGAAACTGCTCGAGGGAGAGTGCGACCCTCCCTCGATCGCTTCTTGGTTTCATTCCGCTAATCGAACACTTTGAGAAAGAGATACGGGCTACGGGCGCATCCGATTAGGCAACTTCTTGAACGTTTCGCGTTACACGGAGGTGGATGACTTAGTGACGAAGCTACAGCGATTGTCCAAAAAAATATATTCTCATTGAATCATCTTTTTATTAAATAATATTTTGGAAAGCTGTTAATTTGTCATCAATTATATTATTCACCTATCATACTACACTGGTTATATTCTGTTCGTTACGGTGAGCTGTGGACAAACGGGTGCACAACAGACGACAAAGACTCAGTGACGTCATACCGGAAATACATAATTTGCGGTCGAAAAATGAGATTTTCAAACCGGACGTGACGTATTTCCAGTACGACGCCACATCCGGTGAAAAAATAAGATATTCAAACGGGAAGTGACGTATTTTCGGTATGTCGTCACGTCCGGTGGAAAAATGAGATTTTTGAACCGGAAGTGACCTTATTTCCAGTATGACGCCACATCCGGTGAAAAAAATGAGATTTTCAAATGGGAAGTGACATATTTTCGGTATATCGTCACTTCCGGTGGAAATATGAGATTTTCGAATCGGAAGCGACGTATTATCAGTATATCGTCACATCCGGTGAAAAAATGCGATTTTTTTAACCACGTTTTCAATAAATCTCCGAAAATCTAATTCGTGACAGTTCCAATTAACAACCGCGGCCGGTTTCAGGGGGGAGGAATGGGAGTCACATCGCCTTAACGCGTGCCCGCCGCGGCCACCAAAAGATCGAGCCATATTTTCATCGCCGATGTTTTTTCCTCCTCTTTTCTTCTCTCCGCAGCCGTCAAGAGATACAAAGAAAAAAAGTCTAAAAAGCGTAGAGACCTCCGACCACGTAGAATCTTTTTTTTTGTTTTTCTAACAATCCTCGTGCGAACATCGACATGCCGTTCCGGGCGTTAAGATAAGTACTCCGAGCGTTAGGACACACACACACACTCTCTCGTTCGGACGCGCGGGCCGGACCGTCGAGGTTCGTCGAGACCGTAAATCAAGGGTGAATTTCGAAAATTATAGGGCATGAAACTGAAAGGCGCCTTTAGCGCCCTGGGCCTATCCGGGTCGCGTTCACCGAGCGGCCTCCAGGCTCGTAAGGGAGGTCGCCCCGTTCCGTCGCTGCCGGCCTCCCGAGCGCGCTCTGCCCCCGCAACCCGGAGCCATCGGGGTGGTAATTACGAACACCTGAAAGTCGAAATGGCCCTTGCCGTGTCGAGGCCCTCACGGACTTCGCTCCACTTCGGCTTCGATCTCGTGGCGCGTCGAGTACCGACGCGCTCGCGATATGTCTAGACCGTAAACTGCCTCGCGGCTTCTGCGGGAATGGCCGAATCGCCAACCCCGTATCTTCGTCGCTCTCCTGTAACTACCGCACCTTTCGCGAAATTACCCTATCAAAAGGACGATATAGCCGTTTATACGAGATTCAGACAGTCATACGGCTCATAGAACCGACTTTATATAAAGGCGAAACTGATATACCTTATCGGCGCGCTACGTGTGACGGTCGAGCGACGCGTACACTGATTAAAGATAGATGAATAAAAATATCCAGGTCACGATTAATGAGCGGACGTAAAACCAAAACAAAAAAAAATAAAAAATAAATAAAAATATCCGAGTCGAACAAGGAAGAAGAAAATTTTACAAATGAAATTGCAACTGATCGTATGGAAAGTCACACCGATGAATAATGAAACATGGGCCGTGTGTACAATGTTACAAAAGATTGTAAAGCGAATCGAGCCGAAGATTAATTGACTGTCCCGCAGCAAAGTTGGTGAAACATTAAAATGGATATCATCGAGTTTATCAGCGGCAGGCGACAAAGTAATCCGAGCGTGACCGGCGATTGAGAAAATAGAGCTCTCCCCGGTGTCCACGAGCGACAGCTAATTTGCTGGATATCCAATCGAATCGGAGAGGTCGGTTAACTGAGACACTTTGCTTCGCACCTGAGATATGTTTACAGCGAGATTGGCTATTAACATTGATCGGGGTGATTATCGTTGGTGATTGACATTAAATTTATGTTGCGGGACTGTCAATCATGTTCATCTTACATATTTCGCGAATTTCTCGGGTTTTATGCAGTTCGAGCTGTGAGAAAAGGACAAAACAAAAAAAGAGATTAAATGCGAACGGTGTATAATAATTTAACACGGCTGGACCGAAGTCAATAATGCATGAGTTCCGAGGCACACGTGATACATTAACTAATATCGAACTCATGCGTATAAATATGCATGTAAACCGCTCGCAGCGACTCGAGATCGAGAGAAACCGCACGTGTAGATCATTCAATACGCCGGAAGAACGATCCGACCAAATGAATAATATTTAGCAAGCAATAAACGAGACCGATGACCATAATGACACGCAATTTACTCGGTGCGGACGCCGGGATGAATTTTTTTTTTTTTTTTTTTTTTTTTTTTTTTTTTTTTCATCGGAATTTATTAACTAACTAAAATTTATTATGGCGATCTGTGCCAGGGAGCAGAGACTGAAAGCATGATGTATGATGTTCGCATTTCTCGATTCAATTTTGTAAATTGAAGATACTTGGGAGACGCGCGAGACAATTTATTTATTTTAATTAATTTATCTACTTCAATGAATTCATTCGCTTTTTTTTTTTTTTTTTTTTTTTTTACGAGATTTCTGTCACGATGTGTGTGGATAAATCAAACTGGGCCGTTGAATTAATCGACAGTGTTTTAATGAGTTATACAATATATTTCGAGAGATGAAAATCAGACGAATATTAATTTCATTCAAAGACATCGATGACATTTGGAATAGATTGCGAAACCTTTTGAATGAATTCGTTTTACAAAAATCTTTTTTTTTTTTTTATGGGACCTTTTTTAATTCGCTTTGAATTTATATTTTAATAAAAAAAAAAAAAAAAAAAAATTCATTAATTCTAGTACGGACATGAGCGAACCATATAAAATCTCAGTTTCCAAGTGCGTGTATATATGTATAGTGGAGCTGTATATTATTCGGACACCTTCAGCCCATAAATAAGGAGGCTGATGTACCTTAAATCAAATGGGACATTGAGTGCCTTCGAAAGTCTTCCCCGCGCTCCAGTCTTCATTGCAGACCGGAAATCAGCGTCGGCAGATAAAAGCCGCGACAACTTGTTCTTCGTCGAGATGACGAGGAACAAGGGTGACCGAGAGCAGCCTGAGACAATCGGCAAGTGACGTTTACGATCAGAAAAATATTTATCGCTACCTTGCTGCAGGCCATTATTAAAGTCGTTCCGTACGCACGTAACATCGACCCCATAAAGTGTATGCCCATATGCGAAAACCAAATTAATTTTAAGGAGATTTGAATAAGAAAAAAAAAAATTAAAAAAATTAGCGCAACAAAAATTAGTTGCGTAGCTTAAAAAAAAAAAAAAAGAAACAAATCATCCTTTATGCAGGAAGTACCATTCGTTTCTTCATGAGGAGAAATTCTTGTGAAATTTCTAATGAAAATCGCCCGATGCGTCCTGTCGATCGACAATAAAAATGAGCACCGTTTACCGTTTATTTAAAACGTTTTTTTTTTTAATTATTTAATTGATAGAAACGGTATCTTTTGCAATCTTCGAGAAATATATATATATATATATATATACAAGTTAAGTGGAGGTACGAAGGAAAGGGTGAAAAACAAAGAAAGCGAGACTTGCGTCATGCGATCATAACGAAGGATCTGCGATCATAAAGAAGGCGTGTCAACGACGAATTACAAAATCTTTAAAACAAATTAGCGCATCACAAATCAGTGATGCTGGCTTTAAAAAAAAAAAAGGAACAAATCATCGTTTATGTACGAAGCACCATTGGTCGTTTCATCGCGGGAAGAAATTCTTGTGAAACTTCTAATGAAAATCGCCCGATGTGTCCTGGTCGATCGACAATAAAAATGAGTACCGTTGTTTACCGTTAACATTTTTTCGTCGTATTTTTTAATTCATAGAATCGGTCTCTTTTGCAATCTTCGAGGAATATATATATATATATATATATATATATATATATATATATATATATATATATATATATATATATACACAAGTTAAGCGGAGGTAAGAACGAAAGGGTGGAAGATAAAGAAAGCGAGACTCGTCGCGCACGGTCGCGTCCTGCGATCATAAAGAAGGATCTTTATGTGTTTGATAATAGGCCCGGCGCCTACGACGAAGATCTCGCGCGGTCGCGTGGAGCTCGGCATCGACTCGCGCTTACTCCTCGCCGCCAATGTTAATACCAACGATAATACCGTAACCATTCGAGAAAGATAGAGATATTATTTATCACCGGAATGTCACGATATTTGTGTGCGCCTACCGTTTAACAGCCGGCCGCCGCCCGACGAGGCCGATAATTTTATTCCACGTGCCCACACTCGGCGGGCTTCGTCATTGTGAAAATTTTCGTCCTTATAACGTCAATTGGCAATCGTCGCAATATTTTGGAATTTTCGTTCAAACGATACTGGCAATTCGGTCAGTTTTATCGGCGGATTTGCAATGAAACGCCGCATCGCCTCGATTCACTTCGAAGTCGCTGAACAGTAAAAAAGAAGAGAGATTTTTTTACATTCAATAAACATTTGTGGTGCACGAAATTTCACAATTTTCTTCTATTGTTCCATTAGTTTTTAAAGCAATTTTTACTTGAATTCATATTTTTTTAAGTCTTCAATCATTTATGGCATAGAGGTCATAAAAAGTGTGAAAAATTTGTCGTGTCTTAAATCCGAATCCGCTACACGGCAAAAAAAAAAAACGAGATTTTTACATTCCATAAACATTGTTGGTCTGCGAAATTTCACAATTTCGTTCCATTATTCCAGTACTTTAAAGTTAATGACTAATTTAATTAATATTTTTAAAAGTTTTAAATTACTTATGGCACTGTAGTCATTAGAAATGTGAAAAATTGACCATTTCTTAAGTCCGAATCCGCTGCACGACAAAAAACAAAAAAAATAGATTATTACATTCAATAAACATTTCCGATCCGCAAAATTTCACAATCTCCTTCAATTATTCCATTATTTTTTAAAGTAATTTTCATTTTAATTAACATTTATTAAAGTCTTCAATAATTTATCGCGCAGTAGTAATTAAAAGTGTGAAAAATCTATAAATTCTTAAATCAATGATTTCATCATATTTTACAATTTATACGTGAATTTCTTAATATCAAGGATAAATCGTCCCCCCCCCCGGCTGCGCCCTCTTACCCTTGAAAAATTTCACGACCATTATAAATCATAATAATTCCTTCCGCCTCGAACGCGAGTAGCCCCGATATTTTCTTATCTATCTGTTTCTCTCTCTCTCTCTCTCTCTCTCTCTCTCTCTCTCTCTCTCTCTCTCTCTCTCTCTCTCTCTCTCTCTCTCCCTCTCTCTCTCCCTCTCGAGATTTCGGCGAGATTTCGCGCAACATCAACCGTGCGGCGAATCCGTACGGCTACTCCAGAGCGCACCGAGCTCGGAGCTACAACCGCTGGGATATTCGCGTTTTCGCGCGCTTCGTCGGGCTCCTTGCTCGATCTTCCTCGCCGTGTTCGCCAAGGGTAGAAGGACGGTAACGGGCCGCACGCAAAACCACCATCACTCCTTCATTCATCATCCCCGAGTGTCGGCCTCTCGCAACCCCTCGCCACTTCCGCTCTACCGCCGGCTCCGGAAACACCGATGAAATTCAGCTACCTTCTCCCGATCCTGCCACCGGCAGAACGCGCCGTACGAACGTCAGATTTCTCGCAATAATTACATCGACGTGCACGAGATTCGCCTCTTCTTCTACCCCGTTCCTTTTTGCCCCCCCCCCCCCCCCCCTACTCGCCCAACATATGATGAAGATAATGAAAAAGAAAAGATATGGAAGGGGAATGGGCGAGGTGGCGAGGGAGGGGGGGGGGGGGGGGCAAAAATAGTGAAAGCCGAAGAGAGGAAAATAAAGATATATATATTATATAGAGATATACACAGACTCCGACGCACACGCACGAGGTCCAGACACACAATCCATGCCCGACGTGATCAATAACCCTCACGTCAGTTCTTTGTTCCCAATTAAATTCGTCAATGTCGTTACCTCATGGCACCTATTGAGACTCGTCCTTATTGTTGTCATTATCAGTTACAAATTGGTTTCAATTATTTCATCGTGCACGATGCGAGATTATTGTTTTTCTTTTTCTTTTTCTTTTTTTTTTTTTTTTCGAGCCCAAAAGAGCGCTCCCTGATCCGGCTGGATCGGGGATTGCTAGATTTACCTCGGAGTTTGTGATTATTAAATGATCTCGTAGATCTGTGTGGCAACTCGGCGGTTGTGTTGGTTGCACACTGACGTATCGATTTCACTACGGAGAAGCTATAAAAAAAAATCTTCGTCGCGGGTAAGACAATCTCGCGACGAAGACGAAGGTGCGAAAATGCATGCGTAACTCTTATAAGCGTCTCGCTCCGGCAATCCGGTCACACCGGTATGGAACACAAAATTCGTTGCACTGGCTTTCGTAGTGAAATTCGAAGCTTCCTGGTGCAAAGAAAAATATAGGTTTTTATCTAAAATATCATTTCAACCATTCATTATATGAACGAAATTTAATGGCGATGAACCGTAAATAATGAAAACTGAAGTATGTTTTTTTTCTAGTGACGAAGAATCTCGGCGTATCGACTTGTCGGAATATAATTGGTCGCTTATTTATCATATCTGCAGCCAGAAAAAAAAATGTATTCAAACCAAATAAGATTTATTTAGAGCAAATAAAATTGCTCATTTAAATATGGGCTTAATAGAGTTTCATTGAAATCTAATAAATTTTATTAGAGTTCAATATCGCATATAATTGAATAAAATAAAAATATCCTTGAGTTAAATAAAAATTTAATTAATTCAAATAAAAATATTCTAATGTTCGATTTTATTGACGACTGATAAACTTTTTTTCTGGGTGTGGAGGATGTTTTCTTTTTTTTTTTTTTATTTATTTAATTATTCTTCTTATTATTTGGGAATAGAAGATGAACGCTTCGGGTCGGTTCGCCGCATCATCATCATCGTCTTCGCGGAGGCAGGAAGGCCCTCACACGAAGAAGTTTGGGGAGGGAGGAGTCCAAAGGATTATGATATAGTAAGGCCCACAACTTCGAACTTGTTCATTCTCGACATCTTCCTTTTTCCTTTTCTCTCTCTTCATCCTCTCGCCCCCTCCCCCCCCCCCCCCTCCTCCTTCTCCACAATTTTTTTCTGCCACACTTATTTTTCCTGTAATTCTCTGTCGAACGAGGATATCCTTTCGTCTCGCTCGCGCTCGCCTCACTCGACGAACTATTTGTTTCTCATTAACGTTCCTACATTAATCTTTCGTGAGAATGAGGCCCCGGGCGATCCACCCGATCGCCCAGAGCGTGAGAGAATATATCGGGGAATGAGAACGCACACGAGCTCTCCTTTTTTTTGTTTTTTTTTAAATTTATTTTATTTTATTTTTTCGGACGATAACTTATCGAGATGAAATATTGGACGTGGTGAGTTGTGAACCGCGCGAAATGCATGCCGATAAGAGGAACGGATCGACGGTTTCTTATGACAATTTTCAAGTTAATCGAGAATTTCGAAACTCAGTTTATATGCACAGGATGAAAATATAATCGCGGATTCTGATTTTTAATTTTGATTTCGTTCCCTTGAGACTAGGCGATCGGAGCAAAGTGGACGATTTTCATCGAATTCTTGCCGGGCACTTGGAAAAAAAAAAAAAAAACGTCTCAACTCGCACGAACCGTTCCCCAGATCGGTTTATAATAAATAATTATTAAATAATTTTTTTTTTTTTTTTTTTGATATTCCGAGTCGGATACTCACAGCCACTTGATGCACGTTCCACTGTGAACGATAATTAGCAGCACGAGAAGAGTAACGAGCCCCGACGACCTGGCAACGCGCCGACACTTCATTCCAAGCATGTTTTTCCTATCTCACATCCTCAGAGTAATCGACAAGTTCCTCCCTTTTTTCTCTCTCTCTCTCTCTCTCTCTCTCTCTCTCTTTCTCTTATCAATTTCAACTTCAGACGTATAATCGTCTTTCACGTGAACACTGGTCGTAGTTAACGGTGATTTAAATAAAAATAAAAATAAAAATAACACAAACATACAGATACTCAAGCACTTTGATCACAAACTCGCTGACGATCTACAGGATCCATCCCACTTCCGCTATTGGCGTATCTGCTCCTGCTGCCGGCGAACCGAGACTTTTCCATCGCAAAAAGAAATTACATAGAAAAATACCAACACTTTCACTTCGATCACGGTTTTCCACGGATCCTTCAATTCTTCCCATCATCATAACGACATCATACAAATAATACCGACAAATATCGATGAACGATAAAACATAAAAATTGCTTCTCCAACGAGCTTCCCGTCGTGAAAAAAAAGAAAAAAAAAAAAAAAAAAAAAAAAAATTGTAGTAAAGTGACAATTATTTCTATCCCGTAAAATTCATCGAATTCACCGATCACTAAAAAAACTGCCGATTTTTATAGATCACTAACAAAACATCTAAATAACAATTTTAATCGTATTTCTCGATAAAAGTAAAAAAAAACCTATTCGGCTAATCACTGGATATATCACTTGTATTGTGAAGACACGACGTAGATATTCACGACCGGATGTCGCAGCGAGTCGTTGCCCGAGGACCGTTCGTCCGCTAACTCAACGATCGTCCTGCCGGAGAGAACTCTCGAGGAACTCGAGACGTATCTCTTGGAGCCGAGTGGCGAGTGATGGTGGTGGAGCTCCGGAGCCGGTGGCGTGCCGGTTACAGGTGTCCGAAACGGAGCAGCGGAGGAATACGCGTACAGTATAGGATACGCGTCCTATTCGAGAACGGAGCAGCGTCGGTCGGTCGGTGGTGGTGGTGGTGGTGGTCGTCGTCGTCGTCGTTGAGGCGAATGCGATGAACGCACGAACGTGGATTCGACGTGGTATATGGAGTCGGCGCGTGGACAGGCCAAAGGATCGTGGAATAGGGGATAGAGGAGGAAATCAAAGCAGATTAAACTTAACCATTGTAGTTTGGCGCAAAACAAAAAAATTATATGTCATTACTAATCGTCCATGAAAACTGCAACACTAATGCGAAAAAATTCAATGATTCTAAAAACTCATCGTAACTCTAAATTGTTGTTTATTTTTTTTTTTAGTGTAATCGCTTTGCAAATCAGCGACAAACAATTGTGAATGGTACGATATGGATTTTTGTAGAGACGACGATAGAGGAGGAGGTCAAAGGCGATTAAACTTAACTGTTGCACTATTGTAGTTTGACGCGGGAAGATATTTCACTACTGATCGTCCATGGAAAGTAGAGGGGCAGTAATTAAAAAAAAAAAAAAATGCAATGATTATACCAACTAATCGTATTCTCAAGGATACGAAAGAATCAATTGATACAAATTTAAATTTGTATCAATTAATTTTTTCGGGTGATCCACTTTGGAAATCGGTGGCAAACAATTTTACGGTATCAAAGTCGATTTATAGAAAAAATTATATGTGGAAGAAATCCAAACAGATTAAACTTGACTATTGTATTATTGTAGTTTGGCGAACGAAGATGATATGTCATTAATGATCGTCCATGCAAACTACAATAACGCTAATAATGAAAATTCAATAATTATAAAAACTAAACGTACCCCTAAATTTGTGTTTATTCATTTTTTAGTACAATCCACTTTGCAATCTAGTATCAAAGTCTAGTATCAAAGTCCACTCATAGAAAAGACGATGGGGCAAGAAATCCAATGAGATTGTCTTTTACTATTTTGTGCTTCAGTATAAGACGATGATATGTAAATATTAATATATACACAAACGATTGTAATAACTGCTCGTTATGCAAAATTTACATAAATCTTTTTACGTCAATACACTTTGTGAATCAGTGGCGATCAATCGTGTGACTTCGGAGGATTGATAGAAAGCTCGTTATCGATCGCACAAGATTTTTTTTTTTTTTTTAAATGAGATGGGTATCTATGGGGATAGAAAGAAAAAAAAAACAGAATATACAATATTAAGAGAAGGTGGAGATAAAGGAGGGTCCGAGATGCCCCTCCACCTACGAGAATCCAACGGGTATCCAATAACCATCTGTCATTCGCCGGCAGAAGCAACAGCAGCATCGCGCACGCACGAGAGAAACACGCAGAGAAAATTCATTCAGTATTATCGCTCTCGCTCCCTCACCACTCCCTCTTTACTCTATATCTATATATATATATATATATATATGTACATGCACACAACGGTAGTTCGAAAATGCGAACCCGCTCGTTTAGATGATTTTTTATTTTTCGCTTTGTATTTCATCGTTTGTTTGTTTTGTCTTTATTGTTATTTATTTACCGTGGCGCCGGAATAACTAAGTTTCGCATAAATCAAGTGACGGGTTAATCACGCGTGCCTGAGGGATAATTTAATAGTTTGGGAATTCTCTGATTGCGATTTAATTTAATTTTTTTTTTTTTTTCTTCTTTTTTTTCGCTCTCTCGTGAATTTTAATTATCTTCGACGTTTTCTTTATGTGACTATGATGACTTGCGATAATAAGACAGAGACTAATTCACGAAAACTTGTGTGCCGAGGTCGCAGGTATGGGTGCGCGAAGAAAAGCGTAAGGCCGTACAAAGGAGCCGCTCGGTCATTACATGTTGCCGGCACGAAGAAGGATCTCCTACTCCTCCTCTTTTTCCTGTTTCTCGCCTCTTTCTCCGTGGCTTCTCCCTCGTTCTCTCGCTCTCTCTCTCTCTCTCTCTCCCTCTCTTTTTTCGTCCCTCCCCGATAATCATCGCGAGGATCGCTCGCGGGAACTGACACACGAAAGGGCCGGACAATTAGACAAGAAAAAAAATCGCTTCCCTTCGATCTGCCGACACCAGTGCAATTGGAGCGAGTTCGTTAAAAAAAAAAAAAAAAAAAAAAAAATGAATTATTACCTGTAATTAATTGATCTCGACCAAGGATTGATATTTTAACAAATGAGACTTTCGAAAGAAAGTGCCTCCGAAGCACTTGTCGGAGCACTTAACAGTCATCGTTGCTTTGATACTATCGAATTGAATTTTTCGAAAAGCTCAGATGAAATCGCATAGACAAATGCAAATTAATTTTTTTTTATCGATGACACCGATAAGTCCATGATAATTACCGATCGATACACGCCTATATATCGATTGATATATGCCTGATCCTTTTTTTTTTGTTTTTTAAGCTGAGTCGAATCGAATAAACAGACGCGAATTAATATTTTTGATCGATGACACCGATAAGTTCATGATAATTATCGATCGATACATGCCTACATATCGATCGATATATGCATCATTCTTTTTTTGTAAAGCTCAGTCAAATCGAATAAACAGACGCGAATTAATTTTTTTTTTGTTGTCGATGACACCAATAATTCCATGATAATTATCGACCGATACACGCCTATATATATATATATATATATATATATATCGATTGATATATGCCTCATTTCTTTTTTTTTTTGTTCCTTGGAACCTAACGAACAGAAATAAGGAATCGTCTCATTGAAGGGAGGAGTAAGAAGAAAATCGTGGATGCGAAGTACCACGAGACTGTATTCAATTTTAAATTGGTCCTGTGCATCGCGGCCGCTCTCGAATATCATGGCAGTTGTTATTCGACGTGGTTCGAGGGGTTCGGGAAGGCACACCATTCCTGGCCGGTCCGTAGTTTCTTCCTTCGGTATTCCGATGTCGTGGTAGCTTCCCTTTTCGCTCTGGCTCCTCACCCCGCGGCGGTGCGCCGACAGCAACAAAGCCGATCGGACCGAGTCATTCCGCACCCTGAACCCCAGGCCCCCATTCATATCTCGATAATTAGTAAGATCGTGCACACAATGCCGGGCGCGGACGTTTCTTTTATCTTTTTTTTCTTTTTTTTTTCTTCCCTTTTGCCGTTTCTTTTGAGTTTTTCTTGTTCTTCTTTTCTCTTTCTTTTTTTCTCTTCTTCCGCTTTTTCCACCGGTTGTTCGCGGGTTCCGACGTAGCGTGCTCGACGATCAGTGAACGAGCATGGAGGAAGCCTCCTCCCTTCCCTCTTCCACACGCACTCGTTTCTTTTCTCCCTCTTCTTCACCTGCTCTCATTCCACGGGGACTTCGACTCCTACCCGTCTTCCCCTTTCTGCTCTCCTTCGCCTCCTCTCCCACACCCCCCCCTCCTCCTCTTCCGCCACCGATAAATAATCCTCTGTCAGACGTTCATTACGTCGTTAAGTTTCGGACCGAACTTATCCTCCTCTTGCGCACCTTCTTCTTCTTCGTCTTCATCTTCATCTTCATCTTCTTCCTCACCTCTTCTTCTTCTTCTTCTTCTTCTCCTTTTTCGTCTTTTTGTTCTTCTTCATCTCCTCCTCCTCCTCCTCCTCCATCGTCTTCTTCTGCGGCTTCTGCTTTTTCTTCTCTCTCTCCTCTTTTTCTTCTTCTTCTTCTTCTTCTTCTTCGTCCTCCGCTTCTGCTCCTTCGTCCCGGAGTCTCGAGCCCGACAAGTACTCGTATCCACCCGCCTACTTTACCGTCTTCCTTTCTATAATTTTATACCTACCGGACTGCCCTCTGGTACGACTCATCGGGCCACTTGAACGCCGTCGCCCTCCGTCGACATCATCTTCACGGATCATTTTACCGAAAAAATAAAAGAAATCTTAAGATTCCAGAGAGAGCCTCGAAGGCTTTTTCCACTTTTCATCCTCACTATGCTCTTCCCTTTCGTTTTATACTCTCCGCCCCCTCCCCCTCCTCCTCCTCCTCCTCACCCTGACTTATATCCCTGATCAGCTTACATCGGACTTACCGAAGCCCCTCTCGTCTCTCCCCTGTAATAACTCAAGACTCGATAATTAATTACCGGTGTAAAGGAACAGAAAAAAAAAAACCTAATCAGGCCCCGACGAGGGCCGCGATCGGGGCACGCCCTGGTCTTGCCTGGGCACGATCCGATGGGACTTCAGGCACGCCCGACCGAATTCCCCATCGGAAAGGTATTTGTCCTTTTCATCTCCTACGACTTGTCGTACGATTTTCATCCCCGCCTATTCAAATCGTTATTATAAAAAAATAAAATTAAAAAAAAAAAAACAAAAACAAAATTGTCGAAACACAGAAGTATCGGATACACACGTATACGAGCCCTCGAATCCGATCGTCGTCCCGATAGTCGTCGGAAAGGTATTTGTCCCTTCCATCTCTACGATTCGTCGTACGATTTTCATCCCCGCCTATCACGAATCATTATTATTTTAAAAAAAAAACAAAAAAAAATAAAAAAATTGTCGAAACACAGAAGTATCGGATACACACGCATACACGACCTCGTCTCGAGTTCGTCGAGTGCAGGATGAACGGGGTGGAGGAAACGCGAAGCTCTCGGCGCGGCTCCGGTGGTAGCAGCTGCGATGCCGATGCTCTCGTCTATTAAAAGCGACTTATGTGCCCAACCCTCGTGATTTGCCGGCGAGGAGAGTACGCGATACGCCCTTCCTCTCTCGTCCTTCCCTTTCTTCCTGCTCTGTTTCTCAGCCACCTCATCCTCTCCGCCCTGCCCCAAACCACCCCTTCGGGGGGGTTTCGCATGTACACCGGTACGCGTTGAGGCTCCTTTCGCAACAGCGCGCGGACGCCCGACCCTTGAGTACGAGCATTATAGCAACTGTAGGATGTATTTATGCGCAAAGTATGTTGGTATAGCGAGGAGAGACACCGTAACAGGCCACTAATACAGTTATAGTGACGGGATGAAGCGGAGCGACGCAAGCCGCGAGAATCCGAAGATTGCTAAATGAGCCGTGGCCCGTCGGCTGTCGCTCGCAAGAAAAACGGTCCCCAACGTCACCCTGTCCTCGCACCGGATCGTTCGCGCTTCCTCCCGACTCTCACTGTCGGCGAACCCGAACGAGCGGCGGACGAGAGAGCGCGGGGTGCGAAAGTCACACGGGATAACGCCGCACGCCGAAAGCGGATTATACGGGGTGCTCGAAAAATTGGATCTGGGAGAGTGGAGAGAGGAAGAAAAAAAAATATACATGTATGGACGATGAAGAGCATTCGGGAAGATCAGTCGGGTAGCCCTTTTTTGGAGAACTCCGGAAGCTTTTTTTTGTTCTTCAAACTTTGGAACCGGTGATCTGTTTTCGCGTTTTTTTTTTTTTATTATCGAAAAAATTAGGCGGCTAGAGTGGACGAACGCGTAAGTTACGTGTGTCTCGTGAACGAGGCCAATTAAATTGAATTCCCCACTGTCTGACTTAGTACTTGTGCGCTTTAGCTTGCCGAGCAGAAACTTCGAGCGGGAACGATTCGATAGGCGTATAACAAAACGAAAGGGCTAATTCTTCTGTCCGCTCTTCAGGTCGACGGAATTTCAGAAAAGGACGACGCAACTTACACGGCTGTGCCTCGTTCAACTTATCCGGTCGGTAAAATTCATCTCGATGCAACTTGGGCGATTGTCTACTGTATTTATATTTTCCGCTGTAATATTTTAACAGCGCTCGGAGAAGTTGGATCCGATCCCCCTCACCGCTCTCTCGACGAAGCTATTTCCTCCGGATTTACCCTATTGCATACGCGCAAAAGGCGAGTTTACTGAGTTAAAGGTGAATTTCCGGTGACAACGCGAGAGCGGATCCAGGTAAAATTTTTTTTTTTCAAAACCCGCGTTCCACGCTTCCTTACGGTGATGTAATTTACCGTACGACTTTTCGCAGAAATTCAGGCAAAAGCAATGCTCGCAGCTTTGCCGTCCCTCGAGAATTTGTTATGCCCGAAATAACAAGGAATGTTCATAATAGCTGAGAAAAATGTGTGCAATTTCACAGCAGCAACAAAAAAAAAAAAACCATTTCGTATACTTCTGTATACGTTGGAAGCAGCGGGAAGAGAGAACGGGCAGCCGGGCGGTGTGATGAATTCGTGCAAGGCGAGATCGCAGCCCCGACCGACACACCCCAATGAGCAATTGTCATCGACATCGAGCGCGAAGCGTTGCCAATCGCGGTCTGCGATTCAACGCGTGACACGGTAGAGGGTTTGTTCTCGCTTTGACCGCTTCCAGCGTTATAATAATGCGCTGAGCCCCGTCGAGGTGGAGAGAGACGAAGAGACAGAGGCGAAGATCGTTTAACGAACTGCACTCGAGCGAGTGCGAATAAGCGAAGGGTGAAAACTATGAGGGATCTCACGGATAAAAACTGCCACTATGAAATTTCGTACACCCGTGATATCGTCACTCGCATAACGACGGCCGGACTGCAGAAGTGAAGCGGGCTTACAGTCGAATTCTTCGTAACTGATCTCTCCAGCAGTGATTGGTCCAATTACAGTGGTCATAAATAAAAATAAATAAATGAATCGATAAATAAATAAATAAATAAATAAATAAATAAATAAATAAATAAATAAATAAATAAATAAATAAATAAATAAATAAATAAATAAATAAATAAATAAATCGTGAACCGGCGACTAAGTTACGACTGATGCCAAAAATCTTCTTGCGAGGCATTGAAATTAGCCGCGTAGCCGTAAAACCGCGTCTGTGGTTATCAAATCAATATCAAAATCTCTCTCCACTTTTCTCTCGCGCTCAACCCCCTTCGGCATGTTGCTCTCTCCGCTAAACGCTAGCCTCGCGAATCTGCATAATGCTTATACAATGACGCGATGATACGCGAACGGGGTAAGAAAAAAAAAAACGTACAAGCGATCAGTGAAACGTTTTTATTCGCCGAATACTCGTTCGGTCGTTCCATCGACTTTTTCTTTTAACTGTTCTGTACTGTTTCGAGCATTTTTTTTACTTTCACCGACAGCCTCGCCACGGCGCTGATCGATATTCAATATTGCATAATGAAAGAGTTCAACATATTAACTTCATTTTTTTTTTTTTTTTTACAATACGAAATTATCTCGAATTGATCGTGATTTTCGACGCTCGTCAGACTGAGCGTAGGGATATTTTCAAAAATATCCCTATGTTCAGTCTAACGAGTGTCGAAAAATCGGGACGCTATAAATAACGTCCCGTGATTGATCATGGATTACATGAAGATGTATGTATTCGTAAAAAAAAAAAATGCGGCTCTTTACTGTCGAGTTGCTAATAGACGAGAGGTCGCCGATATTCGAGACAAGGTAAATTTTGCCTATCTATTGTTTCAATGGAACACCATCGACAGTCAACCACGGCAGCCAGGGACCACCCCTGTGATCCGGAAATCCGCGAACGTCTATGCCGGGATACAACTGAGGCACCAAAACTTTCCAATAGTCCGTCATTAGCTCATCCAGCTCTTTGACGATCTGTACAAATAATTACCACATTAGTTGGAAAAAAAAAAAAAACGAAAACAGAAAAAGATCACTAAAACTACCAAATTGCATTTTTTTTGCCACACGTATCCAAAAACTCCCTCTTTCGTGCATGTAAAATGTGCCGTAAAGTGGCGCTTTTTAGTACGGAAATGTGGAAAGTGCGTAGTTACTTTTTTTCATACACTTTTTGGAACACTCCAATTACCGTAGAAGAAACGTCACTGCCGGTTGGACAATCTCAGTTCTCGACCGAAAGTAATAAGTTATCTAGAGAAATGTCACTTCCGGTTCTCCGTCAAATTGAGAGTGAAAGTGACATTTCCTCTAGACGACGTCACTTCCGGATCGAAAAGTGAGATTTTCAAAACGAAAATGGCGATCAAGTGCGTCATGAGAAATCGTCGAGTTGAAAGATCGCTTCCTGTTTGGAAATGTCATTTGTCAGATGACGTCACTTCCGTACTTGTGTCACAAAGAACTATCCCAGTTGAAATTCAGAATAAAGAAGCTCACATTTTGATTTCCGGCGGAAATATCCGTAGTCTCGCAAGGATCCGCCACGAGATCGAAGAGGCAACTAATCGAACAGTTTGATTGCACTGTGTGAGGAGCACACCGAACTTTGTTAGCGCTGCGAAGATCCAGAATCTCCATCGATCCCACTCCGACGTTTCCAGTAACGTTTGCGATCGCCAGACCAGCCATCGAATTAATTACCGATGTAACATTGTACGGTGGTGCTGATGAATCACCGTCGTCAGCGTTGTCGCCGAAGTACGAACCGTTCCGTTCTCGAGCACCTGAACGAAGACAATTTTTTTTTTTTTTTTTTTTATTGAATGTCTTCACAGAGTGTTCGAGAATGAAATTTTTTTTTTTTTATTTGTAAATTTCTAAAACCGTCAATTTGCAATTTGGTTGAAATCTGGTGAACGATGTGAAATCTTGAATGAAAATCGACGGTGAGCAATCTTACCGATGAGATATTTGAATCGTCCTCTTATAGCACCACCGGAATTGTCGAGCTCGTTGAGATTCAATAACAGAGTATTCCGTGGACCGCGATTTCCCGTGCTAATCGAGTCCCACTGATCGACACCGTCGATCTGTCCAAGATCTTCGATGTCTCCACCCGCAAGATTATAGAATGTCGGCAGCCAATCGGTTATGTGCAAGTAGTCGTCGTGTATTCGAGACCTGTTCACGATCATCGGGGACCAAATTAATGCCGGTGTGTGCACGCCACCTTCGAAGAGGGAAAATTTCATCTGAAAATATATTCGTGCATAAGTTGCCTTTCTCTATCGCAGCTCGGGTTAAATTTGCCAAAAGGCCGGAAATTAAAAAAAAAAAAAAAAAAAAAAAAAGAATCGACCAGCGTATTCAATACTTCGACGCTGCATAGCGAAGAAAAGCCTTACACCACGGTACGGATAGTTTGAACCGGCGTTGAACTGAGATCCAACAGTCTGCGCTCCGTTGTCCGAAAGAAAGAGGATTATGGAATCATTGAGAATACCTTTTTTATTGAGAGCCTCGACAACCCGACCGATCGAATCGTCCAGTGCCGAGACCATACCTGCAACGAATCGTTATAAAGTGTTCGGGTTTTGCAAGAAGTCGCGAAACGATTGTACCGAGGGATGATTAAAAAATTATCAAGAAATGATTGTTTTTTTATCAAATTATGCTCGAACAAATAATAATAATATATTGCGAACCTGCGTATAGTCTGCGCGAATCGTCAAGTATGTACCCAAAAGTCTGATTCACCTCGAGACCATCGCGAACCTCGAAACCATTCTTGGCACCGGATGTGTGTGGTGCCAGATGCGAAAAATGAAGATACAACGGTACATGCGGATCGTGATCGGCGATTATGTTCTCAGCTTCGGTGGTGAACAAATCCGTGGCGTATATGTTTTTGGGAACATAATCGACCGTACGATTCTCAGCCACGTCTCGGTGAAGGTCGTAACCTGGATAACCCTTTTATCGAAGAGAACATTGCAAAAACAAATACTCTTCATTATAGAGAATTCAGTGACGATAATTTGCAATAATAAAGAAAACGTCTTTAAGTCTTTAGTCTAAACATTTTTTAAATATTTGGACTTCTGGCTTCACTTTTCATATAACGTGTCCCAAATGTCACAAACATTCTCATCATTCGGACCATATAATCTGAAATAATTTTGTTTTTTTCATCTTTAGAAAAAAAAAAAAAAAAAAAAAAACTGAATATTGAACTTCAAAGAGATTCTCTCACTGACTATTGAAGGGCTAATTAACCCAGAAGTACATGCGACTGACTCACGGTAGACCGATCTTCTATAATATATTTGAAGTATCTCATGTAGCCGCTGTAATCGCCGAAGAACGTATCGAAGCCCCTGTACGTAGGTAGATACGCATCTGCGAAGTAGCCGACGTGCCATTTTCCGATTAGGTGTGTCGCGTATCCCAAATCACGCAAATAATTCGGCAAAAATGTGAAGTTGAGTGGTACTGCACGGGGTTCGGAAACGGACAACGGGCGACCGTGCATTCCTATTAAAAAAAAAAAAAAAAACGGGGCATCGTAGCTAAAAAAATTAATCTTCTTTTGAATTAATATTTAAATATCTGTGGTATCAACGATTCTGTTGTAATTAGGGGGAAAAAAAGTATAAACAATCAAGACGTTCTAATCAATTTATTGGAGGAATACTAACCAATGATGGCGCAATATTTTTTTAATAATTTCAATGTGATTTGCACCTGTTCTGATGGGATAGTATCCAGTCAGATAAGCCGTTCTCGAGGGAGTGCATGCTGGCAGGACGTAATTTTTGCCAAGTATAACACCGTTGTAGGCCAAAGCGTCGATATTCGGCGTTGGGATTTGATTCGATCCGTGATAACTGACGTCGTTCCACCCCTGGATTGTAAAAAAAAAAATCAAATTCGTATATTTGATAATTGGATAGACATCTTAAGATCTCAGGCATGAGAAATAAAAATCATTAGACTTTTTTGTTTTTGGGACAATATAGAATTTTTACAAAAAGAGTACACGATAATTGTACACGATAATTTTTTACTCGATTGAATGTGGTGGATATTTAGCAAATCTTACCATATCATCTGCCATAATAACGATAATATGGGGTTTCTGGTTTTGGCGTCCAGCACCAATATGGCGAGGCCTTTCCGTGAAGTAATAGAAGACGATGCACGCTACCAGCGGTATACTAAGCGTTGCAACGATGCTGCACATCGGTACAGATTTTTAAACACAATTAGTAAACTTAAACAAAAGTGAAGAATATTAGATAAATTTATGATAGTTTTTTTTTTTTTTTTTTTTTTTTTTTTAATCGTACACAAAGATTCATGAACAATTACGGCTTGTGTCGAGTCCCAATGTCTATCTACGTACGAAAAAGTTCATTTTCTTCAAAAACAAAGTGTAATATGTAATATCGCCAAATGTAATACCAAACATTGTACAGCGTTAGTTCATTCTCGCGTCAAATTTAAGATCTTCGATACTTCGATATTTAGCCAAATTCGACCGTTTTCAGTAATTTTTCAAAAAAACACTCAAAATCCCATAAAATCTGACCACTTCGATAGATCTTGACAAAATCGAGTACCGAAGTTTTTGATCAAAATAGTATAGTTGTGTGCAGATTTAGGACAATAGCTAAAAATATACGCAAGCTAGAGCTACGACGGACATTTTTTTTTTTTTTTTAATTTCGAGAACGTCTAAAATATCGAACCATGTTTCAATCAGGAAAACTCTACTAGTGCACACAATTTCAGTCCACTATCTCAAGTCGTTTCCGAGTTATAGTCGTTCTAAACGATGCAAGTCTCTCATATACACATACACACATGAATCCGGACGCCAGTTAGAAATCGCACTTCTCGACGTTGTCGACTATTTCTAGTACGCTGCCATTAAAATCTCAATTTTTTTTTTTTTACAGAAATAAACTGTAATAACAAATTGCAAATTCAATATACTGAAATTTAAAATTTGCCGTAATAATACTCACAGTAATTGAACATTAATGTACTTTTACGAAAAATTCCAATACCAGATACGAAAATTACTAATATTTATAACAAATTTTACGGTAAAATTGCGAAACACATGTGTTTGAAATTTCAGAAGCAATTTATGTCAAATAAACTTCAAATATCGTTTATTAATTTACAAACAATTTTGTTTAAAGTGTAGCTTCCTCTGTATGTGCAAACCGTTACTGTTTCTCCGACGTAAATGATAAGAGCGTTAATCAGCGGCTCAGCAAACGAGAGCGACACGAAAAAACAAAACAATCAGATACACGTAACGCATAGCATTACTCGCATCACTTTTCAAAGACGTTATCTTCGTACTCCCGAAACACATCCACATGCGCGATAATAACCGAAAGTGCCGTTCCTGAACTTACCATTGAAATACTTTCATCGTGACTACGAACTAATACGCCTGAACAGTTGTGACTTTCGGTTCTCGTTCGTCAAAGCCCCACGGCGTACTGAAAAACTATCATCGTTGAGTTCACTTTAAACACATTTCAAAGTACGGTGTAACTCATCAGTGGAAGGGGTGACGGTCGTGAACAGAATATACATATCATAAACAGTGTAGTTCATGAATGCATGTTTCAATCTTAATGTACGTATGAATGATAAGTTTAGCATTTAATTGGTTTTTTTTTCTAATATTGATTAAAAAAAAAAAATCACTTCATTTCTTCCATCATTTCCATTACTTCATTGTTAAATGTACACTGTTAGTTATCGAGGGATGTAAATAAATTTGTAAAATTTACATAGTTTGTACAAATGTTCGAATGAACTTTCGAGTTCGCTCGTTAGACTTTTTCTGTATTTATACTGAAAATAATAATTCGACAATAAATAAGCTCGAGTGATGCACACTAACTGTAAAAATATCATAATATCCGATAAATAAATGGTGTACTGGAAATTGTATGAAAAACAATATCGCGGTAATCGATAAACGGAAAACAACACAGTCGTCAATAATTACGTTTAGAATTTACGCGCGTATAAATAATTCTACTAAATTCGGCAAATAATTATTACGAGACGAATGATAAAAGGCGATTCTCGCGCTACTTCTGTATTTAAACATTATTGCGTAGCGATCGGCGAGCTTCATGTCGATGAAGTAAAAAATTAACATCGATTTCTTCGCCGATCGAGGGCTCAACTTCGGAGTTTCCATCGAAAAATCGCACTGTTTCGTTTCGATGGAAAAGTGTACTTCCGTCAAACAAATGTTCCGAGACCGACTATGAACAAAAGCATTCCTATGTGGGCGCACACGATGATAGCGGCCATTGACGTCACCGCGTTCGTTCCGTAGATCATTCCGCGGTCGTTGACCGATAACCATGGGCCCCAGGTGTTATTTCTTCGTTGAGGATCGGCCAACCAGTCGATGTGCGCCTTCGGCTGTTTTACCAGTACGTTGTAGTGCCTCTCCAAGAAACGATCGAGATGCGTCACGTACTGAAAAGCCATTAAAAAATCATCGATTACAAAATTCGATCACCCTGAAGATATCTACACGAGGCTAAATTTCTCTTGGTTTACTTGGCAGATAAAATTCGGCAGGTCAAAGTTTACTTGGCAGATAAAATTCTACGAGTGAAATTCTTTTTTTCTTCACAAAGCAATGCATTGATCGAAACTTGCCAAAGATGCAATATGATGTCACGCAACATCTTGATGGTCATCAAAATATGACCCCGAAGATATCTGCATTGGACTAAATTTCATTGAAGTTATAAAGGCTGCTTTACACATCGCACAAACTTCGCTCGGTGAAGTTCACTTAGAGAAAAAAAAATGCTACGAGAGACATTTTTTCTTTTTCTTCTCAAAGCAGTGCATTGATCGAGACTTGCCAAAGATGAAATTTGATGTCATGCAGATAGCTTCAGGGTCATCAAAATATAGCCGAATTTAACATCTCACCGAATTCGAAGTATTGTAAATAACACAATCTCGATGAATGATGTTCAATTCTTAGCGTATACAGTGCCGATACTTCGATCGATTTCATTGAACGATAGAAAAAGAAAAAAATTAATAAATCTCACCTTGCCATAACTCGATGCAATATTGTTGGTTTCGCATGGATCCAATTCGATGTCAAAAAGGCAATCGCTCACATTGCATATGGAGAATTTGTGTTGTCTGGTTCTTTGGCAAATAACAGTAGCTCCCCCTCTCAAAGTGAGCATTGTGCTCGGCTGTGTAACGGGGCCTGGGACATGAGCGGTGAGCGCATTCGACACTGAACTACTGTGGACCATTGTTGTATTGTATTCCGGAACTTCGATACTTCTGCCCGATTCTCCAGTATGTTGATCGTAATGGCCTTTCTTGTAGGATCCTAAAAATTAAAAATTGAAGTGAAGAATTTTTAAAAAAATATTTAATGCCTAAGAAAAAATGTAATGTCCAAGAAAATATTGAATGTCTAAGAAAAATAATATCATTACGATGATCATGACAATTTTGCATTTAGGAACTAAGTCAATCGAGTGAATGAGTCACCTCGAATGAGCTTGTATTTTTTATAAATGGCCGCTTCAGTTCCCGCTAATTCGTTGATATTCAGTAATATCTCTTCGCGTTGATGACGATCTCCCCTGCTGAGGTAAGGCCACTGATTTATACCGTCTATATCACCCAACTCCGAAATGTTTCCACCTGCAGCTGCGTAGAGAGTCGGTAACCAATCGGTCACGTGAAACAAATCGGTCGATACGTTGGCCGATAGCCGAAGTCTTGGTGACCAAATTGCAGCTACTCCTCTCACACCTCCCTCGTACAGAGTGTATTTTGTCTGTAGCAAAAATTATTTAAAAAATCCATAGTGGTCAATAATAAAATTGAAACGGTAATTTTGACTATAGCGAGAGGTAAGAGTCAGCACTTACGCCTCTGAGTGGATAATTGGAGCCCCAATTTTGATATCTTCCGATGGTCGGTGCACCATTGTCGGTCAGAAATAGTATTATCGAGTCTCTCAGCATCCCGGAAGCGCCCAGGGCGCTTACTACGCGACCGAGCGAATCGTCCAACTCGGTTACCATTTCTTAAAAAAAAAAAAATAAATAAATGAAGAAATGGAAAATTAATTTTGACGACGAGTTTTCATAGTATGAGAATATACCAAGAACGAGCGCGACAATGCGCAGACTTCATACGTATCAATGTTACGATTGTTTAAACGCCAACAAAAATGATTAAAATTTTTGGTTTATACTCACTCGCATATCGTGCGCGCTCGGGAACTTTGATGTGTCTGAAGATATGATCATTGTAATAGTCCTTCGGCACTTCGAGGGGCGCGTGAACTCCCAGATGAGATATTTGGAGGTAAAGGGGATTCAACTTGTCGTGATTTCTTATTGTCTTCACCGCTTCTTCGGTGAACAATTCGGTGGCGTATATGTGGGGAAGATCATGGGCTGGATCCTCCCCGCGGTGCATGTCGAAGCCAGTCATGTTCTAAATAGTTCGGGAATAACAAAACAAAACAAAAAAATTATAAAAATTCTTTCGCTCGAAATAAATTGAATTAAATGAAAAACAAACCACAATAAACTGTCGGAGCTGAGCGAATATACTTGAAGTACGTATTGAAGCTATGACGTACTGAGTCATCGTGCACTACTCAGAACTTCAGCAATTCAATTCTGCGAGTACTCAATAGGTCAGTACTCAAGAACTACCCGGCGCTCAGTACTTCAAGTACTCGTTACTTCTATATGTACTTCGAGTACTTAGAGTATTTGCCCAGCTCTGCAAATTATCTTGTACGCCATTTAATGAATAGCCTATTAATCCAAATTTTATATTAATTTAAATTTACGGAAGAAATAATCCATAAATAAAAGTAGAAATCATAAAAACAAAAAAAAAAACTTACATGGCCTTGGGAGTATTTGTAGTCGTAGTAAGAAATGTGACTGTTATAAAATCCGAGGAAAGAGTCGAAGCCGCGATAAGTTGGAGTGTGCTGTTGCGTCAGGAAACCGAGGTGCCACTTGCCGATCAACTTCGAAGTATAACCCAGATCGTGAAGATGTTGGGGCAGTATTTTAACATCGAGAGGAAGACCCCTTGGCTCGCCACCCATTATACCTTCACCTTGCATACCTGGATACATTTATGAAAAATTCCCTTGATTTTTATCGCAAAATAATTGGAGAACAAACGTTGGTTATTGATGTAAAAAAAAATATTTACCCATTCGAATCGGATATTTGCCAGACAAAAAGGCAGCCCTCGTCGGCGTGCAGGACGGTAGAACGTAGTGCCTGTTCAATATCATTCCGTTGTAAGCCAGAGCGTCTATGTTCGGTGTCGGGATTTGGCTCGAGCCGTGAAAACCAACATCGTTCCATCCCTGAAAAGATACACATATTGTCATTGATAAACGGCAGACCAAAAATGATTTTTCCTTCGTCGATCACACGCTTACACCGAAAAAAATATCAACTAAGCTGCGGTTTCGGGTGGCGAAGGAAATGTTTGGTCGATTGAACGAAATGTTTGTTCAATTCAGGTAACTATTCGTTGAAACAACTAAATATTAGGTCAAACAACTAAACATTTCTTTGGAACGACCAAATATTTCCTTCGCCAGCCGCAACCGCAGTTTAGTTTGATATTACCAAACCTTTTTTTTCGGTCTACGGATAAAAAGTATTGTGTATTTGATGCATCAACTTCAACGTACTTAATTTATTTATTCAATAAATTCATAAAAACAGGTAAATAAGATGTCATTTCTATTGTTTACCTCTCCAAACCAATAGAGCTGTAAATTTGGTTGTAAATCTTCATTTCGATAAGCTTTTTACAAAGACTTTGACTCGTCGCACTTTTACACACAGTGACGATATACCGAAGATGCAACTTCCGCGAGGCTCGCTAATTGTTGCATTGGAATAATGAGGAAATTTCAAGAAAAAAAAAATAAAAAATAAAAAAAAATGCTTCGGCTCTCGTCTCTCTTCTCTTCGCTTAATGAGGTGTCCAGTTTCGGGATGTATTTCGCGTTTAGTGAAGTAACCGAGGCAAGTGTGACATAAGCTGTCGGTAATCGTCCGTTGCGCCCGACGCAAAGAGACATGTATCTATATGGCGGGGGAGATGGTGCAGTGACGACGGAATTGTTATTTGTTTCGTCGTTCGTGAGTCACCGACGGGAGGGTATGCGAGAGGGCCGGGGTGAGGACAGCCCCGGGCATCAGCAACATCCTCATTCCTCGTGTGGGTGTTCCATAACGCCGGAGTACGAGAGTGAGTTGCCTCTCGTAATTGTCTTAACTAAGGCTCGCGCGGTAATTCATGAAAATTCACTATAGCGCACGGTCATAATCGCACCGAATTATACACGTATGTAGAGAAGCGGTGGTCACGGAAGAGACGATGGATTGCCGGGGCGGCGAGGAAGACGATGCGTTGCTCTCTCTCTCTCTTCGCGGTGGGCGAGCTGCGTCGACTTCTCGTACCGACAACAATATGCAAATACGTCACTTCCGACCTTAAGATTCTAAAGACATTTTTCTGTCCGTCGAGATACGACTGATTGCAACCGTGAAGAAGAAAAAAGAAAACGCTTTGACGGATCTTACTTAAAATCTATAACTATAATATTAAACTCTTGAAGGAGAAAAATCTTTTTCACGGATTTAGTTTAAAATTTGTATCTATTGTAAATTTGTAAATTTCATTTCTTCGCGCCTTCGCTAAAGAGGACCGAAGACGCGAACAAATGAAGTTCAATATTGCCGTTATAAATTTTTAACCGAGTGGGTTGTCATCCGCAAAAATCATGTGCAAAACCCGGCTCAATATTTGATACGAAGTTCCGTGCCAGAAACTTTAAGATTATTATTTATAATCTTTACTATAGAGCACGGTTTTGTAATCGCACCGAATCATACACGTATGTGGACAAGCGTGGGTCACGGAAGAAACGAACGATTGCCGGGGAGGCAAGGAAGACGATGCGTTGCTCCCTCTCTCTTCGCGGTGGGCGAGCTGCGTCAACTTCTCGTACCGAGAACAATGTGCAAATACGTCACTTCCACCCTTAAGCTTCTTAAGACACTTTTCTGTCCCGTGAGATACTATCGATTGCAACTATGAAGAAGAAAAAAGAAAACCATTTGACGGGTCCACTTAAAATTTATCACTATGATATTAAACTTTATTTCTTCGCGTCTTTGATACTTTCGGTTGTAATCAACAAATCAAGTTCCCAAAAAAATCAAGTTCGGGAAGCCCAACTTAATGTTTTACATGAAATTACATGCCAGAAATCTTGAGAATGTCACTTATGAATGTTTACCACTTAGAAAACGCTCCGAAGCATCCGAAGCTGACTAATACTGCACATGTAATTTAAAAAAAATGCCGCGGAGCCAAGGAAGACGATGCGTTGCTCACTCTTCGCGCTGGGTGAGCTTCGTCGACTTTTCGTATCGACGAAAACACGCAAATACTTGACTTTCTCCCTTCAGATTCTCGACATATTTTTTTCTGTCTCGCGAGATACTACGGATTGCAACCGTGAAGAACAAAACCATTCTTCTTACGGATCTAGTTAAAGTACATGGCTATAGGATTAAACTTGATTTCTTCGCGCCTTCGGGCCACTCGGTTATAATCCCAAAAAATCCAATTCAAAAGGCTCAACTCAGTATTCGATATGAAATTCTGCGACGGAAACCTTAAAAATATTATTCACGAATGTTCACCATTTACAAAACATTCTAGACCATTCGGAGCGAACTAATACTGCATGTATCCATTAAAAAAAAAAAAAAAAATGAACAAAACATCCACATATAAATATACGCATGAATATCCTACCAAATCATCGACCATGAAGACTACGATGTGGGGTACAGTTTCGTAGTTGCCGTAGGCAGACCTCGAGCACAATCCAATCGTCAAGAGAACGAAGCTCGTTCTCGACAAAAAATCGAACACCATTCTTATTCCACCACGTTCTCGATCGTCCTCGTGCAGCGGAACACCCGCGATTATCGCGATTTCGCGACAATCTCGCGAAACTCTACTGACGAAACTTTGTCGTTCGCAACTTATCGCGACAATATGAATTTGATTTTTTTTTTTTGTTTCTTCCGCAGGGACAGTAAGGGCGGTGTGCGTAGAGCAAGGTCAGATCATCGAACACGCAAGAGCAACTGAAGAGGGCCAAGAGTCAACATGCATTTATATAGTCCACCCACGAACTGAGGAAGAAATTCTGTGACGGCGGCTTTACACATGTAATTGAAAGACCGCAGCAGCGACGCAACGAGTTGCGAAGGGGGTGATGAACATACAACCGTCGTACTAATCATTACCACCAATGAAAGAAATACGTGCTCCAACTTGGCCTCTTCTCGTCTTACGACGGTATTCCCGTTTTATACCTTCTTTTCCGTCTTCTTCGTTCCTCGCCGCGCGTATCGCAAACTTATGTAACTGATGTTTCCAACGTTGCAGCAACGAAATTACCTGAACTGTCGATCGTATATTCAATATAGATAACCGAAAAATTGACCTCGTTATTTTACGGTGAATAGAAATGGATGTAGTCACCAGCCGTGTGCATGCTCAGAACAATTATGAGGCATCCCAGACAATTCACAGCTGTTTCTATAAAAATGATCGTGGTTCCATACAAATGCAATGATGGACCTGCGTTCCCAGCGCATGTTCAAAGTCGATCAATTTTTTGTTGCCAAACATTTACGTGCTAGATTCGACTCGATAATTATTGTTAAACATCCTCGAAAATATTTACCAAGTTTTATGTGAGTCTATCGTGCCGAAAACTTTCTGGGAGCCAGTAATGACGAGATTAAAATTCAGCTGATTTTCGAAGCCCTTTCATTTTTTTTTTTTTTTGCCAAACATTTACGAGCTAGATTCGACCCGATAATTATTGTTAAACATCCTCGAAAATATTTACCAAGTTTCATGCGAGTTTATCGCGCGGAAAAATTTCTCGGAGCCAATAATTACGAGATTAAAAGTCAGCTGAACTTCAAAGTCCCGTAATTTTTTTTTTGCCAAACATTTGCGAGCTAGATTCGACTCGATAATTATTGTTAAACATTCTCGAAAATATTTACCAAGTTTCATGCGAGTTTATCGTACGGAAAAATTTCTCGAAGCCAATAATTACGAGATTAAAAGTCAGCTGAACTTCAAAGTCCCGTAATTTTTTTTTTGCCAAACATTTGCGAGCTAGATTCGACTCGATAATTATTGTTAAACATCCTCCCAAATATTTGCCAAGTTGTATGCGAGTCTATCGTACACTCAGCGTTGTTACAATTAATCGTGGAGTTTCGAGTACATTGACAGGAGCGTTTGTGTTGGCGAATTTATTTTCGTCGGCGAAAATTTCATTCATCCCATCACGTTTTGTTTTTATCCTGTTTCGCTGCGCGTCCGAGGCATTGCGAGAATTTAGAGAATACGAGGCATTCCGGACACTCTCCTTGGCGAGCTTATTGAATTGGCAGTACACGAATTAAACCCTCGAGCACTTCACGCTCTCCGTGTCCTCGGCAGATTTTGTCGCGAGTAAACAGCCCACCTCTTTAAATACCACTGAAATAACAACGCGCTGCTTCATGAAGGATATAATTGCAGCGAAAGATAATCCGTTAAAATTATCATGTTTACACGATATAGAGGGAAATTGGGAGTGTTAAAAATCTCCTCACAATTATGAGTAAATCTTTCGTTCTCTCAATTCTATTAAAAAAAAAAGTTATAATTCATCTTACGAACATGATAATAGAAGAAATATCTAAGTGAAGAAAAGAGTCGGTGTTTTTTTTTTTTGGTTGTACAAAATTATGGACCGTACGCAGTGCGGCCAAGGTTGCTCGTTAATGACACAAAAAACAAAAAAAAATTGCATTCGATCCTGTAGATACAAAAGTAAATGTAAAATTAAATGACAAAGTAAACATAGGTTTGGCCCGGAAAGACGATACATCCTATTGTAACTCAAGCACGAGGAGTCTCGGCATCTTTGGTCTCGCGCAACTTATTAATCTTGTTTACGAGGTTCACAATTAAAGCGACGAAACCAGCAACGGGTCGCCCTTTAAAGATCGCAGGGTCAAGTGATGTTAAGTAGGGATGCCAATTACTTTATATTCAACGCTTCCTTGCCGAAATGTAGGGCGGTCTTCGAAGCTCCCTCGTTGCCGTTCAAATAAGTAGGTGAAAACCTTTGATAAAAATAAAATGATTTAATGAACTGGTTGACTGACTAATGTCAAAGTCGAAATAGAGGCTCTTACCCGTGACACATAACGCTCTTTAACGTTCACTACGTACATATATAGTAGCAGCTCTTAATAAGTTACGGTTTCATCCGCATAACAAATTAGAAAGGCAACGATTTTTTTTTTAATCCTTTAACAGTATGAGAAAGAAAAAAAGTTACTTTTTTCGCGTAATTGAAACATAAAATTTTTATCAACAACTCCAAGTATCCTGTATCGAATATTGCAATAAATTCTTCATGTAAAGAGTTGAAAATAAATAGGGTGTAACACCCTAGTTACAATAATAATAATAATAATAATAATAATAATAATAATAATAATAATAATAATAATAATAATAATAATAATAATAATAATAATAATAATAATAATAATAATAATAATAATAATAATAATAATAATAATAATAATAATAATTCACTGCGAACGCCGTAAAGGGGATTTTATTAATTGCTATTAATAGTCTGATTTAACAGTAGAAAGATGTTTTTTCGTCCCAATTAAAACATAGAATATTTATAAGTAGCTTCACGTGAGCTATACCGATATGGTAATCAATTTTGGCTGTAAATAATTGAAAACGGCAATTTCCCTAGGAATGCGTTAAAGGGTTAAATTTTATTCGCCGTTGTCGATATATGAATGGGAAAACGTTTAAATTGTCGGTAAAATGTTTTTTTTTTTTTTGTAATACAATTTATACACCGAAGGAACAGTCGGTTTCGTGAAAACGACAAGCTCAATATCAACACTATGACATCCTAATTATATAGTGAAGCGATAAAATATTTGCAATATATGCACGTGCCTGAGAGATTAATATCGTTCTTTGCCTATTCAAATGATCGAAGAAACGTTGAAGGTGTCAGCTCCGGGTCAATTAATGATTCACAGAGCATAATCGATCGTTCTGTCCACATATTGCTAGTAATAAGTTCCATAACGAGTCATTCGTACGTTCATTCATTCGAATCAGTAAAGTAATTCGTTCGGAAACACGACGTCCAAGAATGGGACTAGTGGCATCTCATTTCTCGCGAGCTGTACTAACCTCGGATAAGCCTCTCTGTCGATAACTTATCATCGTTGTCATGTCAATCATTATAAACAAATGATCAATTACCATTGTTATTTTCCAATCGAAAGTACTCCAGCTTCGACGTACCCAAATATTTCGATAATTAATAGTTAAACGACGTAATCGTCGAAGATCTCGTTTTCAGACAAATGCAAGTCTGTGTCAGCGCAATATTTTACAATGACAAACATTCTTGTCGCTACTGCAACATATAACGCGATTAGTCGACGAAAAACCTACGAACTAAATAGCAAATAATTTGCTCATAAATCGCTATTATGTTCTCGAGAAAGGAGCAGATAATTCAACGCACCGGAAAGAACGGTGTCGGACGTTACGATTTTTTGAAACTCCTCGTCAACGAGTTTCAAACATCGACTTCGAAGGGTACGAATGAATCTTCGACGACAAATCAGAGTGACAAAAACTTCGCGGATATTTCGCGATCTTGATCGACACTCGTTCTATTGAAATTCGTCGTTCGTATTGACTTGCTATGTTCTTATTTCAGACGCAAAGAAACAAGTACTGGCTAACCTCGCAAACTTTGCCTACGATCCGGTGAATTACGATTATCTGCGACAATTGCGCGCGATCGATTTGTTTCTTCACGTATTGTCGGACAGTAACGAGACACTCGTGCGTTTCGCCATCGGCGGCATATGCAACTTGTCCTTGGGTGAGAATAACAATACTTTTGCATCTTGACCCAGATTTTTTGACTTTTTCATTGAGGCATAAAAAAAAAATTGCGATGACTTTTTTTTCTTCAGATCCGATCAACAGAGAGTGCATCTTACAAAATCAGGGTGTCGCGCTTGTGAGCTCGCTTCTCGATTCGAGAGACGAACAGACTGTCTTGTCCGCCATAACGACTCTGATGTTCCTCGTGACGGCCGCCTCGAAAAAAAACATTGCTACGCAAGCAAATATCGAGAAGATACTGGCTTTCTCGAACTCTCCGAACAGACGCATAAAAAATTTGGCGCAGGTTTTTTTAGCTGATTATTGCACTGCCGACGAGGTAGAACAGATTAGGCGGATTTCGCCGTCAAATTTGTTAGCTGATATACCTCTGCCGTCGTAGGTAGTTCTTTGACGACAGGTTTTTTTCATGCTCTAACAATGGACGGTACGAATAATAATTGTTTGTGTCACTCCGAGTAAGGCAGAGTCATTTCATCTTAATGAATAGCTAGAAACTCTACATCGAAAAATTTATTAATCCAACGACTGCACGTCGTTGATAATGTGAAATCGAAGATAATATTTTTTTTTTATTTATTGATGGAGTAACTCCATTGTAGAGCTCAAAAGTTGCGAACTGAAAAGACGAGGCATATAAAATTAATACATAATAGAAACAAACATTTTTCGTAGAACAAAACAAAAAACATCAAATATATATAAATATAAAAGGAAAACCTAATGAACTGACGGTCCGCTTCTATTCAGTGGAGGGTACTCTTGCTTATTTCTACTTGTATCTTAAGACAACTCTGTTCGCTTGTGTCTTAAACGCTTTGAACAATGCCCAAGTAAAATTTAGGTTGTTATACTGATTTCCGAGCCTAGCAAGATCGTTCAGTTTTTTGCTAAGTTTGTTTTATTCCGACGTTAGTGACAATTATGTAAAAAATTTAAATTTACTTATTACCGTGTAACATTTTTTTTACAATCAAGGCAAAAGCAAGGCATCATTATTTTTATAGTACAATTAAAACGAAAAACTATAACACTGTAAAGAAAAACAAAAATAATTGCGTAAATACGATAAATATTATTTGATTCGGATCGGGTCAGATTCGATTTTATTCAGATAAATATAGTTCGATTCAATTATGTCATGGACAATGTTTCGATATGTAGGAAACATAGCAAAAACTTACTGCACAAAAGTGCCGACTAACGAAAGTTTGCCCAAGATCGCGAGAGCTCTTCAAATCGGAAAGAGAGTTTCTGTCGAGAGAACGATAACCGACGACGATATAATAGGTTTTGCAAAGTTAACGGACGATTACAATCCGATACACATAGATCAGGCGGAAAAAGTAGTTCACGGTGCATTCCTGAATGGTCTGTTGTCCGGAGTAATGGGAACAAAATTACCGGGTCCTGGTACGATAGTAGTGGAGCAATTGATACGCTATCCGAAGCCCTGCTACGCTGGTGACACTATACACATAACAGTTGAAATTTTGTCGGCCCGGAAAATAATCAAGTGCAGATATTCGATAGTGGCGAATTCCGAGAGAATAGTTTTGGAGGGTGAAGGAAAATTTTTGATGAGCAGTTTAACGTCAAAGGGAGTTGTGCTAGGTGAATAGTTCGTCGAATCGCGTTACAAACATTTTTCGCGCGTATTGCAAATCATTGTTTATAACTCGTGACACACATATGCGTATTACGATAACGTATAATTGGGGTCTTCGAGGCGATGCAAAATTTGCCGCGTTGCAAATATCAAAATTTCACGAACCAACGCGGTCTGAACTTACCTCTGATTACAACACGATGTACAGATTATGAATACATATATAACTCGCGACGTAGGCAATGTCGGATTTGCATTCGAGTGCGGAACGCGAGACGAACGACAAGCTATTGAAGAAGTGAGTTCAATCGTTTGATCATTCAATATCGTTCAATTACATTAAAATGATTATAAAAAAGAAATTTGTATCAAAGATATTTTTTAACCGCTTCGGAAATCATTATAATTATCTGTTTATTTTTCAGTCGAAAATGAGTCTCCTTCCTATTCTATTTCTTCTCTGCGTTTGCCGCGCTTACGCGCAAGAAGACAATGCCTTGTCCGGGACTTGTTTGCCATCCGATGCGCCGACGACTACCGAAACACCTCCAATCGGATGTATCTGCGGTGTTTTTCTGAGCGGACAATTCAAGAAGGGAAGCAAGGAACAACCGTGGGGAAACGCTGCGCTTCTCCACGAGCACACGGACGTCTTTCCCTGCAGCAATTTGGGAAACAAAATGTGCACCAGCAAGTGTCTTGATGTCGTAAGTGTTTTTTTTTTCTCCTACATTCCTAAATCTCATCGGTTATCAGAGGAAACGTAACTGTGCCAATCATATATCCAAGGTTTTCAATATTTGCGATCGTAAAAAATGGAATTTTCCGCGTAATTCCTGTAGGCTAAAGAAAAAATGATATTCGCTCAGATTCAAATTCCCAGATAAGATCGCCAATTCATACCACTCTGATATGAATTGATGTACTGGGACAGCAATTATAATTGTTCAGTAATAACATCGTTCTCTTTTCTTCGATTACGCAGATTGTGAAGCATCTACCGAACAGTCCCGCAATTCTGTGCGGCTCCATTGATCGCGACGCCCACAAAGAAAGAGTAAGTGTTTCGAAATCTTTGATAGTTCAATATCCCTCGAATATTCATTAAGTAAAAAAAAAAAATTCCTTTTGCAGGCTTATCTGTTCATCAAGAACTGCAAAAACGAGTGGATAAACACGAATCTCTCGGCAGGACGAGAGTACTGTTGCAAGAACGGTATACCATACAAGTGTCCCATTCTCAGTTGATGAAGTTAACTTCAATATTTTCGTCTCAATACCGCTCAATCACACAATGTTCAAAGCCATAAGAATCAAATAAATCAATAACGAGCTTTTTTACCATGCAATAAAAACTCAAAAAGTCATCGATACTTCGAACTACCCGCGCGTTGATCTAAAATTACGTCGAAAGATCCCCACTCGCGTAAAATGTGGTGCATTCCAAGGCATAATACCCTCATGCAGCCGAAAAGATTCTATATTTAGACGAGCACGAAAAATATCGCGCTTATTAGTCCGAAAAGTATTGCGCAACGAGCGTCGAGTAATGTTCACGACTTAGCTTCGAAACGATTGACCCGATAAAAAAAAAATCAAATAAAAATGTGCTCCGATTGCACTTTAATCTGGGTCAAGTTTAGGCATAACCTTCGCATTCGTTGATACACCAAGAGAGGATAATTATAGATCGCCAATCAGTCGTTCGTCGCTCTCTCGACGCGTACCTTATTCCGTCCAAACACATTATGTTTTTACAATTTAAATTGATCTTAACGAAAAGCGTCCACTCGCCGTCGTCCGTTGGCTGCAAATAATTAATTCTCGATCTGTTTAAACGCCGCGATAATCTTCGATCGATTTTTATAATAAAACATGTGTGCTCGACTTCTTTCCTGCCCGTTGTGTTCTCAACCTGGTTTCGCGACGCTCGACGCACTGCGAGCTGGTCTTGTCAGCGTCGCTACGAGACCCCTCGCTTGTCCGGTTTGCAACGAGACTCTTCTCGGCATTGACAAGCTTACGATTCATCTCTTCGGACACACGATAAATTCCAACGACAATCGTTTGGAGAGTAACAAAATAACGGACTCGAATTGTAACGTTCGCCAAATGTCACACAATGGAGAAGCGATTTTATCACACAACTGGAATTCTCAGAGTGCACAAGCAATTTCCTCCGATCAGTCTCGACCTGGTGAAATTGGCTGCAACAATGGCTTCGCACAATTGTCGAACATGAACCCTGCGCAATCTGTGACATCGGCGGTTGCAGGCAAAGACTCGAATTCTCAAGGCTGCGCGAGAGCCTTGGAGACCGTGGAGAAGAGCCAGAATCAAATTGTATTCGTGCAAAATTCTAGCCAGCAGCAATTTTGTTCGCCAACTTTGATAAAAGCGGAAAGTTCTTCATTGCCAAATCCAATGGATTTGGTGACTTACGAAAGAAGCACAGTACCAATGATGTTTCACAGTTCGGAGGAGAGGACACGATTGTTGTCTTCGAAAAATTTTCATGAAAATTCTGTACGGTCATCCGGAGTCGTCGAAGCTGTTATGTACCGAAGAGAAGCTACGGAAGAAAACTTAACGACAAGGGACAACGCTGCCAAGAAGGATGAGAGCGTAGCTCAATTTTCAGAGGCATGGATTGAAAATCTATTGCATGAGAATAGTGCAAAATGCGAAGGAAAGAACCATTCGTTCTCTTCCGAAGAACTTTCAAGTTTGCCCAACGGAGAGAAGAAATATTACTCAAAGGATATAGATTACCAAGCGAGTAATTCGACTCAAACTGTCAGCAGTGAGCTAACAGGGGGGAAAAGAGAAAAATCGCTGGACTCAACCGATTCCAATGTTCGTAGGACTGAAGAAATAAAAATCAGGAACCAGCCGCCGAGTCCAAATTCTAATGAAGTCTTGCCAAGATGGAAAGCTTTTCGTCTTTTGGCGATGAAGGATAAAACGGAACGGTGCAATATATGCGGTACACACTTTCCAGATCGTAATTTTTTAGTTTTGCACAAGCAGCTAGCGCACAGAGTGGCTGAGAACAACGTCAATGGAACACCTGAAGAACCATTGAAGAATTGTCCGTGCCATTTGTGCACGAAAGTTTTCAAAACTCGGGGTACCTTGATGGTTCACATGAGGGTCGCTCATATGGGATACAATCTCGGTAATCGTTTGAAAATACGCCTCTTTTCGGAAGTAATAGTTCTTTATCTGTCAGTGAAGAAATAGCTTCAATTTGGAGTGTAACAAAAATTTAGTGCTAAACTGTTCGTGTTACGAAGCGCCACTCTGGCGGATCTTAATTGTACTGTCCTAAAACCGACAAAAATTGTTCCGAAGATATTGCTCTCATATGAAGTCTATACCATGTATACCATATTATTTAAAAAGACGTATACAAGAAACGAAGAGTACTCGTCTCGTGTAAAAAATGATCGAGATTCAGTATTTTCCTTTCCTCGATAATCGCGCCTCCACTGACACACATTCTTTTATGCAGGTTTTTTATCCAAGGACAAAGAAAGTTGCGAAAACGGTTTCGACTGCCCGACTTGTGGCAAAAACTTCAGGAAGGTAAACAATTTCATTGAGACAATTAACGTAACTTTGCAAGTTCTGCAATAGCTTCCAATTTTTTTTTACTTTCAACAGGAACAGCACGTTACGCAGCATCTAAAGACACACGAGGGAAAGCAATGGGAATGCGACGTTTGCAGCAAGATGTTCACGACAAAGTATTTTCTGAAGAAACACAAACGTCTGCATTCCGGTGAAATGCCGTACAAGTGTACGATATGCGACAAAACTTTTACTTTCCAACAATCTTATCATAAGCACAGATTGTACCATAAAGACGACAAACCGCATACTTGCGCAACTTGTGGTAGATCCTTCAAGGAACTATCGACTCTTCACAATCACGAACGAATACACACGGGCGAGAAACCCTTTGTCTGTGAGACTTGTGGTAGGTACAATTACTTCGTTTTTTCGTTGTACTTATTAATTTTCATCGCTCAAAAAAAAAGCAACCAAAAACCATAAAGCTACGCATGCTTCGTTGTTTTCAGTACTCACTAACACAGTGTGTGCTTCCAATACACGGAAGTGTAATTTAATAGTTTGCGGCATGGATTAACGACAGAATTCGGGTGAGGTTTTTTTTTTGTGGGTAGTCAAATAAAAAACTACTCAAAGAAACTCTTATAAAATAATTAAATTATGTACGATAATATTGTATCGTTTATATGTGCCTTGTTATTTTCTTCGTCAGGCAAATGCTTTCGTCAACGAGTTTCCTATTTGGTTCATCGTCGCATACACACGGGTGTTATGCCGTACAAATGTACCGCATGTGGAAAAAGTTTTCGATATAAAGTAAGAGACATAAAAAAAACCAAACACGCGCATTAGTGCGATGAACCAGTATTCAATATTTGCTCTATCGTTCAGGTCAGTCAAAGAACGCACAAGTGTCAAGCTCAGCCGGAAGATTCATGTCCCCCTGTAGCCGAAAGTTCTACAGTAGGCCTCCTGCAACTCAATTCTTGTTCCAAGCCTCTCACGGTTACGGAAAATGGGATTGTGTTACAAAACCAAGTTGTATCGGAACTCTCACCGAACGAAAACAATAAATTTATCCTTATAGTGAACACTCATGGCCAGCCCATATTGACTAGAGAAGCTGATGCGAGAACAAGCAGTTTTCTCAGCGAGAATCAAAGTGCGGATTCGCAGAGCCGAGTGGACAATCACAAAGCGAACCAGAGCAACGAAAACCATCTTTGGGATAATCATGGACTATCGAAGGAAAGCACTTCAAAGGGATGCTGCACATCTTCCCCTAGTCAAGAGCGCACTGCGAAGGAGAAGATGCAAACTAACGAAACGAACGATTTTTTTTCGTTGGTGATGTCGCCGTTGGAAAACGATTTGTCGTCTCCGTCAACGGAGATGGAACATTTGCGACTGGAATCACCGGGTAACGAGGAAATACGACAAAACGGGTCGCACGAAGTCTGCGAAACTAATAATACGAGCAGCCTTCAGAGGGATTTGAATAACGCTATCGATGGAATATTCAGGGAGAACTGTTCTGGCAACAGTCCGCTGGAGACTATCAACGAAGAATCATTGAAACAATTACTGTACGGCATAGATAGAAAAAATCTCGAATAATTCTTAATATACAGATGCTACATTTTGTTTTTTTTTTACAACGATGCTTGAAGCATCGAGGAATGAGACGCCGCGTTTATTTACTAACAAACACCAAAGTTACGTGTAATTGTTACGAGTTTGAATAATATAATCTTATATATATTTTGGAAAATTGTTTGTTTGTTCTAATTTTGAAGAGTCCAGAGGGTCCCCCTAGCGGTCTCTATCCCAGACCCTGATAACTATTCCCCTGTACTGTTCTGGTTCTTATTCACTGTGTTTCGTAAACCTACAGAAAAAAAAATTTCTGTTTTCCGAATTTCATAGTGCATGTTAGTTATTCAATATTTTCAAACGGCGTGCGTATTTTTATGCGAAAAACTAGTTTTTCGATAGAACCATACAGATTTTCGCTATAAATAATCGTATATTTACATATTTATACACTCGATTAATAGGGTTTTTTGGTCAACTTTTTCCAATAAAGTTGCAGTGGTAATAAATTATTTTTCTTATGCAATAGAGGCGAGAAGATATTGAAATCTGCTCGTTGTAACTTATCGAGATAAATATTGACTATTGTTCCTGGCAAAAAAATCGTTGCCGTTTCTTTTTTCGATGAATCTTTAAGGGAACGCGCCTGCAACACAATAAATCGATTAAATATTTTGAATAGCAGAATTTCTATAAAAATTTACTCATGGATTTGAGTTTATCGTGTGACTAGAACTTGAAAAACGTACTTAACTCGTTTTATTGAGTTATATACACTTCAGTTTCTAGTCACACGATACAACTGCAAAAAGAGCTGATCGTCGATAAAAAATTGTACCGTTCAAGACGTCTATCCACCTCTTCAATTGTTTACCTTGTCAAGGTGGAGCTTCGCTCTCGACGAAACTTCGAATATAACGTCGCAGAGTCCTTTGCTCGTTTCCCCGCGAAATATTGACTCCATAGGAACGTCATGTTTAATTAAAATATCCTGTGGCAAAACGCAATTACGTTTTCGTGCGTGGTGCGCCACCGATCTTATCAAGTTTACGATTCCATGAGCCTTTCCCAAATGACTGGCTGTGTGATCGACGTGAACATCTTTTGTTCCGTTAGCCTCCAGTAGTAGGTAATATATCGAGGACGAGGAATTTTCTGAGTATTTTTCCAAAGCTTCTAAATCCGGGAACATGGAGACACCCAATTTCTCAAGACGGGCGCTTATGAGGCGTTTGAAGTAACGCTTTGACAGAGTCTGCGTCTTCAATATCTAGAAGAATAAATTCTATTGAACAATAACATTATACAGGGAGTTTAAAAAATAAGAGAATCATAATAGTTCCACAGATGGGTATTGTCAGTTACTTCCAAATATGCATTTATTTCTTGATTGATCGCATAATTCATATTATACCAATTATTTGAATAAATCTGATCAGCAGCGATCTTAACTGCATGTGTTACACTGTAAAAAAATATGGTAAATTTATTGTGCCGGACTGGAAGTTTTCATGCAAAAGCTGGTACATTAAATTGACTATACAATTGTGATGAAATATTTGACATACTTTTACACTGAAATTAATGTAAGTCATTTAAGCTAAAGTACTTTCATAGTAACATTAAAGTATTAAAAATAAAGTATTTGCAATTTTTTTAATACACCGAACATTCATTTTTTATCACAATTGTACATGAAATTTAATATACTGGTTTTTGCGTAAAAACTTCCAGTCCGGTACTTAGAATTCCATACAAATTTTTTTTACATTATAACTTTTGATAGCATAGTATACAATATTGTTTTCCCAATGAATTTGATTGAAGATGGTTCATTTACCCTATGTAATTCTAATGGTACAGGACTCCTGGGTGGTGTATCGCCATAAACTTTATCCAGCGCATCCTCCCAAAATTTATATCTCATTCTACCTATGGTATTGTCGCTGACTTGATCTTCTACCAGGGCGACTTCTACGTTGAAAGCTCGAACGGCGAATGCCGCTGAGCGTAGATTTTGGGGCAGTAGCAGAGTGCATAAAAAAGATTCGTAATCATTTTTCCTGAAAAATAATAGAAACAAGTATTACGAAACGAGCGTTTTCAAATTTACCTAACTCGTATATATATTTACCTAACTAGATCCAGACAATATTCGGCAGGCGATTGTTTCGTCCGTGTGCTTAGGCATCTGAAATGTCGTGTCGTTTCCGGTTTTCTCAGTAACAATTTTGTACACCTGTTCATGACCGGCTTCGATGAGCTCCGAATTGTTTTCAATTGTTTTGTTCCCGTCACATTGAGGTTATTGGCAACACAGTGGGAACCCTCGTTTCTTAACGCAACGGGTGCATTCACGAACTTACCACCTTGGGTAAGGTAACGAAACCAAGATAAATGCTACATGATCGACGGGTAAAACAGAACATCCGGTGCTTCCGAACGCGCAGGGATTTCCCGGTGGAGGCGCCTTCAATCGTACACACGTTCTTTAGATAGATTCGCTCGTTCGTTATACCGGAAACAAATTGTACTCTGCAAAAAATGTTGCAAACGTTCACAACTTCGTTCAAGTGCACGCCAAAAATATTCAATACTTGCTTAATTAACGGATCAAAAACTATACACTGCCATTTCCTACAACATAAAAAGTTTACGTATTCGTATATAACACATTTGTAAGTTTACAATATTTCGTTGTAAGTTTAAAACATAATACGTCCAGTATACTGGACATGTGTAAAATTACACGCGAGCAACATTACACTGTTATTATGTAGGTAAAATGAACCACGTGGCGGGTGACCGTGTGATTAACAGTCAACAGTCGGTACGTGGTTCATCTTACCTGCATAATAACAGTGGCGCTCATCAGACATCCTTCTCGAAACCCGTATTTCCTGCCGGTCTGTGTCAGGTTGCTCGCGTTTAATTCTACACGTTTGCAGTATATTGGATGTGTTTATGTTTTAAAGTTGTTACGTTTGGCAAGTGTTACAACAAAATGTTGAAAAATTACAAATGCCTTACATATGAATACATAAACTTTTTGTGGTGTAAGGAAATGGCGGTGTATACAAGTTTTTGCGGTGTATGATTTATACCTGTTATAACGAAGGAGTGTACGATTGAAGGCGCCTCCCCCGGTGCGTTCTACAACGAAATCAAGCGATTCTAAACGGTTGAAATAATCGAATCGAAAGAATAATTTTCTTTTTTCATGTCAAACGTGACCTCAACATTTTTATGTCGCATTAAATTAAATAACAATTGTGATATACAGACTGAAGAAAAAAAAAAAAATCGTGCAAAAATTTACGTTATTCTATATATACTATATACATAGAGAAAATATATTCTGTTTGAGCTTCAGTAGGAATGAATATCTGAGCTTCCGTCGTTATTCCCTTATACGCACGGCCATCACATATCTGCATTATATCGATATGTCGTGTCTATTTATATCCTAAGACATAAGATGCTTAAAATAGCATATCGTAGTAGGAAAACTGCCGAACGTGTGGCGGATTTATTTTAGTGATTCACGAATGCAGTGAACGTTCCTTGCGTTCCGCTAAAACTTCCTGCGAGCTTTCCACGAACATTGCGTTCATCGCCTCGTAAGTCTTATCCATGAGTTTCGGAAGATCTTCTTTGGTGAGGCCTGCGGTAGGGATTGGCGGTAGGATGGTTATGTAACTCGTCCCTGAAACGGAAGTGTAAGGGATTAAAATTACACTCGCCTTGCGAAGTGGAGTCGGGACTCGTTTTTTAAAAGTAACGAATGTCGAATTTAATGGATGGTAAAAAAAACTCACCCGATTCAAATTTCTTCGTTTTGTCATTGAGAAAGTAATATTTCGATACGACGACCGGTTGGATCGGCGTTTGTGATTCAATTGCGACGTGAAAAGCGCCTTTTTTGAAGGGCATTATCGTGTTACCGGAGTGCCTTTTGCCTTCGGGAAATAGCAGCAATTTTGCCTGCGGGAAAATCAGAACGTCGTAAAATTTGTCTCGTGCGTGTGAAAAATCGATGGTCGAACGATTACACACCTTCCTGCGATTGATTATATCAGCCGTTGAGTTTATTGTGTCTTTGGCCTCCGTTACTTTTTTTCTGTCGATGAATATCGTGCCCCACAGCCACGATGCCAATCCGAAAGTACCCAAGTAAAGAACCAGTCTCTTAGCTACGACGGTGCAGCGCTCGAGTACCGGCCAAAGCTCCGCTAGAACTGAAAAAATACTACAGTTGCATTTAGGTCTACGAAGCCCTCGCGGACCAACCAACCGTAAAACTTTGGGTTGAATATGGATTTTTTTTTAACTATCTACTCTAACTCAACCAGTTGATGGGTGCGCCAAGCTTATTTTGATTCCAACCTTCTGGAGATTGATTTTTGGTTGATATTTCAAAACCAACCGTAATTCCAATCGTTATATGTGTCGAATAGAAAATTGGTTAACAGTTGGTCTTTCCCAAAACAACTCAATTTCCGACTCTGTATCGAGACTACCCGTAGCTCTTGGCTCAGGGTTGGAAAACGGATTGGTTTAGGAAAATACAACCGTAAACCGCTCTTCCATCCGACATATATAACGTACACGGCTGGTCTTACGGTTGGATTTTTATCCCGTAGCGTGGACATCCCCGAAGCGAATCATTAAGTGCATACGGAGTTAAACTGAACCCCGACCTTGAATATCTCAGTAATTATGCACTTTTCGGCAAAACGGTAAAGAAAATGAATAATCATTAGACTTTGAAAATAACGAAGGTTGGCTCGATATAATACAAGAGTTTCGCGTAAAGAGAGATTGGTTGGAAACCACCTCGTTGATTTGAAGAGTTAGACTTGTGAGCCACTACGATAATGAACGTAGACTGATTGATTTCGGTAGAGGTAATTGCAATGAACCGGCCAAAAAATGCTGACTTCACATGCCACGTGCGAGTATCGAAAATCTTGAAAGTGGGAATACCGAGAATCAGAATAAAAGTGAGTGCTTGCGCGTGATCGCGAGCGGATGTGGGTTTGCAAAATTCGACATATACGTCCATTGGCGTGATTTTAATTCAAATACAATTAAAATAAATAAATAACTCGATCGTGGGAACGATCTAGCATGAGAACATAGAGTTTACTGAGAAACAATACTTGAATAAAACACATTAATTACGCAAAAATAAGAGCTGTATGAGGCAGGACGTGAAAAGTGAAGAAAAAAACACGGGATAACGTTGGGGCCAAAATGACCCCTAATGCACACGAAAGTTTTAACATCGGCGAAAAATCAAGCTCTCGAAGGTTGGAATCAGAGTTGGTTCGGTGCACCAATCGACCGGTTGGTTTCAGGTTGGTCAGAACGCGAAGAAACTTGCGCAAGTCTTTACAGAGTTGTTTTTAAACAAATTACTACATCAAGAATCTAAGATTCGTCAACGATTCGCCTTGAATCGATACCGAGATCGCAGTCCTGTTAGAGCAACATCGTCTTCCGTAAAATGGAAATGGCGTAAAATCGACTCAAGTTTGGGGGGTTCTCCAGTCCTCTTTTTCTTTTTTGACAAACCAATGTTTGTAATATTGACGCAACACATAAGCGCAAGCAATTCTCATTTCCTTTGACTTATCTCGTTTCTTGAGCAATGCGAACGACGCTGCAAATGCTGATAAAAACTTGTTTGAGGAAAACTCTCACGCATTATCAGTTAGCATTATTCACTGACTTAAGCGTTATAAGAATGACCAATAACTTTCTGTTTCTTTTCCGTTGTAAAGACGAGCGGGCAGGGTATAAAAAAAAAAAAAAAATTATATATATATTTTTTTCGCGGCACATGGAAAATAAATATTCTCATCTCAAACGGATGGTCGTTTTGCCCCGCTCTCCCTCCAAAGGGGCGAACTTACCGCACAAATCGATGGCGCTCTGATGATTTATCAACACGATGCAACCGGTGTCCTTGACTATATTTTCGTGTCCGCGAATTTTGAAGCTGACGCCCAAAAGCTTCGCTATCTGTCTCGCGCCCCAGGCTGGTATTCTAAACGGTAAAATGGTAAATAATATAGTTAAATCGGAATTTTTAACAAAATCATAAAGAAAATGTTATTAAATCGATGGAAATTAATTTTGCGGCTGGTTCTTATGGACGTTTATGTATTACGATAATAATCGTTTACTCACAGGGCGTTCCTCCAATCGCGCGGTTTCAAAAACATAATTGGTATACACCATGTCGCAGCTACAGCCGACAGTAGTACGAACACGATGAACTTTGCTCGGTACCTGGCTCCCTCGCTAACAGCACAAATTACCACGAGCAAAATTAGAAGCGCGACACCCGCGCTGCTACAAGATATGCCAAGCATCCTGAAACAAAAAATAAATAAATAAATAAATGACGTTACCTTTATATTCAGCTTGACATCGCATGGTAAAGGATAAAATTCACATTAGTTTTAGATTAAACATTTTTCGATTTTTTGACCATGTTGCCATGCTATGCATTTTAAAATGAATTTAATTTTACGGTTTAAAAAAAAAAAACACCAAGTTCCCATACAGCAAGCAATATTTTTAAATAATTTTAGAAATATTTTGAGTCTTCCAAATCTTATGAAATATTTCTGAAATATATGTAAATAATATTTTTAAATATTCTATCCAAATATTCCAACGAAACGTTTCTTAAATATTTTAGTGATACACTTAATCTTTCGAAACATCCGAAATATTTCTGAAACATAGTCATCAAAATTTTGAAAGACATTTTTTTATTTCATGTTTCACCGAAATATTTCTATGATTGTTTCCGTGTTTAGACGAGTGTGTACATGCAAATTGGACTGGTGATGCAATCTTTGACATTTCGCCGGAATGTTTATTCGACATATCGAAAATATTTCGATATAAGGTTCATCGACGGAAAAAAATTGTTTTCAAAATGTTTTAAAGATATTTCATTTTTTTTTTTTTTTCATATCGCTAAAATATTTTCAACATTTCAAGGAAACATTTATATGTGTTGTTACTCGTTCAATGTGAATGATGTATTTTGTTTGTACTCAATTTGCTGCACGTTTCTGCGATGTACACGGTAACGATAGAATTTAATCGTACTGAGGAAAAAGTCCGCGAAATCGTGCGCGCTCATTGCGCAACGATCGAATTACGATCGGGGTCAGAAATTTTCATGTTCATTTCTCATTTAACGAGGGAAACTCGCTTCCACTTTTTTTGTACAATTACCTACAATTTTTTATTGAAAGAAAAACAAACAAAAAAATTGATAGCGTAAGGTCATGAAATAGCGGAAACGGTTCCGATGTCGAAGGCAACATTTGTCGATACACTAATTTCTTCTTCTTCTTCTTCTTTCCTTTCTTGGCTATCGCCCTCTCGTGAGAGCATGTGCCACATACACTAATTTCTGAAGCTTATAATCGCGTCGTGAGATGTTCCGATATGGCTAATCGAAGTTAATCCGAATGTGCATCGATCGACAGGAAATGTTGCTATAAAGCGATCCATTATGTATCCGGAGTGCGATGCGACAATTTAATGATGGATTAATCATCGATTTATGAAGAGAACTCATTTCGCGACCACGGAGCAAGTACAATATGTACACATTATGTTAGAAGAGCACGGCAGCCACGTTAAAATTCAAAGGTCAATCACGAATTTATTACGGATTATTATGGATTGCGATGCATTACGTAGCTGAAGTTGCGAAGCTACGATTCAATGATAAATTAGCCATCGATTTATTAATCAAATTAATTTGGTGACCTCGGGACAAGCGCAACTTTTACACTTCACATTTGAAGAGCACGGTACCGGCATTAAAATTCTAAGGTCAATCACGAATTTATTACCGATTGCAATACATTATGTAGTTGCGAAGCGACCATTCAATGATAAATTAGTCATTGATTTATTAATCAAATTAATTTGTTGACCTCGGAAAGAGCACAAATTTTACACCTCATAGTTGAAGAACACGGTACTAGGATTAAAATCCCAAGTTCAATCACGAATTTATCATCGATTGCGACGCATTTGGTAGCTGGAGTTGCGAAGCTACGATTCAATGATAAATTAGCCATCGATTTATTAATCAAATTAATTTGGTGACCTCGGGACAAGCGCAAATTTTACACGTCATATTTGAAGAGCACGGTACCAGCATTAAAATTCTGAGCTCAATCACGAATTTATTACCGATTGCAATACATTATGTAGTTGCGAAGCGACCATTCAATGATAAATTAGTCATTGATTTATTAATCAAATTAATTTGTTGACCTCGGAAAGAGCACAAATTTGACACATCATACTTGAAGAGCACGGGTACTAGGATTAAAATCCCAAGCTCAATCACGAATTTATCATCGATTGCGACGCATTTGGTAGCTGGAGTTGCGAAGCTACGATTCAGTGATAAATTAGTCAACGACTTATTAATCAAATTAATTTGGTGACCTCGGGACAAGCGCAACTTTTACACTTCATATTTGAAGAGCACGGTACCAGGATTAAAATTTCAAGCTCAATCACGAATTTATTACCGATTGCGACACTTTAGGTAATTGCACGGAGAAAAAAAAAAAAATTAACTGTCTCAACAAAATGCGCGCTTGCGGGTGGCGAAACAAATATTTTGTTGAACGAACGAAATAATTGTTATAGCAAGTAAAGAAACATTCGATTCAACGGCCTGTTAGTTTATTCAACGAGGTATTCTTTTCGATCAACAAAATATTTATTCCGCTACCCGTGAGCGCACATTTTGTTGACTCAATTGATTTTTTACTCTGTGTGGAGTCGCAAAGCGACGATTCAATGATAAATTAGTCAACGACTTACGCCTAAAATTGATTTGTTGACCTCGGAACAAGCGCAAATTAGACACATTATATTTGAAGAGCACAGTACTAGCATTAAAATCCCGAACTCAATCACGAATTTATTACCGGTCGGCAACTACATTATGTAGTTGCGAAGCGACCATTCAATGATAAATTTGTCATTGATTTATTAATCAAATTAATTTGTTGACCTCAGGACGAGCACAAATTTTACACGTCATATTTGAACAACACGGTACTGGGATTAAAATGTTAAGCTCAATGACGAATTTATCACCGATTTCGATGAATTATATAACCTGAGTTGCGAAATTACGGTTCAATGATACATTGATCGACGTTTTATTGACAGAGTTAATTTGGTGATTTCGGAGCAAGTACAAAGTTTAAACATAATATTTTAAGAGCACGCTGCTCGCGCTAAAATCCAAAGGTCAATCGTCAAATTTATTGCCGATTGGGCGCTCGTTATCTGAAAATTAATCATCAATTTATCGCTCTATGAAGTTATTTTATTTAATGTAATTGACGATTTAATTAATTTGATCTTAGGGCGTGATGCAACTATAGAGACGTCTGATATGTGTCTTTGATACCGTGTAATTTACCGTCGTATGTGGATATAGTCAATGGGGCAGCACGTACGATGGACATTGATTGCATTCGATACATTTTTTTTTGTCCTTTCTTCCGCTGTGAGATAAAGCGAATGATTGAACTCTTCATTATTTGTTCACGCGGACCTTGCGCTCCGTTTCAATCGCAATATAATTTTGTTTCTGATCAATCGTACCGACTCTTCAAGTAGCTCCGCGAAACGCAGCGATAACGAGAGCGTCGAATCAAGTTGTTTGTTTTTTTACAACAAATTAAAATAAGCATCATCGCTGCAATCAGATTAATTCTGAAGAGAATTTTCGGATGACGAATTAAATAAATTTTCATTAATTTTTCTCGAGAGTACACAGTGATACACTCATTGATTTACCGTTTAATTTTCTTTTAATGCATTTCTCCAAATAACATTTATGGACAATATCAATATTTATTCAGAATCAATTGATTCAATTGAAAAAAAAAAGAATAAAATTTTTTACGTCATCGCGCCGATTATTAGGTGAAAAATAAAATGTCCATTGTTGTGATGACGTGACGAGAATGTTAAAGGATTAATTTCGCCTGTGCCGAACACAAGAGAAACTCGAACTCGTACGACGCTATCGTTATGATTCGAGCATTCAAGAGGCACACCGAGCTAGTTAAATCAGGATCTCGAACGCCTCGACCGCACTTCGCAGACGACTCGTTGAACTGTAGGTCGGCATATTCCGTTCTTCGATCGTTTGACCCCACCCTAGAATTTATATTAATTTATAAATATACATAATCAAATAGGCAAACGGCATTAGAAATTTTTCGGCATAGGTCTAAATTACGCCAATGCGTGTGCGAACATATGTTATGCGGATGATCGATATCACAATAGCGATATCATATCGCGTATATGACACGATATTCTAATATTTTCGCACACTCGCACTGTAAAAATCTTGTTAGCCCGAGGGCTGTTTTGTGCCGAGGCGTTCAAACAATCGTTCAGACTATATAAATGTTGTCAAACTGTATATTATAATTAGGATGGAAATAAATAAATTATATTTCCAAAAGTACACAAATAGACGATGACTTTAAATGTCATCGATTTTTATTTTCAATGACCTTTACGTCACACATTTAACCTCCAGCGTCGAACGAAACTGCTGAAATGGCGATCTAAGGCTCTTCTAAGACGCAAGGTTTTCCATTTCGTTCCGCACCGGCGCATATATTTTTGTCGAATGGCTCACAGAGTTTCGGCATCGGGGGTGTTCAGTGCACGCGCAGTTAATAAAACAAAGGATTCAGTGAATTTTACTTATCTTCGAAAGCGATTGGTCTGCATTTTCTTTGGCGAGTTTTCTCGCTATTGAACTCGCGAAGAAATTAATAACGATGTTTCTAAACAGCATACAAGCCGGCGTGAGATAGTACATTGTGTTAAGACATGCCGAATTAAGACATTCCGAATGACGAGGTTTGTTCGTTTTGAGAGTAAGCTCGATCAGAGCGCTTGATCTTAGGTGAAAGGCATATCTATATATCCAATAAATATATATATACTTTCCACGTAAAATAGAGCGCTCTGCTGCAGCTCACTGTGAAAACGAACGGGCCTATGTTTTCGTCAATTTGACTTTTTATAAAGTCGCCCGAATGATTTCCTTAATTTTTCAGCGTCAAATTACACAGCGTTACAGTGACCAGTCGTAATAAACAAAAACTCGAACGCATTCGACAACGGAATCGCACCGCAGAACGACAATAAAATAATCGGTTCTAATACCCCGAGAGCTTAAAAATTATCGGGTATTTCCCGATTGTTTCGTTGCGTAGCAACGAGCGAGATAAGTTTTGCTTAAAAAAATCCCGAGCGCGCAGCGCGAGGGATTTTTGAGCAAAACTTATCTCGATCGATGCTACGCAGGGAAACAAGAGGGAAATACCCGATTAATTTTTAAGCTTGAGGGGTATTCGGCTGATTATTTTTTCAACCTCAATTTCGACCAATGAGATTGTGGTATTTAACATTTTCCTGACAAGGTTTTATTTCGTTTTATTTTATTTCACATATTTTTTCTCTGTACAAAATCCAGTAAATTGGGCCCAAATCGACTTCTTGCTCTTCTCTGTATTAGCCGGGACATTCTGTTTGATTTTTTTAGAGATGCTCTCTAGAGATTCATCACCAAATCGCTTTCTTCGCTCACTCATGTCCATGCTCGTGAATAGCAATTTGACGTTTAATCATTCGCATAGGTTACAAGTGACAGAAAAATTAATGTTTATCGCCTAGCAACCTAGCCGGAAAATTTTCGAAAAATTATCGATATAATTTAGACCTAGTTGTACCACGTGATGTCAAATACCGCGCTCTCATTGGTCGAAATTGGGGTTGAAAAAATAATCGCAATAATTTCGACGATAAGAATGCATAATAATACTTACATTGGAAAACGTGTGACCGTCGGCACGAAGATACCACATAAATTTCATGGATCGAAAAAAACCAACTGTCAAACAGAACAGCCACTTCAGCACTGAGCTCTTGACCGGGTGACGACACGTGCTCCTTGAATGTCGTACAGCCGACCAACCGAATGCGATTAAAATCGTTCATGTACAACGCGAGCTCTCCCGATTATTCGGCGACCGCGTCTCGGACGCGACTGCCGCTTTGCCGTCAATATCGGCACACGAGACCTAAGATACTGCCGTAGAAACTCCGCTCTAAACGTATCATCTGCTTCTCTCATAACAATGCCCAAGATTTGTAGGAACACAAAGCGGGTGAAGAGAATATCTTCTGGGAGCACGAATTGCGAGTGTTTTGATAGGTTATTGAACTCGCAGAGATCTTGTAAGTTGCGCATTGTTTGTTTTTTTATCGTTCGATGTGCGAGAGGCTTCGAGAACTCTCCGGTTGTTTCTAATTCCGGGCCTGAGATTTCTGTGATCAAGGGATAGAGCGTGAAAACGGAGATCTCTGCACTTCTATACTCGAACTTCGATGCTGCGATTGAATTCATCGTTAACTGTATCAATCTCAATACGAAGCAATTAGGATTGTATTTATCTTAATCGGTATTTTTTACGAGTGGTGGGCAGCGAAGTTATACAGCGAAAATCGAGACTTCTTATCCACTCGCATCGCCGGATGGGCCTCGAGCATGGTTGCGACGATACTATCCATCGATGTCTCGTTCTCAAAACAATAAGCGAGATTGTGTAGAGGGGTAACCGGAGTTTCTTCCTTACCGACGATCCCGCCTCTTGCCGACCGCCGCACAAATAGCGTACTGTGCAATCGCTAAGTAAAATAATGCAGCAATAGAACAACGTAAAATAGCGATAATAATGCAATAATAAATGTGTGAATAACCCTTGCGTGAATTCTCTTGTTTTTGTTATAATTCACTTTTTTCGTTTACTCTTTTTTTCCGCTAAGGAAGATACATTATACACAACCCCTCCATCCGATTAATTGAACTTGGAACTTAAATACCTCTCCAATCCAATAATAACATACACTCGTCCTTTACAAGTATTCTCTGTAATATATTCCCATACAAAGCTTTCATGTGTCAGCGCGCATATTGCCTTGCAGAGGGGCGTCAGTGGTTGTCAAAATGGTGTCTCGTTTTCTTCCCACCTCTCGCCCCGCCGCCGAAGTGTTATGGATCGTGCGTGGGTGGTTTCCGCTAGTGATCGTCAGTTCGCTGTCGAGCATTCGAGACGGATAACACTGACAACCGTGATATACAATGTCCCAGACGACGTTAGATTACGTTGAATTTTGCGCGTAATGCTTAAAGTAGTATCGGCAATGATGAATCATTGGAAAAAATTCGTTCGAACGTTAGCGCTGACATGACAAAGAAATGTCAGAAGGTAGTGGCGGCGCAGACGAGGAGACGAGTCCCTCTCTCTCCCCCCCGTGAACGGTGATTTGTTTCTTGTTCCTTTTATTGGTTATGAGAGGATAAAAATCTGTCGGGATTGAGATCAGCCGCAAAAACATCGCGTTTTAACAAACATATGTAAAATAGTAATTGAAGTATAATTGTTGATAATTGTTATTATGGAAAAACACATGTACCTGTGGCGCGGTGTCGACAAGGTCGAACTGACTTTCGGAGACAGGCCAAACGGAGTCGTACGTAAACTTGTTAACGTCAATGATCACATATTCGTGTCAACTTCGACGTTCAATCTCTATCACGGCGAGGTGTCGGCCGACGACGGGAGCATATCGTCCCCTGCGCTGGTATTGAAACGCATCGAATTCACGGCACTCGATATCGCTTCCAACAGCGATCATCTGTTCGTCGTCAACGACGCAGGTTTTGTTCTGAAAATCGACCCTGGCACACTCTGCGTTGTTGACACTATCGTTTTGAAGGATGACATCAAATTCTGTAGCCATGGGTGAGACGGATGTTGCTATCAGTGTCACTGTCGTTGAGTGATAGGCAGTCAAAGTTCTTCCAACTTTGACCGCTTTGGATATTTGTTCGACGTGTTTGAGTTGAAAAAAAAATACTTTGTAATTCGCCGGAACTGAATGAAATTGATAGCTTACTAAGGCTTTGCTCCACTGTAAAAATAAATTGTAAATTCAATGTACCGGACTGGAAGATTTTCTGCAAAACCTTCTAGAACAAAAGTAAAAAAATTAATATACGTTTTCATTGAATTTGAAGTAAATTATTGAAACTAAAGTACTTTTATAGAAAAATTAAAGTACATTATTAAAAATTAAGTATTTCTGGTGTTTTTCATACACTGAACATTAATTTTTCACCGCAATTATACATGAAATTTAATATACCAGTTTTTGCACAAAAACTTACAGTCCGGTAGATTAAATTTCATATAATTTTTTTTAACAGTGTACACTCTTAAAGTAAAAAAAATTGTAAATTATAAATTGTAAATTTAATATACTGGAACTTGCGATTTTCTTATATTATTTACATTAATCTAAGATTAATGCCTTTTTTGTAAAATGATAATACCAAATAATAAAATTACAAATCTTTTGCCTTAAGTTCACTAAAATTTTCATTAAAAAAATTTTACTGCAAAATTGGAACGCACGTATGGTTAAAATTTCAGAAACAGTTTATGTAAAAAAGCTTCCAGTACCATTTTTTACAGTGTAATGATAATTGCAAATATTAATAATATTAGATTAATAATTGTTTTCTTAATGATAGAAGAATGTGCATTGTTTTTGTCTGGATATGTTGTTTCTTTCCATCTAAACAATACGAATTTGAATTTGCTAGCATGTTTTATGCACGACACAATTTCCTTGGATATTGTTTTATATTGAATATTACATCCAATAAAATTCAGAATCGTTGACAAGGAGCTATAAATTAAAATCACATTTACATAGTTATAAAAGTTTCTTACAAATGGTATCGCTTGTAAGCAATGATTATTTACAATTACTGTTCTCCCATTTGTCAACTTAACCCTTTGAAGCATACATTTTTTTTAGAAGTCTAAAGTTTCAAATGCATTATTGGTGATTAATGCATTTTTGCGGAATTCAAAAAGGTATATCACCTGTGATATACATTGTGCTTCAAAGAGTTAACTAGCAATGCTGGAGTTGATCATAAAGTATGTAAAAAAAAAAGTATGCTCCGAAACTCCATTCCATTTACCACTACTCTCTGTTCGCAAGACCGTTATGATGGATTCACCCCTTTCACTTGCCAGCAATTAACACACTGACGATAACCCCTTCCTGTTTGCAGATTCAAGCAAGAAAACGAAGTGATAAGAGTGAAGACACTGGCGGTTAGTGACGTCGCGGCTCTTTTCGTAACGGAAAATGGTCAACTCTGGGCGAGCGGAGATCAGCCGCAGATCGACATTAAAAGTACGACGGTGAAGAGAGTAATATTTTTCGAAGGAAGAACAATATCGGACGTGGCTTGCGGTGCGAATTTTAACGTGGCAATTGCCCGGAAAGTAACCCGTACCGCCAAGGATGACACGGACAGCGAGAATGACATCGAAGAAGTTTTTGTTAATTCGTGTCCTCACTGTCTAAGCAACGTTATGCCGAGTCCCGTCAGCCTAACGTCGTCGGACACCTGCCCGATGAGTCTTCATCGTCAACAGTTCAGCGAGGATCACTCCATAAATTCCATAAGTCCGATGTCGAACAGGGATCACGATATTCGTTTGGCCGACGTAAACGAGAAAGAAATTTCCAACTGTACAGGCATGATGAACGGCGACGATTCATGCAGCAATAACGGCGAAGCCGGAAAGGAGGAGAAGAAAAATGTTATATTTATTAATACGGAAGCGGCGAGACAATTTCTCACGAGACAATTGTCGTGGGTCTCATCGTACGGTAACGTTAAGGAGGAAGTACAAAGCGGCGACGGTGGCGCGGACAAGGCTCCGGTTTCGATAAAGCAGAATGTTTCGACAATGGCAAATTTGGTCTACGAGGGTGTCAAAACGATGGGCGACAAAGTTGCGACCCTGTCGAGGCACATGAGCGGAAGTTCCGACATAAACGACAGCCGCGACGATATTATCGGCGAATTCGAGCATATCGGGGAGGAAAATTGTAAACCGCACACCGCCAGCCTCGCTCACAGTCTGAGATGCGAGGAATTTCCCTGGTCGTCGAGCACCGGCTCCCTCGAGCACGAACTATCGCAGCAGGGTTTGAACGAACGAATAAATACGCTGGTTCACGCTGGCAATAATTTGCTGTCGACGGAATTGTGGACCTGGGGCGATTTTCAGTACGGTCAGCTCGGCACCGGAGATATAATCAACAGATCGAAACCCGTTCTCGTTACCAAACTCAATAATACCGGTATCAAAAAAATTTCTTGCGGCACTTCTCACACGCTTGCCTTGACTCTCGACGGAAGAGTTTACGCCTGGGGTAGAAACAATTTTAGGCAAGTGGCAGCGGATTCGGCGGTCGATCGGAGCTCGCCCCAATTGTTCAGCACGAACAGGGCGAACAACGAGCGAGCGAAGGATATGGCTGCTGGCAGTCATCACAGTTTAATTATGATGCACCATGGATTATTTTTCGTCGGCAAATCTAGGTAATTAACTTTTTTTCTCTATTTGTCGTTTCGGTATGTTATTCAAACGCTGAAAATATTTTATTTTGATTTTTTTCAGTTGTTACGACGTAGAAAATACGGCCTAATTTATTTGAAGATCAATCAAGGGTGATTTTTTATTTATTTTTTTCAGTAAACCGGAAGAGATGATAATTTTGGATATAACCGAGGGTTTGGATTGGAGTCCAAAGCTTATATCGTGTTCGGGGCCGTATTCCTGCTGTGCAATAATAAATCAACCGATAAGTGATATTTCCGAGGACTTGATAAACGATCAAATATTTTTGGAAGAGATGCTACTCGTATATCAGAATTTAATAAAATCGTTTCAAAAGAAGGGCGGCGCTACGCAAGAATCTAACGTTTACGAGACTCTGTGCCGTTGTTACACGGAGCTGATGAGCTTCACGGCTCTGAACGTACTCAGCCTATGGGACTATTTCAATCACATCGGCGAGGCATACGAAGTCGTACTCGTCGCCAATATCGAGGAATATGTAACCGTTTACAAGTACTATCTGAACGCTATCTGTGATGTTATATCGCTCGGTGGTTTCACACACATGGCGAGAATAGTCAACGATGTGCCGCAGGTATTGAAACGATTGTTCACGGACAAAATACGCGCAGGCGAGACAACGAAAAATGGGAACGAGGCAATAATAAGCACGGCGCTTAAACATCCACTCAATCGATTAAACAGGTATGGAATAGTATATTATGCTACAAGGGAGGAAAGTGCGTTTTCGCACAGAGTGCGGAGTTTGGTGCCCGAGCGAAGTTTGGTGCCCGAGCGAAGCGAGGGCAGAAATTCACACGACGTGAAAAGGCACTTCCTCCCGAGTGGCGTACGCTATTTTTTTCCCCGACTATGCTAAAAAGTGGCCATATTCCTATTCTTGCAACGGGAATAGAAAGTGATCGATCCTTGACGAGCGGGAGGAAAAGTAATTTAACGGGAGAAGTGAAACTTTTTCTCTCACTAAATCACTTTTCCTCCCGCTCGTCAACAAAAAAACTCGTCGAAAAAAAGTTGTTTTTTAAAAGAAATTTTTCTCGGAGTTCTTTTTAAACCAATGCACGTTGGTCTATAAAATATTTTGCTTCAAAAAAATTTGTTTTAAATCACGGACAGAATAACATTTTTTAAAACCATTCGTGATGATTGATAAACTTTCTTGTTCTTCTGTTTCACAGCTACAAAACAATGATCCTTCATTTGATTAAGTGCAACGGCACGAAGATGGGTATAGAGAGGCTTCAAGAGGGTCTCGTTAAATGGGAGCGTATGTGCGACGAACAGGAGAAGCGCCAGAAGGAGGCCGACGTAACGAAAGCATTTTGGGAAAATTCGGGAAAATTGGTCGACCTGCTGAGATCACCGGAGCGAAGGCTGATAAGAGAATCCCGAACTTACCCGTTGGCAGTTTTAAATGCCAGCCGATTTACCACACACTGGTTTGTTCTATTGACCGATATATTCGTTCACGTCGTCGGGACGACAAATACGGTTCATCAACTGCCCACACTCTGGGTCGAGCCTTTGGCTGATTCGGAAACGTTGCAGGTACAAAAGTTTTCACAATTTGTAAAGGGGTAAACGTGTCGATTTACTAACTTCGAGACATCTTATCTATTCTGTCTCACTTATGAAGCACCGAGGAACGTACGCAGTGAATCAAGTGGATACTTTTTTAATTAAATTAAAGTTTTTTTTTTAAATCAAACTGTAAACTGGGCTCGCTTAGTTAACGCATTGTCTCGTTTACCCTACGCAAACATACCGCTAATTGAATCTGTCCTATTAAAAACTATTGTAAACACTTCAGAACGTGATAACGGTCACGGCGCCGGAAGAAAATTTGGTTCTTTACACTCCAACGCCGTCCGAACGTAACGATTGGCTGCAAGCCTTGCAGGGTGCGATAAAGTGCAGTCTACAGAGAGTCGTGGGTCACGTTCCACCTCTCGTGCGTACCAGCTCCTACTCTTACATCAAACATCAGATCTACAAAGACGCTAAATACACTGGTTAGTAAATACCCACCAACATCGTTAGATACGCGCGTATCAGCCACGAGTTTATACGATCATGGGAGTTGAGCTATTTTTTGTATCGCAGGACGTTGGCTAAACGGAAAGCCTCACGGTATCGGGAAGCTCGAGTGGACCGACGGTCGAATGTACACCGGACAATTTCACAAAGGTGTTATACAGGGCACTGGCAAGATGGAAATGCCCACTCAGGGAATTTACGAGGGCCAGTGGAAGGACGGACAACAGAACGGACATGGTAGCTTCAAGTCAGTTACTTTTGAAGCTGTGCCATTTTTTTCCTCTCTATGACTACTTACTATCGATAATGTCAACATTACTATTGAATCTCGACATTCCGACAATTAACGCGTATATTAATAAATCGATGAAACAAGCAAACAAAAATGTAGGTACGTGAACGGTGATATTTACGAGGGATACTTCAAGGATGGCTTGCCGCATGGACACGGCATGAAGAAAGAGGGTCACTTCATGTCGTCGGTAGCTTCTGTGTATATCGGCGAATGGGCGAGTGGAGTCAAACAGGGCTACGGTATTATGGACGATATTATGACAGGTAATGACATTTCTTTTACATTATATGAAGGTTCGAATAAACATGTGTACAGTCAGTGATCGTCTAAATTTGTATCGTAGGAGAAAAGTATCTGGGCTCTTGGAGCAACGATATGAAGCATGGTTGCGGATTGATCGTTACATTGGATGGAATTTACTACGAAGGCGTTTTCGTGCAGGATGTACTAACGGTAAGTTCAGAGCCACGAAATATTTGGTTTTTTATATTAACAATCCTTTTCATAGAGTGGCATTTGTATGTACGTGTAAACAATTTCCAATTGTTACATCTGGGGCCAATTCACTTTTCCTCCCGTCGATAAATTGCAAGAGAAAGAAAATTGTGCCGTGGTCGCTGCCTTGAAACTTAAGTAATTAATTTCTCGAATGCGTAACGCTCGTTTCGATGCCAATTGCAGGGTCACGGCGTCATGGTGTTCGAAGATGGAACCCATTACGAGGGAGATTTTAAATCGGCTGGTATTTTCGGCGGAAAAGGAACTCTGACTTTTCGAAGCGGCGACAAGCTTGAGGGCAACATAAGCGGGGCTTGGAACGAAGGCGTTAAAGTCAATGCGGTTTTGCACATAAACAAAGCGATCGGTAGTTCCGAAACGAACGCTAAACCAACGTAAGTAAAACTCCAGTAACTTATCATTTTTTTTTTTGTTTGTAAAATTATATTTTCTCCTACATTAATTGACCGCCTATCTTTCCGTAGATCTTTCGGCAAACTGTGCGTACCGCCAGATCAAAAGTGGCGAGCGATATTCCGTCAGTGTTATCAACAGCTCGGCATATCCGAGCCAAATATCAAAACTGTATACAATAACGGGGACAAGTCCGCGGAGAGTCAAAAAATATGGCAAAACGTGGCTGTGATTATAAGTAAATCTCATCAGAAGACACTCGAGAAGAGGCAAGGTTCGCCTTCGGAAGGTCTCGACAAAGACAAGGCTAGACTCAACGACAGTCTGAACAAGATACCGAATTTCGGACGTGGCAAATTGACCCTCGGCACTTACACCGAAGTTCACGAGTATCTAATGAAAGCTTTCGAAAGTCCGGAACACCCGTTGGGCGCACTTCTCATCGAAATAGCTGCCGTGTACACGGCTACGTACGGCGGCGTCAGAGTCCATCCGTTGTTACTTAGCCATGCCGTCGCTGAACTGCGTAGCATTACCTTGAGAATCTATGAACTCGTTACGCTCTTCTTCCCGACGCTGCCGCGAGGCGGCAAAGAGTGCGTTTTGGGCTCTGACGAGGAGAACAATAGGTAAAATTCGTTTCGAAAGTTCGTCTGACAAATTATAGTGTTGAATACAGTGGAACCTCGATTTTCCGAACACCCATTATCCGCACACTCTGTTGTTCGAACCGCCGCCGGTCCCGATAAAGTTTTACGCGAATTCTTGTGTCTTTACGCTGTTGCGCTCTACAATCAACAAGCCAATTCCAGCACACTCGAACTCGCATAGAGACTCGCACAGCATTATTGTGAATGCACGTCAGTCGTATGCGCAGTATTTATTAGTTTCTCAGACCGAAAAAATAGATAGGCATGTATTCAAAATTTATTTATGTTGTTATGACTTCAACGTCCAGTCCTTCCACCTCGAGTGTACGGACGATGGAAAAAAATTAGAAATTCTTTCGAAAATAATATATATATCATAATTATTAAAAATATGTGTGTACTGGACTTTTTTTTACTATATGTGTCGCACTATATCTGTTAACAGACCTTCACAATTCGGTAATCCGAATTTTTGTTAATCCGAACAAGCTCCGGTCCCGTTTTATTCGGATAATCGATGTTCTACTGTAATTGAAAAACGATAATATCGTACGTGCAACATGATTCATCAAAGTAATATTTTTCTTCTTTCGTCATGAAGCAAAGTTATCAGCGCAGCAGCGATCTTGCATCCGATCTTGTTGCCGCGTGTACATTCAGCCTTGTTCGTGTTGTACGCACTGCATAACAAGAAAGAGGACGATGCTTATTGGGAAAGATTGATAAAATGGAACAAGCAACCGGACATCACGCTAATGGCGTTTTTAGATATTGATCAGTAAGTTTCGTAAAGGAGACACTACTTTAGTCGCCTTTAGGAGTTGTCACTTTAATTAAAAAGTAACTTTGTCGTTTACAGAAAATTTTGGGGCACGTCCAGAAAACTCAGTCTCGGCGGTAACGCATTGACGAAAGAATCCGAACCATTCTTCACCGAGGCTATCGAAACTCTGCAACAACTCAAAACTACTTTCTCCCCGCTAGAAAAATTATTGGTGATAAGAAATACCTTCGAACAGATGACTCAGGTAATTCATCTCATATGTATTTTGGAAAATTGTTTATTTTTCTCAATTTTCAAGAATCCAGAAAGCCTCCAGTCCACGCCTTCATAATAGCCCCCTATTATACTGTTCTGGCACCGAAAATATCTCACTTCCTGTCGAAAATGACTTATTTCCGGTATGACGTCACTCGCGGTCGAAAGATGAGATTTTCAAACCGGAAGGACGTATTTCTATAAATCTCCGAACAGTCTATGTTTCCCATTTGTCAATTCCTTAGTCCGTAGCGAGGTCGCGAAAAGCCCAAGCCACAGCAACCTGCTAGTTCGCTATATTTGGACGATACTACTCGTCCGGCTGACTGACCTACGAACTAAAGCATGCTTTTTCCGTTCTCTTTGCAGACAGTACAAAAGCAATTAGGTGAAACTTACTTATGGACAATGGATGAATTGTTCCCGGTCTTTAATTTCGTAGTCGTGCGAGCAAGTGTTCTACAGTTAGGTAGTGAGATACATTTTATCGAGGATTTTATGGAACCGTACCTGGAAAACGGAGAACTTGGTATTATGTTTACAACGCTGAAAGTGAGTCTCTTTTCATAATTTCATTATCAATTTTTAACTGTGCTGAGAACACATTAGTAGTTTTCTTGGAATCTTGTAAAATCGATTTTCAAATTTAATTACACTACACAGCTCATGTAACGATTACATAATCTATTAATTTATTATTTTCAGGCATGCTATTATCAAATCCTTCAAGAGAAGATGAGTATGGCTGATTGAAAGTTCAAAATGAATACGAAGCAATGTCCTTCCGTTCGTGAGAATAGATAAAAGCTGTGTCAAATTTTACCGAGACGCGCAGAGGGCCGTCGAGCGTGAACAAACGAAACTTGAATATCGAATCATGCTATTTTTGCTCAAATAGGTCATTCATTATAAGTTGAAAGTAACACATTACGTTACCTTTTATCCCAAAGACAGAACAAAAAATACTCTCATAAATTAATTGAATTACCTTTCCGGTATATGTTAGTTTGTACCAATGAAAAACAATAATAATTACATATCAAATTATCGGCTGTTTAAAGACGCGGCGAAAAATCGATTCTAAAAGTCTCGAGTGCTTTCTCGTTTTAGATACGTAGCAGCGTTCGTTCATCTAGTTTTTAGATTCTCTCATTATAGAGCGTCGGATTTTCTTCATGTAGCCTGTTTCTAGAATTAATAGTATATTCTCTTTTTGGCTTCAAGAAATCCATGACATTCGCGCTCATAAAATTTAATTCATTCATTGTTCAGTAAAGCAAATAAAAACTTCATTGTGATTATACATGTGAACATTCCGTGATTGTATCTCATTTGTTTGTGAATCGTGTACAAATAAGATTATATAGATGAGAGATGAAATATTTAAAATAATCGAAAAGTTATGTATCCATCGATTATAAATGATAATATATATTGTAACGACCAAGGGAAAGAATAACTCGCGTATTTGGTTGTGGGGCGGATATTATTGGTATAATCACGGCTATGTATCCCGAGTATGAACTGTCACACGTCTGTCCGTTCAGACGTCCCAGTCCAGACTCTCTATATGACGATCGATCTTGGCATCGATCGTCCGTTCGTTTGTCTATTGTCAAACCTAACTAATATCGTGTGTCCTAACGAATAGTCAGCTACATATTCGTTACACTACTCCCCTCCTCCTAAGTTGCCGCCCCGGCAACTCCTAGTCCACCCTATGATGCGCCACGGTCCATCATTCTAAGTTCATTTGGTATTTTTCTACCTACACTGTCCTGACATTTGTCCAAGTCCACAGGGAAAACCATGGCCAAAAACCCTGGGAAGGACAGCGTTTACAAAGCTAACTAGTTTCATTTTGTCCTAAACCAGTTTCTGTCAAGTCTGAGCTAAATTATTTCATGCTGTCCTATACCAGTCTTTGTCAAGCCCATTTCTAATCATCTCTTAAATATTGGATTCAATACATAATTTTTTTTCATTATTATTATCCAATCGTCTCCAATTTTTGTGATAATTCGGAAGGATTCGAGCAGGAAGGATTCTGATCATATCACAGCATCTTTAAATTCGATCTGTGACACACAAATTAATCGCGTAGCATTCGGCAAATACTAGTTGCACATGGGACAAAATTATCTTAATGATTATTCTCTCTCTCCCTCTCTTTCTGTCATTATCGACTTTGAAATTCAATCAATATATCCCATTGATTCCACAATAACACGACACATCATCCTAAATATTCATCTGGAAAGATTTTTTCTACATTAAATCATCGGTCACTGTTCGAAACCGCTCATCGGCCAACAGTCCCCCTATCCGTAACTCTGTCACTCAGGCCCAGCAGTTACCCCCTAACAAGAATTCTGCGGAAACCTACCAGGACGCTTTTCACCCAACGGGAATCCAAAAAGCCGTCCCAGAGCTCCAGCCAAGCAATTCTCAACACTTTCCAGACTTCATCAATGCTACTATACTCACAGAAATAATTCTTTCTACCCGAACACGACTCGACAAATCGACTACTCTAGTCGATCACACAAGAGAGAAGAATAATTAATTTTCCGTATAGCAGTCCTAAAATCTCGATTAAATAAAAATACGTAATTTTCATTTGCCTGCGTAAATCCTTCGTAGTTCTATCCGACCGACTTCCACCGACGTTCTTCTCCAATTTTTACACCGTATCATCGAGATCACAATTTTTCTTTATCCATTTTCATTTTTTCAGAAGCCATCGAGACTTCAATTTTTCCTTTTTTCTTCTTCCATTTTTACCAGAAGCCATCGAGACTTCAATTTGGAGTTCGATCCGTCCCCTTGAGAGTCATCTAGACTCTAATTTTGAGTTCAGTCCGTTCACAGGTGAGAGTCATCGAGACTCTCAATTTTTTCTTCTTTTTCTCGCTAATCAATATCCTCGGTGGGACCGGTATCCAGTTTAAACACTCGCGAAAGTCCGTTACGCACTTCTGACACCAATGTAACGACCGAGGGAAAGAATAACTCGCGTATTTGGTTGTGGGGCGGATATTATTGGTATAATCACGGCTATGTATCCCGAGTATGAACTGTCACACGTCTGTCCGTTCAGACGTCCCAGTCCAGACTCTCTATATGTCGATCGATCTTGGCATCGATCGTCCCCTCGTTTGTCTATTGTCAAACCTAACTAATATCGTGTGTCCTAACGAATAGTCAGCTACATATTCGTTACAATATATATATATATATATAAAAGTTCATGAATTATTGACGGTTTATATCCACCCCTTTCCGTTTTATTTTGCTGCTATTGCGCGACGTTGTGAGCCTCCAAGTTTTCCATGAATAAATATTTATTGATTACATCGCTTGTTTACAATATAATGCGGGGAAAATACATGATACTTTATAACAATCTGCTAAAAGCACAGGACTGCCTGAATGAATTTTCGTTAAACTTTCCTATTTCACAAAATAATTCGATCGTTTTTTTCCTTAATCTCGACGAAAACCAAAAAAATAAAATAATAATAATTAATTCGATCATCATCGGGGGAATATAAAATGTTTCTCTCAAACTCCCTTAAAATTTAAGTAGCTTAGCTACACAATAGTACACAAATTAGTGCGATGATGGAGGAGGGGGAAAGGGGGCGAGCTATTCATTGATCCAAGAGAGGGTTGGGCAACACACAATATACTCGTTTCTACGACACTCGAGCAACGTGTAGAAACTATAGAAACTGCTCGAATGTCCTATTTATTGCATAATTTTTTTTATGATACCCGTTCTTATCAGAGATAACTCGATCGATTACTCATCACCTCCGAACGTCTAATTCTGGATTTATGAAATCGTATTTTGTGGAAGCAAGACAAGAAACCCTCACGGATTTCTCACTTTTGTACACAGAAAATAGATTGATAAAACCGGTGTAAATCGTACGAACGAGTCTCGATTATTTGGTGTTTCTTTTTTCTACCTCGCAAAGTGATTAGCGCTATTTGTTGATATATTAATGGTGTCTCTTCAATATTGTCAATGTACATTAACTTGGCCTACAGTTGCTCAATTATCCCGAAGAACAAAAAAAAAGCTTTAACTGTAAATATTTGACAAGTAGATGAGAAGCATTATGAAAAAGACTCCTAGAAGGCGAAGAACCGATCGCGAGTGTTCTTGTGTCTTCTTCTTTTTTGTGAATCTGCTGCTCACGCTAATATTTACAATAAATTAAACTGGCATTGCGCAATTTACAAATTAACCAAATAACTTGAGCTTGGAACTGTTAAAAAATAAAAATAAAAACTTTCACAAAACATACCGCCGATCAAATAATGCAAAGAGCACAACACTGATATTTCCACAACGTGAATTTTTGTTTTATTGACAATAAAAAATGTAAAACAAATAAAAATGACGGTATCGATAATGACGAGGGATATTATAAACCAAGCAACGTGTAACGCCGTACTAACGACAATCTACCCTTGGCCGAGGATTAATGAAGGGTTGAAAATTTGGGATTTACGATATTATTAATGTATAAATATAATGTTTAGATCGGGAAATTTGGTCTTTATTTCCAAACAAAAACAACTCCCCCACTTCTGGACTGCCCCAAAAATGCCTGGAAATACAAACAAGAGTCCGTGAAACATTTATCAACTTTGCTCAACGATTATGGAATGTCCTTCTTTTCATATAAAATAAATAATACATTGTCGAGAAAATGGAAAGAAAAATTTTCTTTTACTGCAACTGTTCGTTTGTCTGCTCAGAGTTTCCGTTGTGGAATTGGAAAAACTTTGAATAACGATTAAAAATTATTTTATTCAATTTAACTAGGAGTGCCCACGATCGACAGATTAGATTAGGACAAAATTGAGAGGTCAATACACTTTATTATTATTTTTTTTTCATAGTAGTATATAAATGGTACGCCTATGATATACGATATACAAAATTCATACTATCTAACCCGGTGAAATACATCTCCTTCTACAGCGCTTGTGATTGAAATAGCCCTTCCAAAACCCAACTAAACCTCTGCCGAGACAAACGAGTAGTAGTCGCGGCGACAGTGATAATTCGAGCAAGTTGCGAAATATTTTTTCGTTACTGCGATCTGTGGGAGGTGTGATATAATGAGCCGGAGTGGAAGGGATCATAAGCGGAAGAAGCATCCCGAGGTAGTTGATGATGACATCGAGCATCGTGAAAAAACACAAAATTCGACTGAACATGGGAAGAGAACCGGTATCAACGTGTCCCTATATACGATACAGAAACGTTCGATTAAAAAAAACTTGGCAGCGGCGCGGCTGCCGGGTTCGCCCCGGCCGGCCCGAACTGTCCGAGCTTTTTTTTATCTTCCTCTTTAACTGTTTTCTGCCTTTTTTTATCCAGTAGAAGTAGTAATAATCAGTATTAATAGTAATGCTAATAATTAATTATTAAAGTAGTATTAGCCAGTAGTGATAGTTATTAGCGGCCTTAGAGGGAGTTGAATATTTGTGTTTTTTTCCGTTTATAGAAGTTTCGTAACAGGAAAGACTACCTATCGTAATTCAAAAAATCACTGTTATTTCGAATGAATTTTCTTTTTTTTTCTTTCAGGTTGAGGACAATAATTTTGTTTCGGTGAATCGCGTTTACACAAGCGACTTTAACGACTCTCACACTCAACTTCAACTCAAGTATATTATATACTCACACACCATGAGAGATCAGCTGATAGCTCGGTATTATTTTTTTTTCTTTGTTTCACTTACGTTTTGTTTTTTTCTGTTTATTTTTTTTTATTATAATGCAATTGTGAGCCAATCGTCGCGAATCTTAGATCAAATCGGCGACATTCGTTGGCATCTCATCGATATGGGTGTTATAGAATTGCTCAATATCATTCAGGGTTCTCTTGTCGTCGGCTGTCACGAAGTTGATTGCTACACCCTTACGACCGAAACGTCCACCGCGACCGATTCTGCAATTTTAGAAAAATAAACAACATTAATTGGAGCTAAAAAATGTACTTGTACTGAAACGTTAATATAAATTCATATTGAGTGGGAAGCTAAGTAGCAAAAACATTCAAGCATGAATAACGTACATTCTCTTTCTGGCCGTACGCAAAATTAATTTGACGCTGTGGATTGATAAACATAAACATTTTTTTTTTAAATAGAAAGCTGCATACCTGTGAATATAATTCTCTCGGTTGGAGGGAAGATCGTAGTTGATAACAAGCGAGACTTGTTGTACGTCAATTCCTCGTGCGAGAAGATCGGTTGTAATGAGCACACGCGAGGAGCCGGTACGGAATTGTCTCATGATGAGATCACGTTCGCGTTGCTCCATGTCGCCGTGCATAGCGGAGACGGTAAAATCACGTTCGTGCATGCTGTCGGTTAACCAGTCGACCTTGCGACGAGTGTTGCAAAATATAACAGCCTGAGTGATACTCAGAGTGTCGTACAAGTCGCACAGGGTTTCCAACTTCCATTCTTCACGCTCGACGAAGATGAAGAACTGTTTGATACCTTCCAACGTAAGCTCTTCCTTCTTCACGAGAATGCGAATTGGCGAACGCATGAAAAGCTTCGATACCTCCAAGACATCGGCCGGCATTGTAGCGGACAACAAAATTACCTGGAAAATTGACAATTAATATCATGTCAATTTAGCTTCGACAAACGATGCATTATGGAGAGTGTCGCGATGAAAAATTGAGGTCAGACAATAAAAAAACATAAATAAGTAAAGAACAAAGGGAAGCAGTTGCAGAACTATAAGACGTGAATTTTTACAATTACTAGTCTTATAGAACAAGAAAATATCTACACAAGAACACATATGTAAAATATATTACAAGAACGCATATATTTTTATTCTCAATAATTCACTATTTTCCGAGTCACAGACTCGAAATGAGTCGAAGGCAAAACTTTTCGATAGTGAAAAAAATATTGATTATCATGATAAAACTGTTTCAGGGAACAACTTATCTGATCGACGAAATATTTGCGGTGTTGTATAAAAATATTCACGAAAATAGCCTCTCTTTCTTACCTGCACTTCGTTAGGGAGCAACTTGAATACATCTTGAATTTGATCTTTGAAGCCACGAGAAAGCATTTCATCGGCTTCGTCGAGCACGAACAGCTTGATGTAGTTTGTCCGCAATGCACGTCGACTTATCATGTCATAGACTCGTCCGGGTGTTCCGACCACGACGTGAACGCCCATCTCCAGCTTGCGCATATCTTCGCGCACATTGGTACCGCCGATACATGCATGACACTGTGCATGCATGAAGTCACCTAGAGCAATCACCACCTTCTGGATCTGAAACAAATTTACTTGTTTTAGTTCGAACTGCACATAAACATCCGGTTGATCGATTTGTATTTATTCTTTCAATAGGCCTTATCGTGCACACACCTGCTGGGCGAGCTCACGGGTCGGTGCGAGAATCAACGCCTGGCACTCGTTGACTGCCGTATCAATTTGCTGCAGAATCGAAATTGAGAAAGTCGCCGTCTTTCCGGTACCTGAAAACAAATATCATTTTTATTGTTCGAAGATAATTAAATGAAATCGATTCAATCTACATCTGTACTAGACTAAATTTAATAACAAAAAATATAATAACAAAAAAATCTTTATCGCAATTGGATCATCAATTAATTAATTCAACATTCATCGACCGTATGGAGGATGAATGCGTTATTTCCCGACCGACGGGACGTATCGATTAAGGCTACAAAGGAGCATATCAGCTTTGTAAAAACATAAACTCTAAGTCGTACTGCATAGTTTGATGTTAACGATCTTACCAGATTGGGCTTGGGCAATAACGTCGAGCCCCTTCACGCATGGCAAGATAGCTCGCTGCTGTATAGCGGATGGTTTTTCAAAACCATATGCATAAATACCACGGAGGAGCTCCTCTTTCAGGTGCATATCATCGAAACTCTCGACGATCTAAGAAAATTTTTTAAAAATTACACAAAAAAGGTAAGACAAGTTTTTCCAAGATGAATTCAATTCTTTGAAATTTTGTTAAAATTTGATGGGAAAGAAAAGTTTCTCACCTCCTCCCAGTTCGACTCGATGAGACCATCGGGTTCCATTCCCAGAGGGCCATCGTAGGAGGGTTGCTCTACTTCGCTGGGACCATTTCTAGAATCTCCCTGCCAGTCATCAGTTCTGTCAGAGAGAAAAACAACAAAATTAACAATAAATTACAAATTTCTAAGAGCAATATCTTTGACCGGAGATCAACGTCAAAATAATTGGTTTCTAATTTCCGTTCGATTTTATTGCAAAAAATTATTCCATAAGTCTGAAGTAATTAAAGTTCAGTTACACGTGTCATAGTTAAATAATTTACTGCAATTAAGCGATTTTTTAAAAATCTATCTTATCATCCAGTAATCCTGAATTTAATGATTCATCCATTTTATAAAATAAACTTAATTGCAAACTATCGTACAAGTCCAATTTATCTCAAATACTGTGGCTCATTGATTAAATTTCCATCACTCTCACATTTCAGCGTCCTCGGACCTTGACCTAGGATCTTCACTCGACCCGGAGGAAATTTTTTTTTGTGATTGCCGTGTGTAACAATTTCCCATTTTTACAAATAATAAAAAATAGCTAGCAGTCAGAAAATTATAATATTAGTCAAATAAAAAAAAAAAATTATCGCATCTGTGTGTATCGCAGCTATTCACTTTGATGGCGTCTCAGTCAGGAAAAACCTGTGACTCGTCATATTTTGTGCAAAATAATTCTGGGAATGTTGCTCGAAATAAAGCAATGCACTATAACAGACCCGCGCCATGAATGGATGATATGAGTCATAAAGACAAAGAAAAGGAATCAACAGAAAAGTCGTTAAAATTTTTTAAATTACTTTTAAAAAATGAAAAAAAAAAAAAACCGTGTCCTCGTTAGAATCCCGGTAAATCGAACGCAAGATCTTTAAAAAAAATCTTAATTAATGCGCGTTCGAACGTCGATTGAGAATGGAGTCGGAGAAGCATCGGAATTGACAGTGACTCACAAGTCACGCGAAAGCATGGCTGCAAGAATCTAAGATGCATCATGAGTGGATACGTGCTTGCGAAGATAATTTAATCGAGAAAAAAATAACGGAAAAACAATTACTCCGATGTGTCACAGTTTGTAATCTAAATTCGAGATACAGATAAATTGTATGGTCGAGGCAGGGCTCGGACTCCGGAAGCCGAGCGTTATCGCGTAACGTGGTCTATCAACGAAAGCGTGCTTGATCTCGGCCATCGAAGATTCTGAACGTTAAAAGTTCCGATAAATACGATAGAATGAACTTTTTTTTTAGATAAGCGTGTAACAAATCTCAGCGTGGCCTCGGAAAAAATTAAAAAATTCTCATAATTAACGATTCCTCAGATAGAATGAATGTTCCGTGATATTGGCAAATTTGGCACAGCAATGTGACAAAAAAATTTGCCGCCCGCCATGTTGTCAGCTACAACCCATGCACTCCTAAATTGCCGAGGAATTTTTCGAAATTTAACGTTAAACCGGTCATAAGTTTTGTCGATCTTATCGATCCGCCCGTAACGCGAGGATTAACGGGGACGTACAAAAGCACAAATGAGGATTTTCAATCGTATATCCATGCGAAAAAATAGAACTTACCTTCGTTCACTAGTGTGCGACATGTTCCACTCACGGTAGCGCGACGGAAAGGACGAATTCCTATTGCGTCACACGGAATATAGTTATGAACGCCGCACAATGGCGCTGCAAACAGACGATTTTTTTGGCTTCGAATAACACAAAGACACGCTTGTCTAGGCAATTTTGATATTGATTAGAACTCGCACAACCGACAGGTATGACTGGTTTGTTAATTATGATCCGTTTTGACGATTTTTCAAGACATTTATCGAGGCATGGTGGTACTGCGCAGAGGGGGAAGTTACGTAGATTACCCAGAGTTCCAAGCGGGAGCGGTAGTCGTCAAGTGGCGGGAAATTCAAAAGACCTCTTTGTGCTGTTCAACCTTTTTACGCGAACACTTTCTTTATTCGTGCTTTATTTTCTTTATCCGTTCTCATGAAATACTGCTCGATCGACCCTTTTTGCTTTTTTACTCAACGACAGTACTTCGAAAAGAGTGTAATTTTAATGAATGTAGTACTGCGAATGGAAAAATAATCGGCAATTCGGAATGTAAAAAAATCGTATTAATAGATTTATCAATTATAGTTGTTCACCTCGATTCTAATAACAACCGTGAATTTAACTTCATCGGAAAATTCCCGCTTTTTTATTTGTCTGAAGAAATAGCTGCAAATCCATCACCACATGTCGCAATTAAAATATTATTCCGATATTCGTGTCATCGTGGAAACTTTTCCGTATAATTTTTATTACTTTGAGGGAATATATCACGAGATCTTTAAACGAACTGCACATTGGATGAGCACCATAGTGAGAACATAGGATTACAGTCACCGAAATGCACAATCTCGCGACGTGATAACAAAATTATTTATTTTTGATATTTAGTTATTAAATATATTGTACGGATTGAGACAAATCGTTGGTCTCGTGACAGTACAATTCAGGCTTCGAAGGGTTTGACAGCTGATGCCGTTTTGTTTACATCTTTTACTCTCTGAGACAATTGAATACTCTCGTACTATATATATATATATATATATATATTTTAACGCACACTTTTTTTCGTCTACAGTACAAGCCGCCTGGCTGATTATATCTTTATGAAGGGCTCAATAAATTATATGTATATAAGAATCAACAATTTAGTATAAAATATATCAGAGATTTATATAACAGACTATTTTTGTACAAGAACATGATAATACTATTGATTATAATCTGCATTACTGGAGTTGGGTATTTTCTTAATCGCGTTTTTTCCGTTGTTTGTATTACTCGCCTTTCATGAAATTATAATGATTCAGATTATCGAAAAGATTTATACAATACTTTCTTCTTTCACAATCAATGATATATGAACACATCCAGTATACGTTTGCCTACAGTACAATATTTCCATGGGGAAATAATTTTGTTCATTTCATTATTCGCTTCCTAATATATAATTATCTAACGTCTGAACCCAACTCTTATATAAATTTTAATAAAATATTAGAGACATTGACTTAAAATTCATAATTCTACATGAAAGCACAGCTAATAATGAGAAATAGAACGGCGATGGGAAAAATTGTATACATTCCCATTCTTGGATGGCAGGTCGAGACGAGCAGCGAGATGTCATCCTGTTCATGTTCGATACCGTCTTTCGTCGGTACTTCGACAATGACTCTGTCGTTCGACAGCATAGTCAGCGGAAAGCTACACTCTGTCTTTTTTAGACAAGACTTCGTAACATTCTCGTACTGGAATGTAGGCTTGTAGATATCGAAGACTGCGTGAATGTCGTTGAAGACTATATCATTGTCGCTGTAGAATATATAATAGTAATATCCATCCTCGGTAACGTCGTGTCGGGTCTGCATGTGCTTACCGTTTACCAAGTGAGACACGTTCGTGCATAATTCCGATGGCTCGAATTCTTGAGCGAGAAGTACCTGACCCTCGTAACAATCGAGCAAGCCTTCCTCGAAGCTCGAAACCGATGATTCCGATGAATTTCTTAATGCATTGCCACCGTGCTGGATTCCATGATCGAGTAATGCCGGTGGCTTCAACGGCTCCTGATTTCGTCTGTAACGTCCACGTATCTCATTGTTCACAGAGACCGTTTCGTCGATTTCTTCGCTTCCCCTGTCCTGCCCGGCGAAAGTCAATTGTTCCTTCAGGATATTCATTTTTTTCCACCTTTCTGAACTATTCGATTTTTCCTGAGTCAACTTATCGAACGATCGGGCATGCCTTGGATGCGGCGTTTTTGTACGATATTTTTCATTTTCATGGTTTCGAGGATGATGTTTGTGGTTGATCTCATCCTCGAAGCGCTTCCGCGCGTGTCTCAGTCTTCTCGAGATATTTTTATTCTTGGGCTCGTGCTGTTCCATGCGTCTGTGCAGGTAGGATCGTGCGCTTTCAGCCAATCTTGCCAATTCCTCCTCGTCGACTTCCTTGGATTTCTTCACTACGGACTTTTCGTTCCTGGGTTTCTTCGGGTTTAACCTGTAGTCCAGAGTGTCGTTAGAAATGCTGGTTAACGTTTTCGTTGGCTCCTCGGATTCGATAACTTGAGCGTTCGATTCGAAAGTTATTTTAACTTGTTTATCGGCTTGCGGCAGATAAATTCCTGCTGTGTGAGCTTTGTTCTTGTTGTGTTCCAGCAGTCCGCAAGTGCGTAAGCTGCGTTCACCTTTCACTACGAGTATAGAAGCTCCGGGAAATCTGGTAGAAAACATTTGTGAATATAATTTTAGTGGTTAGTGAAGAATCATGCACACAGTTATTTGATGCCTTAGAGAGGAAGCTCCGCAACAGTTCAAAATTATCATTGTCGGTTGCTTTTTTTTTTTCTCACCTCGAACAAACGCTCAGAGCCACACTAGCTCCTCTCAATAGATAAAATCCCCAATACTCTAAAGTGTCGTCGGGCAGGGTCATACTCTTTTTCAATCTTATGTGCTTCCTGTACGACGTCGTTTCCGGCCTATGACCCATTTGGAATGCATTGAAGGTGCCGTTCATCTGAAGAGTGTGGGCCTGCAAGCAAGAAAAAAATACAATAAAAAAATGTATTCCTTGTCCATCATTCGGATATTCGGATACTTTGAAGAGAACACTTTTTCAACTCATGATATTTTATTTTCCTACAAATAGGGTGCGTTCTTGAGTGCGGTTTTGCTCGGATCAGCTAAATACAGAAATTTTCGAGACGTATCCGCATGTATGCATGCAGCTGAAACGGACGGTCTTATATTCCAGTCTGCTCTCAGTTCAGGGTTCCGTTTTGGCACAAACGTGCTGTTATATGCGTTTGTTTGTTATGAAAACTGGCGAAATGTATCCCACGAAAAGAATCGACTACGTGGCAATTTAAAAAACCCAGCAGCAGTGGGCAGTCGCAAATAAAAGAACGCATTACTGACCAGATCTGCATTCAAGAGCGCCTTATATTACCCATATAAAAATATGAAAATGCTTACGGAACAGAATATAGTTGATACGCCATCACTGATTTCTAGAATATCTGATTCTGTTACCGCATACACTACATCTGCATATAGATTGTGCCGAAGATACAGCGGTATCACCAAGAGTGTTATAGGCAAAACTGTTGTCAGCGCGCAGAAAATAACGACTCTTCTTACTCCGTGCATTTTTCATCATTCTGAAATTATTGAATCCAATCATTAAAATTTTCATTTCAAGTTACAAAAAATTGATATGATAAAATTGAAAATGATATAATTTCATATTAATTGAGACATGAATAAACATTAATTCATTATCATTTGTTGCCATAAAGAGTAGTTTACGAACAATGAAATGCCAAGGGTTTTCAATTTACTATACAAAAAAATGTTCACTACAAATATAAATTCTCACCAAGAGAATTTTTAATATCATCATGATATAACTTTTATTATTAAATATTCACGAAGTATGATTTTGGAGTACCAAAAGATTCCTATCAATATCTGCAAAAATTGCGAAATTGTGAATTATCTATATTCAATTAGATTAATAATCAGATCACATATAAAATAACGCTCTTACTCCGAGCAAAACATTGAATAATTTTCGTATGTCATTACTTTCTATTCTAGGACTAATCGCTAATAAACACGGAAGATAATTTTACCTTTTCACCAATTTTCAGGAACCGCACGATTTATGCCATATTATTTGAAAAATTAAGTAGAATTGCCCGAAACTTCGAGCCACACAGCGTCGCGCACGGACGTTCGAATACCTGCAATCTCCGCGATGCTTCGGAGTATGACGATGTAAGATAATTTGGATGAGCGAAGGAGGGAGAGCACAGGATTAACGTTTTTGTTTAAACAAGTGCGCTCCACCCGATAGTATCCACGAAACGGATGATAAAATATACGATACGTCCGGTAATTCTAGCTTCAATTTTACAATCGTCGATAGTCCATATTACTTCGCTCGTCTCCGTGAAACGTGCACAATTTTGACAACCGTTTTTGTTTTCGTTCCAAGGTGCAACAGTTTTAGCGGGTGATTTTCGCGCATGGTCGATGAAAGTGCGAAGATAGACAGTGAAATTCTCTCGCAACCTCGGTCCGACACGAGCTAGACTCTTTATTTTTATCTGCGTTTCGTTTATCGTTATTATTGAGTATACGAGACGGCGATAATATATTATACGTTTGTGCTCGTGTCTATATCGGGTGAAACGTTGCTAACAACTTCACGCGAATCTCTCCGATGAATTTCACTAGCAAATTATATCTCGTGGAGTGCTCTCGGAAAATTCTATAAAAACAACAAATAAAAAAAAATAAGATAAGATAAGCGGAGAACGTTGGAACGTCAACCTGACGAGATTCGAGTCGAGAGGGGCAACGACGAATTGTGACGAGTGCAGACGGTACTTATTGCGACCCGTCTGACCTATGAAATCGATAAAGCTAATCAATAGTAGTACACGTATGTGTATCTATACGGGCGTGTTCTGCAAAACAGCTGGCTAGCAGCAGTCATCGTCAAACGCTTGGATGTTTTGAGAAGCAATTTTATGCATCTTGTTTTCCGTCTCACTCGTGGGTAGACCCAAATAACGCGAAGACAAACAAGCAGCACCATCTCTGACCGAGTAATTGCACTCTGTAGTACCTTGTTGCGGCAGCGGAAAAACAAAAGTTTTAAATAAGTTAGCGCACGAAAATATGAAATTGTATAAAAATTTAATTATTAATATCGCTGTAGCTACAATCTTATTGTATATCTTTAAGAGAATAATATTTTTTTTAATATAATTTTTTAACGATACCCTGTGCATGTTCCGCCTAACTTTCTAAAACACTGTAGCAGGATATTTGGTCGACAGATCGAATGGAGAGATGGAATTACCAGCCCGCAACCGTGGGTTTTTACCTGGGCTTTTACCCCTTGGGCGCCGATGACTTGGGAAATAAGCAGGTGATGCTTTATTGCCGTGGCCCTACACAGACATAAGGCTCGCGGTCATAGCTGGCGACTTTTGGGCAAGATAACTATGGAATTTCAATACGCTCGAGCCAAACACCCTTCGAATACTGAAGTTCATACGAAGGTTATAGTAATGTGTGTGCGCGTAAGTACTATAAACAAAAAGAAAAAAAAATCTTTTGTACCGCCACAAACTAAACGAGCGGCATCGATTCTTTGGTGGGGGTAAAGCAATTTTTGGCACTTGAGGACAATGTCCATCCGCTGACTCAATAAGTTTCCTCTGAAGGGATAATCCTTGTTTACCTGAAACCGTTAACTCGTGTACGATTACTTAATTGCTACCTCGAGAATAAGTTGAAGTCTTACTACAGTACTTAGAAATATGAAAAATTATACCGAAGAGGCGGAAGACTAATAGTTGAAGGACGGTTTTTTTAATTCTAATCTTAACGCTAAATTTTCAAAATTTCAGTTTCATTGATATTGGAAACCCTCGATGACTGCTTTCCAATATAATTCGGGACCTCTACCAGTAACTGTAGTAAGCTGATCTGATTTATCACGACGAAACGGTAGGCAAACTTACTTCCGCAATTCCGGCAACGATTTAGTCGACCAGGCTTATTTTCGATATTGTAGTGTAATATCCGTCCGTGCCGTAACTCCCACGCTGGGACAGATGGATCGACTTCAACACGGTTTCTCCAAAAAAGTAATCGCCGTGGTTCTGAAACAGTTTAGTGATCCGTAAGGATTATTTGTACGATATTGAAAGAGAGCATTAGCGTGTAAAGAGAACATTAACGCTTTAGTGTGAACTACGTATGTAAGGCGATTCAAACGATTTGGTATTGAAACTACTCTCTGCGCGCTGTCCGACTCTCTTGGGATGGGTGAAAATGCTCAGAAAAGCCGGTGTGCGAGCGCTTGAACAAGGACGCGGCTCTTGCCGCGGCGAGCAATAATTCGGATCGGCATTCGGGTAAACGGCCTCGTAGTTCGGCTAATAGAGGGTTCGGATAATCGAGATTGTACTGTATGCGTTGCACTCATAGAACTTTCAAATTTGCCCGCTTCGCCAGCAACATTTTTCGATACTCTTTTCCTCGAAAGGGTTTGAAGATCAGTCTATTCTGACCCGCTCCAAAAACAATTTTTCGAAAAATGTCATTCGATTCGTCTCTTACCGTTAGTATATTCTTCGGGTGGAACTTTTGCCGTGATTGCACGCCTAGGTTAGCCTTGTTCACAGCGAACACCACATTCATCAACGCTATACGCATTCTCAATTTCTCGCGGAGTTTTGCCATCAAGCCTTCAAAGATGCGTTACATTTAAAAAAAATGCGTTTCTATTGTAATTTTATAAATTCATCGACCTCACCTTTGCGGGCGAAAAAATTGATCGTTCCTTCAGCCAACTCTTGCAATATATTGTTCTTCGATGATACGTTGCCGTTAAGTGCGTTGACCATTGCATTCGGTTCGGGGATCGGGATCCATAGTCCTTGTGCTTTCATTATTACTGGGCCATTTCTTCGGATTATTGGCCTGCAACGCAAAAATTTAATTCAAAGTACTTTTCTCACTCTTTATGTTACATCGTTAAAACCTTTTACCGAAGTGTGTGTTCCACGAATGCAAATCAATGGTATCTTAAGTACCGTTTTATTTTTTCTAGTTCAAACGCAACTCACTTTATTATTGTTTCGTTGCACTCCTGAAGAGCCCGAATCGCGGCTTTTATTTGTTCGTCGTTCACCAACGCCAACATCCCTATGCAGAGATGAAGCTTCTCGGGTTTTTTAAACAACTCCTCACGCACGCCTCTCGAATTCTTGGCGGTTTCGTTGAGTACGACTGTTTTGAATTCATTGTAATTAGCCACTATAGTCTCATCGGTCAATGGTATCGAGAGAAAGTGCGTGAATGGAACACGGTAGTTGCATTTGTTAATCAGTAAATCTACTTCATTCCTAGCTGACACTACCGCTTCTTTACTGCTTCCGATTATCACTGAAATAAAAAAATTAAAAAATTAAAAACGATTCTACAAAATGTATGCAATTATCCTTGTGTAAAGAGTGCAGCAATAAAATATTCGTACATACGAACTTTACTTACGAATCAAACATAGCAAAGAAATTGGGATTACAATTCATTTTTATTGACTGGATAGCAGCAAGTGACAAAAAGAAACATCCGATTCGATTCAGCTTCACAAAGTATAGAATGATAGAAATTACAATAAACAAAAAAAATTCTTACCAATATCAGCACAATGGCTAAGTTTTCGGATTTGTATCGACGTTCCGGTATTGTGCTCCAGGTTGAACACAGTCAATCCTTTGCGACCGATTATATGCGGTACAACCGACCTGGCGAATAATAAAATTCATTTAATGTTGTTGCATTGTTGTATATGGAACCCCGATTAACCGAGCTGGGTTTAACTAGGAAACAGATTAATCATGCCTTTTCCAAGGTTTTTTTTATGATCGGAGCAAACTAAGTTACCGAGTACTTAAAAAAAAAGAGTAGCTTACATACTATTAATGAGAAAAATATCCAAAGTTTTACATTCTAGTTTACACTATTTAACAATTAAGTGCAACTTGTACCAAATGTCGTTGTAACTAGTCAAAATAAAGTTATATCATTAACCATTATTGATTTATATACTTTTATCGAGGAACACTTTGATTCTGCGCATCCTGGTTAATCAGGGTTCTACTGTACTGTTGACTTTGAGTGTAATACAACAAAAGTTACCTGCATATCCGAAAGGTATGTTGGTATTTTCCTTTCCCGATAGCAACTACGTCAATATTCGCAGAAGTCTCTTGTTTGCGTGCCTCCCTCTCAACAGGAATTACATCAACATTCGGAGAAGTTTCTTGGTTGTATGTGTCTCTCTCAATAGAAATTACATCAACATTCGCAGAAGTCTTCGGTTCGTACGCGGCTCTCTCGATAGGAATTACATCAACGTTCGCATAAGTCTCTTGTCCGTATGCGTCTCTCTGAATAGGAATTATATCAGCTTCTTCCGACGAAGGTTCGTCTTGAAGGTCGCAGAAGTCTCGGGCGTTTGACTCTTGGAGGGAACCAACTGCAATGTCCATAGCCTCTGGAGTCCATGCATGGATTTCGTAGAACCTGTAACATCCTCCCTTGACCCAAATCAATGGAGGTGCTAGTACGTCCATTGCTTTCAATGCGACCATACGATTCCTTGCTAGGACAATAGTCGGTCGAACGTCTTTTCTAGTATGAACAGACAAAAGATACTTATTTATATAAACACATTTACATAAAAAATTATTATTGAAATTAGTTTCAAGCAAGATTTGTTTTTCTGACGATAAAATGAATGGGACGAACGATCGGTTGTCGGGTCGACAAATGTGTGGCGCAGTAGAAAGAAAACAAAGGACATCGCGTGTCGGTCGAGCATTTAGACTTGAACTAGAGTTTTTTTTTAAAGATATTCTTCGTTTGATATTCGATGCTGCTCAATAATTCTGTTATGTTCAATTATCGTACTTATTTAAAAATATGTATTTTTTATCGTCCGCTTCCCGGCTCTTTTGCGCGCGACAAGTTGGTGAACGTCAACAAGTGACTAAAAGGGTGGATGGGACAAAGCCCCCCCTTCTGACGCTATGGCCGTATACACGACGGACTTACCACGTCCGGCTAAAATAAATAAAATGAAGACACGACGAAAAGACATTCGGATGTTCAATGCCATCGGGAAAATAACGATTGGCACAATTATTTATTTGGGTTAACGTTATTTCAGATTCATTGACCGTCGAGTTTTAGCACTCAAATGAGCTTGACTCGTCAGTATTTTAAGGAGATTGAAGCTAGTCAAATGAGTGGCACATTTTTTAAGTCGTTTATACCAACTTTTACGCATCTACTCATTATAGTGGATGGTTGGTTACTTTTATTGCAACAAATGTCCTTAAGCTACAAAAACATTAATGCAATGGATTTACAAAAATATGCACTGATTTGTGATCATTTCCGCAACGGTACATATTTGATCAGTTTTTTCAAAGAATAATCCGTAATTTTTGCTTGATTTTGATGTATTACGACTGAGTCTCTTTCTTGAGAGATGCTCTACGAATTCAATATCAAGATATTTGATAACATTTTTCGTTTAACTTTTGTTTATCCATCGACGATATTCCTTCATGTTTACGAAGGAACAGGAACAGGAGCTGCTTGTTTAAACAGCTGTCATTTTCAAACGGAACATACTGTCGAATATCTGGACGGTGAATTTGTTGAGCACCTTTCAAGGAAGACAATCAGCTGCAATATACAAAAATCGAGCAACAATTATGGATTATTCTTTGAAAAAACTGAACGAATGTGTACCTTTTCGAAAATTGTCACAAACCAGTTAATATTTTTGCAAATCCATTGCAATCAATGTTTTTCAAGGTTAACGACATCTGCTGGAATAGAAATAACCATTCATTATAATCAATAGATGCGTAAAAATTGGTATAAACAACTTTAAAAATATAGCACTCATTTCTTCTTCGTCTTCTTCTTCTCTTCTATTGTTTGGGCCTGGCTCCAGCAGGCTGCAATAAAGCAGCACTTATGGCCATTTGGTATAGCACTCATTTGACTAGTGCGGAGCGCTCCAACCTCCTTAACATTCCGATGCAATGACGACAATGACGCCCGCCACGACTAGCTTCCGTAGTCATAGCAACGCATTATTGTTTTTAACTTTTTACCGGGCTGTCAATCTATATTCTAATATCAAAAATGGCTACTAGAATATTGTTAAATTTTCTCGTATGTTTTTTGTTTATAAGAATCGACTGGGGTTACTGTGATAACATTGACGTTGACAATAACGGTTACATTGTCTATTGTCCATGCATGGGTAAGTTCGAATGTCAAATTTTCGCAAAAAACATTGTCAAATTATTTCAAACATTTTTCTTTTGTGTTTTTTTTTTCTTCAATTAAACACGTATATCACATCCGCGAAAATTATAACACACCTTGACATTTTATCGTAAATGCTATACTGGAAAAATACATTTTTTTTTCTCTCGTATAGGTAAAACTTTCATTGTGTTTTTACATCGTTTCTCATGTATGCTGTGAAACTGTTTTCATTAAAATGAAAATTAATTACCAGGACGTTTTGGAAACCAGGCAGATCATTTTCTGGGAGCGTTCGGTTTTGCGAAAGCTCTGAACCGTACTCTGGTTCTGCCGGCATGGGTGGAATATCGTACAGGAGCAATAAGATCCGTAAGAAGATTTGCAAAACAATTTTTTTTATTAATCTTTTATACTTTTCATGCCTGCAGTGGATAAATGTATACTTTTCACCCCTAGTGATTCAAGTACTTAATGGAATTATTAAATCTATATTGGTGTTATAGAGTCAAATTCCTTTCAACACATACTTCAATGTCTCGCAGCTGGAAAATTGCCACAAAGTGATAACAATGGAAACCTTTATGAGAGACATTGCACCTCTGGAATGGCCGGAATCTAAAAGGATTTGTAAGCTTTCATTAATTTTAATATTTCAGCAACCAGGTCAGCGATAAATTTATTTATTTGAAACTCTAAGGGTATAATAGTTTTAAAAATTATTATACCCTATATTATAACTATTATAACTATTATAAAGTGTATATAGTATTGTAAACCTGAAATACAAATTCCAACGAAATCTGTATTTAAAAAAATTATTTTTCGTTTATACAGTAATTTAATTTCATATTCCAGCATTCTGCTACTCAGCTCGTGGAAATACAGGGTCTTGCAACGCGAAGGAGGGCAATCCGTTCGGGCCATTCTGGGATACGTACAAAGTAGATTTCGCAGGTTCGGAATTTTACGGGCCGCTTCATTACGACGTGTATCACACGGACATGGCGTATCAGTGGCAAAAAAAGTATCCACCATCTTCGTGGCCGGTGCTCGCTTTCACCGGAGCTCCTGCCAGTTTTCCCGTGCAGTTTGAGAACAGGAACTGGCAGAGATGCTTGAACTGGAACGACGATATGCTCGTGAGAGCCAAACGATTTATCAAGGAGACTCTGCCTCTCGGAGGATTCGTCGGTATTCACTTGCGCAACGGAATCGACTGGGTATTATTCCCAATAACGTTTTCGTCTGTTCGTCTCGAACGAATCTATGACGCTTCATCAAATTACTGGAATACATTTTTATTTATTTTTTCAAGGTGAGAGCCTGCGAGTTCATCTCCAGCACGCCGAATTTATTCGCGGCACCGCAATGCTTAGGATATCGCAACGAGCGTGGCAAAGCCACGACCGCGATGTGCCTACCGTCGTTCGACCTCATACTTGTTCATATCAAACGCGTGATTAGAAACAGCAAAGACGTCAAATCGGTGTTCGTAGCGTCTGACAATAATTATATGATTCCCGAACTCACGAAAGCCTTGTCAAGGATGGATGTAAGTGTAAAACAAATTCGAACTTGCAAAAAGTAATGCATGGTCACAAAATACGCCGATGCTGTATGAGATTATATTTGATAAATTCTTTCAGATCCAGGTTTTCAGACAACCCGATCCAGTATCGCCGCATCTCGACCTGGCCATTCTCGGCCGGGCTAATTACTTCATCGGTAATTGCATATCTTCGTACTCCGCTTTCGTCGCTCGCGAGCGAGAGGTAAAAGGATATCCGACGTTTTTCTGGGGCTTTCCGCCGGAGAGAGCGGCCGCTTCGTCGAGCCGCGACGAACTTTAAATGGTCCGTCTTCCTGTCAAGGTGGGAGTGATACATTGTGATCTCGTAGAATACGAATCTTCTCTCAGTCTCGATATTTAAAAAATCGCACAATCCATATTTCACGGTTGCAATGCTTCCCAATGAGAGAAAAGACGAACAAGAGTACATTCAAGTATAAATATGATTTATTTATTAAAAAATAGTTTTTTTTATCACTCAAGTTAAAACTATTTCAACATGAAATTTTTTTAGTGATTAGTTATTTTCAATCGCGCAAATTACGATTCGGCGATTTCTTTCATATCGCACAAGGCTCTTTGCAAAGCGTCGGCAAATTTTTTTGAACACGTTTTATCGGAAGACTTGAAGGACGAGCATGCGAACAACATGTCGTCGGGTCTCGGATTGTAACAACAACCGTAGCCGTTAGCGACGGCTGGCCCGTAACACATGAACGATGCTGTTTTATATGGAACCTGTGTGTAAATAAACATTAAAGAGTTTTATAATTGCTTTTACGACCATCGAATGAATTAGAGTAATTAATTATTTAACGAGCAACATAAGCGTTACCTGACTGGACGTTAGCGTGAAATGTGTGCTCCGCGTGAATCCGACGTCTCTGTAGAGCTCCGGCAATTCTATGTTAGCTTGCTTCGCGATCATTTTCAAACCGAACAGATGACGGTCTACACCTTGTCCTGTCGCAGCCTACATTGAAGGACGAATTTATAGCGGTGAAACTATTCATTTGCAAACAGGAATTGTTGAAACTAAAAAAAAATACCTCACTCGCGATGCGTTTGTGCGTATCGATAGCTCTTATCATAGCTTCCTTCCTATGCGTCTTCGATCCACTTTCGTTTGCAATCATCTTGGCAAAATTCACTGACTCCGAACTCGTTGATCTGATACATTCGGTTCGGGTGTTTCTGAATCTTCGCAAACCGGCTGATTCGTAGTGTGCCGGTGGTGTTCCTTGGACTTTGTAGAAAGCTACCTGCAGAGCCGTTTGTATGAAGCTATCGGGACTTTGTTTCGCCCGTTTTATTGCCGTGGCACCGAAGGCGTCGAAGGTGAAACACTCCATGTCTATGTCCCTCGAAATTCTGATAAAATCGAACAATTTCCATTTTATAACACAAATTGTAGCAAAAAAAATTAGGTTCTGGCGACTCACTTATCTACAGAATCTGCAGCACTTTCGATAGCTTTCTCCAAAGTTTCGTCAAGCTCGAATTTCAAATGTTTGGCTTTCGGAAAGTCGACACTATTGTTCTGGCTACCGACGGCAGTTTTGTTTGCTCTAAAAAAATTGTAACGTTATTAGTCGAACGAAATTGGCGTGGAATAATACATGTTTTATGAACGATCTTACATGGTTGTTAAAACGTGATCGTGAAGAACTGCAACGGGAACGCCTTCGCAGGGGCTGTGCTCGTATTCCATACCGATAAAGCCATCGGGAGAAATAATGTACTTTGAATAAATATTTAATTTTACACTGTTCAGTTTGACGCTTCGCATTTTTTATCTAAAGAAAAAAAAAATACCTGAACGATTTTGTCGTGCCAACGATTTCCAGAATTTGTAGAGCTACTAAAACCCGTCATACTTTGCACAGCTCTTATCGAAGCGATATTTTTGTTGTCGAAATGTTGTTTGGGCAATTCCTTGTCCAGGCAAAGTATGAACAATGCGCCCTCGACGTCACTCAATATTTCTCCATTCTTTCCAATATCTACGGAAATATTTTACAAAGCTTGTGACTCACTCCTGATTCATCTGACACTTCATCTGACATGCACCCCTCGGAAAAAGTTTTATATCGTCGTTTAATGTAATGCAATATTTTTTTAACGAGTTATGAAATTTTTCAGAATTATACTTTTCTTGCCAGCAATTAGTGTTTTCAGTTTCATTTGTATAATAAAATAATGAGTAAAAAATCTTAATTTTTTCACGAGTATTTTCCTTTTTGCCTTGATTTTTACCTAATTTTTTTTTTACTCAGTTATCAGGAGATAAGAGGTAAGCGAATAAAATCTTGACAGCTGAAATAAAAGTTAATACAAATGAATATTGTACGGTATCGTCGCAGCGAAAGAACCTTTAAGTCTGTGATAATCCTCGGCCCACTTGTCCCTCGAATTCCCCGTTAAAATTCCAACCGATTTCGCCGCCGTTCGTGAGCGTTCGGCAATGTCTTTTATAGCGGCTCCGAGTTCATTCTCGCTCAACGGATTTTCATTGCAATCCAATATATCTAATTTAAAAAGCTGCCAAGGAAATAATGTATTAATCGTTTCGCAATTTTGGCTGATCGATCTTCAAGAAGAACTGTTTTAGATCTTTGCAGAATCGCTCACATGATTGTTGCTCAAGATTATAATATGCTTCGAGTGATCGGTGTGAAGCTGCGCGTCGCTGGTTCGTCCTGGTCGCCGGTGAGTCCCGAGAATCATGCCGTAAGGCTGCATATCCAGTGGATCATTGCGAGCCATTTCTTGTTTCATTATTCCACTGGATTATTAATTAAGTAGTTGTTTTCATGATTCAATTTTTAAGGTATAAGCTTTCACGCCCATTTTAGTATTCATGATTTCCATTAGGATAATTAATTTCATTTTTATAATCCATGTTTGTTTTTCAGGAACCAACCTTTTGATCATCGAATTGTAATCCCACAAAGCCCCGATGAGCTGCGCTCCGAAAGTGTAGAACTCATCCCGAGTTTTGAATTTCTGTTCTGGACCAACCGTACCGGGGCTCGATAGGACAATCAAGGGATCTCTGTTGTCCAGATAAGCGGCGTGCAAGAACCATTCATTCATCTAAACCATAAGCTTTGCGAATACTGCGAATGGCAAAACGACGGCGAATCTGCATAATGGAAAGCCTTCGGCGGCTCTATCGATAAAGATTAAGCATGCTTCACACATACATCCCCAGCCAAAAGCGAGATTCAGTGAGAACTACAACACTTTCCAATGGTATAAACTTAAAAAAAAAAATGAACTGTATTAAAGGTGCCAAGTACATTAATTTTTCATAATAATAGTGTCAAAAAGTTATTAACAAATTGCTAAACAAAAATTGATCAACAAATAATCAGTAAATCTTTTTGTCAAATGAATTCGTTGATTTTCTAAAAGTCACATTTTTTTTTGAATTTTCTTACTTTTTAAAATTTTTCGTTTTCATTTTTTTTTAACGCGATAACGCAATCGTCTCAAGACTTTTAGTGTCTACTGTGAAATTGTGATACAGAAACATATCCGAACTTCGTGCCTCTACATCGATTTTTAAAATTTTCGAAAACAAGATGTTAAAATATCCGAAAATTCTGAAAAAATGTATATGAATCCTAAAAAATCAAGGAATTCATTTTAAATAAATAAATAAGTCTGATTTTTTTAATGAATTAATTTGTTCAGTAATGTTTTAATAACTTGTTTGCATTATTAATATGCAAAATATCGTCTTGACATCATTAGGACTGATTTTTTTCAGATTTTTGGCATATAGCTAAGTACTGAAATTTCGATCAAATTAAACTTTTGGTTCGTAATGTATGTGTGATACATCCTTAATGCAGTGTATCTTACCCAACTATCGGTATTCTCGTATCTTTTCAACAACTGATGCTGCAGTTTTGGACCGACACCATTGTCGCTAATGAACTCTGCGACTATTCGCTCGGTGTTGTAAAACTCGTCATCGTTCAACAGCGGTCTGACAGATCTGTAAAACATGCAAACAATGCATGTATTTATTACTTTTTGGTTTATTTCAATTTAACATTACGACGAGACTCCATCGTCTCAGGTGTTATAAAATTTCTTTAAAAATGGCAATAATCGAGTCACCTCAAATAGCGATCAGCTGTGCTCTTCAAATCTGGAACCGGCTGTTTCGGAAGTTTTTGCTTGTTTAGCTGGAGCGACGTCAAGCTCGAAGCTTGCGACGCCAACGAAGTTTTACTCCGTCTCGCACCGAGTACCTACGATTAAATACATTTATTTATCTAACTAAAAAACAAAACAATCCATCGCCAATAATAACGTAGCTGAAACTTACGATTGGTTTTTTAATAGACCTGAAAGTCTTTAGGCAGTGAATAATCATGATAGAATTTTTGTTGCTCCTCGCGGACTTAACTCCGACCGAACGAGAGAATGAGGTACCGAAATAGATGTGTATCGATTTCACTCTCGCCGCTACGATTGCCGTCGAATTAATTAAAATTATCTGTTAATTTAATTAACTGTCTGACGCAAATAAAAATCCTTTATTTCGATCTTTTGCAAACTCGGTAAAATGCTTATCTAATCTCATCACTTTGCATTCCATGAGTTTACTCTCGATTAAAAAACAGCCGTATTTAAAAGATCGTTTTTCAATGCTCTGATGTATGCTCTATGCCGAAATAATGTTAATTGATAGATAACGGAGCAAAGCTTGCATGAGAATTGTGTCCCATAAATATAGAATTTTCGGGCTACACAGCTCAATGATATTTTATTACAGAAATTTATCGATGTCAGTGCGGTTCTTTTTATTTTTGCTGATAACGGTAATCGCAGATTTGAATCTCAAAGAGTTATATTCGCCAAGATTTCCCGAGGGACTTCGACGCGTTCGCGAGAAGGAGATAAAGAGTTTTATTTCAGTTACCAGCTGATTGGTTTGTACATGCAATCGCCCAAGTTTACTGTATACAAGAAATCATGCTCATTAATGTCCGAACCTAATACCGATTGAAATGAAATCCGCACGCCAAAGAAATTGTTGACCAAATAATTGGCAAAGGTTCGAACTATTCGTGAAATAATACAAACCACGGTACTCGACGATTCTTCGTCTACAAAGTGTTCGTTACTTACGACTCAAAACCAGCCGATTGGTTAATATAACATGTTATCGCAGGATTAATTGAGCGCTCGAACGAATTGACAATCAAACTATTGTTTCATCGAATACAAACAATACACAAACCCAATAAATTGCTAGGAAAAAAAAAAAAAAACAAAAAACTATTCGAATCACATAAAACATGAGACAAAATTACGGTTGCGCGTACTCAGTTTCTTATTCCGGGAGGAACCAGCTGATTGGTTGTCAACACGACATTCCTATCGCAGTTATCTAATATAAATGCTGCGATATTATTTTGAATAACCTGCAAATATTCTGCAATGATTCGAGTATGATAAAAATAATTATATACACGTGTAGTTTGTACTGTTGAAATATCATACGTAAATTGAGGTCGAGTATCGTATAACGAGGATTTGATGATTCACGGGGAAGAAGTATCAGCAGGTGTAAGAAGTGGTGGGTTCGTGTAACTGCGCGTGTATGTTATATACATGGTGAATCGATTCCGCAAATTGGTCGAAGGTACTGGAAGTGTCAAAACCCTGAGAAAAGTTTTAGTCGTTACAATGCAGCACGCGTGAGAATTATCAGTGATCGGAGCACGTGAATAACGAGAGAATCGTCGTTGATCGTTGTACGTCGAGAGCGGTTTAATTGTTGAACGAAACAATACGATAATGCAGAGTGTTATCAATTCGGTGAAAGGCACGGCACTCGGTGTCGCCGAGTATCTAACCCCTGTACTCAAGGTACAAAATATTTCATTTAATTACAATAATCTACCTATTATTACAGGTTGTTACGTTAGTTATTCTAAATTTTGTAACAAGTCAAATGTAAGCTTGGTCGAAACCGCCTGCAATTCATTGACGGAAAAATAATGATTGTGTCATTTGTAATATTCGATTAATTATTGAAGGTTAAAAAAATCAAACAATTCTTCAATCGATGCTGATATAGTAAAAGTTTATGCCAGGTTGGTGATTCAATGAAAAATCAATAATTTTTTGTACCTGAAGATGCGGAGCTATAAATATTGATATGAGGATACAATTCTACTTGTCTCAAAGATTGTACCGTAAATTGCAGCAATGTTTGCTGCATGTAATTGATTTTCAGATAAAACAGTTTTTTTATGTACAACTGTACTGCATTAAGTAGTACGTTAGTTACAGAACGAATTGACGGAACACTGAAATTTGGAAATTTGGTTTATGATAAATTTTTGTTGCATTTTTCAGGAAAGCAAATTTAGAGAAACTGGTGTATTAACGCCAGAAGAATTTGTAGCTGCCGGCGATCATCTTGTTCATCATTGTCCGACCTGGCAATGGGCTACCGGAGACGACGATAGAACAAAGTCTTATCTACCGAAGAAGAAACAATTCCTACTTACGAAAAACGTTCCGTGCAGTCGCCGATGTAAACAGGCGAGTTTCATGAAGCAACAAACATTCGCTTATTGTGGACATTTTATTCTATTTATTAAAAAAAAATTATCAAAACTGAAATTGTTAGAACAATGAAAAAGATAAATTTAATTTTTTATATTATATGAACAATTTTTCATTTACATGGATTACTGATTAATGAAGAATAATTGAAAATAACTATTGTCTTTAAAAGATCTCAAACTGCTGAACTGCTCTACTACTATTCTTATTATTAACACTGTTATTAGCTGTTTCACTGTGTTTCACTCTCTGTTGTTCGCTGTTTTTATTTATTTATATTTTTTATGTAGAACATGATTTCCTTTTCGTAATTCTATTGGGAAGCAAATAAATGGCTATTTGAAACTCTAGTGCTTCTATTCTTGAGAAAAAAATTGAAAATTGGCATTTTTACATAACTAATAATGTCCCTTTATTCGCAAAGCTTCTTCTATAAAAAAGCATTTTCTGTATTTTTGGCTTTCACATACAGAAAGCTTTGTGAATGAAGGAACACTATACAAAAGCAATAAGAAAATTTAAATTTTCAATTTTTAATAGGAAGCGAGATGAAAATTTAAATCGTCAACTTTTTTCAACGTGAACGTCGTGTTCGACTTTTATGCAAAATGAATTGAACTCAAATCAATTTTGTCATTTCTTTAGATCGAATATTGCGATGAGCAGGAGCGTATAATAGAAGCGGACGACCCGGAGGGTGGTTGGGTTGACACGCACCATTACGATTCGAGCATCGGCGGAGTTGACGAGAAAGTATCGGAAATGACTCTGGACGAGAGTCAGTCGCCGACGTCGGGTGGCGACGACGACGAGGACGAGGACGAGGACGAAGAAGCTGCTGATATGGAGGCCTTTGAGGTCAGCGGTATGCTCGATGAACAGGATAAATATGCGGCCGATTCGGGAAAAAAGCCGATCAAGGAGAAACGCGAATTTCCCGAGGGAGAAATAATTCACACGAGAACGTACGACTTGCACATCACTTACGACAAATATTATCAAACGCCTAGATTGTGGCTATTTGGATACGATGAGGTTTGTCGAACACATAGATTTCTTTCCCAGTCCTCAAATTATTCGAACAATTAATTTCGCAGATAAAATAATTAAATAATAACTTTCTATTGCAGAATCAAAAGCCTCTGACCGTCGAGGAAATGTACGAAGATGTGAGCCAGGATCATGCCAAAAAGACGGTGACGATGGAGACTCATCCGCATTTGCCTGGACCGCCTATGGCATCGGTACATCCCTGCAGGTAATAAATTCGCTTACGTCACAGTTTCGGTCAATGACAAAAATCTGATCGATTCATTGTTTTGATTTTTCTTCTTCAAATTTTTCAGGCACGCGGAGGTGATGAAGAAGATAATAGAAACGGTAATGGAAGGCGGCGGTGAGCTCGGCGTTCACATGTATCTAATAATATTTCTAAAGTTCGTACAGTCGGTTATACCAACGATCGAATACGATTACACTCAAAACTTTATGCTGAGCACATCCGGCTGAAACGAGCGCTTTACAATATAATAGACTCTCTTGCGCCTGGAAAAATCGTTTATCATTGCTACCGGTTTGTGTCTACCAACGTGCATTTTTGCAGCTGAATATTATCAATTTTTCTAAGAAACGAAGAAAAAAAATGTATTCGCGCATACTCGAATTGTTCTTGTCTCCGCGCTTTGTCATTGCGCGCAATGTGTGAAAAAAAACAATCGATTGTTCAAAAGCTTATTATAGCGCTAAGGAAAACAAAACAAAGAAAGTATCGTTAGAAAAAATGCTTGTACTGTCTGCGAGGAGAGGCACGTTTGGGCGAGAAATTCACTGCCCAAACTACAAAATCGATACGTAACTCATTATGCGAATGGATAATTGTCGAAAACGGTTGAGCTTCGCTAAAAAAAAAATGTAATACTGAAGGTCGAGATAAAATTGATGAATTCGTGCATTGGGCGTTATTCCATAGTTATTAAAGCACCATCATTACGTATTCTATTTTGAATTTTATCATCACGCTTTTCCATCTAATGATGAAGCTTTTCGCCTATTTAGTAGTAAAAAGAAATAAATAGATAAACCTGTACCGTTCTCGAAGCAACGCAACAGTGCGAATATTGTTTTAAACTTTTATACGTGTAAAATATCGATCAAGCAACAAAATACAGATTTATGCATCCCCCGTACCTGCACGAGAACGTCTAAATGATTTTACCGCGATTTCCTTGTCATTTCATAACAAGTAGTTCGGAGTAAGGAAGCAAAGAAATATTTACAAAAAAAAAAACAAAAAAAAATTGTATTTTCTATATGTACAGGACATAATGATTAATAAGTTTCATATAACGTTAATGAACATATACTATACATCGGGTGTGAAGTTCGAAGAATGCATTTAGCTTACGTTGTACAGGTAGTTCGAGGAATCCCCAGCCTGTGCATTGCGGCTTTCAATTTACGTATAGCATTCAATCAAATCTTAAAACTACGATTCTGGTGACTGATAGGCACATTAAAAAGCACTGTAGCGGTGTTAACATTCAGTCAAATATCGATGCGTTACGAAGTCATCGTAAAACAAACGGCTTTGCAGTATTGGAGGAAATAAATTAATCGCACTATTGGCAATGTTCAATATAAAACCGCTGAAAAAAAAGAAATCTCGAAGTTTGTATCAAATTCGAATTCGCAATGTAATTTCATTATTTTCCCGTGAGAGAATATTTGACTCTATGTGAATTACGTAAACTCTGAGCCTAAGAGTCTACGTAACTCAATATGCAATTTTCCGTCCGAGGAAAGTTAAAATTTAAGGAGTCTCGCACGCGCATGGAATATCGAGTTTCTAAACTATGCTCAGGTACTCGGACGCGAGTTGCATCGGATCGACGTGGTAGGACGTAACTAGACGAACTTTCTGGCCATCCTGGGTCGTGAATTCGATCGTTTGGGCACCGTCGTCGATCTCGGCTTCGCCTGCCATTTGATTAACCGCCGCAACAGCCGTCGCATCCGTATCTTCGTCCTGTTAAATATTCAAATGAGAGTTTTCGAATGAGAAACAAAGTGAACATTTGCTCGTACCTCTAAAACTTTGACTATTGCCTCAGCGTCGGTTTCAGCTGTCGAGGACTCATCTCTGGTGGATTCGATGCTCTCTATTCCTGCGCTCTGGTTAACTTGAAGGTTCAATTGCTGAGCCAGTTCGTCGGAGATCCTGATCGCTTGTCCATCGTTCAACTGACTGACGAATCGTCCGTCGGATAACAATTGTCGGGCGTCCTGTATCGAGAGTGGGATAGGATTGCCCTCCTCGTCAGTGATCTGAAATTGACGATTGGAATTGTTAATGATTTTCCTTCACTCGGTGGGAAAATTGCACTTTCGCGCACGCGTCAGCGTGCGTGAAACCCCAATTTTTTAAAGTGAAGTGAAGGAAAATTTTGTACGCTACTCGTGTGAAAAACTTTTTCTTAACTCGTGTGATTGCAACACTCGCCTTCGGCTCGTGCTGCAAACTCACAAACGTCAGAAAAAGTTTTATCGTACAGTATCGTAAATGATTATTTTGTAATCAACGTTTGAATGAGCTCTCAATCAAGTCGGTTTACCTGCAGATGAATATTCGATTCATCGTACACCATGTCGGTCTCCCTCGCAGAATCTTCCTGCACCTCTTCGACCGCTCGTTTGGCAATACCTGGATCCGAATCGGCGACTTCCAGCGTTGGCAGCGACTGCCCTGACTCCACTGCCGTTATTCCACCTTCTTTATCCTCCATCACGCCTACGTCGACTAGTTAACGAGAAAGTTAAAATTTGATTTGCGAAAACAATTCTATCCGAGCCATACTAAGATAACGTATTTGATTTAATTTTACTTTAATTAGTAAATATTTTTATCGTGGTCATTAATTGTTTTCCGTTGTTGGTTTCTTACCGAAATGCAATGTTCGATTCTGATTAGGATCATCCGGATTTTGATAAGAGACATAAATAATCTGCGGTATTCCGTCTTCGGACGTTTCTTCGCCAGCGAAAACTTGGGTCACATGTTCCCCCAGGGAATGTTCATCGCCGTCCTGCGAGTTTGGCAATATTTGCCACAATTCACCGCCAGCAGCGGCTTTTGACAAATCGTTGATGCCCAAAACTTTGTTTTCGCGATGTACCTGATTGAATCGAGCGTCACAGTCATGATTAATCTTCGGATAACTGAACTGACAGTAGAACTCGCTGTAATCGGTCGACATTTTCAAATAATACCTTTTTGTGCTTAGTGAGATTTGAACAATCAGCGAAAGCCTTTCCACAAACATCACAAGAGTATGGTTTTTCGCCTAAAAAAAAAAAAAAAAAACAGTAAATATTGTTCGATAAAATGTTCGTCTCACTCATTAGAACACGAGTATAAATCTACAATAAAATTACCGGTGTGCAGTCTAAGATGCTTCTTCAAAGCCCACTGCTCCGTGAAACCACGATTGCAATGCGCGCACTGAAAAGGTCGCTCGCCCTTGTGCCGCCGAACGTGACACTTCCAAGTGTCTTTGTGAAGGAAAGTTTTCGCGCAAAATTCGCACTTCCACGGTCGTTCGCCGGTGTGCCGTTTGACGTGAAGCTTGAACTGCGACGAGGTCGTGAACTTTCGACCGCAATGATCGCAACTATAAGGCTTCTCGCCTGTGTGAATTCTCATGTGTTCCTGCAAATTTCCGTTTTGTGAAAAAGTCTTGTTGCAGACCTCGCACGAGTACGGTTTGTGTCCCGTGTGCCACCTATTTTTAGATAAAAATAAAAATAAACAGTGAATTAATTTTTTTTGTACGAAATTAGTAGTAGTAGTAGTGAATAGTTTATTGACAGTGCATAACACGAAACAGTTTTTAATACATAACAGACTTCAATCACAGTATATGCTGCCAGTTGGCCATCGGCCGAAGTCCCTCAGCCACGGTTTTTCATTGTTTTACAAATATTTTTTTTAAATATTGGTACTTAAAATGAAAAATGTCAGTTTACTTCGTCGTTGCTCATTCGTTCTAGTTGCTGGTAAGTTAGTGTTGGGTGTTTGAATGTATGTATTGTGTTTGATGTCGGTTATATGCACAATGGTTTTATATTTTCTATTTCTGTCGTGGCGAATCGTTTGGTAAGTTCTCTGGTTCTCGTTCTTATGGGTGTAATTCTCGTAGTTTCATATAGCAGAGTATTGCGAGGGTTCTGAAGCGGATTATCAGCATGGCGCATGCGTGTCAGACATCGAATGGCACATGTACCCGCTGTCTTTATTTTTTTTTATTGCTGTTTCCTTGCAATTAATTAAGACAGAATGGCCGTATTCTACTATTGGTTGTACGAAATTAATTTTCCGAATATTTACCTGTAGTGCAATGTCAGACTGGTCTTGTGAGCGAATTGTTGACCGCACAGTTCACACGAATACTTCTTCTCACCGGTGTGAGTGAACTGATGATTTATCAGATTGGCCTTGGTCTTGAAACTCGCGTTGCAGGAACCGCACACGTAAGGACGATCGTCCGAGTGCACGAGCTGATGACGCTGCAAGAGCTGTTTGTGCTTGAAACTCTTTCCGCATTTGTTGCAGACGAAGCGACGACCGTTGTGCTCAGCCTCCTTGTGGTATATCACAGAGCTCGGATGATTCAATACTTTGCCGCATATGTCGCAAGGGTGACCCTGTCCCCTATCCTGTTTCTTGCGCTACAATAAGTTTTACTTTTAGATTTTCATCGCTGATTTTCGTGTAAACCTTCACATTGAAATATCAATTTTTTAATCAACCAAACATTTTTTTTTAAATTTTACCACGTGCGTGGACATGTGTGTCTCCAAGCTCGCGCGATAAGCGAACGTCTTGGTGCATTCGGTGCAACGAAACGGTTTCTCGCCGTTGTGAGCATTTCTCAAATGTGCCTCGAACAGTTTTTTAGTACCAAAAGATAATTTACATCGTCCGCAGTCGAACGGTTTCGTCTCGTGGTCACCGTGAAGTTGGCTTTCCGGTGAACTCGATCTTGCTGCCATGTAAGTCTTTACATGAAAACGTTAAGTTTTATATAGACTATTTGCGGTGTTTAATTCGATGATGCCCAATACAAAGTACCATAACTTCAAAGTCATAAGTTTCGAGGATAAGGAAAAGCGCCGCATGCGCACATAGACGTACTTTTCTTTCAATCTTCTCTTGATCTGTTCATACTTATTATTTTTATGAAAAAAAATATATATATATTACCTCGTGCGTGGCCAGGTGTCCCTGCAACCCCGCCTGATAAGCGAACGTCTTGTTGCACAAGGTGCAAGCGAATGGTTTATCGCCGTTGTGAGTTTTTCGCAAATGACCTTCGAACAGTTTTCTAGAGCCGAAGGATATTTTACATCGTCTGCAATCGAACGGTTTCGTCATGTCGATCTGAGATTGGGTCTCCGGTGAGCTCGACCTCGCTACCGACTGCTCGTTGCTGCTACTTTCGTCTTTGCTCTCTTCGACCTGCGTGTCCTCCGCGTCTTTGGGCGTTTCCTCGGCTTCGGCGGGACACGCTTTTTCGAGATTCGGATTTTCACGGTCCAATGTTTCGGGGTTCGAATTCTCCTCGGGTCCCAATTTTTCCGCAATCGTGTCTTCGGCACTCGGTTCTTCGATGCTCGACACCTTTTCGGGGCTCGATTTTTCAGACTCGACGGGGCTCGCATCGGCCACCTGTACATTTGCTTCTTCAGTCGCGAGGCCCTCGATTATTCCCGAACCGCTGTGGCCCGTTGTCTTCTGATGCAGCGCGCAATTTTCTTTGTTCGTGAATTGCTTCTTGCACTCCGAACATTGGTACTTTATTCCATTGTGAAAACTCCTTGGAAAAAAAAAACATCAAAACGTTCCGTTATAATTCGGCACAAATCATCCAAGAAAAAATTCTATACGCACTTGTGCATAATGTATCTGCTTCGCTGGAGAAAACCACGGCCGCACAAGTTGCAGTGGAATTTGTTCTTTCTTCTTCGCAGCTTCGGTCGGCCTCGGCCTCTCGCTCGATTGACTATTACCAGTTCACCCAAATCTTTGCCCTCTTCGGATTCCAAGTGTCCAATTATTTCTGTCGAACAATATGCGAGCTTCGTTTAGATTAAAGTTTATTTCCGCAGGTGCTTATCAGTGTCTGTACTGGAGAATGGTTCTCGACAATGTAAAAAGTCGTTTGTTGAGTACAAACTTCCATCATTTGTCGTATCGTTAACAATTGTTCGTCGGTTTGCGAAATCAACACCACAAATTTTGAACGTTCGTAGAGAGCAAATTGCTATCAAATGTGAAAATCTTTTGTGGTGACCAGACAAGTGTTTTCAGTGTGCGTAATTAACGCTTTCACTTTGCGAATTCTTTATTTTTAACTTCACACACTGGTCGTTATTACGAACCTTCGTGACCATCGGGCGTTGGGACTTTAACTCGTTCCTCGGGATCGTCGACCGTGTTATCGGGCCCGTCATCGTCGTCGTCTATAACGCCCTCTTCCTTGAATATTCTCTCCAGTTCTTTGCCCTGTACCGCCTCCGAGAACCTTTATCGACAGAGAATCAACTATTTTTATTACGATCTTTACAAATTCTTTAAAAATTTCAACTTTATAATGGATAATTCCATAACACCCAAATAATGATGATAATAAATACAGCAAAACGCGTCGACGATAAACGAGAAACAAAATACCATAAATATTTTTTCACTACCTCTTAGGAACTTTTCTCTTTCTGCGCCGTCTACCATCGCCATCCAATTCATCCGCTTCGTCGTCCAACTTTTCCTCTTCCTCTTGACTCGCTCCATCAGCAGCATCTTCTCCTAGCTTTGTGGTGACAACAATTAATTTTCTCACCGCCAGATATAAAAAATATCAGTCGTTTTAATAACAAATCATCGTTTTTTTTTTAAATTAATATACCTTGCTGTCCAATTCAGCGAGGCTTTTAGGAGGTCGACCTCTCTTTCTTCGTGGCTTGTCAAGCCCCTCCATCTGCAAGCTCATATCGTGCTCCGCAGCGTACATCGAACCATCAGGCATAACTGAAACAGATAAATAGTTTTAAAAAATTCCACAAAATTCTGTGTTCATTTATTTTTTCTGTAAAATAAAAATCAACCAACTCTTGATGATGATTTGTTGCGAAAACTGCTCATCTCCTTCAGGAGTATAAAAATTGTCGAGCTCGGGCGTTTCGATGGCCAGCTCGGTATTCTCTCTCTCGGCTCTCAGCCGTTCGCGCTCATTTTTCCTCTGCACCTCCATCTGCTGCTTCCACATCTCTCGTATCTTGCGCTGTCCATCGACGAGCAATTCGAAAAACTGCACGGTCGCCTCCAGCTGTATGTTGCATCCGGGGCAAATGGTACGGGGCAACTTTCCATCGTCTCGGATCTTTGAACAGTAAAATCAATCTGTGAAAGTAACTGTGTTGCAAACTGGTCGCAAATGCGCCAAAAAGAGAAATTGTATTTTTAGAATAAAAATAATGCAGGGAGTCATTTGAGAACGTTTTTTTTTTTTGCGACACGGTTGTAAGGTCGCGGACCGAACAGTGCAATCACTCGTCGCAAAGTCGTAATGCGTCACGGGTTATTCGTCGAAGAATTTCGAAAAAATAAATTCGAAATGTTCGCCTGGTCGTGCCGGACTCGTACAAATTCATAAAGATATCTTGATTCGTGTAGTAGGTATATGCCTATGCGTGCAACGAAAATCAGTGTAGCCTCCATATTGGGTTCATCGGTAGAAAAGTCAAGTTGGGGTCTTATTGGTAAAAATAGGGTCTTATCTTCGTTACCTTTATCGGCAAGTATCGATTCACCATAGAGCTTAAATCTTGCTCGTCGCCGTCGACAGCGTACAGCAATTCACCGTTGCCGTTGTCCTCCGCACATAATCGACAAATTGCCGAATCATAGAGCAATACCTCCGCCATGTTTTGTACTTTGAGAGACGTACACACGGTGCTGAAGGAACCGCCGGACGGTGGATAGATGTGTATGTATATATCTTGCCGGCGCGACCGAACCGAAAGTGTCGGTCGATCTTACGCGGCTTTCGGCCTCTTCGCCGAGAGCTCGACTTTCCCCTTATTTTCTACGGAACAAAATAATACGATGTATATACTGTCTCTTCGCGAAATTTTCACGAGCATATTCTTTGGAATTTCGTTTACAAAATATGTTGCGGAGGTGCCTAAGAGGTTACGGCAAGTTTCGTCAGGCTCCCCGAAGCGCCACTTGCCGTCGAAAACCTTTCCGAGCAGGACTAAAGAAGACCGAACAAGAGTGGGGGGTTAATGCAGCTGCGAAATGCCGACGGTCTTAGGGTGGCTTCACATGAGGTGTCAAGCTGCCTTCGCAGGTCTTGTGACTTCGGTGGTGGGGAGTGAATATTATATTTTTCGAAGACGCGTTTGAGAACCGTGCGTGGTTACGAGCGGCGCTGCGATCGAGCGTTCGGAGACCGAGATAGCGACAGCCCTCTGCGCATGCGCACCGCTAACCTTAGTTCGGAATGACCGTTAGGGTTCAAACGAAAACAGTATGGTGGCTGCTCTCGGACGCTGGTGACGCGCGTCCTCTCATCTCTTCAATCTTTCGATCAAATATAGTCTGTTCTTACATGCGCGGAGTTTGTCTGTCGTTCGTTTAATGATGAAAATATAATGTGTTCAGGAGGACGTTGATGAGCTTTCGGCATTATTGTTGTAAGCTGAACTACGTTTCTTGTACAATATCGACGACTAAGAGATCGCGGCCCCTGCCCGTTCGAACCTGCATACTCCTTCCCCGCATACTCGTCGAATCTTTGACGACCCATTTTTTGACGATCCTTCGTTGCTTCAACACGTTTTTTTTTGTATAATGGGATGTTCATGCAACATTATTATTTCTATTAATCGCAGGCTAGATTACTCGTCGAATCTTCGTCTGAAGAAACATTTTCGACGATTCTGCGTTGCTTGAACCCTTTTTTTTGTGCAATAGGATGTTCATGCAACATTATTTCCATTAATCGCAGGCTAGAGTCATCGAGGATCGTCAAAGACCGAGGTGCGAGTCGTCTGGATGCGGGAGAGTCCATTCGGGGAGGAATCATCGGGACGCTTGTCGACAGCTGCGAAAAAGGTAAGACGTACTATTCGTTGAATGCACGAACGATCATTGTATATACAATTTCGCATAATTGATAGGATCGAGAGAACAGGCGCTGTTCGGCCGGATGTTTATTGCGTACAACAACCTCTGTCGCCGTTAAGTTGCATACAATTAAAATTTCACAAGCGTACAATTAAAATTTCGACGATTCCCGAGGCAAGGCGAGTCGAGGCTCGCCGTGGCTCGAGAATCGTCGAGAATCTTCGAAGCCAAGACGGCGTCCGGCAGTGCCCCAGTGTGGGGAGATATTTCGCAAGCGCGTGAAAATCGCCCGGGCACGGAGAGGCAAAAATTTTACGAAATAGTATCGATGGAAATCCATGGAGGGCGCGGCGGGGGAGGGCGATGATAAATAATAACCAACGTCTCGATGAGCGTCGACCGGGGGAGGATACACTCTGCGCGTCCACTCGATAACAGTTATTACCAGCGAAATGTTATTTTGTTTGGCAATAATTTCGTACCGTTGGCCGATGTGCCGATTGCGTTGTGCCACATCACGCAATCCCATACGGATTATTGCCTCAAGTAATGATTATGACGATTCGAACGCGTACTGACCGTCGAATTGAGTTTGGTGAAGAATTTGCCGTGGAACAAGAAAAATCGTTACGGCTGGAAAGAACAAAAAAAAAAAAAGGTGAAAATTGAAATTTTCATATCGCTTCCTCGTCAAAGTTGAAAGTTCAAAGTTCAAAGTTGAAATTTTTTATTCGCTAAGCATCTTCTATGATGGAGCATTCACTATATTTTTGGCTTCCTCGTAGAGGAAGCTTAGCGAATAAAAAATTTCAACTTTCAACTCTCAACTTTCAACTTTGATGAGGAAGCGATATGAAAATTTTGATTTTCAGCTTTTATGAAGAAACGTTATGAAAATGTAAATTTTCAACTTTTTTCCAACATCAACGTCGTATTTAACTTTCAGGAAAAATTGCTGGCTGACTCAGGTTTAGCCCGAAAAAATACGCCAACCTTAAGCTTTTGGTAAAAACGAGATTTTTCGATGTTTTGGAACATTCTGAATACGTTTTCATTAAAATCTGGAAAAAAAATTTTTTCACCATAACAAAGCTTCCTCTATGAGGAAGCAAAAGAGTTTTAAATGACAAAAACTCCATAGATCGTTGTCACAATAAATTATCACAAATAAATAGAAAACTGAGTTTAAGGGGTTCGGCAACTGGTTGACACTCGACTTAGACGGGCGAAACAAAACCGTACGAGGAAAAATAAATCTTTAAATGATAAAACTTCCACGAATCGTTGTCACAATAAATTATGACAAATAAATCGGAAACTGAAGTTAAGACGATATGAAACAACTCCGTCCCGTCCATGTCCGGGATCAGTCGGTATCAAAAACTATAATTAACTTTTCTCACGGGTTCTCGTATGCGCGGTCAAAAGTCACATTGAAAACGTATATCATCTCGGCCGTCGATGAGACTTTTCTTTTGATCGTGAATGCCAGAATCCGTGAGAAAAGTTGATTACGGTTTTTATTACCGACCCAGTTGCACTCTCCTTATATACGGGCGAAACAGGATTGTACTATAAAAACGTATATATCTTCAAATAATAAAAATTCAACGGTTCGTTGTCAGAATAAATTATCGGAAACAAAGCGTAAATTGAGTTTAAGGGCCGAGTTGCTGAGACATACTCGACTTATACGTGCGAAATAAAAACCATACTAGAAAAAAATATTTTCAAATTATAACAATTTTCTAGATCGTTATCACAATAAATTTTAAATAAATCGTGAAATTGAGTTTACGGGCGAAGTAGTTGGGTCACACTCGACTTATACGTGCAAAATAAAACCGTATTAGAAAAAATATTTTTAATGATAAAAATTCCACAGATCGTTATCACAATAAAATTATCACAAATAAGTCGTAAATTGATTTTACGGGCCGAGTAGAGTTGGGTCACACTCGACTTATACGTGCACAATAAAACTGCACAAGAAAACAAAAATATTTTTAACGATAAAAATTTCACAGATCGTCGTCACAATAAATCATCGTAAATAAATCGTAAATTGAGTTTAAGGGCCAAGTAGTTGGGTCACACCCGTCTTATACGCTCGGAGCAAAATCGTACCAAGAAAAAAAAAAAAAAAACAAACAAACAAAAAAAACCCCATTGCAATATACGATGAAAACAATCCAAGTTCGCACGGAATCTCGGATAGAGAGAACAGATAAATACACTGAAACAAGTTCCTGTAGTGACGTTACTCGAGCACTGAACTCCTGGGAATTCTACCCGGCGATACGTGTGTGTATTTTTTTTCTATTCTTTATCTCTCATTGCTATACGTCTGTTCCTGTTGGCTAGGTTGTACATACTATTCATCGGCCATGCCCATTGTTCGGTACGCGGGTAGACGTGGAATCGCCGCGGAGGCGATAGAACATAGGAGAGACCAGATATAAGTGTTAGCAACTTTCCTTTCAGTCGCATAGCTCGCAATCCTCTAAAATTTCGTCGAGAAAAAGAAGAAGAAAAAAAAAAGAAGTTTCCATTTCGATAACAAAACAACGGTCGATTAGCAGTAAATTTCAACGCACTCTCCCCTCGGGCATTACAATGCTTCTACAGGTTGACTGTAACCCGCACTCAATGTACAATACCGCTCGTAGCAGGTACACGGATCGCCCGAAAAAAAAAAAAAAACAATAATAATAACAATCAAAAAATTTGCGAACAATGCCTACTCACTGACGGCTCGAGTCTCGGTATCGTTCGTTCTACTACTGCCCCTGCCTCCCCTGCTTACACAGTACAACGCACATAAACGGTTCTTTTTTTTTTTCTTCTTCTTCCACCGTACGCACAATGTGCGAGCTCCTCGGAGATCGTCCGCGCGAGATTATCCAAGAGCGGAGAGTTTAAAACACACGACTTACAATCGACCGTATCACACACTCCCGCCTACATAAACCCCGCTTATAAAACAGTTTAAGAGAGAAACAAGACAAAAAATAAAACAAATTTGCGAATGCACGTTCCTAGAAATAAATTATAATTTTTTTTTTTCTTGTCATTTATTCGTTCGAGATTTCCCTATCTAGAAATTTTCTGCTTTCAGTTCGCTCGGACGTTTATTATTCGCATGGGAATACAATACGATTTTACTGCGAAGATTGGAGGGGTCCGGAATGAAAAGCGCCTCTTCTCCACGCCCGCGAGCTTCGCCGCGGCGGATTCGTATCTTCGGATGTATTTTCCGGCCGTGTGCGTGCCCACCGCGGTTTCTGCTCGAGCGTTTATCGCCCGGACGAGGGAACACTCGTGGAACTCGCGAGTTCTACGCACGGGCAGGGCTCTATCTCGATACCGCAGGCACTCGACAATGGCGAAGAAAAAATCCGTCGTTCGTTCCATCTTCGTTCGCCTCCGCCGGCGGCTCGCCGTGCGTGAGAACGAATAATGAATTCACCTGGTCGACGAATGTTCCTTACGATCTCTTTCTCTGCGGACGCGAGGCAAAGAAACGCGAGCGTCGATATGCGTCGATATGCGTCGTTGTGCGCATCCTTCGGTTCCTATACCTCGCGAACATTCCTCATTCTTCTCGCGTCCCATTCGACGCCGGAAGATAGACGGAGATGTCGAGTCAGGAAGTGGCGACTGCCAGTCGAGCGCGGCCACAATAAACTCCCAGTCATTTCCACGAGCGTCGTATTGCCCATCGCGGTTCGCCTCGCCGTCGCGCCGCTGCAACAGGTGTCCGCGCTGCGCGGGACTCAACCCTCCCTATCGCGAATTGCGCCCCAGCACAGATGGTCTTGGGCCATTTACTTTGCGAATATGGCAAAGACGATTGAAAATTCGATCTAGTCGTGGTGTTCCTCACGCGTGACTGACGACCGGTCGGAAATTGCTTTGAAATCGACTCGCGACTCCTGATGGGGTTTCGAGTTCGTAAATAGCTCGGCGCTCACAGCTTTGCATGTACGTTTCTGATGCCTGGTTGGATAACTTTTCTTCGATTGGAGATCCACTGTTTTTTTCCTTCGTTAAATTGTCTCGTAGGCTTCGGTACAGCATAGACGAATAGAATATTCAACTAAAGTAGAATCACGATTATCCAAACCTCCGTTATCCGAACTGCGTGTTTCATGTTATGGAATCATTTCGGAGAAAAATTCATTCAAAATTTTTAACTCTGTCTCTCTCGCACTCATGCGTGTTTAACCTCCCCTTAAGTATGTAATTTCTCATCTTCAAATTTCTACTATCCGAAGAATCGTTAATCCGAACTAGGCTCGACCCCAAGTGATTCGGACAATCGAGGTTCTGTAACAGAAAAATCTGTAAACTATCACAGAATATCTGCATAGAAATTTCATTCGACTGGTGGCCGGTTCAAGCTTGACTGACTGTCGCTCGATAACTGCTTCGAAATAGCCTCGCAGTTAGTGCCGAATTTTGCGGTTCTTCCACACAGTTCTTCGCGCACAACTTTTCCCATAAACTTCCGATGGCTGGCTCGACTCCAATTTAATCGGACAATCGAAGTTCTATTGTAACACAAAAAAATGTATAAACCATCAGAGAATATCTGCAATAGAAATTTCAATCGACTGGTAGCCGATTCAGGCATAACCGACTGCCGCTCGATAATTGCTTCGGAATAGCCTCGGAGTTAGTGCTGAACTTTGCGGTTCTTCCACAGTTCTTCGCGCACAACTTTTTCCATAAACTTCCGATCGCTGGCTAGACACAATTTCATCGACTGGCGTTCCTTTCTTTTTCTTCGTGAATTCACCTCGCGCACTCGGGCACACGGTGCACTCTGGAAGATAATAGTAATGGAATAGTTGAATGGAAAATTGTTAAGGAAGAAGTTCGCGGCGCTTCCTCGGTTATATTGGCCATACTAAACCAGAGAAGAAGGAGGAAGAAGACGAAGGAGAATAAGAGTAGTACTCTCAGTCGTAAGTTCGTCGGTGAGCTATCTCGAACAGGTTTCCCGTGCGATCGCTCACTTCCGGCAGGTGCAGTAAAGTGCATCGGCAAAGAGTGTGTTCCCCTCTGCTGCTGCTGCTGCTGCTGCTGCTGCTGCTGCGAGAGCGTTCGCACACCACTCGTTTTTCTTCCCTTCGGATGCGCCCGCGGGAGAAGATCGACGGTAGTCAGAACACCGGTAACTCTTCCACGGTGGATCCACGAAGTGCTCGTCTCTTCGCTACGTGCGATCAACTATCGACGAGGAATCCACTCTCGCGCCGCATAGATAATCCCGGAACTGGCGCAAATTAAAGCACGCACAATCGAAGAACAAGCGCGGTTTGCCTCGTCCCTCCCTCCACAGCCTGGGGGGTTTTTGCAGTCTCGTCGAGAGAATATTTCAACGAGTTATGTGTTGCTATGCAACAGTTGGGAGTGATGAGGTCGAGGCTGAAAAAGGAAAAACAGTATGAGATATCCGGACAGCTAAATAATAATTTTCTCTTCCTTCTCGCCGTCAACGATTCGCAAGGGCGATGCACCGGTGCATCTTGCATTTCTCTTCTCCCTCCGGAGGCCTTTTCTCCGGCATAAGAAAGAGGGAGAGAGATTGTATCGTCGTAAATATTCTTAAGATTTACGGCGCACTTTGCGACCAATTTGAGGCGATAAATTTCGTGCCACGCCACGGCAGCAGCTCGCGCACGTGAAGAGGATATATCTCGACTCGTTGCAGGCCCCCCTTCGCTCGCGCTCTGTAATACGAACGGTACGCTAATATCCTCAGGATTTATACGTACCTACATGCGGTGGTCGGGCATATGAAAAAATAAAAATACAATAAAAATAAGGGCTCTTCTCCGACCTCCCCGGTCAGCGAAGAGCGTAGATTTTGTAGACTCTCTTCGAGGTTGGTCGTCCATTGATAGTTACGTTTCGGAGTTGAAGAAGATAACATAAAACGGTTCTCTGACAGCGACAAGAAACTGGCAGGGAGCAATTAAAGGTGAATGTCATGAAAGGCTTCTTTAACGGTCAGTCGTACGAACGTTACGAAAGATCGCGCTCGGCTATGGCACACAAAGCTACCGTTAGTAGATCGACGAAAAAGAAGCAACGAAAAAAGATCTTGGGAGCGGCCGAACTGTCTGATTGGCGAGAGGGAAAAAAATTACAAAAAGTGAGCTCGAAGAATAAGATGAGTAATACTTGGAGAAAAAAGAACAGGCCGCCGGCACGTGAACCACGTACCGAGCACCGGATCCGAGATCGTTCATACACCGTTACATTCTTCGTGATCCTCTGATACTCTCTCACGAGGAGAATGAATGGAAGAGATCCGCGGTCAGCTTCAATTTGAGGCTTCCTACGAGGCTCCCAGTTCGAGATGCGAGATCGAACGATGGGATAATGAAAATGGTAGCTCGAAAGAGGGAATAATCGTTTTCGCGATTGCTCGCAGGTGTTACGCCAATGGTGAGAGGTGAGATCGGGCTGTAGACTGGAAGACCGCGAAAAAATTGCAAACGGCGGACGAGACACGCTTTTTTTTTACCTCAGACCTCGTCTCTTCGTTCTTGTTGCGACGAGCAGTAGCAACAGCTATGCGAATCAGACACCCAACTTTGAATTTATTTGTTTTTTTCGCCATTCTTAAAGATTTTTGTGCATAGTTACTTGCTGTTTGTAGTAACATTTTTTCGATTGTAATACCGCAAAAACAATCTCTTTTTCGGTAAACAAGATAAAGCAATCGACTAAGTTACAACAAAGAACGTACATACTTGAAAAAAAATGTTCTTAAATTTCAATGATCAATTAAATCAAATTAATTTTCATTTTTAAATTCCAATTAATCGAGTGAAGTTTAATTTTTGCATTGCAATTAATCGAGTAAATTTTAATTCACAAAAAAATGTAATTCATGAAATTTAAGTCCTTTTACAGATTTTGCACACTGACCCTTTATAAGTCCCACCTCTATCCCCACTCTTGGGCGCTACCGTAGAAACGCGTGACCCACTCCGTGTTTGTTAGTCCCGTTTCGTTACGGTTTCGGGCGGTGTGATTTATAAATGATTAAAAAAAATTACTTCAATTTTTTTAAGTAACTGTAACTTGTTGCCCGATACTAAATTTGTTCTTTTACGTCGTGTGCCTGGTTCACACAGCTGGTAATCCATCGTTTCCCGCACCGCGCAGCGTCTCTCCGTTGTGTTGTCGTCGTTTCCTCTCCGCGAAGGAGATGCCGGTGTTGCGCGCCCCGGTGCGACCAGATAGGCTTTAATTAAATACCGCGGCGAGTAAGAGGGAGACACGGAGAAAGAGAGGACGAGGCGAGGGCGGAAAAGACTGCGGTGACGATGGGGGCGGTCGGTATCGTCGCGCGAGGTTGCTGCACCGAGACCCCTCTCGCCGAGCTCAGACCGTGTCTCTCGCTATTGCGAAATCCTTGCGACGCGCAGGAAGTCACCGACGATTCGTTTCCTCCTCCTTCGTCGCTTGCGCCTCGCCTCGACACGCGAACTTTTTGCGAAAATACGAATACTATTGTGTTGCAGCTATATCCGGGGCGTCCGGTTTTTTTTTTTTTTTTTTCGTTCCTTCCTCTGTGTGCCAATGACTTTTCTATCAGCGATGATATTTTTTTCTTCGAGACCTTGCGAGTGAGTCCTTGCTCGAAATATCACTATTTAGCGTTGCTCGTCGCTTTCTTCAAATGGCTGTCAATAGAGCAGATAAGTTAAGGCTCTCTTAAAATGTTGTCGAATAATCTTCACTGGGTTGTTATAGACGTGGCAGAAAACAGCTGACATTTTACCATTCATCTTGTATTTATCGTTTTCTTTAAATGACTATTCGAATCGCGTTTGGGTCATTGAAAGGCGCCGTAGCGTCTCGAGAAAAGTACATTTAAAAACCGTTGGTAAAGTCGAGAGACGACCAGTCTTTTTTAGTCGAAAGATCGCGCTTTCAGCCTTCGGGACAAACAATATTTGGTTTTTTTTTCTCCATATTTCGCCCGTTGCTGAATGTTTGTTTCTGCAGGGAAAATGTGGGTGTTTTTTTTTTCGCTGTTGATTTGTAATTAAAATGAAGGTTGTAGCTAAAGGCATATCGATAATATTAGAATTTTTCGATTTACATTTTCTTCATTAATGCTAATCAGTGGTCGGCCTCATTTTCATCGCACACCCTAATGTTTTTCACTCGCCGTACGCTTGCCAACTGATTAAAAAAATATATATATCTCGAGACGCTACCGCGCTTCTTAATAAAATAAACGTCAAGAACGTTTCCTACTTGAATAAACGAGCTAATATCGGAGCACCATTATATTTTCCAGATAAAATTCCTCGAGAGTCTCCTGATCGAAATTTCGTCCTTAACCATTGCTTTTCGGAACTTGGACTTGCGTGCATGACAAGCAAAGACGAAAAGTGCAACAAATGACAGCATGAAGACACCGGAGGCTCAAGGCTCGACAATTTAAGAAGAAACGGACCCGGAACAACGTCAAAGGTAAATACGAAAAATAATTTGATTGATATAATCATTATATTTGTTACGTTTTTTTTTTTTTTATTACCAATCTCCCCTTGACACATGACATTTGGCACTTGTAAATTTATTAATGCTTGGAAAAAGGCAATAATTAAACATAAAGTTACAGTTTGTGAAGAATTTCTATCGATATCTCTGCCAACTTTTACTTGTTCGATATTATCGACGGGTCAGTCTAAAACAGCTGATTATTTTATTATTCATCTCGTAACTCGGAACTTCCTAAAAAAGAAATCACTAATTATCGTTTTCGAAAAATTACTATCTGCGCAGCAGATAATTTCCAATTGGTTGAATAATCGTCACTGAGTGACTAATAGGACACTTTAAGTAGTCGATTTATCTTATTCGATCATTTAATCAAATAATCAGAACTGTTTCGTCGGTGAGGCAATCTTTTTTTCGCGACCTTGCGAGTCGGGCCTGGCCGGAAATATAATTATTTATTGTTTCTCATAACGGGCACTGAATGACTGTAGATCGAACAGTTAATTATAGCCCGTACTTTATAACGCTAACGTTCATTACAATATAGGCAATATAGGCAATATAGATCGTTCGATCTATATTGCCTCGACTGTGAACCAGATTTTAAAATTCCATCTCGTAACTTTGACCTCGTACAAAATATCATTATTCATCGTTTCCGAAAAATTGCCCACAACTACTAAGTGCCACGAAAAAAAAGAAATGATCTAATCAATCATAATTAGGTCATTATTATTGGAACCACTCCCTAGTTTCTTAAAATTGTTAAACCTCCCGAGTCGGTCAACCAAGAGCAATCCAACTCGCAAATAATCTTCTCTTAAATCATATCGCACACGATAGAATAAGAATTTTTATTTTTTTAAACAAACTGTCAAAAATAATTTTCCCAAAATGCCAGCGATACACGGTGTCGCATTCGCTGAGAAAAACAATCGTTTCAAGTGGGACCACCGGGAGCGTATTAAGTTATAGGCCGTTATTTTGGCATCGCGTTATTTTGGCACCGCGTTATTTTGGCATCGCGTTATTTTGGCGTCGCGTTATTTTGGCGTCAAGATATTTTGGTATCAGGATATTTTGGCATCACGTTATTTTGGCACCGCATTTTTTTGGAGTCACGATATTTCGGCGTCAAGTTATTTTGGTGACAAGTTATTTTCGTGTTAACTTATTTTGGCGTCAAGTTATTTTGGCATCATGATATTTTGGCACCGCGTTATTTTGGCACCGCGTTATTTTGGCACCGCGTTATTTTGGCGTCGCGTTATTTTGGCACCGCGTTATTTTGGCGTCGCGTTAGTTTGGCACTGCGTTATTTTGCCGTCGCGTTATTTTGACGTCAAGTTATTTTGGGGTCAAGTTATTTTAGCGTCATGTTATTTTGGCATCGGGTTATTTTCGCACGGTGATATTGCGTTTACTTCGTCGAGGAAATAAAAAAAAAAGAGTCTCCTTACCGGTTACAGAATCCTTACAGAATCGATCCGAGCGGTGTTGTTTCGATGCGCGATGAACGTCATCATCGCGAGGTAATCGAGCGACGATACCGGCAGGAGTCGCGGCGGTATCCGCGGCTAGTAGTATGACGGCGGGGGGGCCGCGGTCGCTTGGCGTTTCCCATGAATGAAATCCTCGGATTTCGTAGTCGTAACGCCTGCACGTATAGGGCTCTCCGAGGCGAGGCGCGCAACCAACACAGAGACAAATGCGTATGCGACTCATGGTTCGGTGACGGTCCGCCAGGTGTCGGTCGCCGGGAGGAAGGCGCGCGGGCCTCCTTGAAACACCTGACCGTTCACCAGCAGTGCGGCATGGACTTGTGCGCCAGGCACACTTCTTTAAATACAAGTAGCACCGCGCGCGCTCGACCGCCGTAAACAAAGCTACGGACGATAATCGCTGCGCGGCTGGTACACGCCGCGTCGCGTGAAAAAAAACCCTCTCGCCACGGCGAGATTTCATTCTGTTTTTTTTTTTTTTTTTTTTTTTTTTTTTTTTTAATTAAAAAGAAAAGAAACAAACACTGCCAAAACGCAACCTGCAATGGGATTATATATGGTTCATGTGAAAAATGAAAAACAAAATTTAGAAGAAAAATAAAATAACATATACATTGTGTTATTTTGCAACAGAGGAACCAGGGAATACTGAATTGTAGTCGTGACTGGTGACTGTGCAGTGCTGTAGAATTAACTGGCAAACGGTTCTGTTACGTCCTTGAAGCGGGTTCGATATATTGTAAATTATAAGAAAAAAGAATTCTAAAAAAAAAAAATGATCGGTTAGGAGGATTTTTTTGGCGTTCCGCGTCGCGAGTTTCCTTGATGAAACTGAAGATGGTCTGCTAGCTTTGGTCGCGATAGAGGATTTCTTTTTATTCGACTATCGACGGAAGCTCAGGTGTCGAGGGGGTAAAGTTTGAAAAAATGTAACCGCCTCGAGGGCGCTTCCACACTCGAGGTGAGGACGAGCAGTGCGGGTGGAAGGTCTGAGCGATTGGAGTAAAAAAAATAAAATAAATAAATAAACAAATAAAAAAATAAGAGTACGGGGTGAGAAGCCGGCTTCAGTCGTCAGCGAGACATGATGATGCTTGTGACCCGTTTGGTGCTCGTTTTCACGGCTCTCGTACTCGCGGTCCACGGCGAAGAGGTCGGGGCGCCGGTCGCAGTCCGGGACGACGTCGTCACACTCGCCGCTCCGACGGGAGACCGTCAGCGCGTCGACAAAGGTAAACAATTTTTACCAAAATGATTTTTAGAAAATGTCTGCACTCTAGAAGAGCCATTCATCAATGGTCGTAAAAGGTCCCGAACGTAACGGCGGAAAAGAGAAATAATAATAACGCAGGCCCGAGTCGTTAAATGGAGAAAGAGCTGTTAAACCGACCGGGCGATTAAGTACACAAATAAACGAAAAAAAAGTTCCGCTTGGAGGAAGAAACATTTTGCCGGAGCGGCAAAAATTTCGTAGCCGTAACTAATTCACCTACTTAATGGAGTAACATAAGATTACCTCGCTGCAGCGGCGATTTAATCTTTTTTTTTTTCTACATCCCAAGAAATCACCACCGATCCGTTGGTGTAAAAAAAAAAAAAAATGTCTTTCCGTAACGTCTCCGGTAACACAATTATCGCACGATAAAACGATAAACCGAATGCAGAATCACGGTGTATCGGCGAGGGTGCGAAAATTATACGGTTGAAAAATAAGGAGCTATATAATAACAATAACCGAAAGAGGGAAAAAAATTTATCGCGTCTCGAGAAGTGAAAGAGAAGGGTCACGTGAAATCGCGTACTTCTTATAGCGCTGGCTGCATCTATCTAGCCGGGCTGACGGCAGTGCACACCGGGAATCGTGCAGGCAACAACGGTGAACGTCTGAACTTTGTTGCTCTCCGGCTCTCTCGGTCTGCATGTACTTTCCGCGGTGTTTGTCGTTCGTATGTGTGTGCGGGAGAATCCCGTCGTTGTATGCGCGAGGCCTATCCTCGTTGCCGGTCTCTCTGCTGGGCGGCCTTTGCTCTCGCCTTCCATCGCGTGAAAGTAGGGAACACGGCTATAATATACTCGTGTGCCGCGCTATCCTTCGGTGTACTTACCCCGCACAGAAACACCAGTTCGACTGACAGAGATACGAGGCTCGTCTACGGTTCGCATGCAAAGCCCCATAAACCCTCGCCAGTTATGCCGCATTATATACCGATAACCGTTATTCGCTAATCTCAAACGAGCGACGAAATCGTTCTCGTTCATTTCATTTTTTTTTTTTTTTTTCAATTGTATCTTTTGGCTCGACGAAAGAAAGCGATAAAACGCATAACTCGAGAACCCGTTATTTAGGACCTATTTTATTATGGTATTTTTATTATGACGTTTGGGTGGGACTATAGAAAAACTGTTATGGGTATTGTCAAATCTTTTCACTGACAATAATAATGAGACGAGAGCGTGGTAAAAGACGTTTGGACTTTTTTTTTGTAACTTTTACAACTATTTTTTGTAGCCGTTAAATGAGAAATAATTCTTAAAGGGACAAACTTTTTTTGTATATACCGATAACCGTTATTCTCTAATCTCAAACGAGCGACGAAATCGTTCTCGTTCATTTCTTTTTTTTTTTTTTTTCAATTGTATCTTTTGGCTCGACGAAAGAAAGCGATAAAACGCATAACTCAAGAACCCGTTATTTAGGACCTATTTTATTATGGTATTTCTATTATGACGTTTGGGTGGGACTATAGAAAAACTGTTATGGGTATTGTCAAATCTTTTCACTGACAATAATAATGAGACGAGGGCGTGGTAAAAGAGGTTTGGACTTTTTTTTTGTAACTTTTACAAGTATTTTTTGTAGCCGTTAAATGAGAAATAATTCTTAAAGGGACAAACTTTTTTTATATGTACACCAATAATCGGCATTTGCAAATCTCAAACGGGCGACGAAATCGTTGGCGTTGATTTTTTTTTTTTTTTTTTTTTTTTTTTTTTTTTTTTTTTAATTGTATCGTTCGGTTCGACGAAAGAAAGCGATAAAACGTATAGCTCGACAACCCGTTATTTAGGACGTATTTTATTATGGTATTTTCAAGCGTTTGCCTGAGACTATAGAAAAACAATTATGGGGTATTGTCATATCTATTAACTGATAATAATAATGGTACGAGTGCACAGTAAAAGAGGTTTGTGGACGTTTAACAAATGTTACTTGTCCATGATTCATTCTTACGTTTTTCTTGTCACTTTTACAAGTTTTTTTTTTTTTTTATTCGAAAAATTGTAAAATTAATGAGAAAAGAAAATCGTGGAAGTCAGATCAGAAATGATTTTTAAAGGGACAAACTTTTGTTTTTTTCATTAAAAAAAAAATGAGCCTTCGTACTGTTACATACGCTATACGGTTTCGTGTATCGGCTCATCGGCAATGATAACAAGCCAATTCGGTACACCTTATGATTGTATTATAAGGCTATTTGGAACATTGCGTTTCTCTTGACCTGATTTTCATTCAATCTTGCCCGGTGAATCATTTCACATGCACTTTCACATGTCAACTTTTAACAATCCAACATAAAGTTGAAGATTTTGTACGTTAGCTTCACGAAAATCCAATTTGTGTCAAGATAACCTATCTTTAACTGTAAATGGTAAAATTAACAAGAAAAAAGAAACTTGATATTTTGTGGACGAAAAAAGTTTCTTGAACGTCGAAACCTTTTTTTTGTTTTTTTTTTTTTGTTTATCGCCCAACACGATTTACCCGGCTACGACCCGATCCGATCGAGCTATCACACTCTTCAGCTCTCTACATAGGATTTCAATAGTTTCTCGTATTGCCACCTTCCAGCGATCGAGGATCGGCGTGCCGGCTAGAAAGGCGGAAGGTTGACGTTGTGAGCAGAGTAGTATCGCTGAGTATAACACTAGCCGACTGAGAGGTGCGTGCCAAGTGCAGCGGACGCACTCTAGGCGGGCGCGCGAGTAGTCGAGCTGCGATGCGGTACGGCCGAGTCTGCCCGGATACGACTCTCACCACTATGCCATAGACGACACTAAGCTATACGCCCGCGAAGATTGCAAAAAATGCGTCCGCGAGCCCGGATCGTCGCTTTCTACAACCCATATTCCTCCGTCGATTCGATCAATACAATGAGTTGAAATGAAAAAAAAAAGATGAAATAAAACGAGAACACTTTTCGCGAAGCCGCAGGGCACGTATTTTGTAATTAAGTCTCAATCCGTTTCGCGCTTTCGTCCCGAGGCTGATAGCGCCGCGACGACTTGTCTGGAGGAGATAAATAAATGCGCGGCTACAGTTCGACGAGTCGCTGGAGGAAATAAATAAATCCTCGGCTATAGTTCGACGAGTCGCTGGTACCGTTCGGTTAAGGCGCGATTCTAATTCCTAACTACTTCCCTATAAATAGACAAAAAATATATATATATGTATGTACTTTTGAAAAAAGTTCACGTAGCGTGGATGTCTCACGTGGGACAATGCGCGTCCCTGTGCAACCTTCTCACTCGTCTCGATCAATCTATTCCACGTTTAACTTCGAGCCGAGTCAAGACAACGGCGGCGCGAGGGGGCATCGCGAAGCTCCGATGCATATGCATGCAGATTCTTCGCGTCTTAGCCACCGGCGACTGCAAATACTTATCACGGTACGTTCAGCCAATGCATAATAGCTACGAGCCTTATTCTCTTTATGGGAGCGTGTGAAAATCGTATGGAGAGGCGGCCGGAAAAACGTGCACGGTTGTATAGGATCCCGAGAAACTAGGCCTTAATGATCACTATTTCTACGCTATTTTTCGTTTCTTTTTTTTTTTTTCGACAATTCGGTGACGCAACGTATCTCACTTTAACGAGGTGTTATTCAACATTTATTTATCCCGACGATGAGAGGAAAATTCTTTTTCGTCGCGGGGATTCGCCGGCTCGTGCGTAGCCAATGTTAGAATCTTTTAGGCTGATATTAAGAATTTTTTTAAATGTATTCATCATTATGAATCTTACTGGGTTTGAAAATAGGGCTACGAAATATAATATAATATAATGTCATAGGAATATAAGAATGAAAAATATATTTTGCGTGTTTACATGATTATTTACTTTCTCATAGAGGAAGCTATGTTTTCGCAAAAGAGGAGACGTTGCAGACTATTTTAAGTCTGAGGACTTAAAATCGTCTAAAACTTCGAGACATGCGATTTTTAACTGGAGCATATATGTGTATGTGTGACCGGCTTGCATCGATTAAAACGACTGTAACTCGGAAAGAACTTAAGATAACGTATATAAGACATGGAGAGAAAAGTATATAAGACATGGACTCAAAATGACGGATTATGCAAATTTCAATTAGCGATTTTCTACGATAAATTTTACGGCAACTGTTAACCGTTTCAATTTTATGAGATGTAGCGTTTTGTTTACTGTTACAAAAAAAAAGCTGCATAGTAATTTGCACATAGCTTCCTCATTCATCAATCAACAAACCTTCTCATAGAGAAAGCTGTGCGCAAAATTGTAAGAAATGCGTCAGCCATCTGCAAACTACTTTGCAGTGTTTTTAAAATATTTACAAACCCCGGTCTTCCGTTTTGCCCGCTGTTTCCCGCGCAGCTCTGCAATACCGACCGTCGGTAAACGTCATTGCTGCGCTTCTCAATAAATCCCCGTTTCAGCGGGTGAATAAAAAAAAAAAAATTACGAGGTGATCGTTCCTCAGGAATTTCTTCTCTTGTCCAGCCCTTGGGGTTCTTTCGTTTAATTCCTTAGCCAGAGGGGCGGGGGGGCTCTCTTTCTCCGCACACTTTTCTCTCCAGTGTTCCCCGTAAACGCGTCCGTCTTCCGCCTCGGCGCGGCCAGCTTAATTTCCTTCCCCGGCCTCGCCGTGTAATTAGGGACATTAGGACGCCCGGACTGCCTCCGGATCTTCTCCGTGGCGTCCCGAACCGCTGACTCAAACTTTGTGTTCGTGGCCGGGGCCAAGGGGGGATCCTCGAGACGGAGAAACTCTCCGGGTGTACTTAAAACGTCGCAGACGATGAAGGCACACGAACGGAGTCTCTCCGGATACAAAACTCCCTTCACAAACGTATCGCGCCTACCTCGTTCCTACTCTACGGTCGTTGTCGGAGTTTCTCGCTCTCGGGCACCCTCATTATAACTCTGCAGACAATGAATAGTTAAAAAATTTTTTATGCCTTTCCACGCCGCCGTCAATCAACTCTGCACAAGATAAATATTATTGCCGCGGACGTGTGTCTCCATCATTTTTTTTTCTTTCCTTGAACTCTCTTGTCACGGTTTTTTTTTTTTTTTTTTTTAATACACAATATTATGTCGAGCCCGTACGTTTCACTTTATTGTCTCGAACGGATTTCTGAGAACGAAAGTACGAATTAAAACGCGCCGGTGCTGGAACACGAATAAACGTCGCGGGTTTAGATGAGACCTATTAAAGGTCTTAATGAAAAACAAAATGTGGTGGTTTAAGTTTAATGGAAGAACAAAATAACGTTTCCAACGTACCTCCGCAACCGTGCGCGGTAGATAAATGTTTTTACAGCGAACAAACGCTTATCGTCCACAAACGGCCGCAATGTTCTTGCATTCTCAATTTCGCGATTTTTTTTTTTTAGTCAATGTAAAAAATAAGAATTAAAAATAAGAATGAAATTACCATTAATCTGGTGAAAACCGACAGAACTTTCAGGTATGTGGAAACTACAGCGACATCCTGGCGAATGTTCGAATTAAACTTAACACATTCTGCTAGAATGTATAGTAATCGGTGGCGTCGTGATCACAAACGTCTTTTTTTAGATTTGCACGTTAGAGACCGGCATATCATTTTGGACACATTTTTTCATCTATATACACATGTAAAAAATTTGATCGGCGGAATTGTCAGATTTAATTCACGGAATTCTCAGTTTTTATCCACCGAATTCTCAGCTTTATTCACGAAATTCTCAGCTTTATCCACGAAACTCTTTATTCACGAAATTCTTAGTTTTATCCGTGAAACTCTTTATTCATGTAATTCTCAATTTTATGAACGAAACTCTTTATTCGCGCAATTCTGACTTGGTACACTGACAGAAGTATCTAGTGAATATGACTGTGTTGCTTGAGAGACATTGCCATAGCGCATAGTAGTAGGGAACTAGGGCACCACCTATGGCAGAAAGTACCGGATTTATAAGAATTTTTCGTAGGTAAAAATTCTTAAAAAATCTGAGACTTTCCGCCGTAGGTTGCTCTCCAGTTTCTGCTACTATATGCTACGGTATTTTTACTTAGAAGATCGGTCGTTTTTACTAGATCCTTTTCTCACTGTAGTTTTCCCGAGATCCTTCGCTCAGTCTACAGTCCGTCGAATAAAAAAAAAAAAAAAAAAAAAAAAAAAAAAAAAAAAAAATGAAATTAAAGAAAACCAAATGACGGATCTCTATGGGCAAGAAACGTTTGTTAAATGCACAAAACATTTTTTGCCATCCGGCGTGTATTGCACACTCGATGAGATACGCATCGTTCCGCCGACGAGTAAATTAAATTCATTGATCTACACAGAGATATAAGCGGTAAACACACAGGGTACTACAAGGTAGAGAAATGAGAAATATAGGTTCTTCTTCGGGTGGAAATACAGCGCATGTAAGCAGCGACGACCGGTCAGGTGCAGCTCGGTGTAACGAGTCGTTTATACCGTCGTGGCTGCACGGTCTCTCTCATTGGGGATACGATGCCTCGCTAGACGAATAGTAATAAGAGAATCAACGTTAAAAAAAAGATTAAAAAAAAAAAAAAACGGAGTATATAGCGAGCGACGAGAGTCGGAAAGAGGATGAGCAAGCCGGTCTAGTTAACCGTGTATGTACATCACGTACGTTCCGTACAAGACTGAGCGAAGGAGGAGCGCAAAAAAATAATAAAAAAAATAAAAGAAAACCAAAGATCCAAAGCGAAGGTGCATTTCAGTGGAAAAGAGACGCGAGGAAAATAAAGAGCGAGAGGAAAGGATATATACGAGTCTAGGCAAGTGGGTGAGGGGGGGGGGAGAGGAAACTCGAACCAATCGGAAAGTCGAACTGGTTTTAACCGACGGGCAAAAATAGCGTCTCATCTTCAACGAGGTAAAAGGGAAGTTCCGCTGAACCCATTACTAGGTTAAACTGGTTCTCGGTGCGTTTCACTCGCCGCTGGGAAAAATCTTAAGGGCTGCTGAGCGCGCGCGCGCGCATGCGCGCCAGCGAGCGCGGACATACTTGCTGGATGCTTCTTCTTTTTTAAATTTCTTATACACTTTTTATCGGCAAACATTTCACCGCATCCCTAGAGCGGAATAACTACAAACGGAAGGTAGAATGTGAACGAAAAGAGCGAAAGAACGCGAATTTATGGTTGTAGGTACGGAGCGCGACGAGACAGACGCGGCAGTCGAGAATCTCCCGAGGCTCCCACTCGGGCAAAGAGACCGAGAAACGAGCGTCCGCCGCGACGATTTACAACGATTTTTCTTGCCCGAGTTCCGGGCGCGACTCTCGAGGCTCGAATAGCGTAACTATCGCACAGTACAAAGAAACAAAAAAAAAATAATTGGATTGTTTGAAAAATAATTCACTCGAGGGCTCCTAAAAATGTATGAAGTCATTTCAATTCTATTTTCATTCCTACGATTGTATATGAAATTGAAACATAGAAATATTATCTTGCGAGAAAAACAAAATATTAAACGGTCATACAAAATAATTATTATAAAAGTACATTCATGTTCATAAAAAGAATTATACAACTAATTATTATCCGAAAGATGCTTGAAGCATTTATGTGCAGTTATAAAAGTTATTTGGTAATTCGATTAAATCTCAAAAATCTTGAATTTCATCAATCTCATGATTTTATTTTCCTAAATACCGAAGAACAAACGTAAGGATAATTTTGAGTCGAAAATGTTTTCATTTTTTTCCCATAATTCTGAAGATAATAGAAACATTTTCAGGAACGTCAGAGAAATGAAGGACTTTTTTTTAATTATATTAAGTGGCCACCCTGTCGTGGTCTCGTTTCCTATACAATTTTCTTGAATGCCAATGAACGTATGTACGAATAATTTCGAGTCGAAAATGTTTTCATTTTTTTCCCACAATTCTGAAGACAATAGAAACATTTTCAGGAACGTCAGAGAAATGAAAGACTTTTTTTAATGGTATTAAGTGGCCACCCCGTGGTAGTCTCTTTTTCCGTACAATTTTCTTGAATACCAATGAACGTATAATACGATCATTGTGTATAGTACGCGTATCGCGTATAGTACGACGATTATTCGTACGAATAATTTCGAGTCGAAAAATGTTTTTATTTTTTTCCCACAATTCTGAAGATAATAGAAAGATTTTCAGCAACGTGAGAGAAATATAAGACTTTTTTTTAATGGTATCAAGTGGCCACCCCGTGGTAGTCTCGTTTCCCGTACAATTTTCTCAAATACTAAAGAACGTATGTACGAATAATTTCGAGTCGAAAATATTTTCATTTTTCCCCCACAGTTCTAAAGACAATAGAAACATTTTCAGGAACGTCAGAGAGATGTAAGACTTTAAAAAAAAAATACTATTGAGTGGCCAACCCAGTGGTAGTCTCGTTTCCCGTACAATTTTCTTAGCATCGCGCTCAATAGCTTTCTAGAATGCGGCAGGTTCGGGTTCAAGTGCGCGGTGTAGCTCGAGCTCGAGTCTTTGAATAGTACCATTACACGGTACATACGTGTATCGAGTAGGGTGAACGACGCGAATCTGCGGGCGTCTTACATTCGCCCGCCGCTCGTACATCGCTCGTTAGCCGGTTAATCCCGGCGTTTTATTAAATGTTCGTAAACCGTAACGGCCGAGCCGCGGCGACTCCGTAATGAGGATGCCGGTAAATGACGTTTCCTCCTCGGCTCTTTGGTATTAGTCATACGTTTCCGTAATATTCCGACGATGTTTGAATGTGTTAGGAGCGCACCGAGAAGCCGCGGCGGTACGATCAAGTTTTATAAAAACCCTCCTTGTGTTTTATCTCGTACGAGAAACACAGGGATACATTACTCGTGGACGAGCAACGCAGTCGGGGGCGTTGTGTGCGCCTCGGTAGCTCGGACTCCGCGGCTCTCGGCTCAAGAGCTACATCGCTCGCACCTAATTAGAAAGTTTCTCTTTTCCCGCGAGCGCACCGAGTACGCTATGCCTAAGCCGAAGCGGATCTTCAGCGTTAACGCACTTGCCATACTTAATACGCTGGAAATCATTTTTTTTTTTGTAATTCATAAATATGCAACGGCAGCTCGAAAAACGAAACAAAATCTAAATTAGCGGTGTTTTCCCCATTCCCAGATTAGAACAAATAAATTATTATTGCGATTAACGGAAAAAAAAATTATACAAAAAATGAATAACACTATCGATATATTAAATGCTAATTGTATTCGTTCTACACCTCATGTATCATTTTTTTCTACCTTCTAACTCAGGATTTGGGCAGATATCCACCCCACGCGTTTTTTCTACGTACAATGGTCCTATCATCATTAAGTGTGTGTTTCCCGCCCATGCATCTCCTCTTTTTTTTTTTTTATAAAGAAGAGAACGGCATGCCAGAAATCTGATTTTATTTAATGTTTGGGGGGGACATCACGCTTACAGCCCAAAACGTTACGAAAATTGGGAAAAAATCGCATTGTTAAATATCATCTTGGAGTGGAGTACATCAGTTCTGCGAGCAGAAAATTATTTTTTTGACAGGCACCCCGCAAATAAATATTTATTTAATGGAAATAAATATTCATTGAAATTAAATAAACTTATTTAAACTAAACAAATAGTAGTAATCGTAGTAAATGCGCTTTATTAGCGGTATACTGAACCATATACTGCTCAGTAACACACGGTTCGGTATACATGTGTGATATATGTATATTAGGGTGGTTAACAAAAGGACATTTTTTAAAATTTGTCTTACACTCTTTTAAAGTATAGATTTCGATCTCAAATTAAACCTCCAGGACGGGTCCAAGCAAAAATCATAAGAGCTGCCGCATTCAACGTTTGTACAAGAAAAAAATCAACTTCTTTCTTTTCGGGTATAAACGTCGGATGCGGCACCTTGGGATTTTTCGCTAGGTACCGCCTTTCGCGAGGTTTAATTGGAGATCGAAATCTATACTTTAAAAAGGTGAGAGGAAAATTAAAAAATGTCTTTTTTTGAAGTATATATATATATATATATATATATATATTTCCACTCAGGCTAATGGGTCATTGACCGAGGTTCTTCGGCCCTTAAATAAACATTTATTTTAATGAAATAAATATATATTTGCGGTACGCTCGTCAAAAAGATTATTTTGCTGGGTATAGGATTAAATCTCATTGCTCGATAAGAAATTCAATGTCATGCACTCGTAGATAAATTGTCACAGAGAAACTTTTTTCGAGTGATCTTATCGATATTTAACGGAGATCTCAGGCCGGAAGGTAAAAAATTCTGAAAATTAAAACCCGTTGGAAAAGTCTCAATGGGCATCGTTTGTCTCCATCGAGACGAAAAACAAATGAATTCCCCATACGGAGGGTTCAGTGCTCGGCGGAGCTCGGACTTAATTCTACGCGCGCTGCACGGCGGCCTATTGGATGTATACCTGTACGTGGATATGCGTGCCTCGAATCAGATTGGCGGGCTTCCAATTAATTACGAAGTCGAGAAAACCGTCGAACGAGCGGCGCCACCGCGAGCGCCAATCGTCGTGATTTCCAGTGCAACCACCGCGGTTCTTCTCATTCTTATCGCCGGAAGCCCCGACGAGCCGATCTCGAAAGCACTCGGCGAGAAGCTCCGACTTCTTCGCACCCCGTGCTTGGGCGATTTTCCACCGGCGAGCGCAACGCTCATTCGGAAGGAAGAAGCCCGGCTGTTCGCGTTGCGTGCACCAACGTTATATATATACATATATATATATATATATATATATATATATATATATATATATATATATATATATATATATATATATATATATATGCACTATATATACACCACCCTCGCTCGTCCGGCAAATCTCTGCGGGTTCCCGCATCCGCTCTACAGCGAATTCTGCGTGGGTGGTACGCGAATATAATTACTCCTCTTCTCTTCGAACTTCCTTCTCGAGCCAAAAAAAAAAAGAAAGAAGTCCAAATGAGATTGAGGAAAGACCGAGACGGAAACGCCCCATCACGTATCAGCAAGAAGCTCCGTACAATTTCCGAGCCGAGGCCTCGAATCAATGAAACTTCTGTACATAAAGGACGAGCAAGATATCTCTTTATTTTTTTTATTTTTTTTTCTCAATTTTCTCTCCGAAGAATTATTAATACAACTCGCGTTCACGCTGAGCTGGATTTTGCGTATCGAACTCTTAATGATGATCGCGTATCGCCGGCTTCGAGCGATCACCCTCCGGGGAAACATCGTACGGATACGATACACACGGAGGAGCGTAGGCATTACCGAGTTCCTATCTGCTGCTCTTTCGCTCTCTTCGTTGAATAACATATAATATTAATGTGCATATGTATACAGTATGCGCGTCAATATCCTTAGTGTGTATCGAAGTGCGGAGGCTCGCTATGCGTTCGTGCCCCGAAGAGTAGCTTCTCTCTCGTCCATTATACGATTATGAAATTGAATGCAGCCGGAGGTCCAGATGTCCGGCTCGAGATACTCGCGGACCGTGCGGCCAGACGCGCACAGAAAGAGAGAGAGAGAGAGAGAGCCTCATCGGCATAAAGACTGCAAGCTCTTTCTTCCTCTCGGCAAACAGCATTACTACCGAGCCAGAAGGCCCCGGGCCTTGTGTCCCACAGCGGTGGGCGAGTCGGATCGTTATTCTCCACCTCGCCGGGGGTCTACTTACTTTGATTACTCGAGGAGAGCCCACGCCGTAAACGTCGTTCCGGTCTCCCGGTATACTTAGACTCTTGTACGAGATATTAAAATCACTCTTTGGATTATCTTCGGTCAGTTTTTTTTTCTTTTATTTTTTGCTTTTGTTGTTTGGTTTTTTTTTTTTTTTTTAGGATTTCCGAGCATCCAGATCGTCAAAACGGTTCGATGTTTGGTGTGCGAATTCAAACGACGATGGGCTTTATGTTACTTTGGAAAAAATGGAACTTAAAGGGAGATGAAGTTTGCAATGTTTTGGTTGATATATTTTTTTTTTCATTCTCATTTAACAAAATTATTTTTAGGAAACTTCGCATTCCGATTTTACGAAATGATTTTTTTTTTTTTTTTTGCTGTGTACTGCAAGATTAGTTGTCGGTTATTTAATCGTAGTTATAAAATGAACTTTTTAATAGTGAACCAAAAGATCACATATCCATTTAAGTATAATTTGTTTTTCTCAATTATCGGCCAAAGAGTGTTTAGAAAAAAGTAAATTTTTGAGAGTCTGAATTATATTCCATAGAGACGAAAGATCACAATACGGGAGATGAGACAAGAGAAGTAAAGACAGTTTCGTTACAGCTTCGTTCCTACGTCGACATATATATTTCAGGATTTCCCTCAATTCACGTAAATCGTCCTGCGCGTTAGCGATCGGCGAAACGATTCGATATTCGCTGTGCAAATTCGAACAATAATGGACTTTAAGTAATTGTGAAAGAAGTGAAATAATTTAAAGGTCGATGAAGTTTGCAATGGTTTGTTGGATCATTTTTGTTTTTTTCATTTTTAATAACAACGCTTAATATTAGTTTTTGGTTATTTAGTAGTAGTTATGTAGGGAATTAAAAAAAAATGAACAAAAATATTACGATATATTGGTTATTGGGTATTTAATAGCAGTTATAAAATGAACTATCTATAAATGAATATTGAGGGGCATGAATCATATTCCATAGAGACGAAAGATCACAATACGAGATATGAGACAAGAGAAGTAAAGACAGCTTCGTTACAGCTTCGTTCCTACGTCGACATATATATTTCAGGATTTCCCTCGATTCACGTAAATCGTCCTGCGCGTACGCGATCGGCGAAACGATTCGATACTCGCTGTGCAAATTCGAACAATAATGGACTTTAAGTAATTGTGAAAGAAGTGAAATAATCTAAAGGGCGATGAAGTTTGCAATGGTTTGTTGGATCATTTTTGTTTTTTTCATTTTTAATAACAACGCTTAATATTAGTTTTTGGTTATTTAGTAGTAGTTATGTAGGGAATTAAAAAAAAAATGAACAAAAATATTACGATATATTGGTTATTGGGTATTTAATAGCAGTTATATAATGAACTATTTAAAAATGAATATTGAGGGGCATGAATCATATTCCATAGAGACGAAAGATCACAATACGGGATATGAGACAAGAGAAGTAAAGACAGCTTCGTTACAGCCTCGTTCCTACGTCGACATATATATTTCAGGATTTCCCTCGATTCACGTCAATCATCCTGCGTTAGCGATCGCCGAGTTACCAGATCGCCGCGTCCTCTGGGACGATCTTTATTTATACAACGATCCAGAAAGATCGTGTGTACCTGTGTACTCCTCTCGATCCAAGATTCATGATTTAGAGACTGATGGACGACTCCCGGAGTATCGAGGGAGACTCTCGTCTCTCCCTGCCGAGGCACACTGCGCCCGGTGATTGACGTGTGACGGCCTTGAACGCGAGGACTCGCTGTCGTCATACATATCCACGCGCCATTCCGAATAATCACCCGGTGAATGCATTCGGAAGATGTCTTCGACTGTTTTCAGTCATTTTTATATTTTTTTTTTTCGTTTTTTTTCCACTCCGATCCCGGAGCGAGTTATTACGGCGTATTTGCAATTCCAAGGCTAGAATATCCTTTTAGCTAACTTTATTTTTTATTTGCATGAAAAAAAAATAAAATAAATTGTCGTGACCAGCGATAATCTTTCTCGGGTTTGCTCTCAGTTCTCAGTTATTTTTTGGTTTTTCCCCGTCTGATTCCAAGAGCAGTTATTACGATATATTTCAAATTCCAAGACTAGAATATCCTCTTGGTTAGTCTTATTTTTACTTGCATATAAAAAAACTAAAAAAAAAAAAAATGAAAAATATATGTCCTTCCCAGCGATCATCCTTCTCGAGTTTGTTCTCAGTTATTTCTCATTTTTACGTTTTTTTTTTCCCTCTGATCCAGAGGGCAGTTATTACGATATATTTTAAATTCCAAGACTAGAATATCCTCTTAGTTAGCTTTATTTTTATTTGCATAAAAAAAAAATCCAAGAAAAGAAGAAAAAAAAATTGTCGTGACCAGCGATCATCTTTCTCGAGTTTGTTTGTACCGAAGGGCCATCCTGCCCGGTGTATAGAATCAACAGAAGCATCGGAGCCTCCTACCACGCGGCGCGCAAAGTCGCTTTCCAGATGTCATGCATCTTGATAATTTGTTGAGGCTTGACTAGAGCTCGTCCGCATACACTCATCTCTCTGTGCAGCGCTATAGAGCGCTATGGGCTGCGGCTGTGTAAGTACAGTAATACTTACCACTGAGAGGCGATTAGTATCGGGCAATGCTCGTGCCCGGTTAGTGGGCGAACAGTTCGCTCCCGATGCTGCTGCTCCCCGGCTTCTTCTTCTTCTTCTTCTTCTTCTTCTTCTTCTTCTTCTTCTTCTTCTTCTTCATCTTCTTCTTCTTCTTCTTCTTCTTCTTCTTCTTCTTCTTCTCCTTCTTCTTTTTCTTCTTCTTCTTCTTCGTCTTCTTCTCTTCTTCTCCTTCTTCTTCTTCTTCTTCTTCTTCTTCTTCTTCTTCTTCTTATTCTTGT